>JAAKBH010000014.1:0-1200000 GCA_019776075.1 Amaranthus palmeri
GGATTGATTGAAGATTAGAAAATAATGTCATCATTTACAAAGCAAAAATAATCAACTTTGTAGGGTTTTAGTATTATTAATTTGGGAGCTTGGATTATTATTCTTGAAACCTTGAAGATTATTCTTGGAGCTTATTTTCTCTTATTTTGGAGTTCTTATTTCTTATTATATTTCTTGCAACCTTGGTGGCTCATGGTACACACTTCTTAACCTTTTTACTATGTGACATTTATATTATATTTACTTGAGTATGTGAAACATATGACAATATGTTAAATTGATTTAATTATATCTTGCATGCATGTTAGCTTAGAGTAAGAATGACATATTTTTGTATCAAAAGTAAAAATAAGGTATTTATAATAAGTTTAAGTATATTATAAATTGAAAATTTATGATATTTCATATATATTAATGTTAGAAATTATATTCATATGTTTACATTATAAATTTTTAAGTATTGTGATTATTACCCGAAATCGATATTAAATTAAAGTCACAAAAGAAAAATATATAAATCTGAAAAATTTTCATTAATATGATATTATTGATGGATATATGTTTTATTATGTGTATTTTTTTACTTAAGTGTTCATGCATGATAGTTTTATGAATTTCTATTATGTTATACACTAGTGGAAAAAAAAGCTATTGGCTGCTACTTATTGGCTGCGGTTTTTAGGTACCCGCAGCAAATATGAGTAAAAAAAATCCGGTAAAAAAAAAATTTAACAAAGGCTGCGGAATTTACACTTAACCGCAGCCAAAATATGTTTCAAAAACTAGATAATTAAAGAAAGGGCTGCGGTTTTTATTCTGTCCGCAGCCCTAAGTCGCTTTCAAAATTAAAAATATCAGAAAAAAAAATTATGGAAAGGGCTACGGTTTTATCATCTGTCCGCAGCCCTAAAACCTAAAAAAATTATGGAAACCCTAAATTTAATTCTAAAAAAAAAGCGCCTCCATATAAAAGGCCCTAAACATACCGTTCATTCTAAAAAAACCCTAAACAAAGCGATTTCTCTTTCTTCATGCTGATGCTCTTCTTCTTCCTAAACAATGCGCCTGCTAGTTCTTGTTCTTCTTCCTAAACGCTGTACCTGCTAGTTCTTGGCTGCCTCAAACTCGATTTCTCTTCTAAAATAAAACCCTAATTCTTGGCTGTACCTCTTGCTAGTTCTCTGCCTCAAACGCTCAAAAACCCTCAAACAAAATCTAGTGCAATTTCTTCTGTGAATTTAGAAAACTTGTTCTTGGCCATTCCAGATCTCGATTCACGAAAAAAAAAATCGATTCATGGCCATTTTCGAAAAATCAAACTGATCGATTCATGAGGCCATTCCAGATCTCAAAAACCTCAAAAAAAAATCGAGAATATTTAAATGTAAAGTGAATCGAGAGAGAGCAACATAAGCAAAATCGAGATCTGTATTATCAGAAACCATGGAATCGAGTTTGAATCAAGAAATGTTCGTTTTCTTCAGCCCAAGAAATTGTCGTTTTGTTGTTCTTAAATTCGTTTGGTTGTAATTTTATTTGTTGTTGTTTGTTGTTCTTAAATTCAGCCCAAGAAATTTGTTTTGTTGTTCTTAAATTCGAGATCTGTAATTTTATTTGTTGTTGTTTGAATCAAGAAATATTCGTTTGTTATTTGTTGTTCTTAATTTCAGATTTTTTTGTTCTTAAATTCGTTTGATTGTAATTTTATTTTAGATTTCTTATTTTAGATCTGATTGTAATTTTTGATTGTAATTTTTAATTGTAATTTCGTTCATTTAATTTTAAATGTAGATGAATTCGTTTTTCATCTTTCATTAATTTTTAGTTTTGTTGTTAGTATAAAACAAAATTAAAAAAAAAATTTTTTTTTTTGAAAATGGGGTAAGGGCTGCGGGCATTATGTCCGCAGCCAATAACTTTATCTTATTTGCTGCTACTCCAAGGGCTGCGAGACAAAACCGCAGCCCATACCCATAAAAAGCCCGCAGCAAATAGAGATTTTTCCACTAGTGTTAACATGCATAGAAATCGTGTTTTGAGGTGTTTTTGTGAGGTTATTGTTGTGAATGAATTTTGTGTAAGATTAGTAACTTAAGGAATGTATTTTATATGAACTCCACAAGAGATAAAATTTAGAAAATCACTTAACTTTATTTCCTTAAAGTTATTTCATTAAAATGGTTATTTATGAAATTTTAACTAATAAAATATGTTCTAATATATCAAAGGGGCTTGAGTATAATATTGATGGATAAAATTATTTATAAAATCATATTATTACATTTCCTATAATTTTGGACCAGAATATAAACTTTGGGTATTATTTCTATAAATTTTTTACTAAGTATTTTATCAATTATCGATAAAACGTAAAATGTTAAATATGAAATAATTATTAAATGAAATTATTTCAAGCTATAAATTTTATAAGATTCTTATATGGGCAGTAGGTTTGGAATTTGATCATTTGACAAGTTTATAAGACCATCTATAAATCCTTGTGAATTTTAAACAAAACGGTAATTCCAAATACGATAAAATATAAAATAAATACTAAATGGACTATTTTGGACTTGAAATTTTTATGAGACACTCCCATATACATTAGAATCATATGATGACCCTTGGACAAATTTTTCGTGGACATTTGAGGACATTAACATTTTATGTGGGTTTATCGGTAAATTGGTCAAACAATTTAGTTACAATTTATAGGCTCGTTTTTCTTGAATTTTCTGGTCTAAAACTCACTTCATATAACTTCTGGACCTCTAATATATTTTTATAATATTTATTTTTGGTTATGATGAATTTTTTTATTAAATTACATGTTTAATCGAAGGAAATTCTTTAATAAATATTATGAAATATTTTCGTTTAGTTTTATAAGTTTGTATAGTCTTGTAGAGAACTTATATAGTCTCTGAAACCTTTTTATAATTGGTGAAATTTTATTTATTGATAATCTCTTAATTATTGAATTGTCAAATATGTTGACTTTTCCTTAAGTGAATGTCTTGAGGTTTGACTAGACTAGGGTTGACTTATAACAATGTGAAATAAATAATATGGAGTCTTGTTTGAACTTATGTGTACTTGGATGAATGACTCTGATAGTAAGGAAATGTCGAACCACGGACCGGCGTGTAATCCGGCGCCCGTGTTTCCCGGCACGTAGAAATGCGGGGTAAGACAAGGGGACCGAGAGAGTCCCATCCTGTAGAAGCTCGAGCATAAATATTGGTGGAGCGACAGCACCCATCACAGTTAGAGTTTGGAATATGTTCTTTCTCTAGCTAGACCCTTAAATATATCAGAAAGTCATTATTATGTGTGTTGTGTGAATGTGATTTTGGGATCTAATTAAGTAGATCCATCGGATAAAGCTTATAGTTACCAAGTGTAGGTGACTACAGCAAAGATATTTATCTACATTCATGTGATGAATGTGAAAAATTGTTGAATGTATTCGAGAACTGAAAATGAAAAACGAGAATTGAGGAACTTAAAATCAAGTTCTGAAATGCACTTTGCATATCTTGTGAATATATTATGATTGTCATAGTATTGCATTGTTGAGGAGTTTATACTTGGCGTTAGGCGCTGATTCCGATTCAAACGGCTGTCATCCGTATCATGGATGGCAGTATTTTGCAGGAAGTATTAGCTTCAAGTTTCGATCCAGGACACAACATTTACTTTCTCTATCAAGGAATTAGCCTCGTTTTATTTCACTTATTGGTAACTTTGATGGTCATGGTGTATTTATGCTTTTATTATGATTTTAGAAAAAAAATATATGTCTTATTCTCTCAATTGTAATATTCAAAACTTGTGTTTTTAAACGATTTTAAATTTCAAGAAATTTTAACAGTTTGGAATTTAAGACTTTCAAATTATTTATTGTAAACATAATTATTAGTGTGAATTATATACTGGGACTGTTGCTCCTGTTACACACTACCTTAGTAGTACATGGTGATTATATTTAAGATTATTAGACACTAAATGTTCAACAATAATTAGGGTTAAGAGTTGAGATAAGATGGGGATGGGAAGAGGGAGCTAGAGGCGTGTTTTCTAGTTTTATAATTAGGGTTAAGAGTTGAATGAAATAGCACATATCAGAAAACACGCGTTTTTTCTAGTAAAAAAAATTTAATTATTATTTGCTGCGGTTTGATAAGGAAACCGCAACCTTTTAGCAATGAATTTTTTTTTGATTATTATTGGCTGCAGTTTTAAATAAAACCGCAGCCTATGTGCTTTTTTTTCACCTTATTTTTCGCCTACTATAAGCTGCGTTTATTAAGAACCGCAACCTATGTCTCGCAGCAAATGAGACTTTTTCCACTAGTGATGGTACAATACATACTCTCTTTTTTCTTTTAAAATTATTACTGATAATGACATATTGTAAAGAGAAATATCACTATTAATAACATTCTCAAACGGATAGAGAAGTATGTAGAACAAGATTTTGAACAATATACTATATAAGCATAATCCCTTTAATAAATAATCTTCAAATTTAAATAAATAATCGTATATAATTTATAAACACTTCAAATTTTAGAATGTAAGATACACATTTGGGCTATACTAATACATTTGACATAGAAGTATACAAATACTATACTCTTAGGTTTCTTCAACGCAAAAATGGTAAAGGGCATGAAAATACTACTCGAACATTTTTTAGATTACAAGATATATATTGAGAGACGAAGAATTAGCTGAGAATTAATTTCAAGACCTTACTTAAGGAAGATGATACTTGTTTAAATTGAGATAAAATCCAATTCTCACTAAAACAAATATTTGACAATTGCTGGAATGTGAACATTGACGAAAAAGTCTTTCCAGTTGATGGATGTGGGATCGAAATTGAACTTATTTTCATCCAGGCCATTTTCACGAGCATTTATCAATAATTTTTCTGTATTTGTATCTTCAAAACTGCATACGATCATTTTAAGAATTTAATTAATACTTAATAAATAGCGAAAAAAGTCAAATATAATTAATATATATTGTCAAAAGAGGGAGTATAAAATTGATGAAATGTAACACTTACATGGCCTTGAAGAATAAGTAGGGTTTGTATAATTCTACCAATTTGGTTGCTATTTTTAACTTTTTGTCAAGATTATATAAACTTCGTTGAATCTTGCTAAATCCCATTCTTGACACAAATATTATGATCTATACATGTAAAAACAAAGTTTTAGTTATACTTAATTCACTAGATAAAAAGGAATATAGTATTCGAACACGAAGATAAAACTAACCATTTTCACTAGATAGTGCCACAGAATTAGAATGATTTCAAATATACGTATGCTATTCAATACGACACCCTTTTTGACTTTTACAAGGTTGCCATCACGATTGCTCCATGGATTTTGAGCAAAGTAGTCGTAATGTAGGTCATGCATCTCTTTAAATGTTATCGGATTTCTGAATGAGCTTCCAACTTGATATACAATCAAATTAGGTTTATTTACATGTGCCTTCATGGATACAATGATTGAATTTACGAACATATCAGCTGGTATCTGCGTTTAGCATCAAAAGAAGAAAGTGACTATAGTAACATGTAATGTTTTCTAACGAAATTAATCATATTCTAATTTCTAAATATAAAGTTAATAAAAAAGACTAACCAAGTCAAAGACAGAATTTATATCAACCGCAAATAAGTTAAGACTTCCTTTTCCATAAATAACAGCAACACTATCAATAGTCCTACAATGATATAAATTAAATTGACAATTAGGGAAAAAAAATTTATTGGTTTATCAAAAAAAAAAATATATGGAGTATAATTTACCTGCAACCTTCAACCCAACCAGGAAAAGGTTCATTGATTGTGCTACAAACAATAGTAGGTCTTAATATAACAACCGGTAAATTGCCTCTAAGCTGCCCTACAACCATCTCTCCCATCGCTTTAGTAAATACATACGTATTTGGCCATCCATACTTCCTTGCCCTAATAATAAATCAACAAATATACTATATTGATTAGGGTTAATATTAAAAAGTGATTTACTTATAAAGCCGAACATATATTTGGCAAAATAGTTTACGGGAAAATTCAATGCTAATATTTGTTAAATGAGCTGGTTGAATTGTAGCTTATTGCTACGATTAAAATGTTTTTGAACAAGCTACTATGAGCAACGGGTTCAAAATTAGCTTGTCAAACCAGTTAACATAATCAGCAGGTCAAATCAGTCACTGTAATCAGCTATCAACTATTAGTCGTTTGCCAAACACCGATAATTATACAATCTAAACCGTTTAGTTACCTTTCCATTCCTAGATCCTTCATCCTTTGTCTAATTTCCTTTTCAGGAAGTTGTTGAGCTTTGAGATTACTTAATGTTTGTTGAGCAAAATCCTTCTCAAAATCAATATCCAAACCAGACACTCCATTTAAAGTCTCACCCATTTCATATGGCTTTTCAGATATTAATCCTTCCTTTTCTCCACATACATATGCTGAAATGATAATACATTAACAAATTAATTAATTAAATTAAACTTAAATAATATAATATTGAAAATTACAATTATTCACTTGAAAATGATAGAATATAATATGACATATTCTCAGGCTTCAATCATCAAATTATACTGTCAAAAAACCAATTAAACAATACGCTACGACAATGATGATTGAGACTGTACCCCGAGATATCTTATATACGTACTCTATCAGAAAATACTTATTAATACTAATTATTATTATTAAATTACATAGCTTACCAGTTGAAACATGGATGAGCAATTGTATGTTAGGACATTTCTTAGCAAAGTTGACAATATTCTTTGGTCCAAACGTATTAACTCCCAATGCTACGTCATATCTACAATATAATCCATAATATGTACGTAATTAACTAAAATTATGGAAAAAATATGGAAAAAATGAGAAATTAATTAATTATAGGGTTTTTTTTATTAATATGTATTACTTATACCTTTCCCAAAATTTAGTAGTAGCAGCAACATTAATAACAATATCTATATGTTGAGAAATGTGGAGATCAGTAATTCCCAAGTTCTCATATGAAGTATCTCCAGCAATTGCCCTTATTTTTTCTGACATTAAAGTATCAAATTTTGATCCTAATTTTTCTCTTAAAACATTGAACAATTCTTTCCCCAATACCTGCATATGTTTAAAACTATATTAGATAATAATATTTTAAAAACAAAATTTTAAAAATAATATGTATATTTTTAAAGATATATACCTCATCTTGAAGGCGGGAATTGGCAGCTTTTTCATCTCTAGCCCTTATTAGAAGGTATAATTTCTCGACGTTTGGTTGAATACGAAGTATCTTTTCAACCAGAACTGCAATAATTAAATATATTGAAGCATATAGATTTAATATTAACATACATGAACTTATAAGAAAATTCAATTCATTAATAACACTAATTAATTAATTAATTGATTAATTATTTGTTATTATAATAATTTTAATAATAATTAAAAGAGAGAAAACAATAAGAACGTACTCTTAGCAATGAAGCCAGTAGCTCCTGTGATTAAGATTGTTTTGTTTTCGAGAAACTCACATATGCTTTCAAAATCCATTATAATTGGATCCAACAAGTAATTAGTTGTGAGACTAAAAATTAAAGGAGATATGAATATAAATTATTGATATAATTTCAAGTGAATTTGATGATGAAACTTAGCATGCATCAACATGTATTTATACATGTTATTACAACTAGAGCATGTCAAAATCAAGCATGACCACAATAAATGTCAATTGGCACAACTATATGTATTTTATCCAATTCTTTTTTTTTTTCAAATAAACCAAATATATTCAAAATATCAAATATTACCATTTTTAGAAATGTCTTTATCCTTACTAAATGTTTTTATTTTCAAATTTACAACTGTAAGTTAATATGTTTTTCAAGAGTAGGGAGACTAAAGTGAAAAAATTAATTAAATGACTCATAAAACGATATATGTGCCTCCACCACAACCTATAATATCGAATGTTACATAAATGCGATAGGATAATAATATGTATTTTCTCCGTTTTCAAATGTTCTTTCCATTTACTTTTTGCACAATTTTCAAAGTAAATTTTAAGGCTTCATATCTCTAAATACGCATTATAAAAAATGACATATTATATCGTATAATATAAAAGTATACATTTAGACGAATCTAACGAGATTTCACATGGATATATTTTATCATTTATATATGTCTTAAAAATCGTAATCAAATTTCTCTCTCCAAAATAAAGTATTTTAAACGGAAAGAATATTAAGAAATGAAGGGAGTATCATATAGTATTATTGTATAAATTCCGATTATTAGTCGATTGTCTTATCCGAACATAATCTAAAGCATGTTACAGAATTAATTAGCTCAAAGTACAATAATTAATTTTCATAATCGAAAAGATATATCAGCCACAAATGAAAAGAAGTTCAATTTTTAAGGATCATATGTCACATTTAGAGTTGTCCAACATTAACCCCATAAACTTAAAACTAAATATGACCAGATTCGACTCGACTCAAACTCGAAATAATCCATATATATAAATCAAAATCAAAGTATATATATCAACGAAATTACATATAATTAATAACTGAAATTAACTCAATCAAATATCACTAAAATATAATTAACTTTTTCCGACATAGGATTTAATTATGACATTTTAAAAAAAATATCGTTGATTTATATTTAGTGCATTGTTGATTTATATTTTAACTTCTTGTTATAAAGGAATTTAGTGACACTTTATTTGGCTCGTATTGGCATATGTAATTATTACTATAGAATGCAGTGACATTTATGAGAAATGTAAATAAATCTTATATCGTGAAAAAACTTTAGTATGATTTTTATTATACTGCTAAAGGGTCTAATAGATGTTACTAATTTACTATATATACCATTAGAAATTTAATGTATGTACAGCTTTTAAAAAATTTCACTAAATATATCCCATTAAAAGTAAATTTTATTGTAGTGTATATTAGTATATCCGAAACCCGCCCAAACACGTGAATGAACACCTGACTACATATAATAATAATAATAATAATAATAATAATAATAATAATAATAATAATAATAATAATAATAAAAAAAAAATACTCTACCTGGTGTGAGGAGCATGGCTATAAATTCAACCCTTTTGTTTTCTCAACTTTTGGTGAGTTAGGAGAAGACACGCTCAATCTGTTATCTAGGGTTGCTTCGTTTTCTTTACGTAATTCGAGCAGCACCAATTCTAAGACATACATTTTTCAGTGATTAGCTTTTTGTATTCAAAAGGTGTGAGTGCTCAGTTTGTTGCTCGACTCTTCACCAACTTCTTGTAAAAGTCTCTTTCTACGATATGAAATTCAAATTATAATAAAAAAAAATAAAAATAAAATAATAAAAAAATAAATTATTATTATTATTATTATGAATAGGAATTATTAAGTGAGCTGACTTTTCTGTATACGCGTTGTAAATATAGAGGAAAAATTAAAGAAATGAAAATGGAGTGTATCCAATGGCCAATGTGGGTGGTCCCTCCAAGTATGTAGCCAACATGGGGTGGCAGAAACATTGCATATACAGATATACTTCCTCCGTTTCGCAATATATGAAAAATTAACACTATTTATTTATCTCTCTTAATTTGTGATTAATAAGTAATCTATAAGTTAAAACATAGTCAAGTGAGATCTTGTTTGATTCGTCTTGACGTAAAGATTATTAATATCAAATTTTCATAATTTTATATTATACATAATTATATATATTAAGGATTGAATTAGTGCATTGGACTGCGTGAAAAAGGCAAATGTTGGAAGTATTTTGGAACGGAGGTAGTATTTGCATACTCAATATTCATCAATACCTTCCTTAATCAGGTTGAAAATATTAAAATATATTAATATATTATTTTGACTCAACACAAGTATTAAGATTTAAGATATTATAATTTGACTGATAAGAAAATATCGTTCTTATCCTTAAATAATGATAAAAACGTAAGAGTAATGAGGTATGAGTATGAAAGAAGTTGGGGTTAAAAAAATCTTAAATTCATTTCTGACGTATATAGTAGTATGATTTTTCTAACTTTTGTAGTGATAAATTTTGTCAATGGGCGCTTGTACATAACAATATCCGCGTAAGAGCAGTGTTGACTGCCTAGGTTTCATCTTGAAACTAATTGGTAATGGGCCATCAAGCTTATATGTTAGTCAACCTCTTCTTTAATTGTCAGTAAGTCTCATGGGAGACGGTCTATTCTATAGACGGAATCCATGAAGCCCAGCCCAAAATATAACATAGTATATTTTGGGTTATAATAAATTATTTGGGGTTATAATAACTTATATTTGGGGTTATAGAATAGTATATTCGAGGTTATAATACCTTACATTTAGGATTATAACATAATATAATTGATATTATAATAAAAAATCAGTTAAGGAAAATGGGCTGCCCCAATTTTGTGGTCTATCCTATAGACTGTCTCTTGTGAGATTTTGTGTTTAATTATTCGATAGATGTGGGATCACGTGCAGGGCCGTTCTTGACCATAGGCAAAGTAGGTATTTGCCTAGGGCCTAGAGTTGAAAGGGGCCTTAAAAATTAAAAAATGTTAGTTAATAAAAGTACAAACAGAGAAAAAAAAAACAATTTTATCATCTAAAATTACGCTATTTAGTGTATAGATAATTAGAAAAATCGATATAAAGTGGATAAAACAAAAGTATATGGGGTTTTATGAAACGAAGGAATTATATACCTAAGTTCGTACAATATAATAAATTTCTAATTAATTGGCTTGCCTGTCCATCGGCAATTCGGCATTAGCTGTCATATTTAATATTCATGCCGTGGTCTCTTTTTGAAAAGTAAACCGAGTAATTTAGTGGTAAAATTTAAGATATAATACTCCGTCTATTATTTTAAGTTTGTCTACATTATTATAATTGGAAGTTTCATAAGTTTGTCCTATTTAAAATACTTTTTTATTTTGGAAAGTTTTTATATTCTATATACTCTCTTTATCGCTCATTTAACTATCATTTCTCTTTCATAATATCAATACAGTCATTAATTCACACCACTATTTTAATAAAATAATACCCACTATCTACAAAGATTTCACCTTTCTTAATTTGTGTGAAATTTTCAAATAGGACAATAAAAAAACACGGAGGGAGTAGTAGTTATTTTGTTTTATTGAATTTGCTACATAAAAAATTAACTGATATAGAGTAAATACTCCCTCCGTTTCCTAATGTTGTTCCCATTTACAATATTCTGTTTTGCAAAGAGAAATTTGATTAAGATTTTTAAGACATACTTTAAATGATTGGTTTTTTACTAAAAAGGAAATGTAGCAAGTAATATGAACTTTCTCAAAATGGAAAATGTAGCGAGTATTATGGAATGAAGGAAGTATATAGAAGACAAAATATATCCATGTGAGATCTCGTTAGATTCGTCTTAATGTATACTTTTTTATTATATATCTTTTATAATTTTTTATAATGCGTATTTGGAGATATTTAGGCTCAAAATTTGCTTTGAAAACTGTGCAAAAAGTACGGGAAGAATATTTGGAAACGGAGGGAGTATTAAAGAGTGTTTTACTATATACACGGACTAGATAATCCACGTGCGATGCATGGTTTTTTTTTTTCATTTTGATGTAAAAAACAAATAAATTGAATAGGTTCGGCTTAATATTATATTAATTTTAATTATTTTTAATACACATTTTTATTGCATTCATGAAAATTAAAAATCAAACTACTTTCTATAATTATCATTATTAAAATGATAAAGCAGTGGGTCATTGTAAATTGTATCTATAATATAACTAGCATTTAAGTGAACTTTTTTTCAAAGTATAATAAAAAATAATATTATTAATTTTTATATAAATGAATGTTTTTTTAAATAAATATAATTTAATGATGCTTTGTAAATTAGAAATCAAAGATTATAATTTGTGCATCATTAGAAATCAAAAATAATATAATTAAAAACATAATTTAAAAACTAATACTCTCTCCATCCCTTTAGTATTGTCCACTTTGAAGTGGGCACGCAACATAAGGAAAAATAGTAGTGGATTATTTTTAGTGATTATAATAATTGAAAAAGGTGGTAGTGGGGTATTTTAAGTGAATATAATAATTGAAAAGGTAGTAGTGGGGTATTTTAAGTGAATATAATAGTAGTAATTGAAAAGGTGGTAGGTGGGGTATTATAAATAATATAAGTTGGGGTAGTTGGGGGTATTTAGATAAAAAGTTTTGCCAAAAAAGAAAAGTGGACAATTAAAGAGGGATCACCCAAAATGGAAATGTGGACAATACTAAAGGGACGGAGGGAGTATATTTTTGTAGTAAAAAAATTAAAGGAATCTTAATCTCTAAAAAAGTAACATCTCAAAAAAAAATCTCTAAAAAAGTTAAAAAAAAAAGGAAAAATAGAAGTATTACATAAGGAAAAATAACTGATTAAACGAACTAAAAAGTAAAGGAATCTTAATCTCTAAAAAAGGAAAGAAATACCAAAACAAAATGAAGTATACAATAAAAGCCATGAAAAGTAGAAGACTACAAATTTAATCAAGTGAAATTTTATTTAATTCGTTTTAATGTAAATTTTATTAATATTTATTATTTTTTGCAATTTTAAATTATATACCATTAAAGATATTTAGAATTACATTAGCATCAAATAAAGTGTAAAAATCAAATAACACAATTGATATGAATTAAAGATAGTAGTTATATAAAAATTATTTTGAAAACAAAAAGGAAAAATAAAAGTAAAAAAAGAATGTAAGGGCATGATAATTAAAGAACAAGTAACATGTGACAATATATTTAGTGAAAACAATATATTCCCTCCAATTTTAAGATAATATTTTATTTGCTTTTCATAACCTATTCACATTTAATTCTTAATTTGTATTTTAATTTGGATCTATAAGTTTAAATATTCCCATATGGGATATTGTTTGATTAGATATTCCACTTAAAATGAAGGCTGGTTGAGATTCGAACTCGTGACCTCTTGTTACATTAGCTCTGATACCATGTCAAGAAACCATCTCAACCAAAAGCTTAGGCTAATGATTGAGGCTCCAGGATATTTTATGCTCTCTCCTATTCATAGAGAATGAGACATTTTCTTATATGGCCAATTCACTGAAAATGTCTCATTTCTATTTTTGTCATTCTTTTTTACCCTTTTATACTTACTACAACAACACAACAACACATAAATATCAATACCCTTTATGAAAAAAGAGAGTTTTCTACTCACTTTTAAGCGGTCTTCCACCCTTCCTTGGTTTTGATGTAAAATTCAAATGTTTCATTCTCTATTAAATTAAATGGAGTATATTCTAACAAGAAGCATGAATGAGTAAAAGCAAAATCAAAGGAATCACCTAACAGGAAAAACAAAAATAAGACGTCTATGAGACTTTGACAATATATTTAGAGGAATTGTGGGCCAAAGATACATAATAAAGTAGTTGGTTGTGAGTGACATGTGACTATTTGAGTATCAATAACATCAACGCACACATATTTAAAATGAATTTAGATTATTTTAATTAGTTATTTATATTGAATTAATATCTGATTTAATGGATTATATTACTTTTGATCAAAATAGATCACTTTTTTCTAGTTCCTTCTTAATGGGAGTATGTGCATAATTTGTTTGTCACCTTACCTCATCCAGACTCTGTTTTAAGCAGAATATTAGATATGATGATGATTAATGGATTAGATTCCTTTTGATCAATAAAAAAAGCCATACATAATTTTGCATTTTGAAAACCTATTCCTTATTATCATAATGGAAAAATATAGAATTTGTATGGTTTCAATGAGAAAGTATTGATTCAAACAAAATTCATTCAAACTATCAACCCAAAACACCAAAATTAAATGGAAATATATAAGACTTCGTATTAAAAGTGATGGCATAAAATAAAAAATGAACATTCAAAAAATGCGTAAGAATAGATCAGGTTGATTATGATCAATGTGCCAAGTACTTATATGTTAGGCATCTACGACAAATGTTATCTGTCCTAGTTGAGATGAACTACAACTGTTTTGTTTTTAAATTCGATTTAATATATTTTATGTTTCATCTACATTTTTCTTTTTTTATGCGTTTATAAATTACTTCTTATATTTGAATTTTTCGTAAAAAGTAACTATATGTTGGTGTCTATTTTGCTCCTAAATTTTACACTCATATTTTTAACGGTCCGTTCGGTATATGGTAATAAATGGTAGTAATGGAAACGAAAAACTAGTGTATGGTCATGTTTGTCCAACTTCAATCGTCTCATTTTCTTCATAAAACTCATTTCAATGTATTACTGTTGGGAGAGGTGGTAATAGATGGTAATGAATTAAAATTTGTACGTAAACAATTTTTTTGTGATCAAAGTTTCATTATCATGAGAAATGATATGGAAATTTTAATGAAAATTTATACTGTAAATTATTTTCATTACTACCATTTAATACCACTAACCAAACGAAAAGTTAGTTATATATATACTTGTCTTTTTAATACAAAAATACTTATTTTTAAAATTTGGTGCAAAATTTTTTAATAGCAACTATTTCAGATCGGAAGAAGTATAAAGCAACAACATGAGTACGGGAAGGCCTAGCCTTTCCCTATCCTAGACCATACTCTTCGTACATATACATCGTTAATATACCATTCTAGATTTTCCCTACCACCCCCATGGAGTACCCATGTGGCCATGTGTGTGTAGTGGACTACTACTACTCTCCAAACTGTCATACTCTCATGTAACCACTTTTTTTCAATTATCGATATCACTGTATATGAGACCGTTTCATATGTTCTCACTTTACTTTTATAAGTAAACTTTTATAAGTAAGCAGTCTACGACTATAAAAAGTGATCACTTTAAAATTGCAAATAAACACTTTAAGTTAATAGCTTATAAATAATCACTTTAAGACAATAAATATACATTAGGCCAACACAATAGAAATAATTTCATCGTTAGTCATCTCACATTACAGCATAATTTGCTTTTAGTGGGATATATTAAGCGACATTTAATTTTAATGTCGCTATTTCAAATTTCTTATAGTGTATATATAGGATTTAGTGACATTTATTAGACCCTTTAGCAGCATATTAAAAAGTCATACTAAAGCTTTTAGCGACATAGGATCTAGTGACATTTCTCACAAATGTCATTATAGACTATAGTGACAATTATATATGCCACTAAAGACCAAATTAAGTGTCGCTAAATCACTTTATGTTGGAACTTAAAATAAAAACCAATAATTATTATACTAAAATAATATGAGTCAGTGGCATTTTTTTAATGCCACTAAATCCAATGTCACAAAAAGCTAAATTTGTTGTAGTGTCATTTGAAAATTTATGATAACATAATTATGAAACTTAATTATACAATTCTAGTTATCTTAGTCCCATTTCTTTTTTTAGTAAGTCAACTCTAATTGCCTATTTAATTTTGATTTGATTTACATAGTTTTGCTTATTAACCTTTAATTAATTATTCTGTTATGATTGGGTAAGAGTTTTTTTTAGCCAACTTACCATAAATGTCTCAATTCTCTTCCTACTAAAGATGGTTCCAACCACTTTTCAAGTATTCGTGCAAAGTCAAATGATACCAGCTAATAGGGTAAATTTAAAAAAAAAATTACAAAAGTAAAAATTGAAATTTTTTATAGGATAAAAGAATAATAGAATTTTTAAAACCTAGTCACCTAATGATAAAATTATCATAATTAATTTTTCCTTCAATTTAACAATAAAACAAGAAAAAATTACTATGGATAATACAATCTTTTGCTAAGTTTTCTACAATAATACAATATTTTGATTAACCATAAATGATACCAAATTAAAAGGTGTTTTCTAACTATCATCATCATCCTACCAAGTGTATCCCGTTCATAAAAAACTATGAATAGGGTCTGGAGAGGGAAGGACGACGACAACTCATACCTCTATAAAGGAGAGCGCGACCAAAAGGAGTCCCCTGGCTCGAAAAAGGTTGAGATACGTTCCTGCCACGTGAGAGATAAATACAACTCATAATAGATTTTAAACAAACTAATATTTTAATCATTAATTTTATTCTTGATTTTAATTAACCATTAACATACAATATTTAATCAAATAACCTACTATAAAAAGTTGGTAAGATTTCAAAAAAAAAAAAAATTGGTAAGATTCTAACAAACACCTTTCTAATAATACATATAGTTGGATCCAATTGACGTTTATTGTGGTGATATTTGATTTTGACAAGTACTGGTTCTATTAAAAATACATGATGCATTCATGCTAAGTTTCATCCTTCAAATTAACTCACTAAAAATTTAATTATTCAATTATCTTCTTTAATTTTTAATTCTCACAAATAATTATTTGTTAGATCCAATAATAATGGATTTTGAGAGCATAAGTGAGTTCCTTGAAAATAAAACAATCTTAATTACCGGAGCAACTGGTTTCATTGCTAAAAGTATGTACATTATTATTTTCTAATAAGCTAAGCGCATGATGCTGGTTTGATGATCATGACCATGACCATGATCATGATCAAAAACAAATTAATTAATTAGTGTTATTAATTCTTAAAAGTTCATGCATGCACATTAATATTATCTACATAGTAAGTTTTAAATTATTTATATTTAATTGCAGTTGTTGTTGAAAAGATACTTCGTATTCAGCCAAACGTCAACACATTATACCTTCTTATAAGGGCTAGAGATGCAAAAGCTGCAAATGCCCGCCTTCATGAGGAGGTACATATATCTATAAATATATACTTAATTTTAGAAATTTTTTTGTATCATATATTATAGTATAAATAAACTAATTTGTTAATAACTTTCAACACATGTAGGTTTTGGGCAAAGAATTGTTCAAAGTTTTAAGAGAAAAACTGGGATCAAATTTTGATTCTTTAATGTCAGAAAAAATAAGAGCAATACCAGGAGATACTTCATATGAGAACATGGGAATTACTGATCACAATATTTCTCAACATAAAAATATTGTTATTAATGTTGCTGCTACTACTAAATTCTGGGAAAGGTATAATTAATACATATTAATAATTAACCCTATAATTAATTAATTTATTAATTTCTCTTTTTTTCCATAATTCATTAGTACACTTAATAATAAATTTTGGTAATTACGTACATATATATGATGGATTATATTGTAGATATGACGTGGCATTGGGAGTAAATATGTATGGACCTAAGAATATTGTTGACTTTGCTAAGAAATGTCCTAACATACAATTGCTCATCCATGTTTCCACGGGTAAGCTATATATGTAAATTAATACTCCTTCCGAATCAATTTAGTCGTCACATTTACTTGGATACGGTTATTAAGGATGATTCTTTCTATAAAAAATGGTAGTTGAGATATTTTAATTGATTGAATTAATTATAAATTAAAGGTGGTAATTGAAGTATTGTAAATTTGTAATTAGTAAAAGTGGGGGTATTTTGGTCTTTATTTTTGTGAACATGGGGTAATTAGGTAAAATAAAGATTGACAAAAAAAGGAAATTTGACAATTGATATGAATTTGCCAAATAAGAAAATGTGACAACTAAATTGGTTCGGAGAGAGTAATAATTAGTACTAATTTGTATTTGATATGATAAAATACGTATGTAACATATAGAGGTGCGTGTTCATTCGGGTGATCGGGTCGGTTTCGGACGGGTGTCGTTCGGTTCGGTTGTATTTTGGATTAGTTATGTTTCGGCTGTTTGTTATGATGGGTCACACTCGGGTCGGGTCGGCTTAGTCACGGTTCGGTTAAAATATCGGTTTTTCGAGCTATCGGGTAAGCATCGGTTCGGTGCCGGTTGAAGTTCGGGCCGAGTGTTAATCAGTGTCGGGTTATCATCGATAAATAATTGGTTCGGTTTTGTCGGGTACAGATCGGGTTCGGTTTTTTGGAAAACAGAATTCGGCTATGTATTACTAATTACTATCGATCAAAAACAAAATAGTTAAAATGCAAATCAATTAGTGATCATTATTACTTTGTTACTTTCACATGTTTGACCGAAAATTAAAAGTATAAAGTTTTATAAATTTTCCTCTAGTACGATTAAAAATAGTTTAATAAACATTGACCATTGATTATTAGCTCTAAATATGTGAAATCATGTATTTATTAGATTAACTAATAAAATGATTGAATATAAGTATATCATACTTCTATCTTAAAAATTGGTTCAGATTTAAAGCAATTCGATCAAAAATTCGTTCGGGTTAAGTCGGTTTCAGGGTCGTTCCTGACCATAGGCAAAGTAGGCATTTGCCTAGGCCCAGGGTTGGAATGGGCCCTAAAATTAGAAAATGTTAGTTAATGGAATTACACACTTAAAAATTTGTAATTTATGAGTTATTCTTTTATCATTTAAGAATCTTATAATACGTCTACATTTTTAATGCTAATAATAATATATATGATCCATTTTTATTATTTTTAAACACCCGTTTAAATTCAGAATTGACCCTCATTAAAAGGGCCCACTTCTTTCAATTTGCCTAGGGTCCATACAATACCAGGAACGACACTGGTCGGTTTTAGCCGGATCGAGTTCAATTTCGAGCATGATTCGGGTCGGATATGACTCGGATCGGTCATTTTTAGGTTCGGGTAATCTCGGTTACCGGTAATGTGTCGGTTACAGTTCGGGTTCAGCTTTCCCATTTTCGGTTGTCAACCGGTTCGGGTATAACATCGCTTCGGGTATTGTCGGTTCGATAAACCTGAAAACGGAAGATATTTTCTGGTCGATTTACTTTCGATTTCGGTTCGGGTTTCGGGTCGGGTCACTTTTGAACTGCTCTAGTAACATATCTTGGGGTACGGTCTCAAATCAATTGCATCATCATAGCGTATTTTTCTTGTAGTTGGTTTTTTGACAGTAAGATTTGACGATTGAAGCCTCAAAATATGTTATATTATATTTTGTCATTTTCAAGTGAATAATTGTAATACTTAATAATATATTTTGATGAAATTGGCTAATTAATTGATTAATTAATGAATTAATGTTTAATTCAGCATATGTATGCGGAGAGAAGGAAGGATTAATATCTGAAAAACCATATGAAATGGGTGAGACTTTGAATGGAGTGTCTGTTTTGGATATTGATTTTGAGAAGAAGTTGGCTCAACAATGTTTAAGCAATATTCTCAAAGCTCAACAACTTCCTGAAAAGGAAATTAAAGGATGAAGGATTTAGGAATGGAAAGGTAATTAAATGCTTTAGATTGCATGATTATGGGTGTTTGTCAAATGACTGATAGTTAATAGCAGATTATACATGGCTGATTTGATCTGCTGATTTTATAAACTGGTTTGACAAGTTGATTCTGAACTCACTGCTCAATCATATCAACTTATTTAAAAAACAATTTTTCTATAACAATTAGTTGTGTCAACCATCTAATTTGCCAAATTTAAGCATTGGAATGTTTGACCACGTGCCCAACACAATATTTGTATCAAAATAAGATAAAGTTTCCAAAATAAGCTACTTGTGTCAAACATCCCTAAATATGATAATATATTTTCAACAATAATATTAATTAACCCTAATATAATATATTTGTTAACTAATTATCACACAAGAGTTATTTGGGCTAGAAGCGTAGATTCAACAATATTAATTAATCATAATATAATATAACATTTGTTAAGCTGATAGCTGAGGCCTAAAAATATAGTCTATACTCTGACAATTAAGATATTTGTTAATTGATAAATAGGGCAAGGAAGTATGGATGGCCAAATACATATGTGTTTACTAAAGCAATGGGAGAGATGATTGTAGGGCAGCTTAGAGGCAATTTACCGGTTGTTATATTAAGACCTACCATTATTTGTAGCACAATCAATAAACCTTTTCCTGGTTGGGTTGAAGGTTGTAGCCTTGTAGGTATATTATATATACAACTATTTCTTTATTTGGATATTCCAATTAATATTTATAATATTTTTCTAATTTTGGTATCAATAAAATTAACAAATGAACTTTAACTAATTTATTTTATATCATTGCAGGACTATTGATAGTGTTGCTCTTAGTTATGGAAAAGGAAATCTTATCTAATTTGTTGTCGATAAAAATTCTGTCTTTGACTTGGTAAGTATTTTGATTAACTTTTAATTTAGAAATCAAATATGAAAAATATAACTATTAGAAAACAAATAAAGAATATATGTTAATTAACTATGTTAATTAACTTTCTTTTTCTTTTGATGCCAAGCGAAGATACCAGCTGATATGTTCGTAAATTTAATCATTGTGTCCATGAAAGCATATGTAAATAAACCTAATTTGATTGTGTATCAAGTTGGAAGCTCATTCAAAAATCCAATAACATTCCAAGAGATTTATGAACTGCATTACGACTACTTTTCACAAAATCCATGGAGCAATCGTGATGGCAATCTTGTAAAAGTTAAAAAGATTGCTGTATTGAGTAGCTTGCGTATATTTGAAATCATTCTATTTTTGTGGCACTATCTAGTAAAAATGGTTAGTTTTATCGATTTTAATTCAAGTAATAATATATATGGGGGGTGTTTGGTACATTAGATTATTGAGCAATTTTAACTTATTTTGATATAAATAGAGGGTTGGGTGGTCAAACCAGCTAATGATAGTGTTTGGTGAATTAGTTGGTTGAAGCAACTTATTGATACAAATAAGTTGTTTTTGAACAAGCTACTTATAGCAGCGGGTTCAAAATCAACTGGTCAAACCAATTAATAAAATCAACTTGTCAAATCAGCCACTATAATCAGCTATCAACTATCAGTTATTTGCCAAACACCTCTTAATCCGTCTTAATTTAAATAGTAAACTAATTTTTATCAAGTACTCCTAAAACTAAAAGTTTGTTTTACACGTATAGATCATAATATTTGTGTCAAGAATGGGCTTTCGCAAGTTTCAACGTAGATTATTTGATCTTGACAAAAAGCTAGAAATAGCAACCAAATTGGTGGAGTTATACAAACCCTACTTATTCTTCAAGGCCATGTAAGTGTTACATTTTCATCATAATGTGCTTCTATTTTATAGCATCCCTATTTTTTTTATTTTTAGGAAAAATTACTTTGAATAATTCAATCTATTTTACAATAATTTTACCTGTTGATTAACCATGAATAATTCCAACTTTAACAGGTATTTGCCTAGAGTATACTTAGGTCACTCGATGACCTGTTATAGTAGATAATTCACCAAAAAAGTAAACTGAAAATTAATTTAAAATTAGAGAAAATTTTTGAAATTTTACATAAAAATTCGAAATAATAAAAAAATCATAAATTTTTTTGAACATTTATTAACAATTTTTTCGACATTTTACTTTATCTTTTTTTATAAAAAATAAAACTTGTCACAACAAGTCATCGGGTTACCTAAGTCTACTCTAGGCAAATATCTCTTAAAGTTGGGATTATTTATGTTTAATTAATAGGTGGAATTATTGTAAGAAAATCACAAATAGATTGAATTATTCTAGGTAATTTTTTCTTATTTTTATTATTTTCACTAACTATGATTATACTCTCATTCCCTTTTCACAATTACATCTTAATACTATTTACTTTTTTTTTTTTTTAACATTTTCCAAGTATTTTTAATTGATTAATGGTGATATGCAGTTTTATAGATACAAATACAGAAAAGTTGTTGATTAATGCTCGTGAAAATGGTTTGGATGAAAATGTATTCAAATTCGATCCCACATCCATCAACTGGAAAGACTTTTTCGTCAATGTTCACATTCCAGCAATCGTCAAATATTTGTTCTAGTGAGATTTGAGTCAATTTGAGCAAGTATCGGTTTTTATACATAAGGTCTTAAATTTGATTCTTTACCTAATTCTCCATTCCGGCCCTCAACCTACCATAAAATAAAAATTTGTTCTAATAGTATATCTAAGCCCTTTACCATTTTTATTTGAAGAAACCTAAGAGTGTATACTTGTGTACTACTATATGTGCACACATGCTTGATGCTTCTTACATTTTAATTATTGTTAGTTTGCTACACTAATGAAGTTTAAAGTTTTTACATAATTTGGTTGAAATTACATCATGAGGTTGATTTATTTTAGATTTAAGGTATATTTTTGGGTAATTGGGTTTTTTCGCACTTTATGTTAATGTTTGCCAAACATTATCGATTTCCGAACTTTAGTTTACTATTCTAGGTAGTTTTTCCTTCTTATTTTAATTAAAGATATATCATTCACTTTGCCCTTAAAGATCGCTCGGTTTGATTCTAATTGCTCTCTCCCTTAACAAGATCCCCTGCTCTCGACCTACTTCATTTATACAAAAAATTTCGACGAAGAACTAAAATTCTTCATATTATCAATTTCAAAAATAAACTTTTTCTCCTTTTTTCAAACAATCTACATGATATTTCCATTGTTCTCAACTTAAATATGATTTGATATTATGTTATTTGAAGAAAATTGTTTCAATGAAATGAGATGGACAAAATAAATTGTAAAAAAAATTAAAACAAATATTTAACAATGGTAAGTGAACATCGATGAAATAGTCTTTCCAATTAATGCACTGAGAATCAAAGTTGAAGATATCTCCATCTACACCATTTTCGCCAAGACTCAGGATTAATTTTTCAGTATTGGTGTCTTTAAGGCTGCAAAAAACAAAATATTCCTTGTTAAGTAAATCTAATAACATTGTGACTATATCATAATATATTTTCTCTGTCCTTTTGATTTTGTTACTGAAATTAAGATTTTCCCCTTGTAATATGTCACTATTAATAACAATTTTAAAGAGTCGGAACAGATAAGTACATATGAATTATGATATATTAAACATGAATTAATACGTGTTCTATACTCTAACATGCCTAGAAGTGTCGGGTCGATTTTGGGGCAGTTCAAAATCAAGTTTTGATTCCACATTTATTTTTACATAATTAAAATTTATTTTGAAATCGGGTCAAGTCGGGTTTGGTTATTAGGTCAGGTAAAAATCGGGTCATCTGATCTGTTTTAAATACCTCTGACGCCCCATACATTACAACGAATTCAACTTTTTGCGACATTGGATTTAGTGACATTAAAAAAATGCCACTAATTTATATTTTTAGTGTAATGATTATTGATTTTTATTTTAAATTCCACTATAAAGTGATTTAGCGACACTTTATTTAGTCTTTTCTGGCATATGTAATTGTTACTGTAGTCTATAGTGACATTTATGAGAAATGTCACTAGATCCCATGTCGCAAAAAGCTTTAGTGATTTCTTATTATGCTACTAAAAGGTCTAATAAATGTCACTAAATCATCTATATATACTATTAGAAATTTAAAGTAGCAACATTCAAATTAAATGTCGCTAAATATATCTCACTAAAAGCAAATTATATTGTAGTGCTAATTAATCTCTATCATGAGAGTCCTATGAGCTAGAATATTCGACTTTGAATGAGGGGTTGTGTTGAGACTCAATCAAACTCAATTTAAAGTTTACAATGATTATTAAGGCTCCAAGAATTTTTATATAGTGTAACATGTTCAACTTACATGCCCTTGAAGAATAAGTAGTTTTTGTACAACTCCACCAATTTCATTGCTATTTTCAGCTTCTTGTCAAAGTTGTACATTCTATGATGCAATCTGCTACACCCCATTCTACTAGCAAAAATTAAGATCTGTGAAAAAAAAAATTAAATAATTATAAAATAAAGGTTATTTTAAAAAGGCCAATTTTAATTAAGTGGAGTAGTTATCAGTAATATATATTTAATAAAATAATACAAGCTAATTAAATTTAATATTTATGTTTAAGATTATTTCAGTTCACTAAAAATATTTCTTTGTTTGTGTCTAAATATAAATATTTAAGATATTGAAAAAAATAAAAATTTTACAAAATTATTTTGTATTTTAAATATATTTTATTTGCATTTCAAATAATATTTATATTGTAATTTTACGAAATTTTTTTCTAGATCAACCACATTATTGTTAAATAATGTATTGTGTTTATAATTAGTGGCGGACGTAGTATTGATCCAAGAGGCGTGATGCACATGCACCCCAATCTAAAAAATGTGAATTTATATGATTTTTAAGTAGAATATATAAATATATCATAAATTCTTGTGAGAGACAATCTTTTTGAGAAACCATCTCTAATTGAATCGGCCCAAAAAAGAAAATGTAGAGTAAGAGTAAAAACTAGGTTTAATGAGTTGGACTTGAGGGTTGTCTCTCTGAGAGACGATCTCTCAAGAGACCGGCTGTATAGATAGATAAAATAATTACAAGCAATAAACAAATTCTATTTTTTTCATTCATCAAACTCTTCAACGAATTTACGCATTAAAATTGAAAACCCTAAAAAATGAATGATACTTTTTTCAAAGAAAAGAAAAATTCTCTTCAACTAATTTACTACATTGAAATTGAAAACCCTATGAAATGAATTTACTACACCTGCCTAAACAAAAGTAATTTAATCATCCAATTATCTTTCTCTAAGCCCTCCTCCCTCAAAGAATTAGTACTTCGTCTCCACTTGTTTTGTGATTCATACATTAATGGCGATGATGATGGATTCAAATGTGCTGAATGAAGGATTCGCAGTTGGGTGTGTGCTTGCAATCAAGACTACTTTAGGTGAAGAATTTGAAGCAACAGTTATCACCTTTGATCGACTCTCCAACATCCTTGTTCTTCATATCCTTTATCTATTTAATTCTTCTATTTTTTTTTTGTTAAATTCCATATTTTGATGATTAATGTTTGTGGGTTTTGTTTATTTTGGTAGAATAATTTGTGGGTTTCCATTTATTTTTGCTCCTTAACTTGTATTTTTCTTTTTATGGAATTTTACAAGAGGGTTCTAAATCAGGCTCTAGAAAGAATATAAGGCTTTTGAAAGCTAATTATATTAAAGAATTTACCTTTTTGCACCAAGTTGAAGATCCTCTGGATGTCAAAAGCTGTTATCTTGATCTTGCATCTCTTCAAGCTAGAGAGGAAGCTGCTATTAGGTTAGTTTCTTTGGCTTATTTTTTTGCTGGGTGTATTTGGTATTATAGGTTTAGTTTAAGCTTATAATTTGATTTGAATAGTTTCATTGGCTTTTTGTTTGATTGTTTTTGGGATCGATGTTTTAGTTTAAGTTTAAGATTTGACTATAAGGTAAGTTTTTTTTGGCTTATTGTTTTGGTGGGTGTTTTGGGATTGAATTTTTAGTTTCAGTTTATCATTTGGCTATAAGGTAAGTTTCTTTGGCTTATTGTTTTGGTGGGTGTTTTGGGATTGAAATTTTATTTTTAGTTTATCATTTGACCATAAATTATGGAATTATAGTTTCATTTAGTATTCGATTTGTTGTTTTTAGGCAAGCTGAGATTGAAGCGGAGAGGATTGGAGTGGGGGTGACCACTGAGGCTCAGAGCATTTTCGATGCGTTGTCAAAAACGTAAATAGCTCTTTAATCCCTCTCTTTCTTGTTCTGTGTAATTAGATTGTTGAATTTCTGCTCTGTTTAATTGAGATGCTTTTTTAGAACTATTATTTCGATAATGAGGATGGAGTTGAAGTTAGGATTTTGAGATGTATGTGACCTTGAAGGTGACTTTGACGAAACTTTGCGCCCCGCTCTAGTATGAGAATTTTTGGTGTCATTACTTGAATGATAAGGGGGTTTTACTAGTATGTCTTGTTTTGCAGTTTGAATTGATATTCTGATAGGTTTCTAGGTTTTGGGATCAATATGGCTGATCCGTAGAGCTTAACTAATTCTTTTATCTTTCTTGATTAATGCATACATTTGTAATTAGATATTGGATGTTATATTCTGCATTTTGTATTTGGGTGGGTTATTTAGTGTTGAAGGATATTTTGTTAGCATGCATCATTGTATATGGACCTTGTAAAAGTTGTCCGTAAAGTGTTGATCTGAAAGAATTGATTGTCGTTGGAACTAGTCAATGAATGCAGCTTGAAGCATGTGATATAAATTAAAGAAGTTTCATGTAAGTGTGTCAGCTTGTTCTATTCTCATGATTATATTTAAAATTTTAATATGGAATGTTGCATCTAGCTCATGCCAACATTGACATTGGCATTTTCAAGGAAATAGTTTTGGCTCATTAATTTAGAATGCAATTGTTTCCCTACAATCTTTGCTCCTATCAGTAAGTGCAGTTGTATGCAAAATAACAATTAACAAGCTAAATTCATCTTCTCATAACAACCAAGTTCAACATGCATGAGGAGGAATTAACAATCTTTTTCTATGGCTTGGTATTATTAGTGCCTAAACAAGTTAATTTTTCCATTTAAAGCTTTTTCCTGTCTTTGAGAGATGGAAATATACTTACAAATTCATAAGATGACAAGTTAATGTGTTTTTGGATTACATTTGCAAGATATTTTTGTATTTTGATATTGATCTGTAGGTCATTGGTTGTTGTCTCTCATTGACAAAGAGTAGAAAAGTTGTTAAAAGAAATAAGAGGAAACTCATAGATGTAGAGTAGACAAGTTACTAGTATTTCTTTTTGAACATGAAACCTAAGTAAAATCTTTTGCAAGCTTTATTCCCCCACCCACCTAGTGAATACCTTATATTACATTTGAAGAGATGATCTTATTGCTTGCTAGCAAAGTAGCATGACTCAATAGATTGATGAGTTTATGTTTGGAAAGATTGATGAAGTTTTCCTAAATTTGGTTGTTACTTATGTGATTATGACTGAAGATTGCTTATAACGTCAATCTTGACTTTTGAGCTTTTCTCTATTTTTTCCTTTTAGTGCTTTATAGATGTCTTTAATATCTGTTGAAAAGCATCAAGTCTTAGATGAGTTAGAAGCATGAGAATGCCTTAATGTTTCAGGGTTGGCTGTAGTATTTTAAGAAGTTATAGGTTCTCTTGGATTCCGGACTTACTAAAAGGTATAAAAATTGAAAAGTGACTTCACACTTGAGTTCTCCTTGGACAATGTTTAAATATTGATGCAAATTCAGGGTGGATCATTTGTTGTTTGACATGCTTGGTGTTAAACTCTTTAGAATATATATGCTGAACCTAGTAGATAAATACTAGGACAATCTAGTTTCACAAATTCGGACTGTCCAATATTGATGCAAAATTCTGACTCGTTAATGTTGCTGTAGCTAAATACCATCACAAATTGTGTAGTGGAAAATCATTTCATTAGTGATAGCACACAATATTTTACAGGGTGCGTTGATGTGGCACTGATTTCTGACAAAATTTTTCTGAACAAGTGCTTAAAAAACATGCCTTTTCATGTACATAAAGAACAGACTTGAATTTATTCATAGCATTGAACTGTATACATGATTATTCATACCAAATTATCTCAGTCAGTTTGGTGGACCTTAGCAAATGCCACTGCTTGAGGTTCTTTTGTATAGTGAAGCTTACTAATTGGGGTAATGGTTAGCATAAATATAGATGACATAGTAAAACCATACATTGGCCATCAAGTTGCAGTAACATGATGAAATTTCTGATGTGCTTGCTATTAATTTCTCTTGCTTCTTCATCTTTACTGAACTTTTTTTTTCTTGAAATTGACTTGCAATAATCCATGTGAAACTATGTTGAGTTTCTATTTGTGTATTTATCATGATGTTTGATTTTTTTTTTTTTTTTGCATTAAAACATCGTAATGAAAAAAATAAGCTTGGACTTGCCTTGAAGTTTGAGAAAATTACTCACCTTCAATTTGAGTTGTGTTGTTTTGATTGATTTAATATATAGTTAAGAGCAATGAAATAGTCATTGATATGATACTGATTACTCACAAGACTGCCATTAAGACACCATTTATTCTTCTGGTAGAGGTTATAGCTCATTTCCTGGAAACCCCTTATAGACTACTTCAAAATATGAACAATGCATTCTTAAGCCTTTGTAAGGCATGGAATTTCGGAGGTCTACTTGTAGGTTGCCTTATTTCCCATTAGTTTGAGATGCTTTTCGAATTAAATGTTGCTGGAGCATTTCATGACTCTAAAAAGCTTACAAAATTTAATTGAGTCGAATATGTCCTATGTCCAAAACTAATTTCAAAGCCCATGTAGCAATTAGCATAGCTCTTTGGATCCTAATTCTTTCAAATTGTTATTAAATGATTTTGTGAGGTGTTGTTATGTCCTTTGCTTGCTTCCGTTCTCTATTGTGTATGAAAGTATGAGGAGCCTAGCCTAGATGTAATATTTTGTAAATTCCTATGAAACATTAGAAGCTTGTTTAAGTTGATGCTGAGGCTTGGTGGCCTGTCATATGTATCCTACCATTTTGTGTAGGCAATCTTCCATGTCAAAAATTTGAGGTACACTGTACATGTGTCCCGAGTTTCCACTTCTTTTAAAAGTTAGAAATTTTGAATCTTATTTAGTTCATTGTAGCATCATGAATCCCTTGCCAACGCGTAAATCTTCATGCCTAGAGAGTCCTTTCTTTATCTACTATGGGTAGTGGATCTCCTGGGATAGATTTCGTTAAATTACCTCCTCCACTACCCATATCATTGTGATTAAAGCTTTGTCATTGTATTGTTGTACCTCCTTTCCTACTTAAACTCGTAAAGCCTTGAATGTCGATTGGTCATAACAACAATGTCAAAGCCTTCTCCTAACGATATATATGGGCTCAATTACATGAACGAAAGCAATTAAACATTGGAAATCGTCACTAGCAAAGATTATACTTTTATGTATTTTATAACATTAATCTGCATCTAAGAAAATCAACTCCGATGTTCGTCCACACATATTTTCCTCCTTCAATCATTCTTAACTATTCTCATTAGCTCTTGTGCAACTTCAAATTCATTCATTTCATTTTTCACTCTTGTTCTCACGTCGTCTACAATGTACCTATTCCTTATCTAAACTCCTCAAAGTTTCAACAAACCACTCTTATATCTGCCTTTCCACATGACCAAACCAAAGTAAACAATTTTGTCTCATTTCACCTTTTATGTCAACGTCTCCAGGATCTTTTTGACGCCTTCATTTCAAATATCCTTGATCAATGTTAACCTTTGTACATCAGTTTCAGTTATCCCTATTTTCCTACAACAATCTCATCTAAAACCCCCAACATTCAGATTCATATAGTCGCACAAGTCTAATGGCAGTCCAATTTTGCCCTTTAACCTTAGTGGTTCACCTCAATTGCATAATATTATGGTCCAACTTACCCTTTGCTCTAACGTTCGGTAAAATTTTCCCTTCAACCTTCGTGAAACACTTACACTACATAATATTCCGGTTGTATTTTTTCATGTTGAGCCGCCCACACTAAATTCTATGTGACTTTTTGACCACTATTTCCGCCTTTGTGCAAATTGGTCATAGACATTATGTTGATTTAGTTTGGTTACACTAATTCTGAATGTAATGTATGGGTGGGAGCCGCTAATGGTGTTGGGGTAATAGAATGTAAAGTAATGTGCTCTAATTTTGAATTCATTTACCACAAGAACTACGGCTCATTTGGAATTCCCATGTAAATGGCCATTCAATTACAATTAAAGTCCATGAAGTTCTTGGGCTTTGAGAAGTGTTTCCAAGACTATTGTTTCACAGATCTCTTTGCTCTTTGAGCCAATTATTTTGCCGAATTGGGTTCGTCCATACTAAAGAAGAGCTTTTGCACCTTCCAATGCAGTGATGTGCTTTCATACTTTTATATGTAGGCTTCCTGTGCATTGGGACAAGACTGTTATAGTCGTGATGGACCAAGTACGAGTTAGTAGTCCTTACAACCCTGAATCTGTCACTGGAGGTACTCCAGCTGCAAACGATCGCGTTAGAAAAGTGGTAAGACCTCAAATCTTTGCTTTCTCGATGCCCGAGTTTAATGGCACTCTACACTTTCAACTTGTGCCTCTGTATTCTGAAATGCTTGTTCTTTTTCTTCTTTAGCTCGAACTTGAAAGGAAGAGGCTGCATTCTCGTGGGTCTGCTTCATAATCACGTCACCGTTTTGATCAATATAATTGCTGTCAGAAGAGAGGCGTCATTTGCGGAATCTCCTGATGCTGCCGATACTCGGATGCTGATATTTAAAACACTAAATCTTGTAGCTGATGTCAAGAGGTCTGCACGAACCGAATATCTTGTAAGGCATTTTCAGATAGTCTGAAACGGAGTGGGAATTAATTTGCTTAGTGTGTCGCATATGTTTCTTCTATTTCTCTTTATCTATTTGCACAAGGACGCCAGAACATGAACTTTGATTAATATATCTTTTGCGTAAGAGAGGCCATCGCTCAGGGTCACATGTCAAAAAAAGAAAAATTATTGGTTTTTGAAGGTTCATATAGGTTATAAATTGCAAAGAAAAAGGGTCCCAATGTTCTATTTCGCCCAGGCGGCCCTGCGTGTCAGTTTGTTTCTAACTAGAAAGAACGATCAAACGTAGAGACAACAGCTAATGCTATAATCAGATCGATCCACCATCTTTTATATTCAGTCTGTTTATTAAAAGTTTCTTGTTATTGTTTTTGAATGGGATTATGGGAACTTCTAATTTGGGGTGATTTAAAGTTGAGAGCTCTGAAGTTGTTTTAAAAAAAGATGGGTGAAAGTTTAATTTTTGGTTTGGATTTGATACAAATTCAAATCAAACCGAATAAAATTCGTTTTGATATTTTCAGTCCAAATCCAAATCATAATATTTATAATCCAAATTGAACCGAACCGAATTTTAAAATACCAATTCAAATTGAACCGAATAGACCGAGTTGCACCGATTTGTATCTTTTGCATTGAAAGTCAAATTTGCATGTATCGTTTCAAACTTATTCTTTCTAAATCTCCTAAATAAATATTAATAATTTTAGGGTTTTTAATTTGAACAAGTACAAAAATTTAACAAAAATCTAAAAATAAGGGCAAAAATTCGAACAAATCAAATAGAAGATATAACATGCCTTTAACATTTCAATTTGTTCAGTTTTTTGGTTTGTTGGACCCTAAACCAAGTCCAAACTAGGGGTGAAAGTTCGGTCTACGGTTTAGACTTTCATCGAAACCAAATCGAACCATACTTTATTCGGTCTCCATATTTTCAGACCAAACCAAACCAAATTAGTTTCTAGACCGAACCAAATCGAACCACAATTTTTATTTGCAAACCACACCAAACCGCCAGACCGAATTTTTCTTTTTTGGGACGAATAACAATTTTAACTACAATTACAATAATTAAGACAATAGCAAATCATACAAGATTAATAATAATAGACATAATGTCTTACAAAGTCATTCAAAATAACAAATCTTACAAAATGCTAAACAAGTGTGGGAGTGGTACGGAAGTACATGCATTATCAAGGGTTAGGGTTTTTAATTTTTTAGGTTCAGAATGTATTGGGCTTGGGCTAATACATGTATGTTAGTGGGCTATATGTAATTTCTTAAATATTTCGGTTTGTGGTCTAGAAATTCGGTTTGCGATTTTTGAAAATTCCAAACCTTAATATTTCGGTTTTTGAATTTTCAAACCTAATCCAAACCAAATTTAAAAATCACCAAACCATATTTTTATTCGGTTTGGTCTAGTTCGGTTTGCGGTTTTAATCCGAATAAGTTTCACCCCTAGTCCAAACCAAAACACTGAATTATAATTAAAATTCAGTCCAAACCAAACCAAATTTAAAACATAGTCGAACCAAATTACTTACTTCCTCCGTTCCAAAATACTTGCAACACTTACCTTATTTGGCTGTTTCACAATACTTGCACCATTACTATATTTGGCAAAGAATAATCTTATTTTATTATTACTTTATTCCTACCCCACATATCACCATCAATCATATATCATCTCATTAATCATTTAATATACCCACAACCAATACCTACCTTCCATTAATTAATTTTTTATTTCAATTATTTTATTATCACTTTATTCCTACCCCACATATCACCATCAATCATATATCATCAGACCTGATGTGACATCCCTTAATTCTTGTGCCAAAAGGGTGTGGTGCAACTAAATTGGAACGGAGGAAGTATTTGATTTGGTTTAGTTCGGTGTTCGATTTTTCACCAAATTACTTATTTGATTTGGTTTAGTTCGGTGTTTAATTTTTCACCAAATTACTTACACCCCTAGCAATAAGTAGTATTTTCTCAATTTTAAGGCTAACGAAAAATGGTTTTTTTAGGACGTTTATTTTGGTGATAACTTTTTGTGAATGGGCTTTTTTTTATCAATTTTTTGCGGATGTGGCAAATTCGAGAATAGGTGAGCAGAATGGTGCGGAGTTGATAGATATGGAGTGAGTAAGATCTCAAACCCATTCGGGCGGGTTGGGTCAAAATCTATATGGGTCGGGTCAGTTATTTTAAAAGTAAAACGGGTCAGGGTGGGTCAAAATCCATTTAAATCTGAGCCACTTTGACCCCTCTTTTTAAGTTCATAAAAGAATTTTTTATTCTACTTTATGGCCCTTTGGGTCGACCCACATATATATATATATATATATATATATATATATATATATATATATATATATATATATATATATATATATATATATATATATATATATATATATATATATATATATATATATATATATATATATAATGATATAATATAAAAATATAAAAAAAAAGTCTTAAAATAATTTTTGCAATCAATTTCTATAATTATCTGAGCTGGTCACTACCAAGGCACGTTAGTAATCCGACTTGTTGTTGACCCGACCTACAAATGACTCGTTAAAATGTGACATGACCCTTGACCCGTTGGGTCGATCCGCCCCATTAACTATGTCATCTAATACCATTAATTATGAGTATAATGAGTAATGATCAAAAGGATTAGTTTAATTCACAAATAAAGGATAATTAATAACAGTAGAAAGGGGTTTATGGTTATTAGTTTGAAGTTTATTTTTTTAAGATTTCTTTTTAAAAATTATTTCTTGTTAGCCAAGGTATAAATTAGAAGAAATTTTCAAAAAAAAAGGTACTCGTATAAATTAGATAAATTTAGAAAAACGTGGGGAAAGGTTTTCCACTTTTCCTGTTTTGAGGTAAATATAAATAAATGTAACGGTAAAAATAATAATAAACGTAAGCCCCAAGCATTTTATTTTTCTTCATATAGTATCAGCCTTATAAATACAACTTACTAACTCCACCCTTATTTCATCTTTTGAAAAAGAAAACAAGAAAAAGACTCAATAAACCATGCAGATCTTTGTTAAAACCCTAACTGGTAAATCAATCACCCTTGAAGTTGAAAATAATGATACTATCACCAATATCAAGGCCAAAATCAAAGACAAACAAGGTAAAATAAATTCTCTTTTATCTCTTTAAATTTGCATGATAAGACTATTAATTATTATTATTATTATGGTGCAAATTTAAACGTGTAGCGAAAGTACTTATAATATGTATATTGTTTAAATGTGAAGGTATTTCGCCCGATCAACAACGTTTGATCTTTGGTGGGAAGCAACTCGAGGATGAACGTAGTCTTGCTTATTACAACATTCAGAAAGAATCTACTCTTCATCTAGTGTTAAGGTTGAAAGGAGGAGGTTACGGCACGTTTAGTTATTCGCCTAATCTATTGGCTTTGGCTCAAAAATACAATCAAAATAAGCAAATTTGTCGCAAGTACGTAATTCTTTTTACAATTTTTCTTAAGGATTCTTGAAATACTAATATAACACTCTAACAGTAACATATTTGGTTAGACTATATAACAACGTTTGAAAAAAATTTTGAAGTTATCATTCTAAGCTCTATTTGTCACGTAATTGATTGAATGGCCGGGTTTTGCTTTTTCGAATAGAACCCAAAAGAATATTATTGTTTGTACCAATTTCGATCTTATAAAAGGTATCAATTTTAACTTTAAAGATATGAATTTTCAAAATTGAAACTTTTTAGGTTAAAATTGATAATTGACTAGAAAATTAAAATGTTGTTACATGCACGAATTAGGCTAGAATATTATTGTTTGGCCCAAATTGACGGTGATCTTTTAATGAGACTGTCTCGTCCAAATTTTTGTGTTATCTTAATCCAATAAAATATTATTATAGTTACACTCGTATATGATATCTATCTTATATACTCTATCAAATCTTTCAACAAGTAGATTAATATGTTTTGAAATTTGATCGTTACGTAGGTGCTATGCTCGTCTACCATTAAGGGCTACTAACTGCAGGAAAAAGAAGTGTGGACATAGCAATCAACTAAGGATGAAGAAGATGTTTCAGACTAAGAACCGCGGGGATTAAGCTTTTATTGAATTAAGATTAAGATTAAGATTAAGATTAATTAAGAGATTTGTGGTTTTATGAATTAATGCATGCCATAATATTAATTACAATTAAATGCTTACAATTAGCTTAATGCTATTTTCATGTTTACCGGATATTTTATAATAATATTGGATGTTCTTCTTATATATCTAGCGTTTAGTTTTCAATGTTCATTTTATATATATCTTGTTTTTCTATTGATTAAACCAAATTTAATTTTACATGATTTATTTTTTTTTCTTGATTAATTTATACCAAACAAGAATTTTGTAATTAAATATAATGGTTCACCTTCATTTGTTAGTTTATTTTAATGTTTTAATAAAGTTAACTTCCGATTTGAAAACAACTGTTGTGAATGGGCTATAAATATTGGGTGAGAAAACAAGAACAAACAACGGTGAAAAGAATGAAGAAAAACAGAGCACAAATGAAACAAGAGCAACACACAAGATTATGAGGTATCTTAGGATACCTCCCCCTCAACAAAGGTTTCTTATCATTAAAATATCAACATACAATAATGATTAGACTCACTAAGCTTTGAGAACAACTTCACAAAGCTTAAAGATTGAAACTTTCTTTCAATCTCCCTCAAACAACCCGATACAATGAGAAATACCCTTATGGCCTAAAACCCTAGTAAATCCCTTTGTATTTGGCTCTCTTACAACCCTAACACTATGTTTGGATAGCAAGTTTGGATGGAAAAGAAAGGGAGGGAAGGGGAGGGGAGGGAAGGGAAAAGAAGGGAAAAGAAATGAAAGGAAACTAGCTCTTGTTTGTCTAGAAGGGAATGGAAGAGAAAGAAAGGGAGATTGTGTTTTCCTTTCAAATCTTTCCACTTTTGGAGGGATTACAAACCTTACAAAATTTATCCACATTTTCCTTCCAATTCCCTCCCCTCCAAATCCCTTCCCTCCCATTTTGCTATCCAAACAAGGGATTCTTCCTCCCTCCAAATCCCTTCCTTTCCTTTCCCTCCATTTCCTTCTATCCAAACACACCCTAAGAGACTCCTAAGACCCCCTTATATACTCCTCAAAGCATCTAGAAGGGTCTAGGACACGTGGCTTTAAAGCCCATAAAACGTAACAATAAAGAACAGAAACCACAAATTGGCAATAGACATTTCGCTCGGGCGAGCGGCTATGCTCGACCCAGTCGAGCGGTTCAAAGTTGCTCACTGGATCACTCGAGCGGCTTGGCTCGGCCTGCTGGACTGCTTCCCTCTTTAGCTCGCATGGTCGAGCACCTTTCAAGATTGTTTCTTCCCCTTTTCTTGGCTTCATTGAGCCACGAAACATCATCTCCAAGGTCCATTGCATAATCAAATGACCCAAACTTCAACACTCTATACTCCTTACCTTCATCAAGGCACATAAAGTCTCCCACTTTGATCACTTCACCAAGTGATCCAAAAACCAAGTTATCACATCCCTTTGCACTCACATTATCATCCTCTAGCGTGCAAGACAACGCATAGGCTACGATGTGATCAAACTCGCCTCCATCGACATGAGATTTCGGGCTTGACTCAACAACAACTTTTAAAACCGTATTTGTATTAATTAAAACCTTATTTAGAGTAACTGAGATTACTTTGTGGTAAATCAAATGGGTTTAATTAAAGTTCAATTATATAATTTGTGTTTTGCAAAACCTTATAAGTTAAGTTTAATTTATTAAATTTATTGAAATAAATTATTACTTACGTGGTAATAAGTTTGTAATGACATGTTCTCGCTATTATTTCAAAAATATTTTGAGAAGGACGTAGAGTCCTTAACTTTAACGTGTTAATGTGTTAATGTGTTCCATTTGACTTTTTTTTACCAATTATTAAGTGTTTAAATAAGATCACATGTGTAGGAAAGAAAATTCAATTTATAGTGGGGTTTTACACATGTGTAGGAGAAAGAGTCCAATTTATAATCAAATGGGATGGTAGAAGAGAAACTCCAATTAAAATATATAAAAGATAACCAAAATAGAAATGAAACAATTGAGATAACTTAATTAAATATGGAATGGGACACATGTGCTAAATAGAAGGGAGTATTTGTTATTACTCTCTCATGGAATTCATAAATTCTTGTAAGAGACGGTCTCTTTCAGAAACCATTTCTAATTTGACTAGCTTATTATCACTTTTTAGTTTATTAAGCTTTAATAGGTTGAGCCTTTGAGAGATCGTCTCACACCGGTCCAGACTGCGTGGAATGTACAACTAGTTTGTTTAATACTCCCTCCTATTCACACAAAATGAGACATTTTGGTTGGGCACGGTTTTTAAGAGTGAAATGGTGGGGTATTTTAATTGATTAAATTAATTGTGAAGGTGGTAGTTGTGTATTGAAAGTAGTAAAAGTGGGGGTAGTTGGGTATTTTAATTGACTAAATTATTTTTAAAGGTGGTAGTTGGGTATTGGAAGTAGTAAAAGTGGGGGTATTTAAGAAAAAAAAATCATTGCTAAAAATAGAAAGGGACATTTTGTGTGAATTGGCCCAAAATAGAAATGTCCCATTTTCTGTGAATTGGCCCGAAACAAAAATGTCTCATTTTGTGTGAATAGGAGGGAGTATCTGCTAAGATGCGCGTAAATAGACTAAGATGGTTTGGGCATGTGCAAAGAAAGCCAATAGATGCTCCCATCAAAAGGATAGAAATCATTATATTGGAGGGTAAAAGGAGTCGATAAAGGCCTAAGAAAACATGGGTTGAGCATATTAAGGACGACTTGAGTGAACTGCACCTCTCTAAGGCCCGGAATAGGGATAAGAATAGTAGGAGACGCCAGATTCACAATCCAGACTAGGAATCTTTCTTTAATCTTTCTTGCCCTGGTGCCTAGCTGGTCACTTACCTGCCCCTTATTCTTTTTTTACCAATCGAGTTTTTTTTTATGTTATCTCAATCTTTGTTTTAGCTATTGTAGTTCTTCTGCTAGTTGTTTTTTTATCTCTAAGCACAAAACTAACTAATCAACTCCTCTCGCTATGCATGGCTCTCACTTTCTAGGGGTAAAATTGACCGCTTTCCTCTAGTATTCCCTCTCAAGTGAGTACAGGTAAGCATTGTCCGTCACATTTCCTCACACAGATCCTATTTTCGAGCGGAATAATCGGTTGACGATGATAATGATCATATAATTTTTTTAGCCCTAATTACATGTAGTAATCTCAATGACATACAATCAACATCAAATATTTCTTTCATCAATATTAATCAAGATATTTCTCCTAATAAACGTAAGAATAGTTTCCATGATATGCATATATTCAGTTATATAATAGATCCGAAATCTTGATGATTGTATCTGATATCCGTTTTAAAATCATAATTGAAATAGGATATTCAATTCGAAAATTCAGATATCGGATATAAATTCGGATATTAATATTCAGATTTCGATTATCAAAATATCTGACATGTTTAAAATATTCAAATGTCGAATATCAGATATCAAACATTAATTATTTTGTATATTGACATTTCGTAATTAAGTAGATTCAAATATCCGATATTCATAAGAATAAAACCATTTCAACTAAATTCAAAAATGATATATTTCCAATTTCCGATCTAAATGTTGTCGTATATCCAAGTCAGATATATGATATATGGCATTGGCATTAGATATGTTAATTTTTTGGATTTTGGATATCAGATTTGATCATTATTACATGTTTCGAATCAGATATTTGATTACATGTAGTATACATTAGGGGTGTTCCAAAATATTCGATATGAAATATGCCGGTATCCACTTTCAAAAAATGGATAATTTATCTGATCCTTCAAATGAATATAGGATTCGGATCAGAATCATGAAAAATCAGAGATTAATATACGATTTTCCTATTTTTAATATAGATATAGATTGTTTTATTAAAAAGATTTTATAGGTTGTTGATTTTACTAATATATGCAATTCTCTACTAAAAATGAGTTGCATAATTAATTTATTGTTAATTAATTTAGACTTTTAAACTTCATGTATATTCCCATAATGATTTTTTTGGTACTTTAAAAACTAAGCTTGATTAAAGAAAAAACATAAACTTTTTTAAAAAAAACAAAAAAAATATATAAGAATTGAAAAGTCGGGTTTTCGCTATCTCATATCTGCACAAACAGGATATCCGAAATTCGAATATACGGATGGATTTTTCGATTCGGAATCGTATTATGATTTTCAATACTATCTAGATTTTCGAATTCAGCATGATTTGATATCCCGTTTGATCTCCCCTATAAATAGATGTTTACTTTGCCCCTAAAACGTTTAATTAGGGGAAAAATTAATTAATGTGGAAGGGATCATTATCATCATCCAATCTAGTGTATCCCGCTCATAGAAAACTATGGGCAGGGTCTGGAGAGGGAAAGACGGCGGCAACTCATACCCATACAGGAGAGCGCGACCCAAACTGAGTCCCCCGGCTCGAGGTGGAAGGGATACATCTACTTAAGGCCAATGTTTATAATAATAATAATAATAATAATAATAATAATAATAATAATAATAATAATAATAATAATAATAATAATAATAATAATAATGTTAGATACTCATAAAAAATGAGTTAAATAAGCGATGAGAATAAAAAAGTGTGACATAATATCTAAAATCAAAAGCAATAAATTTAAGGATAAATTGATATCTATAATTCAACATTTTACTCATCCATTGTGAATAATCTCAATGTTTGATTAAACTTTAATAACTAAACCTTTGGCGTTAGTTTGATGTTCGCATACTAATAGGAACCAAGAGAAAATGCGATGAGCAAATTAAAATTGACATGTACGGGTTGAACCTCTCTAAGAACCTGACTAGGGACAGGGGTAGTTGGAGGCGTCTTATCCATGTTTTAGATTACTGATTCCTTGAGAGTATATTCTGGGGTTCTTCTCCTCATCTTATCTCGAGCCGGGGGACTCCTGTTGGTCGTGCTCTCCTTTCCTCCCCAGACCCTGTCTATAGTTCTCTATGAACAGGAAACACTGGGTAGGATGATGATGATGATGATGATGATACTGTTAGGGTATGCTGATAGGACACTAATGACAATAGTTGAATTATTATCAAATAAAAAACTATGCTAATAGCAAGCTAAAAGCAAATATTAGATAATTAAAAAATAATCAAAAGGTAGAATTTTTCAACGCGAATGGGTGAAAGATTGAATTATCAATATCAACTTTTCCTAAATATAATCAATAAAATATACTAATTAACATAGAAGCGATTTGAGACACGTGTCGTACTGTCATTAAAATTTTCTAATTTTTTGTATTATTAATACGTAAGCTTTCGATATTTGACTTGATATATAGGAAAACAATTAACTCATTAAAATATGTAATATTTATTGATTGACTATAACTATGTGATGATCTATTGAAATACCACATTTCCTTAACTAAACCAAAAGAATAATATACATGTAAATCTTTATATCAACTTATATAATAATAATGATCTTAATAAAAACAACTTTATAACAATAAATCATCATCATACAATGAATAAGCTGACTATCATAATCGAAGACTTTATATATATATATTTTTTGTCTCAATTATCAATTGAGACAAGTAAAATAATGTAAAAAGTATTCAACTATGAGTATATGTTTAATATTGTTTTATAATATACTAGGTGCATACTTGTGCTAAGCACAGAATCATAAGAATTTTTGGAAAAACATATGAGAAAAAATTGGTTATTAAAGACTATAGTAGAAGTGAAAATAAGCATCAATAGAAAAACATATGAGGCAAAATCATATAAGGGTTAAATAAATTAAGCAAATCAATGGAATAAAATTAAATTTAAAAAACTACCTAAAATAACTTGAGTGGAATTAGGCGAGAAAATAACTCTTAAAATTGTGACACTTGTCACAATCTTCTATTGCTTTAGTAGTATTTATGATTATGATGATTTATGATTATTATTCACTTTGATAATGATTATATCAATTAATAATCATCAATAATCAATAAAATATACTAATGAAGAAACGACTTGAAACACGTGTCACACAGTCATCAAAATTTTTTTGCCTTTTTTTTTTAATTATTGACAGAAAAAACTTTAATCTTTGAATTGATCATTTGTATATGTATATATGGGAAGGACTTTGAGCTGGCTGTATGAAGTTCAGCATAGTTTTTGATGTGCTTAATTATGATGGCTGATGGTGAGGCCTATAGCCCAACATTTTGTTGAAGTATGTGTGCAAGCTGGTTGCACGTGTTTGAAGTGTGTTGATCAGAGGGAGATGCTTAGTGCCCTGCTGCTGCTGTAAGGAATGCTAGAAGATTGACCTGCTTGCTTTGCTACTGTGGGTTATTGAATCCAGCGTTTGATTGATATTAGAGAGCCCCTCAAATTCTTTTGGCTTGTTTTTGGTTTTTGCACAGCATACTTGATAGTTTGCCTTTGTAATGTTGTTTAGTTTCGTACATTGCGTTGTATAGGCCAGGAGAATATCTCCTTTTTTGGAAATGTCGAGCCCTCCAAGCGAATGAAGAGGGGCTTGTCCCTCAGATGCTCAGTAGGACTCGTCATTTCAGTCTTTTGATCTCTTGTGTAAGCTTCGGCTATCTTTTCTGGCATTTTATAATATTTACTTTGCCAAAAAAAAAACAAATACAAAGATTTAATGTCATCCTTCTTTGACTCTCTATCTCTTATTTTGAGCATATTATTATCTTTTTAATTGTTTTTTTTTTTTCTTTTTGGGTCAAATATTTCATGTATTAGAAAACTATATATTATTATTATTTCATTTATTTTAATTATTTATAAAATATTTTCAATTTTATTTTATTAAATAAATATTATTTAGTGTATTGGATACTTTAAAATGTTTAAAAGATAATATACTTTATTAAGATTTGTTTTTTGTTATTTATACTCTTGGTTACTTAAATGCAATGATTAATTCTAATATGATTTAGGTTGTGACTATTTTTATGTAAGTCACTTATATTTTTTATGAGAAAAAGCTATCTTTGTCGTTTAAAGTAATAAAATAATTTTACATACTTCTATGTATTTGTATTTGATTTTAAAGTGTGTTATTGATAGTAATACACTTCTATAAATTAATGTAATAGGTATTTTTGTTAGAAAAATTAATATGTTGTTTTTTATTTAAAAAACTCATAATTTCGTATTGTACTTAAGGTGAGAACTATTTGCTCTTTTATTCAAAATAAAAAAATAAAAATTAAATTAAATATAATTATATTGCGCATAATACAAAATATGATATAATGTACGTAATGTATACAATTGTTCATAGTGAAATAAAATATAAATATATTATTAAAATATTTCAAAATTTTGATAAAGTCATGCATCACACGGGCACTATCTAGTTTTATGATATTGCTAAGTACATGCTTCCGGAATTTGCGAAGAAAAACGAAGGTAAAATAAAGATAATGGAGGCCTTTATAAAGTTGTTGACTTAATTAATAAGAGGTAATAAGTGCATATAATTGCAAACATGCTTGACTAAATCAAGTACTAGTTTGTGGTTATCTACCAACTGCTTCAACTGCTATTAACTAATTAATCAATTATACTTAATTTTTGAACTATGCATCTCTTTCTAATCAACATCATACTAGATATCCTATATCTAATTTGAGAGTGACATTCACCCATTAGGTGACTTTTTATCCCATTGATAACGACATCATTAAAGATGTTCAAATAGATATCATCCGATATTAATTACCTAGCCTATATTCAATTTAATTCAAAAACTAATCAAATTTCAAAAAACGGTTTATAATGATATAAAAATTAATATGGATAGTACAATACTCAATTTTTTAACCCAATTCGAAGTTAATCCTTTGGCTCGAATAAACTCCTCTAGATATCATCAATTTTAAAATTATACAAATATACAGAGCTAAATATAAAATAAGTGTATGAATATAAATTATTTTGCATTGATTTTCATTATCCTTTTTTTAGAACGAATGAATTATTTCCATATGAATCAATATGAGTTACGTGTAAATTTAAAAAGAAAATACGAGTTACGTGTAAATATAAAATGAGTTTAGTTTACAATACTTTTAGTGTGAACCCTGATCTAATCTTCATTCACAAGTCTCTCTACGCCACTCAATTACACTCGTTAAATTTAGGGCACTATATTCATGCAAGACTAATTTTTGAGTTACAACCTAAATTTATGCGTATAGATAACATTGTAATTTGTTTTTGTTGGTGGAATTAATGAAAACACTACAACAATATTAGCTTTTTATGAAATAAGATTTAGTGACATTAAAAAAATTATCACTGTTTTAAAATTTCAGTGTTATAATTATTTTATTTTTATTTAAAGTTTCACTATAAAGTGCTTTATTAACACTTGATTTAAGGAGGAAAGATAACCTGACTATTCCAAATAAATTGTATAGAAAGAGTAGTTTGGGCGCTGATTTTTCCGAATGGCTCTCCGATGCTTAAGTCAGATCGGGAACAAGGATTTAGAGAGTAGAGTTTCGTAACCTTTTTCTGCTGAGGAATGAAATATATATATATATATATATATATATATATATATATATATATATATATATATATATATATATATATATATATATATATATATATATATATATATATATATATATATATATATATATATATATATATATATATATATATATATATAGACACACACACACACACACACACTATAGTATATTGTATAGTGGCACTGAAGTTATTTGTGATATAGGATCTAGTGACATTTCGCATCAATGCCACTATATACAATATACTATAGTTACAATTATATATGTCACTAAAGATCAAATAAAGTGTCGCTAAATCATTTTATAGTGAACTTTAAAATAAAACTCAATAATTGTTACACTAAAAATATAAATCAGTGGCATTTTATTTGATGCCATTAACAAAAATTAAATTTATTGTAGTGATAACAATTTGCTGTATGACTTTGGAGGGGGTTTTTAATTGATTGTAGTTCATGGTGATCATGTCCATGTAAAAGTGGGATTAGCGTGCAGTTATTTTATGAAGTGAGAATTACTTCTGGAAGTGTGTAGTTTAGAGTTTGTGTATAAGACTTGATTGAATGGGCTTAGCTGGATTCTAATGTAGGTTTAATGAAAACACATATCTGAGAGTTGAGTTTGATTTTGACTAATATGATCTTGCCTTTGACTTTTATTTTTAACTAAGGGTAATCTTAACATTTCACATACACATGATATTGTATCTCTAACAAGGCCGGTTTTTCATTTGAATGGGATTAAAATGTGTAAATAAAAAAAATTTAAATTTGATAATTAAAATACATTTACTATAAGTAATAACCAAAAGGTAAAAATACCATAATTGTAGGGGGCAATTGTTAAAAATAAATTAACCTTTGTTCGATCCGCTGAAAATATACCTAACTATTGTAATTTTTAAATAAATCAGTCTATTCAGTATAATTGCTGAAAATTAACTAAACTATTGCTTATTCATAATTCTTACTTACAAAGAAGCTTAAAATATGGTTATAAATAAACAATAGGTTGACTTATTTTTAACAAATATGCCTAAAGGTGGGTTTATTTAATATAATAAATTCTCCCTCTTGTTCAATATATTAATCACATTTATCTTGTTTTTAACATTTACCAATGTAGCATTACTCGTTAATATCTCTAATTATACTTAATTAAAAATTATAAAAATTTGATAATAATAATTCTTACATTGATACGAATCAAACAAGATCTCATTTTGACTATGTTTTTATATATAGATTAAGAATAAAATAGATATTGAGATTGAGAAGTGAATAATAATCTAAAAATAAATGGGATTAATAGAAAAAATCAAAGAAAAAAAATAAATAAGTTTATTTTCAACGAATCTAAAAAATATTAATTTATTATTGAGCATGTACCCTTTTTATAAAACATACTCCCTCCTATTCAGTCTAAATGGGACATTCTTTTTTTTGGCACTATTCACTCATCACTGTTAATTTGTATTTTACTCTTAATCTATAAGTTAAAACATAGTCATGTGGAATCTTGTTTGATTCGTCTCAATACAAGGATTATTAATATCAAATTTTTATAAATTTTAATTAAGAATAATTAGAGATATTAAAGGTTAAAATGATATCTCAATAAGTGTGAAAAACTAAATAAGACATTTCGGCTGGATAGGAGGTAGTAGAAAAAAAAATGAAGTAAATTTAATGAGATAAAAAGAATAAGAAACAAAAAAGGAAAGCGACAAATGGAGGGAGGAATTGAGTAACCCGGATCACGAGGATTGTTGTTTAAAAATAGAAAAGGAGGATTTGATACAGGAGTAGGACCAACTCTTGTGGACACCAGAAATTGTGGACCTCCACGTGTACGATGAACCAATCAATTATACACGGAATCTCACTCTTCTTTACTGTTCCTCCAACACTATCTTTTTCTGTTTCACGTGGGCTCACTCTATCTTCCACGCGGCGTTATCTCGCTTCCCCTTCTTATTTTTTCTGTCTGCCTTCAAATACCTAACCTGCCCTCAGTACTACTTTCATTATTGGGAAATTATACTTACCCACTTTATTAATGACACTCCTAATTTTTTTTTTCATTATTAAAGGTATTCTTGTATTGTTGAGCGTTATACAACCGTAAAATTGTTCAAAATCGTTAACTTTTTTTTTATGTTTTGAATTGAAAAATAAAAAAAGAATACAAGTTAATGGTTTTGGACGATTTTTGGCGAAAAAAGTTTTAAAAGATTACGGTTGTAAAACGCTCAATAATACGAGGACATCATTGATATTTGATAATAAAAAAACTTAAGTTACCAATGTGTCATTAATAAAGTGTCAAAAGACAGAAATAGCATTGATAATTTTCCTCGATTATTTTGCATAGACTAGATAATAATAAGTAATGATTTTTAGAAATACAAGTAAGTGATTTTAAAATTATAAATAATTACTTCCTCCGTTCCCAGTGGCGAAACTTGAACAAAATGTTAGGGGGGGCGGAGTTAACAAAAAAATTTAATTTAACTAAAATACAGCCAACCAATACAATCAAAAATCATTATGTAAATTTTAAATCAAAGTAAATCTCGACGCTCTTTTAGCACTTTAAAATTGTCTATAATCTCATTGACACTATATGTCTTTGCTATTTGTCCTCCACATGTATATTATTCCTCCATTTTGTTTCGAATCCTTGTCTTTACTATCTTCATAATAGATTATTTTGTATGAGTTTACAGTGATTCAAGTAGTTACTTATTCAAACTAATTATCAAATATATATAAGAAAATTTAATTAAATATAAAACAAATTTTTATCCTTCAATTGTGGATTGTAAACTTAATTTTTGATTTAGTCAATTTTTCCAATCCCTTCCTTCTTTTTTTCAGTTGTTCAAACTTCAAATATGATAATTTCATTCCTAATTTAATAAGCCATTATTACTATTCTTTTTTTTTTTTTATTATTTTGTTTCAGTTATTCTCTTTCTTTAATTATGTCGCTTTTATTTATTAGACTAAAATAATAAAAAAATTATTAAATAACAGTTGTATATTAAGAAAAATTTGCCGAAAATCTCGGAGGGGCGAAGCCCCTACCCGCCCCTAATAAAGTTCCGCCTCTGTCCGTTCCGAAATACTCGCTACATTTCGATTTTGTGCACTATTCATCGTTCAAGCTTATTTTACATATTGCGACTAATGTGTAAGTAAAAATATAGTCAAGTGGGATCTTATTTGAATCGTCTAATCGCATACTTTCATAATATTAAATATTTATAATATTTATTTAAGTGTAGTTTAAGATATTAATGATCAAAATTGTGCATTGTATTGCGTTAAAAAGTGAAATGTAGCAAGTTATTATGGAACGGATGAAGTATTTTATAATTATAAATAACTATTAGTAATCAATTTAAAACATTAATTAAATCAAATATATATTGAATAATTTTGACTTTAAATTTATCTACTCTCTTTCACCTTTAAAATTTGCCGGCTTACTATATACCTTAAATAAAAGTTTACTTTAAATTTACATAATATAAGAATAATGCAATATTCTACCAAAAACCTAGGGTAGTTCACATGGTGAACATTGAACATAAAATGGGTTTTAGTTATAGTATATTCTATTATTAGGATTAAAGTGATGATGAAAGCATCGTTAATTCGTTATTTTGATCAAGTTTTAAAGCAATGCATGATGGCTTAGACTATAAGTAAGAGTTTGACCCCATCCCATAAATTCGTGGTCATGTCTTAATATCTGCCTAAGATGTACGGTGATACCTACAACCATTCATTCTTTTTTAACCAACTCTCGTGAGAGGTCATGGATGGCTCTCAGGACGCCCATCCCACCAAAAATATGTACTCCCTTCGTTCCAAAATACTTGCAACATTTACCTTTTTTACGCAGTCCAATGCACTAATTCAATCCTTAATATCTATAATTATGTATAATATGAAATTATAAAAATTTGATATTAATAATCTTTACGTTGAGACGAATCAAACAAGATCTCACTTGACTATGTTTTAACTTATAGATTACTTGATAATCACAAATTAAGGGAGATAAGTGAATAGTGCTTAAATTTTATATGTTGCGACTATATTGACACGGAGGTAGTAATTTTCTATAATTATTATTAAAACAAAAAATTCTGTTGACATCATCACTATTTAAAAATACTTATATATATCACAATCTAAACAAAAATTTTCCCTTCAATACTCAATGATAATGTCATTGTTTTTATATCTACTTTTTTATATTTGATTGTATTACTTACATTATTTAATGGTATTTAAAAATCATATAAGAGTATATTATTTTTTTTTAAATATTTATAAAATCTTTTTATTTTATATACTAAATGAATATATTAGATATTTTTAGATGGTTAAAACATAATATACTACTATTAGGATTTTTTTTTTCATACAATAAGTTGCTTAAATGCAATGCTTAATTTTAATATGATTCATGTTGTGACTTTTAAGTAAGTGACTATTTTTTGTTAAAATAACCTAATATTAATTTTTTTTTTAACCAAAAATATTTACTAACCTTTGAAAAGAAGTGATACTTAAAAAAAAAGCTACTCATATGCTTACTAAACTTGATCATCATATATCAACAACATATATTTAATCTCCACTCAGTTCTTAATTAACAACATCCATAACTACACAACATATCAACATGAAAACAAATTAAACATATATCTTCTTCAATATCTTAATTCTCTTTGCTTCCATTTCATCTCCACTTAATTCTTCAAAATTTAATCTCAATTTATAAACCTTATTTTATCCCACATCTATATCGATAAAAATTATGAGATAAATGACAAAAGCCTATACTTTTTGCGTTGTAACATACGTTCAAGGTTGATTCATATTTGGAACACAAATTCTTACATTAGACGGTCTTTGCCATATATCACTCATCTTGGAACAACCCAATTTCAAAATTAGTTTCTAATTTTCAATATTTTAAATAAAAAAATAAAAATTGCATTTAAACATTGGGCTGGGCTATTTTAGAGAGCCATCTTTACCATAGACGGTCTCTCAGGAGACCTTCTCTATTTGGAAAAGAACATTGACTTTTTTAGAAGGTAGTTCTGCCGGTATAAAGGTAAAGGTAAAGGACGCTTTCAATATTCCGCATGAGATCTGCAGTGGCGGATTTAGGGTTCGGAGTCCTAGGGGTACCAACTGATGGACGAAATTTCAGCAAGTTTTATTTGTGAAATTAACAACTATTGTACCTTTACTTGCTAAAATTTTAAATACAACATACCATAAAAGGAAATGGAACAAAATAAATTAACTAACCTGATTAAAAAATGAAATCTAGATAAAATAAATAAAAAACACAAAATTACTAAAATGAAAGAGTGTTTATCAAAAGACTTCAGTATTAATTTTACACTTTTACTCTTACCAATAAAAAAAGTCTACTTTGAATTTTTTTTTTTTGAAAAAACGCCTAGGGGCACATGACCCCGTGTACTCTAAAATAGGTCCGCCACTGGAGACAGGGTCTGGGGGGGTTTTTTCTTTTTCTGGAAAGATGAAGACAAATCATATTTCTTCCCTAAGGAGGGAGTAAAGAGAGATTCGTGCTGTCAAGAAACCCCCAACTGATAGTCTGATACCTGCGTCTAGTAGGAGTCGATCTTCAATTATGTTCCATAAGTGTAGATGCTTTATTCATTAATCGTCCATAAGCGCGCTTTTGATGAGAAAATTTAAGGAATGACTGGCGTATGAGTTATATAAATGACGCCTAAAGAAATATTTGGTTTGCTAATGACAATTCTTTCAACAAGGATGATCAAGATCATAAATCCATAATGCAAAATAGTTAAGATGATTCCATCGCTGTCCAATTGTTCAACACATGTAGAAAGTGAGACAACATATTATTATAGGGTAATTAAAGAGATTCTAATTTTACATAAAAAGTTCTAAATAATAAAATAATATCAAAAAAAAATTTTGAACATTTTTTAAATATTTTTTTCAATATTTTTTAAATTTATCTTTTTGTTAAAATAAAACATGCCATAGCAAGCATCCGGTGACCAGACTTACTCTAGGAAAATACTCCTTAACATTAGGGTTATTTATAGTTAATCAATAGATAAAAATATTGTAGGAAAATCACAAATAGGTTGATTTATTCTAGGTAAATTTTCCTTGTTTTATTTAGGACCAACTATATTGCTAGTCTTCTATTGTATTTTCAGTTTTATTTTTTTGTTGAAGCCATAAAACGTACATATAATGTACTTTAAATTCTTAAGATAAGATATATCTTTATAAAATTTTAAAAAGTATTTCGCAAGTCTTCTTTAAAACTTTATTAATAGTTTTATTAATATTCAAGACTGGTTGGACTTAATTTGCCCGAAATAAAAAATGATTGGACTAGAAGTTGGCCAATAGAATAAAATAATGAGAAGTTTATCTTTTTTATTTTTAAAGTTTACCTTTAATTGAAGTCACATGAATATGAATTATGAAGTGTTGACATGCTGAATTAAGGGGACAAATACAATTATACACCACCAAAAATTGAATGCTATCGAACCAAAGTTAGGTTGGAGTCATGAAGTGCATGTATGCTCAAATCCTAAAAGACAAACTCAAAGACTTTTATATAAATAAAGGTATTTATTTGGATAACGGGTCTATTTTAGATTTTTTGTTTTGAATCGGCTTAAAATTTAGTCTTATCTCGAAATTAATTTATATATAAGTTTAAATCATTTTGAAATTAGGTCAATTGAATTTGATTATAAGATCGAGTTTATATGAAGTAATTAGATTTGTTTTGAACAAATCTAATAAAAAGGCTGGATTCGCATCGATAATATGAAGGAAATGTTGAGAAATGAAAAGCGTTGACAAATTTAAAGGCACACTTATCCTCAAATATGTATTGATATTTGTTAGAATTAAAGATGATATTTTAGGGAAATTTTACATATGGTAAGCATCAATTATAGGGAAAGACGAGCGGTAGCAATTTTTAAATTTTTTTCTCATAAAATAGCATTTAACTCTTTGAAAACTCACTATAGTAACAACATAATAAAAAAAACGTTATGTAGCCATTAAATGGTGAAATGACACAAATACCCTTGATTAATTTCATTAAAATTCAGCATCTTCTTCCTCTTTCTTTGAATTGATATTGGATTCACTTTTTGAATAAAAAGCATACTTCCTCAAATTTACAAGAAACCCTACCCTCAAAAATTATTACTAGTTATTAGTATTTCTATATCTACCTTTACTAAACTTCTTCGTTTTATGAAAATATTTTGGTCAAGTAATATAAGAAATTTGTGGTCAAGTAATATAAGAAAGTTGCTCACCAAGGATGACCTAAATTTAGTTGGGTACAAATAATCGTTAAATTTTTTATTTTTTTCACAATTATTCTAGAAAATAGTTTTTTATTAAAATCTACATTCTACTATTCAAACCTCATCAATAGCACTCTACCACCAATTTTGATCCTACAAATAATTTTCGTGAAGGTTTTCCTTTGGAAAATAAATTTATGAAAATATCAACCAATCATACCGTTATATATATTAATGGGTATCCGTATGAATAGCAAACATGCATTGGTAAGTAACAAGTATTATCCGATTTTTTTTTTTTTTTTGGTTTATATCAAGTTATTACTAAGCTATGTGTGAAAAGATATACGTCTAGCTCAAAAATGTCTTTTAGTAAGACATGTTGAAAGCTTAACTAGTTTATAGATAAGTTAATTCTGAAGAGACATTAACAAAAATCGTCAAAGAAGACTAAAGCCAATAAAAGTTTGAGCAATTAAAGTCGTCCCCATTTTGACTACTCTTAAATAGATTGGAAGAGGGAAAACATTATATTGAAGCAACATCTTGGTTGCAGGGTCGTTCCTGACCATAGACAAAGTAGGCATTTGCCTAGGGCCCAAAGTTGGAAAGGACCTTAAAAATTAGAAAATGTTAGTTAATGGAATTACGCACTTAAAAATTTGTAATTTATGAGTAGTTCTTTTATCATTTAAGAATTATATAATACATCTACATTTTTAATGCTAATTATTATATTTAGGATCTATCTTTATTATTTCAAACACCCATTTAAATTCAGAATCGTCCCTTCATAGAGAGGGCCCACTTCTTTCAGCTTGCCTAGGGTCCATACAATGCCAGGAACGACACTGCCAATTGGTCGCTTTTACTCTAGCATTATGGATATGGATATTATCGATATAATGGGCTATGAGTTTGGTTAAGAAAACAAGAAGAAAACAATGGTGGAAAGAATGAACAAAAACAGAGCACAATGGAACAAGCAACAAAACACAAGATTAATGAGGTATCTTAGGATACCTCCCCCTCAACAATGGTTTCTTATCATTAATGATTCAACAATACGCTAATGATACACCCTCAAAGCTTTAAAAACAACTTAACAGAGCCTTAGTTTGAAACTCTTTCAAACTCTCACGCACAATTACATAAACAAAGTAAGAAAACTCTTAACAAAGTGTTCTAACTTGTTTATGCCTCACCACACTATTCTAATGATGTTTAGGAGTCCTTTTATAGCCCCTAGAACATTCTAGAATATGCTAGTACAAAGGTTCTTGAAGCCCAAGCAAAACTCAGCAAAAACAATAAACTTGGATAAAGGAAAATCGCGTCAGAAACTGGTGTGCTGTACTTCGCTTGCCCGAGCGGACCTGCTCGAGCTGGTCGAGCGGCTTCACTGAAGTCTCTGGATTGCTGCTCCTTTGTGGCTCGATCGAGCCAATGGACTCGACCCACTCGAGCGATCATCAAAGCAGCTTGTTCCCTTGCTTCCATCATGCTCTCACCTTCCAAACTTCATCCTCAACTCATCATCATTCATTACTTCATGTAATGACCCGAAACGCAAGCTTCCATAGTCCTTACCTTCATCAAGGCACATTGAGTCTCCCACTTTGATCACTTCACCAAGTGATCCAAAGACTAAGTTATCACATCCCTTAGCACTCACATTATCATCCTCTAATGTGCAAGACAACGCATAAGCTACGATGTGATCAAACTCACCTCCATCGTCATGAGATTTCGGGCTTGGCTCAACAATATTATATATACTTGATTTTTATTGCAAGAGTCAAATCAACACTTGACTAAGATAATGTTAAAAATGAAATGACTCAAGCTAAGAAGCACCATGTTATGAGCAATGATATGAGTGTAACAGGGTTGAGTGCATTAATGATATAGCTTTAAGGAAGCTATAAAGAAGATGTGCCTTGTTGATAGAACAACAAAGAACAAGATAGAAGATACCTTGAACAAGGCAAGAAAATGCCCAATGAATGCCTTGGCATGGGGTGCATGGAAGGTGCCTTAAACAAGGCACAATTGTACCAGGAAGTTAGTAAATGGACTACACTAGGGGATCGTTCGAGCACAATAATTTTAGTTTGGACACCCAATTAGGGGCCTCTTTAAGAGTTTCTATTTTGAGTTAAACTTGGTGGCACGTTTAGGATTTAGGGCTTAGGTTTTTTATATTGTTTTAAGGGCTATACGAGATTCCTAAATCAGGTTTAGACATATATGGATAAGGTTAGTACAAGGGTAAAGTGAGGTTCAAAACCTAGAGAGTTCCTATTGTATTAGACGAATTAGCTCCATTAAAGGTGACATCTTTAAGCTTATTAGTGTGTGATCAAGCATTGTAAGTGGTATTTTATTAATGTAATTTTGATTAGTTAATAAAATATAATCCCATTTGGGGTCTAAAAAACATTATTTATCTTAAATTTTTATGTGTATTCTTTGTTCAGTAAAGCTTATTCTTGTTATTGTTCTTATTTATACCTTTTTTTCAACTATCTTCAACACCTCTTCTTTCCATTTTTGGGTCCAAGAACCTTCCTTTTGATTGATATGAAGGACTTGACAGTATATTTGTTAGATTGGATCGATAATACTTACTCCAATTCTGTTAAGTTGTCTATTTTTGGCACACTATCCGTTTCACTAATTCATTTCTAAATATGTCTAATTGTACATAATTAAAAATATAAAAAATTGATAGTAATAAAATTTACATTGAGACGAATCGAACAAGATCTCACTTGATTATATTTAAATGTCTAAATTAAGAATAAAATATACTCCCTCCGTTCCCTATTGATGTTCCCACAGGGAATGTCCACGGGAATTAAGAAAAGTGGAATCTTTTAGATAGTGGAGATATTATTTTATTGAATAATAAATTTGATGGAGAAAAAGTGGAGACCACAAATATTAAAAAAGTATTTAAAAAAAGTCAGTGGAAAAAAATATGGAGACTACAACTAATTAAAAAATGTTTTTATGAAATTAGTGGGAAACATGTGAGGACTATAATGAATATAAAAATGTTAAAATGGAGTTAGTGGAAGATATGTGGGCCCATAAACAATACTAAAATATTAAAATTAGGATGGTTGAGGATATTTTTGTCCAAAATTTGTGATATAAATGGAAAGAATCCTTATGGCAACAACAATTGAAACACCCCAAAATGGAAAATGGGAACTTCTTTAAGGAACGGAGGGAGTAAATTAAAAGTGATCGATGGAAGTTTCAAAAGACTGATTAGAACAATTTAAAAGAATTAGAGGGATTATATTTTAAAAAAACAAATAACAATTTTTTTTTTTTTGTAGGTGGAGTAATAGAATTCATGGATTGTTCCCATTGTAGTAGTGAAGGGCCATACAAGTAGCAGCATGTAATCTTTTACAACGCTAAAACGTCACAGTTTATAGTCTTTATACCACACTTTATTGGAAAGTTTTTAAATAACGCTCTCTCTAATTCACAATTATCCCATTTTGGGTAAGTTCACCCAAATGTTCATTTTTATTTTTAAGGAAATTCCACGTGGTAACCCTGAGGTTTTGGGTTCTCCACGTGGTAACCAAAACTTTTAAAAAATTCACATAGTAACCCTGAGGTTTACCAAATTGTTCCAACATGACCTTTTTGCACATAAAACGTTATCAAAACGTTAGAAAACATTAATTTCGAAGCTTTAAGGTTGTTGTACACCTATATATGCGACTTACCATTTTAAATGCCCTCAATTTCAACCATTTCCACCAAAATATAAACTCAAACTCTACCATCTTTGGATTCGGGGGAAAATATGATTTGGATGAAAAAGGGTAGATTTGAGATTTATATTTTTGGGAAAAAGGTTCAAACTAATGACATTTAAAATGGTGAGTCGCATAAATATGCATACAACAGTGATAAAGCTTCAAAATTAACGTTTGCTAACGTTTTATCAACAAAAAGGTCATAATGGAACATTTACGTAAACCTCAGGGTTACCGCGTAGATTTTTTTAAAAGTTTTGGTTACCACGTGAAAAACCTAAAACCTCAGGGTTACCACGTGGAATTTCCTTATTTTTAATCATAATTTTTTACCTAAATATCTCATGTTTACACAATTAATAACCAAAATACCCTCAATTTTACTGCTTAAAATACACTAACCACCACCTTTACAATTAATTAAAAATAGCCTCAACTATTATTAACTTTGTATATTCCTAAGTTTTGGGATACTTAGCCTTGCACTAATACTTTGCATAATATTTTTCAACTGATTGTTTTGGAGGTATTTTCAGTTGATGAGGAATACTTATGATTATACAATTTTCAGTATCCAATTACTTGGGGGCTGGGGCTCTATATGGTCAGGTTATATAATAATTAGGGGTATTTTAAATTAATGATTAATAGTGATAGTATATTTTACAAACTTTTCTAACTAATTTCATCTCAAAATTTTTGATTGCCAATAACATATGATACTTATATATGAACATGGAATATTTCAAAATTTAAATAAATAAGGGATATTAGAAGAAGAATAATGTTAGAAACAAAGAATAATCATAATCAAATGAGTATAAAACAAGTTTTGGACCTTAGCAATTGATAAATACTTTATTTAATGTCTTATTTTAATTTTTTCTATGAAGTTTACTCTTTTTATTTACTATATATTTTACGTCTATAATTAAACCTCTTAAATACATACTAATTTTTCATGTTTGTAGATGTTATGTCATGCCCTGAGAAACAATCTAAAAATCGGAAAAGTAATGCGAAATTGGTGGGCTCACAAAAATTATATGATTGAGATCATTTTCACAAAGCATTGTGATTCTTCTAGGATATGCATGTAACTATCCCATGAAATTGATTGTAAGAACCATCCACCAAAACTTTCACTTTTCAATATCAAAGTTAATTCTTAAATGACCACTTTTTTTAAAGCAATCTAATAATTTATTGATAAAAATATTATTTGACATCTACAACAGAGTAACAATTAATTAACTATAGTCTACATAACAATTTTAATCAAACAAATTTCTATATGGAAAAAGTCATGATCATTATAATGAAGATCTAACACTTAAGCATTTCCTCTATCACATATCTTTAAATCTGATGTTGCTATGAAATAGTGATAAGTTTCATACCATTGACTATATTAGCAGAACTAACACCTATGATAACGTCATATACATTTTTGTCATCTAATTGATAACAAGACTCTATACTTTCACTATGAAAGACTTTAAATCCAATATATAGATAGATCGAATCCAATAAATGAATAGAATAACTATAATACAGAGAAAATAAATTTTATTTGTATATAAAAATGAAAAAAGCAAAATTAAAGAGAATGGGTGATTGGACAAATTTTATATACCGCAAGTGCACGATGTACGTGTAGCTGCGGGTGGAACACAAGGAGGCAAGCTAATTCAAATTGTATGCTTTATGATCACTAAGACACGGGTTAAATAAAATATGGGGTCGGAAACTAGTTCTAAGATGCAAATAAGCTAAAGCAAACAATAATAATGGTGTAATAACAATGATATGACAAACTCTAGGACGTCGGACGTCACCTAATTCTAACATGAGAATCAATTACTCTCATGGTTGTATGAAATTGAGTCATCCGCATAAATGAACGTAATCTAATCTCAAGCTTCCGCTCTATTGATTAATATCAATTTAAGACCATACTAGTGAGGGCCGGCCCTGATGAAATCTTTTCTCCTCTTCAAAAAGAGTTTCAATTCAAGAGTGATTATTAAATAATATTAAATAACTAAATGGGACAATAATAGCGAACAAGTGATTTTGATATGTTTTTTCAAAACAATTATAAATTTTTACCATTACTCGCGCAACAATTTTTGTCTTATACCTTTCAAAAAATAACAAAAATAGAGGCTGCTTTTACTTTTCCCCTAGCTACTTTAGTGCCAATCCACCTTTCAGGTGTTTTCGCCCTCAATTCTTATCCAAACACTATTAATTAATAATATTTTTTTCCCCCTCTAATAGCACCGTTCAATTTTGCTTAAAATGCTATTAATTTTTATATAAAAATATCAAAAACGTTTAAACTATTAAAATTAATCTTCTTCTAAGTGTGTACGCAATCATGCACTTCTTGAAGTGATGTGTTATCCACATGTGAGTTGTCCCATATCAGAGAAAAAGAAGAGTATACATCACTTTATAAACTCAAAGAGTAACTCTTACAATCACCAGTTGGTTTTAATAGTGAACCTTCTTTGACTTTATGAGTGGACTACTTCTTCTCCTCCTTGTTTGGGTTTTCTAGGCCCATTTTCTCTATCAGCACACTCGTTTAATTTTGTAAATAATGATGTTGTTACTAAAACATACTCCCTCCGTTTCTTAAAGAAGTTCCCATTTGACATTTTTGGTTGTTTCATTTGCTGTTTCCATAGATAATCTTTTGATTTATGTCATAAATTTTGGACAAAAATAGGCTTATTCATACTCACATTAAATTTTTTATAATGGTTATACACTTTATATATCCTCCATTAACTTTAATTTAACATTTTAATATTCCTTATAGGTACATATGTATCCCACTAACTTTAAAGCTAATTTTTTTATTAGTTGTGGTCCCCATATTTTTTTCACTAACTTTCTTTTAATATTTTTAATTGCTTATGGTCCCTACTTTTTTCCCAATCAAATTTATTTTTAATTAAATAATATATCCACTATCTAAAATCTTCTATCTTTCTTAATTCCTGTAAACATTCCTATCGGGAATTCATTAATCAGGGAACAGAGGGAGTAATAGTTATGGCGTCATTCGTTATCATTTTTTATCTTTAATTAATACATCCTTTGTTCTCTAATGTTCCTCCCATTTGAAATATTGCACATAAAGTAGAGAGAAACTTAATCAATGTTTTTGATACATATTTACAAGATAAAATATATCTATATGAGATTTCGTTATATTCGTAATGTATAATTTTTTTATTATGTATTTTTAATAATTTTTATTTTATGTAATTAGATATATTAAGATTTAAAATTTACATTGAAAACTGTGTAAAAAGTAAATGGAAAAAATAAAAAGAAACAAATGGAATATTTCTTTTAGTTGTTAGTTTTTGAGATAAATATACTCCCTATAAATTTGACTAATTTTTATTGAGATAGTAATACTCTCATATAACAAACGTCGTGTGCATCTTCACATAAATAAGAAGTCTACACAATTGAATGAGTCACTTTATTGTAGCCAACATCATTTGACTTTGAAATAAAAAATCCAAAAACAAAAAAACAAACAACCCGTTTGGTTAATGGTACTAATTGATAGTAATGACAATGATTTATAGTGTAAATTTTCATGATATATATCATATCATTACCATGATAATGAAAATCTCTCGTGAAAAAAAAATAAGGTTGTTAAAAAAACTAACTATGATTATCAAAATTTGTAAAAATATACGTTTTTCTAACCAAATTTACACTAATATTTCATTATTATTATTTATCGGTTACCAAACAGATCGTTTTAGCAATATTGACGGGTCCTAATAAGTTCCTTTGAAATATGATTTAGGTAATGAGCTTTTGTCAAATTTACTAGGTGGTCTCTTAAGAAAAAGGGGGAAGAATTGTGGACCTTTAGACGAGTTACCTTGGTATAAAGGCGTTCTCTAAATCTTACCCCACCATTGACACCACATCTCTCGCAATAATTAGACAATATATGAATATGAATTATATTGCCACAACCATAGTACTTTGTCTATGATATTAGGTTTTATTCCATCTCAAAAACCTCAAAAAAAAATTTAAAATAGCCCATTTGGTAGGTGTTAAACTGTTAATATACGGTGGTAATAGAAATGAAAAATCGGTGTACTTTTGGTTGGAAAATATCTTGGCTTCTTTGATGTTTATGCTTGTCTAACTTCAATCATCGTATTTTATTTATAAAATTCATTCCAATGCATTACCATATTAGGAGAGGTGGTATTAAGTAGTAATGAAATTTTATTAAAAAAGAACATTTTTGTGATCAAAGTTTATCATTACATGAGAATGACATAGAACTTTTGATTAAATTTTACACTATAAATATGATGAATAAAAAATAATATATAAAATACATAAAATTATCTATTTTAAATATGATGAAGGCGATGAATAATCAATATATGAAAATATTTAAAAATATTTATTTTAAATATGATTAAATTTTACACTATAAAATATTTAAAAGTTTCATTCCAAACAAGCCGTTAGTTTTCTTATAATCAAGATTCCTTGAGACTATAGTTTAAATATGATGAATAAAAATTAATATATAAAATATATAAAAATATTTATTTTTTTGGTTAAATATAAGTATATATGTTTACTTGCAACATTATATACATCTAAATGTCATTATCAAATCATTAGATATTGAAATATGGGATCTGATAACGATTATAAATAAGCTAACCATAATTTATAAATCCGATATTATAAATGTCGATGCTTGAAACCCGTAAAACCCGTGTATTGTACGGGTTTCTATACTAATTCTAACATAAAGTTCTATATTTTCATGTATTGATTATCCTAGATAATTTAGAACAATAGGGGAATTCCACGTGGTAATTAACCATAGGTTTTGGCCTTTTGGGTTTTCCATGTGGTAATCAAAACTTTTAAAAAATCCATGCGACAACCCTAAAATTTACGTAATTGTTCCACCGTGACCTTTTTGTAAATAAAAACGTTAACAAATGTTAATTACGAAACATTCAAGTTGTTGTACACTTATTTATGCGACTTGTCATTTCAAATGCCATCAGTTTCAACCCTTTCCCCAAAATATAAACCCCAACTTACCATTTTTCATCCAAATCATATTTTCCCCCCAATTCAAAGGTGGTAAAGTTAGGGTTTATATTTTGGGGGAAAAGGTGAAACTGATGGCATTTGAAATGGTAAGTTGCATAAATAGGCATACAACAACATTTAAGTTTCGAAATTAATGTTTGCTAACGTTTTGCTAACGTTTAATAATGTGCAAAACGGTCACGGTGGAATAATTTGGTAAACTTTCGGGTTACCATGTGAGTTTTTTTAAAGTTTTTATTACCACATGTAAAACCCAAAGCCTCAGGATTAGTATGTGAAATTTCCAAAGCAATGTATAGAAAATATTTGATAACTTTTCTAGGTATCATCAATGAACTTTGTACATTTAACTTTTGTCTTTATATAAAACCGAAAGAATAATAATAAAATTTTCAATGACATATGTTACGGGGTCAATTATTATCCCGTAATTTATTTAGTCAAACCATAAACTGCCACTTTAGTCTAATAACTACCCACTAACATCCAACCTCTCCAGAAATAACCTCCTTCCACCATTATAAATACGTGTTAGGAGAAGCTTTCATCTGCCGACCAATATTCCATAAAAAAACACCGCCCTCCTTACGATCAATATTTAACCAAATTAAATATCCCTTCTTGATTTGAACTCATCCTACAATCCGTTATTCAATTTTCATTAATTATCATATATTCATTACTTTCGGTTTCCCGATCTGACTTGAGCGTCGGAGGGGTTTTCCGGGAAATCACCCCCAGGCAAGGCTAACGTTGTATTGCAGGATTTGAGGTCTCATCATCGGAAGGATCAAGCATGTTGACAATCGTCCCCGATTACACATGTCTCCAGGTATTTTTAAGTGTTTTTTGCAATTCCTCGTTTCATCATCGAAACAACATATATAACCATTAACCATATATAATGAAATATGCATTTTTTTTAAGAAAGAAATATGAATTTTTAAGTACATAAGAATGTAAGCGAAATTTATTCAATTAGTTAAGATTTAAAATTATTTGCTCGAAAAGTAATAATTACAGCCCGTTTGGTTATTGAAACTAAATGATGGTAGTAGAAATGATTTACAGTGTAAAATTTCATGAAAAGTTTCATATCATTCCCATGGTAATAAACTTTGACCAAAAAAATTTTTTTGTTTAGTAATTTTCATTACCGCCAAAAACTACCTCTCCCAATGCTAATGATAATGCATTGGAATGAATTTTATGAAAAAAATGAGATGATTAAAGTTGGACAAGCATATTCATCAAGGTAACTAAGTGGTTTTTCAACCAAAATTATTTTAGATTTTCATTCCCATTACCCCTGCTTATTAACACCTATCAAACGGGCAGTTAGGTGTTTGAAAGGTCCCACTAGTTCCATTGGATTTGGAAATATGGCGTTTCCACAGGCGACCCGTACCCTGAATAATAATAACTATAACTACCATATTAAATCGTGGCTACAATTTAATGCTTTGTCTTCAAGATTGTCAATATTTTTGGGGTTCAAGTCATACTAAGCCCCACCCACGACTCAACATATCATTCTTTTACTTTTACTTTATATTATGTTTCAACTTTCCACTACATCTTAATTCTCTTAGTTTTACTATATACATATTTTTTTTAATAAAATCCTTTCATCACACACAAATCGATGGTAAAAACTGAAAATCATTCTTTACAATACATATACATATGTATATAGAATTTGGATCATGTAAATTCTCGTGAAAATCACTAAAATAATGAAGACTTAAAAACTAGACTGATATATACATGTGGTGACACAAAGTATACATATTATTTTATAGTACTGTACATCCTTTCCTAAAGCTAAGGAAAATTTTCATATTATTTACAAGACTATCATTTAATGTTTATACCTTTTAACCTTGTCTGTACACTGAAAGAAGGTTGACTTAAGTCTTGCTTTTATTAAAACAGACTTTACTCTCTCCTCCCTCTCTCTCCTTCCTTTTCCTTTTTCTCCTTCATCTTCTACTTTTGTATCTTTTACTCAAGCACACCTCAAATCGGGGCTATCATCAACCTTTTGTGTTGATGGTAAGCCCCTAATTTCTCTGTTTTAAGCTTTTTAAATATGATTAGAATAATTTTGTGTCCTCTCCCTATAGGAGGGTTGTTCTACCCATTTATTGGGTTTATTTTACCCATATATTGGGTTTTAGTCTTTCTCCTCGTGAGAGTTTGGAGTTATGTATTTTGGTGATCTCTAGTTGATTTATTGGTAGAGCTTAATGCGATAATACAACAGACGCAAAAATTGCAATTACTATCAACTACATCAATTTCAATTCTATCTCAAGACTACAACAGATCGAAAGACCCCCTCGTAGAAGGTTGTATCAAACAACGATGTGGAAGAGGATATTCAGAATTGTCAGATCTCATACACAACGATCGTAGTTTTGTTAATTTTGAATTATTTTTGGTTAAAGTTGTTATGTATTCGCTAATTTTTATCTCTGATGTAGATGTCGTATGACTCTTTATTAATGAATCAGGTATTATTCAAAAAAAAAAAGTCTTGCTTTAATTAGTTATGTGTTAAATGACAATAAAAGTGTTGAAGAAATTTAGATTAATGGTTAGGAGTAACAAGGTGATTACTAGACCTTAAGCATGTTTGATGATGGTGAAGGACAAATCACACTTTGTAATTGGTTTATATGGGAATCAAATAGTACATTGTATATTTGGGAGCGTTAGTGTTGTGCCAAGCACCAAACCTCTCCATGATCGAGGCATGGCTCGAGGCGATGATGATAACTTGAGCAAGGAAGTAGTGGCTCACACGTAGGCAGCAGGCATCTGAAGAGGGGCTCGGTCGAGCCATGTTGCTACAACTCATCAGAATGGCCTGGAAGTTTGCTTGGGTGATCGAGCATCGTGTGCTCGGTCGAGCGGCTCGTTAGTGAGTAAAACATCGCGTGTTCTATTTTGCAGGCAGTTTTATTTGGGGTTTAAGGGCTTCGACCTAGGGTTTTCTAATAAGTTAGCTAGAGACTATATAAGAGAGCCTTATAACCCCATCGCGTGTTCTTGTATTAGTGTTATTTGTGGAGTTTCACCATTAAAGCTGAAACCTTTATGGGTTAAGAGTGAGCTCTTAACTATTGTAAGTTGACTCAATAGTGTAATGTTGATAATATTAATGATAAGATACTTTATTTGAGGGGAGGTATCGTTAGATACCTCATAAACACATTGTTTGTTGTTCTCTTGTTTATGCTTTGTTTTTTACTCATCTTCTACATCTTGTTTTTTTTACCATTGCTGGGTAGTAGCCATTCTCTTTCAATTAGCTTGACATGTGAAGCTCTTGAAGTGCAAAGTACAAGAAGCTTGGAGACCATGTAGTTACACGAAAGAGGAAACAAGTAGAACAGAAGCATGCTGCCCTCTGCTCGACTGAGCCCTAGGTCGAGCGGCCCTTTCTACCTCGTTTTTCCGTTTATATATGCGACTTGCAATCTTTTCAATGCTGCCCCACTTTGTTCCCCTTTGTCTATATATTGTTGTACACTTTAGTGCATTGTGTAGAGAGCCAAGCAAGAGCTTGAGCCTCCCTTTATCCTTATCAAACTCCTTTTAATACTCTACTCAATGTACAGCTCACACACACAGTTATCAGAATCCCGATTCTGATCTACGATTCTACGATTTTACGATCCAAAAATGAGTGAACGATCTGGATCGTAGGTAGGATTTTAATCTGATAGAATCGTGCGATCCCACTTAGTTCAAAAAATTCGGTGATAGGATCATAACACGATTCTACGATCCTATGATTTTACGATCCGATCCTACATGAGACCCTGGGTAGTTTCAATTGTAAAATTTTTTAACATAATACAAATTTTACTTCCCTATAAATATATAATTAAAATAATTATATTATTACCTGTATAAAATTCAAGTTTTCTTAATTTGCAGTTCAAAAATGATTATTCAAAGTATTTTTTGTTCAAAACTTAATAGACTAAGCCAAATAAGTTTTTACTTACACCTCGTAAAACTTAAAAAGATAACAAATATAAATGATTATCAGTAATCAAAGCACATTTATGCATATTCGTAGGATCATACAATCCTACGATCTGATTCTATCGAATTCAATCTGACCCGCTCAACGATCCTACGTAGAATCTCGATCCTAATAACCTTGCTCAAACACAAACTTCATTGATGTAATTTCTTCAACATTGTAATGAACTCTCAAGCTCCTCTATTCAATAAACGCATAATGATACACTAGATGGTGGATGTAGCCTCCATTAATAATGAACCACCTTAGCTCTTGGTGTTTATGTATACTTTACTTTAATTGCTTAAATCACCTTAGTACTTGCATATTACCGTGGTTCATTAGTGAACCTTCACCGATGGTTAAACCTTTCGTGCCACCTTTAAGTCCACGCTTCCGCATTCGTTAGCTTACTCTAACATACACCTTTTTAACAAATGTTCAATTATTTATAAAATTAACAAGACTTTGAACTGCTACATAATTTTAAATAGGCGTTTAAATGATGACATTTGACGAAGCTATAATTAGTCGTCATTTATTATTTCACAGCTTTTTTATAAAATTATATTATATTATATGATTCTGTTTAATGATATTATTAGTGATGCACTCGGATTTATTTCCTATGTGTCAAATGTGATTTGGAAATCATAACTCAAGCATTGGGTTTATTCTACAATTTGAAAATCCTTGTACAATTTTATTTAAAGAAAAATTACAATTTGTCATTTCAATCTAAATTTTTTTTACACTAGACTAGCTAACTACTGAATCGTAAATTTTAAATTTTCTTTATAATGAAATTTGGGAATAATTTGCTAAAATCGAGTTAGGAAAGATAAATGTTGTACATTTTTCTCTAAAAAATCTATATTTTTTGAAATTTGAAACTATAAGCCTTTGGTTTTTGTAGAAGCTTATATTTCCTCTGTTCTATAATATTTGCTACTGAGTGTGACATGTTGTGTGGGTAGATGCCACTATCAATAGCAAGTATTATAGAACGGATATATAGTAAAAAATCCTGATTGGTAAAAATTAGAGGTGTTCATTCGGGTCATGGGGTTGATTTTGGGTCGGTGCAAAATTGAATTTTTCGTTCACAATTGTTTTTACAAGATTGTAGATCCATTTTTAAGTTGGGTCAAATCGAGTTTGGTTATAAAGTTAAGTGTCTATCGGATCATCGAATCTATTTCGAACCCCTTCTATTAAAAATGATTGAGTTTCTGATAAATGGGAGCGAGTACATGAATTGATGAGGCTAAAAGATAAAAATAGAACATATAAACCTTATGTATTTAATTTAACGCACCACCGCCTTTTAAGTAATTGAAATTTACTACACAAGATTGTTACCTTTATCTTACTAAAACTTACTCTTCAAATCAACAATTATTCCCATGCCCATTCCCATATTTGCTAATTACAATCTACCACATGTCCTTCAAATAACACCTCATTACTTAACCAACCAATACTTTATTACCTTTCTTCTCAATCAAGTCACAGCTTGTAACTCTAGAACTTCCCTACTAGTCTTTCCATTTTTTAACCCATCACGGTAAAACTCATAAATTACTTAAATATTTCCTCTATTTCTTAAATAAATTTTCATTTATCATTTTAAAATGGTTTATAGCTTATTTGTTGTTTCTATGAAAATCTTTATATTTACATCACAAATATTATTATACAAAATTAATTCAATTTAATATTTTGATAATCTTATAATTTATATATTTTTTCATTAACTTTATTTTGATAATTTTACACATGACTATAATTTCTACATGTATTTCACTAATTTTATAAAAATATTTCTTTTTCTTCATTAATTTTCTTTTAACATTTTTTAATGGCTATAATTCTCACTTTTTCTCAATCAAATTAATTATTCAATATAATAATATTATCACTTTCTAAAAATTTTAATTTTCTAATTCTTGTAAATATTTAACTATGGTTAGTTTAACCCTTTATTTAAAGGTTCCATCTAGCCGACTTTTGCTATCATATCCTCGGACACGCACCAAAATATACTATACTTTAACACCTTCTTCATCCTCTCCATCTTACACCAAAAAGGAAACAAGATAATGATGATCGGAGAAACTCACCGTCATCACAAGATTCATGTTCCGCCATGGAAAGAATCTCTCAATCCAACGCTACAAATCAATTCTCCTAATTCTTCTCCGCCGTCGTTTCTGTCCAACGGGGCTAGTTATTCCCCAAAATCTCCTAGCTACTACGACGCCGTTTTAGCTTCTTTACGGGGTTATCTTCATCCTGATGTCGGAGAAATAGAATCTCCGATGGCGGATGATTTTTCCGGTGATTTTGATTTTGTGGCTGGGGATTATGACGATGAATTTTTTATGTACGATTTTAAAGTTAGGAAGTGTAATCGGGCTCGGGCTCATGATTGGACAGAGTGTCCATTTGCCCATCCGGGTGAGAAGGCCCATCGGAGGGATCCAAGGAAGTATATCTATTCGGGTACGGCTTGCTCGGAGTTTCGGAAAGGTGGTTGTAAAAAGGGTGATAGTTGCGAGTTTGCCCATGGTGTATTCGAGTGTTGGCTTCACCCGTCCCGGTTCCGGACCCAACCGTGTAAGGATGGATCCGGTTGTAAGCGCCGGGTTTGTTTCTTTGCCCATACGCCCGATCAACTCCGTAGTCCTCCGGGTCTGGGTAGTCCAAGAGGTACCCACGGTGGGTATTTCTCGGGTTCCGAAGAGGGATCCATGAGCTCTCCCTCCGTAGGAGAGCTTGTGGCTTCCTTTCGGAATCTTCAACTCAATAAGGTCAAGTCTATGCCAAGCTCTTGGGTGACCCACCCTCTTCATGGGTCCCCTGTATTCGGGTCTCCCCAGGGAGTAGTGGGTCCTACAGCGATAAGTCGGGCTGGGTTTTTTAGCCTGCCGACAACTCCAACCCGGCCCAGGATCGGGTACTGGGATAGCAAAGAGTTTGTCGATGAAGAGGACGATGGGCCTGTTATGGAAAGGGTCGAATCGGGTAGGGTACTACGGGCTCGTATGTTCGAGAAATTAAGCAAAGAAAACCCTCTTGATGGGCCGGGTAGCCCACTTTCAGTTTCTGTTACTGGACCGGATCCTGATTTCGGGTGGGTGTCGGATCTCATTGAGTAATTAATTAGATTAATTAATAATTAATTAATTAATCTTTTCTTAATCCTTTCTTATTCTTATTTACTCGCAAATCGCAATCTAACCAATTATAAATTGACACATTGGATATATTATCTCCCTACGAGGTAATTCATTGGTCATTTGATGTAGTGATTTGAGAAAAAATTTCATTCCAATTTTCAAAAAATTCTCTTAAAAATTCTCAACCAAAAAATTTTTAAAAATTACTAAAAGCATTTATTTATTTAATAAACTATTACTATTTATTAAGTACTATTTATTTATTGAGTTTTGAACCACAAAACTAATGAGATTTTTACTAAAAGCAACTATTTTGGTGGCTGATATTGTAAACAAGTTTTTAAAAAATATTTTATGCTATTATTAATTTATTATATTAACTAGATCTATTTTGACAGAATTAGTAAAAAGAAAAAAAAATTTTATGTTTTTAATTTATATTTTTTAGATGGGGACAATATGGAAGGTCCTAGATTTGGAAGGAAGGAAAAAAGAGGCAAGAGGATAAATAACTTATTTTGTATAGTTGAAGCAACTACTTTTGGATATGAATCTGAAAGGAAGGAAGATCATAAAATAATCCATTACTAGTATTATCATATGGAGTATTATGATATGATATTGACAAATTATTTAATTAAGCTTTAGTTTGCTTAATTAATTTCTATTTTTAGGGTGTAAATATTATATATAAATGGATTGCAATAATGCTAATGTATAATTATAATGATGGTTATTTGAGTAAATTTTGTATGATTGTAATGGCATATTTTTGATGCAAAGAACATTATTATTACTTCATTACTATCATTAGTAATTTTAAGGTGTAACTATTAGTCTTTCTTATTATTTAATTCATAAAATTACCCAATTTATTTTATATTTGCATTTACTACTATGTTATTTAGTTGTTTTTTATTTATTTAATTTAATTATTTACTTGTTTTTTTTAGTTATTGGTATATGAATAGCGCCCTATGTTTAAATAAAATTAGTCCAACTGATTACTTACACATACTTTTAAGAATATAATTCATTATATGTTAAGTTGATTAATCCAAAAGTCGTACAATTATTAGAAATAATATAATTAAGGATAAAATGAATTGTTCTCTAAAACTTTATACTATACTACGTACTAACTGCTCTAATAATAAATTAAACCATTTACAAGTAACAATTTATATATTTTATTGAAAATAATGGTACATGATTACTAAGTTAGTTCACAATATATTGGTTTCTAACATCAAAATATTATGACTTTCAGTTGTATTATTAAAGTGTTTATTTTATTCTAGTTAAAGCTAAATATAGTAAACAATGACGAATGTTATAATTTTAATTACATATATGACCTCTCACATTATCATTTGTTATTTATAAATAACTAGTATATAAACACATGCAACGCACGAATTCATTAGTAAGAAATATAAAAAAAATATAGCTTCAAAATATAATGCAAGTATACAATATCGTGATTAAATTTATTGAGCATGTGACTTTTCTAAAGCAACAATTAATTACTGACTATTTTTTTATTATTCATCCAATATAGCAAACTTTCATTCAATTAAATATATATCAAAAAATTTTAAGTATATATCAAATTTTAGGTTAAGTATATTGTATATAGAAATACTATAATAAGCTATATAAATACTTTACCTAATTTAGCTCCAATTTTAAAAAAATCAGATTTTTATTTAGGCAAATATATTCATGCAATCAACTATCATCCAGTATAATAATTTCATTTGTCATGGTTCCCCTAAACATGATACTTGTCATTTTTCAACATTTTTATTAGTATGTACGATTTTATTTGACATGTAATTTAGCCTATGCTTATTAAATATCAATTGGTCATTGGACATAAACTTGTATCATATAATATACACATATTACTATAAATAAATTTCACCATAAAATAACGAGATATCACAGTATAAAAGCAATTTCCCTTGATCTCACCGGTTCAACTCTATTTCTTTCACCATTATAGGAAATACTCACCAGCGACATAAAAAAGGTAAATCTTTTAATGGTCTTGTTTAATTTCAAAAATTATGATATTTCTCCAACAACTTTATACCTTTAAACACTTAGCATATATATTACATAATTTAAGATTGAGATGCCTAATGTTTTGAGGCCTTATGCGATCAAACATGTCGAAGATGCTCATAACCTTCTTCTAATCGAAGCACATAATTAAGTGAACATGCAAGGGTGAAGCCACATGGGGGCCGGACCTTGCTGAAAATGCGAGTCTTTGAAATTTTGGTTTTGGTCTCCTTACTATATGTTTGTAGGCAACTTAGATTAAAAATAAACTTTTAGTGAGACATGTATCTTAAGTGAAGTGTTTTTATTCTCTTCTTTTGATAACCCAATCGTTTATAAATTTTTATATAGTTTATAAATTTTTATATGGTCCCTAACTCCCTATGGCTGGCTAACGTGGGTGTAAGATGCAGGTTTTCAGATATTTACAGGTCCTATCCTTGAAGACCCCTCTAGAGCCGAAGGACTCTTATGACCGCCCTCTCCTTATGGGTATGAGACGCCGTCGACCTTCCTTCCCTGGACTATGACCATAGAGTATCTATGTGCAGGAACACTGGGTATGATGATTATGATAACCCAATCCTAATTAACCTAACCTTTATATGCTCTATGTATAGTAGCCTCTAACAAATAGTGATGACCTTATAAATGGTAGAATAAACAAGCACAAATTCAGCATGATGTTACAATATTTCCGGGCAAATGGAGGTTTTTGTCAAACATAGAGCCAAAAATCTAAGCCATTAATGTACACATCATGTGATAGCTTATAGAAAGCCAAATGTTGAAGTCTCTTGCGTAAGAGTACTCTACTACTTATTAATTTTATTCAAACCTCATAAAGATAATAATAATAAATATAAGGGGAATTGTAACAATTAAATCAATCTTTAATCGGTCTATTGAAATTAAAATAAATCTAACTTTTGTTTATTTTTCAATAAACCAACTCAATTCGTATAATTGTTAAAAATAAATTTAACTATTACTTATTTTTAATTATTGACTTAAAAAGAAGGTTTGAAAATTATTATAAATAAAAGATTGATTTTATTTTTATCAAATATATGTGCGTTTATTTAAGATTTAAAAATAAATAATATATATGTTTATTTTTAACAATCAAACAAAGATTAGTTTGTTGAAAATACTTCAGATGTGAGAAAAGATCCCACATCGATAAAAAAGGTGGGTTGTAGACTTGCATATATACTTGGTGAGCTAATCCTCCTATAGCCATATGGTTTTGGGAAACAATGAACCTCGCCGAGTGTATGTGCAAGTTAACGCTCTGGATCCGTGGGTTTGTGGGCCCGAGCCCACGGGTGTCCCGTGTCCCCACGAGTGGGGCACGGTGAGATTTTGTGACGAACTGTCACGGCCTAATATGGTATCAGAGACGAAGGTGGTTCCTTGTATGATGTGGCTCACATGTAAGGGGGAGTGTTGGAACTTGGAAATACTTCACATGTGAGACAAGATCCCACATCGATAAAAAAGTGGGTTGTGGACTTGCATATATACTTGGTGAGCTAATCCTCCTATTGTCATATGGTTTTGGAAACAATGAACCTCACCGAGTATATGTGCTAGTCAACGCTCTTGACGCGTGGGTTTGTGGGCCCGAACCCACAGGTGTCCCGTGTCCCCACGAATGGACCACGGTGAGATTATGTGACGAATTGTCACGGCCTAATATAGTTTACTATTGCTACCCAAAAATAATGTAATTGCAAGTTCTTTTCATCATAGACATACTATTATAATAGAACTATAGGACTACGATATGCAACAAATCAATATTGATGTGTATATCATCATGAAAAGGATGGAATTGACTAAAAATGCAAAATTACGTGAGTGTTCTAATTCATTGATGTATACTCACTTCACTATTTTTCATTTTGGTCCATCCCACTAAATTGTATCATTTTCATTTTTAGATTATGTCCCGCTACTTCTTTTTAATTTCATCTATATATTTTAACTATTTTTTAATTTCAATCACACAATTCATTATTTCTTTTCATTCATTACGATTATCTACCTTTTTCTTAAAAAAAACAATAATTTTCTCTTTGTTTCAAATTATATGGGACAAAGTAATACTCGATTATATTTTATGGAAAAAGTCCAATTACTTGCCTTTGTAGCGTATATAATGGGTCTTTTATGGAAAAGAAACCATCTAATTAAAGTAGACATTGTGATTGATTTTTATTTTTTACAATAATGCTAAAACCTCAAATTTAGGGTGGAAGTACTACAGTCTTAGAACCCACATCTAAGGATAAGAAAATCTAAATTATTTATTCATGTTGCAAATATACCTTAACAACCACGAATAATATAGCGCAAGCAAATAAAAAATTAATATGAATTATTGAATGAATATAACCACAAAGCGTTATAATTTACGAGGTTTACCTATTCATTTTTTTTATTGATTGATAAGGAAAAACTGTTAATCGAAAAGAGATATCCATGTTCGATTTGATGAGACTTTTAGGCTTGTTGCCTACTTTTGTGCTTGTTTGATACTTTCTCCGTTCTTTTTTACTTGCAACATTGTTGACTACGGTACTATTCATCAAGTAAATTGACTTTTATATTGTCGGTAATCTAAAAGTTAAAATATAATCATATGATATCTTGTTTGAATCGTCTAGATTCAAAGTTTATTAATTTTGAGTTTTTATAATTTTTCGATAAGTATGATTAGAGATATTAAAGATTAAATTCGTACATCGAAGAGTGTGAAAAAGCAAATGGTGCAAGTAATATGGAACGGAGGAAGTATTTTAAATATGTAACTGCTTGTTCAACTACTATTCTCTACTCACCTTACTAGCAATCAATCTAACTCCACATAAGTTCTCCTACTAGGTTTTCCTACACCCTCTATGATACATGTGAAAGTCATGTATGAGGATTTGATTTTTTTTTTTGGATTCAAAGTGTCATACATATACATGCCTCCAATCATATGTTGCCTAATTTCATGACCCCGACCCTTGTAACACATACATGTCTAAAGATGGCAACAGGTCGAATTTGGATCGGATCCAAATAGGTACAAATCTAAATCAATTTTTAAAATTCGGATCCAAATCTCAATTCAGATCAAATTCGGATCTGCATGTCTAATTTGTCAAGGCCCAAATCAAGTCTGATTTGTCAAGACTAGATTTGGATCCACGGATCCCATAGACAGGAAATGTGTCCAAAACGGATATAAGCGTATTTTCGCTCAGTTGAATGAATGTTGTTTCATATTACGATAGTGATAAAGTTTTATACTTTATTTAATGATAATATTACATAAAACTGTTAATTAAAACAAATTCATGCTATTTATTTATCAATGTGTTCTCATGTTATTTTTTCTTTCAACTACATTTTACACTTGGGGTTGAAAATTAAGTCAATTCAATTGTTTTGTAGGTTAAATCAACAGTTATTTGTGAAATACATGAATTTATCATCATCATCAATCAAATATTCTGCTCGAAAATAAATAGGACAATCCATACGAGAAGACAAAAAAAATGTAATTAATTTTAACCACAAATAGTGAAAACTCTACATAGAGAGAAATATGAGTGTCATTATTGCCTTAAGAGTAAAACTACTTAAATTAAAAACAATATTAGTCAAGATTATAAGAGAATGATTTGGGGAATGATTGGTTGTCTTTCTCATTACATGAAATAATAATATATACATGAATACAATCCTAATATTAGGAAACTAAATATTACACAATATTCTACACAATAATCTACACAATCACAAGATATTATTCTAGCACACCCCCGCAGTCGAATCGGGAGGTTGACGAACGCTGAGACTGGAACGAAATTCTTCAAAAAGAATTTGAGGCAAACCTTTGGTAAAAATATCAGCTAACTGATAACGCGATGGAACATGAGAACACGGATAGCGTCGCGTTTGACTTGCTCACGGACAAAATGAATGTCCATCTCAATATGTTTAGTGCGTTGATGATGAACCGGGTTACCCGATAAATAAACAGCACTAACATTATCACAATAGACAAGAGTAGCAGTAGTGATAGCACAGCGAAGTTCAAGAAGTAAATTTCGAATCCAACATGTTTCAGAAACCACATTAGCAACACCACGATATTCTGCTTCGGCACTAGACTTAGAGACAGTAGGTTGACGCTTAGCAGACCAAGAAACAAGATTATCACCCAAGAAAACACAATAACCAGAAGTAAAGCGGCGAGTATCGGGACAGCCACCCCAATCAGCATCAGTATATGAAATAAGTGAAGAAATAGAAGATTTATATAATTGCAAACCATGAGAAAGTGTACCCTTGATGTAACGAAGAATGCGATGAAGAGCAGCCATATGTTCAACCCGAGGATCATGCATAAATAAACATATCTGCTGAATGGCATAGGAAATATCAGGCCGTGTGAAAGTGAGATATTGTAGTGCACCGGCCAAGCTACGATAAAGAGTAGGATCAGAACAAGACGAGCCAGCATTAGCACGAAGTTTGCCTGTAGTAGAGATAGGAGTAGGGGTGGGATTGTATTGAGAAATGCCGGCTTTCTCAAGAATCTCATTAGCATACTTTTGCTGAAAAAGAAATAAACCTGTGGAAGTACGAGCGAGAGCAATGCCCAAAAAATAACTCAGAGGACCTAAGTCCTTCATGGCAAACTCAGAATTCAACTTAGCCATAATAGACTATCGTAGAAGATCAGATGAAGCCGTAAGAATAATATCATCAACATATAAAAGAAGATAAGCAATCTCAGATCCATGACAATAGATAAATAAGGACTGATCAGAAATGCTATTACGAAAACCAATAGAAGTAACAAAATCAGCAAAACGTTGATACCAAGCCCGAGGAGCTTGCTTCAGGCCTTGCGAAAGAGACAAACATGATTAGGATATTGAGGATCACGAAATCCCACGGGCTGATGCATATAAACAGTCTCAATCAAATTACCATGCAAAAATGCATTTTTAACGTCTAACTGATGAATCGACCAAGACCTGGAAACAACAATACTCAAAACAATACGAATAGTAGTAGGTTTGACCACAGGACTAAAAGTCTCATCACAATCAATGCCCGCACGTTGAGTCTTACCATCACCAACTAGACGCGCCTTATAACGCTCAAAAGACCCATCAGATTTAGTTTTCAAACGAAAAATCCACAAAGAGCGAATCACATTAGCATTAGATGGTTTAGGTACTAGTTCCCAAGTATTATTTTCAATTAAAGCATCAAATTCCTCTTGCATGGCTTGCTTCCAATTCGGGTCACATAATGCATCTATGGGATTTTTGGGAATAGGAGAAAAGGAGACGGTTAAAGCATGTGAAGAATATTTAGGATTAGGTTTAAAAATACCATGTTGACTTCGGGTGATAATTTTATTTTGAGATGGTGTAGAGAGGATGGGAGTGGGTTGGTAAATTACTGGGCTACGTGAGGCAGGCCCAGTAGAGGTATCTGGAACCTCAAGGGGAATGGGAGAAGGTATTTGGGCTTCAGCAAGGAAAAGCCCAGTAACATTTATGGGACAGGGGGATGTTGCACGCTGGGAAGAGGGAGTAGGTTGGGCTTCAGGAGAGTCATAATTTGGGCTGTGAGTTTGCGGCTGGGTTGGATTGTGAGCTGTGAGCTGTGGGTTTGGGCTGGTGAAAATGGGCCGTAGAAGGGGATTGACAGAATTTGTGTCCAAAAAATCAAACTCGTGAGGAGTTAGTTTGGAACGATTTGCAAAGGGAAAAGTGGACTCATCAAAAATAACATGTCGCGAAATTATTATTTTGTTTGAGGCGATGTCATAGCACTTATAACCGCGATGTGATGAGGGATATCCCAAGAAGACACATGGAGAAGAACGGGGTTGAAGTTTGTGGATTTTAGAGGAGGAAATTAAAGGAAAACATAAACACCCAAACGTCCTAAGATGATCATAGGTAGGAGCTTTATGGAAAAGAAAATGTGTCGGGGTAAGATAACCAAGTAATTTTGATGGGAGAATATTAAGGAGATATGTGGCCGTATTTAAGGCGTGAGGCCAAAAAGACGGAGGAAGAGAAGCATGACATAAAAGAGTGCGAATGATGTTGTTAATTGAGCGAATTTTGCGCTCGGATTTGCCATTTTGAGAAGATGTTTGAGGACATGAGAATCGAAACACAATACCCTTATTGGCACAAAATTGGTGAAAAAGATTGCTATCAAATTCACCCCCGTGATCACATTGAATAGATTTTATTTTTAGCTCAAATTGTGTGTGAACATAGGTATAAAAATTGACAAAAATATCATATACTTGAGATTTTCGAATTAAAGGAAACGTCCATAAATAATTAGAATAATGATCATGAAACAATACATAATATTTGTACCCGAATGGGCTTGAAACAGGAGATGTTCCATAAATCACTATGTATTATTTCAAAAGGACGAGTACATATAGATGCAGAATTATAAAAAGGAAGACTAACATGTTTGCCTAAAGGGCATGATGAACAAAAAAAGGACGGAGTTTTATTACATGTAATAGACTTAGAAGAAGACAAAAAATCTAAGATAGTGTTTCCCGGATGACCCAAACGAGAGTGCCAAATGCTAGAAGATATAGCCGAAAAAGCATAGGAAAAGGTAGAGGTAGCTCCATGTGTCAAGTGGAATGGATAGAGATCGCCAGTGCTATTAGACCGCAGGATTATTTTCTTTGTGTCCAATTCCTTCACAGAAAAACCGAAAGGATCAAACTCAATAGAAACATTATTATCGCGAGTAAATTTACGAACCGAAATAAGATTTTTGATGAGCGTGGGAGAATGGAGAACATGTGTTAAGACTAAAGGTTGTGATGGGGAAGGGATAGATACATGACCATGACCTTTAACGGGAAGCATAGCACCATTACCAACAATAATAGAATTAGAATTAGATGACTTTAAAGGAAAATAATGCAAGAGAGTACCTTTAGAGTGGGTCATATGAGAGGTAGCACCGGTGTCCATATAATATTCCTCATCCGGAGAAGCCAAAGAGAGAGTATGCAAGGCTTGATCAATATCGGTTGGAGAGTAACGTGGTGAAGAGTCCGCACATAAACCATGAGGAGGATGAGGCCCAAGAATGCCCTTGGAAGTGTTTCTGCTGGGCTCATGTGGAGAGGCCCAGTTGCTGCTAGCTAGGATGAGGACAAGGGGGCTTAGCCCAAGAATGAGAACAACAAGTACGATGAAAGGAAGGAGTAGCTGCTGGCCCATGATAATTTTCCGCTGAACTGGGCCTCTGATGGGAAAAATATTTCGGCCCAGTTTGATGAAAATTCTTAGAGTGTTGTCTATAATGTTGCTGACCATAAGAAGTATGAGAATTATGACCCCCACGATTGGGCCTCTGATTGGGCCTTCCACCACGGTGAGGTGGACCATGACCCCCACGAGAATTGTAAGAATATCGGGACTCCGAATTTTCCGTAAAATTAGAATGTTTAGGACGGGAATGAGTAACAAGAGCCGAATCTTGTGGAGAAGATTTGTCTTTGGTGTGAGAATGTTCTTCCAACTCAAGCATCGAACAGAGATCACCAAAGGGAGGAACGGGAGACATATGTTGGACCAAAGATCGGAAAGTTTTGTAGTCGGCATTTAAGCCTTGTAAGACTTGTAGAGCCAAACGGTTGTCGGAAATGGGAGTGCCGAGATTAGTAAGAGAAGTAGCGAGTTCCTCAAGAGCATTGCAATAAATTTTAAGATCCGGAAAACTATCAAGAGATGTCGAATTGAATTGAGACTCAAGTCGAAGAACACGAGAAGTCTTATGTTTTGAAAATAATTTTCAATGCGAGACCAAGCCTCATAAGCACTATCTTTGGGACGTACAATAGTTTTTAGAAGAGATGGACTAATTGTGCCATAAAGCCATGTACGAACAAGATTATCAGGCCGTTTCCATTCGGGATCCTTAGAATCCGATGATTCGGTGGGAGCAAGATGAGAGTCAACAAGATTAGTTTCACAATGAAGTTGAAAGAGAGTAACCCAAGTATGAAAATTAGACCCATCTTCTTCAAGTTGAAGAGGAACACATGTCTTAATGTTGGACACCAAGGTAGCGGGATGAATTTTAGTAGGGGAAGCCATGAAAAAGGGAAAAGTAAAAGCCAAAAAGGGTGGTAGATGGGCGGCACAGCAGGCTGCCGGTCAGAAAAAGAGAAAAGACGGGTTAGAAGATGCCAAGGAAAGCACCTAAGCAACTGATACCATATAAGAGAATGATTTGGTGAATGATTGGTTGCCTTTCTCATTACATGAAATAATAATATATACATGAATACAATCCTAATATTAGGAAACTAAATATTACACAATATTCTACACAATAATCTACACAATCTTAATATTCTACACAATCACAAGATATTATTCTAGCAAAGATTAGGATTGAAAGAATAGAATAAATACAAGATTTTATGGAGGCATTGTAACAATCACCAAAGAGATGGATAAGGCATGTAAGAAACGGAGCTCAAATGCGCAAGTTGGCCCAAAACCCTTTGGGCATTTATATACCTGGCCCAATCTAGTTGGCCCAAAACCTTTTTGGCATCGTAACAAACACAAATTTTTGCTAGAGACGATCTCTTTGAGAAATCTATTTTAATTGGGTCTGCTCATTGTCATCTATTTGTTTAATTATACTTTAATGGACTATATTTTAAGATTTCTTTCAAATAAATGGTCTCTCAAGAGACTGGTTAGACACAAACACAAATTTGATTGATTACTTTCATCATAAATGTATATTATTATCATTTTAATAATATACTTTTATAATTTATTTTTTTTCATGTTCTAGTCTTGTTCCTAGGCTATAATGGATGAAACCATATTAGAAACCAGTAAGTACGATTATTTGAGTTAAACCATCGATTTAAAATTGGTGATCATGATGCGCATGTGTCTTAGTTAGTTGAGAGATCATATCATACATGCTAATAAAAATGTTAGAAAATAACAAATGTTTTTTTTATGAGTCTTGAAAAATAAACTTATTTTAGTAGATTATAATTGATTATAATAATATTTACCTAATTTAAAACTTGAAATTAATTTGTTTTTTTTTTTGTAAGATTAATTTGTTTAAAATTGAAGCTAAACTAGGTAAAGTATTTGTATAATTTATTATATACTAAATAGCTTGGAAAATCACGAGTATTGCAATTAAGGAGAGTTTACCAAATGTAAATCATTTATTGGCTAAAGAAAAAAATGAATGATGATCTTGACACATATCTCTACTATTAAAGTATCTTTTAGTAGCATTTATTTATAGTTAAATTGAGTAAATTTGAGAATATAATATACTCTATAATATATATTTTGACAATTTCCAAAATTATAGAGTTAATTTATACATATAACTGTCAAAATTGAGTGTTTGTACTGCATAATATCTATGACTTTATTTTTTCACTTTCATATGTTTATATATGTCGATGTTGAAAAAACCATGAATTGCACTACCTTATACTCTAGTTCGATTTAGTTTACTCAGAATTCAGAATTTATGTTCAATTGAATGAAAATAATTACGTAATTCGGTAAAACCATTATAAAAAAACAACTAAAATTATTTTTTGTTAAAAAAGTCATGTATTTGGTAAATTTAATAACGATATTATATATGTACTTATTTTAAAAAGAAAATTATACATATTTGATTAGCTCCAAAGTAAATAATTAGATTGATTATAAGTAAACTAGGTTGAATCTAACTATGATCATTATATTATATAGATTTTTTTAAATCATGAATAATTCATCTATTCTATCAGATTTTAGTTGATAATATTGCATGCGTATCCCTAATTGTCATTTTTTTTATGTTACTGAGTCTGCTTGTCAGTCATTCCTCACCCGATTTCATATGAGTACCGTTCTTAATTCATATATGCAAATCCTTTGTTATGGCATTCATGTTCTCTTGTGCTTATTATTATTATTATTATTATTATTATTATTATTATTATTATTATTATTATTATTATATTATTATTATTATTATTATTAAAATTCCAAATGGTAGCATTGAGTTTTCATGAAATATCAGTGGTAGTACTAAGTTTAAGAAAATTTTACATGGTAGCATCCAGTTTATGCACAAACTAATGGCCGTAGCATTTTCCGTTAAGTTCTTGTTAAATTCCGTTAAATTCATCATTTTGTAAGTTTTTTCCATATGGTAGCATCCAATTTTTGTTTAATTCACTGTTTTAACATTTAGTTCACCATTTTAACATTTAATTTACCAATTCAACGTTTAATTTACGGTTTAGTTCATTAACGCCCATAAATATTGTAATAATTTTGTTTTCGTTCAAAAATGACACGAATTATCTAGCGACATTAATATCACTCGTATAAAAAATGACACGATCTATTGTCATTTTGGCGACATTAATGTTAAAATATTTATTTACCGACATTAAAATGACAAAAATTAATGTCGCTAAAATGACAATAGATCGTATCATTTTTAAACGAGTAATATAAATGTCCACTAGTGGAAAAAGCACATTCGCTTTGGCTTATTGGCTGCGGGTATAAGATATACGCAGCTAATATTCTTAATTTAAAAAAAAAACACTCATTGGCTGCGGACAAGGCACAAACCGCAGCCAATACCCATAATTTTTAAAAAAAATTCAATGGCTGCAGTTTGTCCCTTGTCCGCAGCCAAAAGCCCAATGTCTAAAAATTGAAGCCCAACCGCGCCTCAAAATTAAACCCTAATCCCTTAATACAAAAGCCTCAATACCCTTCCTTCTTCCTCAAAACCCTAATCCCTTCCTCAAAGCGCCGCCGTCCCTCCCTTTCTTCTCAAAGCTCTTCCTTTTTCCTCAAAACCCTAATCCCTAATCCCTTCTTCCTTCTCCTCAAACCGCGCCGTCCTTTGCTGCTTCTTCAAACCCTAAATGAGCAAAAAACCAAGGATTCGTCTGGTACATTTCGACTTCTTCAAACCATAATATACGAAGACTTCATTTATACGAAGACTTCTTTACATTTCGTCTGCACTTCAAATCTCAGATCTGCACCTGTTCCTTTCGTCTCTTCGTCTCTTCGTCTCTTCGCCACTTGAGCAAAAACACAACTAAGGGCCTGTTCTCTTCGTCTGATCTGATTGGATAAGGTCTGAATTTACAAAGGTCTGATCTGATCTGATCTGATCTGGTCTGATCTGGTCTGATTCAGTCTGATCTGATCTGAATCTTTCTGATCTGGTCTGATCTGATCTGATCTGGTCTGATCTGATCTGATCTGGTCTGGTCTGATCTGATCTGATCTGATCTGGTCTGGTCTGATCTGATCTGGTCTGATCTGATCTGATCTGATATGATTTCATAAAGTTATTATTATTATTATTATTATTATTATTATTATTATTATTATTATTATTATTATTATTATTATTATTATTATTATTATTATTATTATTATTCTAATTATTATTATTATTATTATTATTATTATTCTAATTATTATTATTATTATTATTATTATTATATTATATTGATATTATTATTCTTGTTATTATTTTCATTATTTTTATTTTTATATTATCATTATTGTTATTAATATTACTTTATATTATTATTGTTATTATATTATTATTATTATTACTATTATCATTATTGATATTATTATTATTATTATTATATTATTATTATTATTATTATTATTATTATTATTATTATTATTATTATTATTATTATTATTATTATTATTATTACTTTTAGTATCTAATTAAGAATTTAATTAATAAATACTAATATATTTAATTAATTAATTAAAAATAATAAATAATAATATCGTTAACATTATAATTATTAAATAGTCATTTATAATATTATTATCTAATTAATCAATAAATTAAAAAATATTGTTAATTAATAAATAATTAACATAATAATATTATTACATTATTTATATTAAAAATATTATTTATATTTATTTATTAATTATTTTATTAACTAAGTAATTAATTAATTAATAATAATAAGTAATAAGTAATAATAATAATAAATTCAAATAAAAATAATAATAATAATAATAATAATAATAATAATATAATATTATACTAACAATAATAATATTAATAATAATATTAACAATAATATTAATAATTATAATAATAATAATAATAATAATAATAATAATAATAATCATAATAATAATAATAATAATAAAAATATTATTAATAATAATGGTATGGTCTGATCTGATCTGATCTGATCTGATCTGGTCTGATCTGATCTGATCTGGTCTGGTCTGGTCCGATCTGATCTGAAACTTTCCGATCTGATCTGATCAGATCTGGTCTGATCTGGTCTGATCTGATCTGATTCCAATAAGAATAAGTAATAAGTCAAAAAAATAAGTTGAAGAGAACACCTTCTAAATCTCAAAGCTGCTTCTTCAAACCCTAATTGAGCAAAAAACACAACTAAATCTCATATTTTCACCTGTTCCTTTCGTCTCTTCGTCTCTTCGTCACTTCATTTATGGCGAAAAAACGAAGACTTCGTCTGCACCTGTACATTTCGTCTTCCTTTTTAGAAAAAACGAAGAGGACTTCGTCTGCACTTCGTCTGGTACATTTCGACTTCGTCTGGTTCAAATCTGAAGTTTCTTAGATTTGAAATTTAGATTTTATTTTGTGTTCTTGAAATTAAATTAAGATTTTATTTTGTGTTCTTGAAATTTACACAATGGTCTTGTGGTTCAGATCTGAAATTTAGTTGTGTTCTTGAAATGTTTTTCCCTTTTGTTTAGATGTGTTGTTATTTCGTTTAATTTAGTTTATGATGTTCTGGATTGTATTTTCGTTTTCGTTTTCGTTTAATTAGATCTAAAGATCTTATTTTGTTATTTCGTTTTTTATGATGTTCTGGGTTGTACATGTCCTTATTCTTTGTTCTTGAATCTTTATTTTGTTATTTCGTTTTTTATGATGTTCTGGGTTGTTATTTTGTTTTGAGTAGATCTTGAATCTTTGTTCTTGAATTGTTTTTAGATCTGTATTTTTGAGTTTTTTTTTATTTTGAAAAATTACTATTGGCTGCGATTGTAATGTCCGCAGCAAATGTTTTTTTTTTTTATTTTGAATAATGACTATTGGCTGCGGTTGTAATGTCTGCAGCCAATAATAAAATCTCATTTGTTGTTACTACAAGGGCTGCGAGGTAAAATCGCAGCCATTGACGTTTTTTCCACTAGTGGTCGCTAAATAAATCGTGTCATGAATGAAAACAAAATTATTACAACATTTATGGGCGTTAAAGAATTAAACGGTCAACTAAACGTTAATTTGGTGACTTAAATGTTAAAATGGTGAATAATGTTAAAATAGTGAATTAAATAGAAATTGGATGCTACCATGTGGGAAAATACTTATAGAATGATGAATTTAACGGAATTTAACAAGAATTTAACGTAAAATGCTATGGCCATTAGTTTGTGCATAAACTGGATGCTAACATGTGGAATTTTCTTTAAAAAGTGCTACCACTAACATTTCATGAAAACTCAATGCTACTATGTGGAATTTCCCTTCTTATTATTAATAGATAGTGCTCATGCGATGCACGGTTTTATTTTGACATATATTTGCATAAATTAAGATTTTATAATCATTTAATAATAAATAAAATTGAAAAGATTTTATAAATAATTGGAAAAAACGAAATAAAATACATGGTTAATAATTGGAAAAAAAAGAAATAAAATACATGGTTTTCTAATGCATTAAATAATATAAGTATATAACCAACTAAGTAAAAAGTTAATCAATATAGTCATAATTATAAAGTTGTAAAGTCAAATATATAAATATTAGTTATTATAACAATGACATCATCATTGAGCTTTGGAAGGAAAACTTTTGTTCAGGTTGTGACACGTAAGCAACTTTAAAGAATGATGATGTCATCCGTGTTTTCTTTTAGTAATAGTTATAGATAGATTAGTAATATTGTTTATTAGTTTTATAATTGTTTCTACTTATTTATTTTATTTATATGCGTTTTATTTATCTCTCACGTAGCAGGGACATCTCTTCATCTTTTTCTGGCCGGGGAACTCCTTTTGCACGCGCTCTCTTTTATGGGTATGAGTTTCCGCTGTCCAGGGCCGACCTTACATATTTTGCGGCACGGGGCAAAACGGCACATTGGGGTCCTTTTCCTTTGCAATTTATGACCTATATAAACCTTCTATTATCATTAATTTTGTTTTTTGACGTGGGGCCCTGGGCGACGGCCCCTCTTGCCCACCGTTAGGGCCGGCCCTGGCGCTGTCCTTCCGTCCTCAGACCCTGTCTATAATTTTCGATGAACGGGATACACTGGGTAGGATAATGATGCAAATCTTTCGTTAGAATATGATATAAGAAAGATACCTCTTCATATATTCGATCCGAACTTATCCCAAAACTCATTACGCCTGTAATCGAAATATAAATCTTATATTTAATTGGAAAATTATTTATGTTGCGTTTGGGAATAAATATTTCATTTCAAATTGTAGAGGTATCTTTCTTATATCATATTCTAAGGAAGGATTTGCATTATGAAATTTCAATTTGTGAATATGAATTCATTAATGCTATGTAGTACATAACTTTTTGAAATTTCAATTATGAATTCATTAATGTTATACAGTACATTATATATTTTCCATCATAAAGTTTTAAATAGTGCATTTATATACAACTGTATAATTGGAAATAATTGTGATTTATTGCATTCATTAATGTATAAGTTTTTCCAAAAATACAAATTTGTAAATATAGTAAGTATAAAAAATGTAAATTAGCTAAATCCCATTAATACCCAATGAAAAAAAGACAAATGATATGCTCACGATCAAACTTCTTTTTTGATATTATACAGTAAAATTATTAGAATGTATGGTTTTGATAGATTAACTATCCACAAATTACAGTTAAAATCATACATATATTTATACATCTTTCGTTCCATTATACTTGCTATATTTTATTTTTCAGACAATTTAATGTGTTATTTCTATTATTTATATATTGAACTATACACATCTAAAATTATAAAAAGTTAATATTATAAAAATTTGTGATTAAACGATTCAAACAAGATTCCACTTACCTATATTTATTCTTACACATTAACTGCAATTGATAAAAGAATCTTAAACAATAAATAGTGTTAGTAAGCGAAATGTAGTAAGTATTTCAAAACATTGGATCCTACTGACTACTACTCATTCACAACGCATGCATTGCTTAATATTGACCCGAGCAAACCTTGGTATTATTATTGACAATGACAATGTATTTGAATGGGTTTGTTTTTATACGTTATATCAACCTTGACTTGGCTCTACTCTAATCGATATCAAGAAATATTCCAAATTTCTAATCATATACGCCGTCGTATGCTAATTAAATATTTTATTTAATTTAATACCAATTTTAAGAAAAAGGATATATATAGACTACATGATTACATAAGGAAAAAGCGATAATCTAATGGTTTCTAAATAAGGAAATAACAAATTTCAAAGATGGTGTATTATGTTATAACTAAATAAAAACAATAAAAACAATATATTATAATTCCATATACAAACTATTATATACCCAACTATGTAATATTGTAACCCCAAATACAGATCATTATATACCAACTATATGCGAGTGTTTAGAAAGTTTAATTTATTTTTTTTAAAAATTTAAAATTGGGCTGAACCAAACTTGAGACGTCTCTTGTAAAGACGGTCTCAAGTAAGAATTTGTGTATGAAAAAGTTAGAAATGGTCAAGACTAGGTCAATCACTACTAAATCAAAGTCTTTATATATACTTGTATTTTAATTAAATTTTCACTTAGATTTGGTACCAGGGTAAAAAAGGAATCGATAGGTAACACATGCGAAGAGTATGTAAGGAATAAATAAGAATTGATTATTTAATGATTTTCAAATAAAAAAATAAGACGTTTAATTAAAATACGAGGGGTATAATAATCTAATAAATAGATAAAAGAAAACAATAAAAAGACAAGAAATGGTCAAGATTAGGTCAATCACTACCGGATCAAGGTCTTTATATACCCTTCTATTCTAATTAAATGTTCCATTTGATTTGACACGTATTTTAATAGATAGACATCACTGTGTAAGGAAAAAACTATAATTTAATGATTTTAAAATAAAAAAAAAATAGGACATTTGACTGGAATAAAAGAAAATATCATTTTATTAAAACAAAATCTTGTGAGAGAGACGGTCTTTTTGAGATACCATCTTTAATTTGGCCCCGTCCATTAAATATTTTTTCTGATATTGTAAGTAGGTATTGATAATTATGTAAGCAGATATTTAAGATATTAAAAGTAAGCATTAAAAATATGGTAAGTATTAGAGATAATATAAGTAAACATTAATCTTTAATAGGTTGTGCTTGAGATACATCTAAATCTTGATAGTAGCTGCTACTCCCTCCGAATCATTTTAGATGTCCCATTTGGATTTTCACGGTTATTAAGGGTGGTGTGGGGTCCACTAAAAAGGTGGTAGCTGGGTATTTTAATTGATTAAATTAATTGTAAAGGTGGTAGTTGAGTATTGAGAATTGGAAAAGTAGGGGTATTTAGGTAAAATAAAGATAGTCAAAAAAGGAAATGAGACAATTGATATGAATTTGCCAAATAAGAAAATGAGACAAGTAAAATGATTCGGAGGGAGTATTATAAATAGTTAAAAAGAAACAGCAAAAACACAAGAAATAGTCAAGACTAGGTCAATCTCTACTAAATCAAGGTCTTTATATATACATGACCACCATTTTAAAACCTAGAAAGTTTTGTATCTTATTCTTAAATCAATTATCTAAGCTAAGTCATGGGAAGATCACCATGTTGTGACAAAACTAAGGTTAAGAAAGGGCCATGGTCTGCTCAAGAAGATGCATTACTCTTGAACTTTATTGCCAAATTTGGCAATGGAGGGAATTGGATTTCATTGCCTAAAAAAGCTGGTTTGTTTTCATAATTATCTCTATTAATCATTTAATCTAAGGATCATGTACCAACTACAGCCTTTAAGTTTACACAATTTCAAATAAACAACCGTAAACTTTGTTTTTTTACCAACTACAGCCTCTAGCTTAACAAACATGACGTCGAGACAACCAAAACAACCAAAACAAAGGTAAAAAATGGGGTTAAAATGAGGTGTTTTGGCTGTCTCGATGTCATGTTTGTTAAGTTGGAGGCCGCAGTTGGTTTATTTGTGGTTGTTTATTTGAACTTGAGTAAACTTAGAGGTTGTATTTGGTAAATGATCCTTAATTATTAAAATCTTAATTAATAAATAAAATTAATTATAATTAGACCATGTAATTATTTTTAATGCAGGATTAAATCGATGTGGGAAGAGTTGCCGTTTAAGATACTTGAATTATCTTAGACCAGATATTAAGCATGGTGGTTTCAGTGAGGAGGAAGATTATGTTATTTACAAGCTTTTTAATGCCATTGGTAGCAGGTATACTTAAACTTCGTTCTACACCTATTTACTTTGTCTTGTGCTAAGTTTTTCTTAAAAAATTAATATTATAAAAGTATGCGATTAGACGATTCAAACAAGATCTCACTTGACTATATTTTTTCATACACATTAGCCACGATGAATAGTGTCGATAACGAAAATGTAGCCAGTATTTCAAAACGAAGGAAGTATATAAATTAACACATCTTTTTGTATGAGATGGTTCCACCGTGAAACATGTCTCATACTTGGATTAAACAGCAGCCTAATAACATAAGACAGGCTGATTAATTAAACTTTTCAGCCTTTTTATTTTACACAAATTTTCTTTTTGAACCTGACCCATAAGTATATACTTCTATGATTGTTATTAAACATGGTTTTTGTAAAATAAATAATAGGTGGGCAATGATTGCCTCAAATTTACCAGGAAGAACAGACAATGATGTGAAGAACTACTGGAACACTAAACTTAAGAGGAAGATATCATCCGGAGAATTCAACATTACTAATAATCCCATCAGAAATTCTTGTAAAAAACATAATAATTATAATAATAATTCCGAAATAATTAATTATGAAAAGATAAGCAGCATTTTAGAAAAGGACAGATCATATAATGAATTGGAGAGTTTAGAAAGTAAAAAAAGCACTGAAGAAATTCCAAGTTATTCATCTTCAATTTCAACGGAATTTAATGGAATAAACGGCGAAGAAGACGAGTTTTGGATGGATTTGTTTGCTGATTCATTTGATAGTTCTGTTGTAGCCGTAGCCTCTCATCAACTTCAGCAGAAAATGACTGAGATTGCTTCTCTAATACATGATACTTAATCTGTTCGATAGTACTTGCTACAGAGTGAGACATGTTGTGTGTGGCATGTTGTGTGGAAAAAAATGTCGCTATTAGTAGCAAGTATTATGAAACGGTGGACGTACTCAAGTACCAAAATTAGGGTAATGATATTTGTTGTAAGTTCTAAGTTGTTAGTTGTTAGAATTTAGAAAATGAGTGTGGACAATTTAAAAAAGAGAAAGATATTTTCGATCCATACAAATAAAATAAGGAGAATTTCACTGCCAAAACTAATTGATAGTAATAGCCATTGGATTACACTTCGAATTTATAAAGTGGTATATACTTTAGCTCGTTTCTTTTATCGATATAGTCAATTCACATATGGATAATAATTGATAATTTAATTAACATAAGCTAAAAGTTGTAAGTTGTAATATTAGTTTTTATTGATAATTTCTTTTGTAGTTATGGCATCCTAAATAGTCACAAAATTAGCAAGGGATAAATTTATTGAAAAATTGATATTAATAATTCAACCTTTTACTCATCCGCTATGAATAATCTCACCTTTAGATTATTTTCTAATAATCCAACCTTTGTAATGAATATGCCCACAACATACCATATTACTAATAATAGGTAATAATAGGGTATGCTGCTAGCAAAAAAAAAATAAAGGTTGGATTATTCACAGCGAACTAAGTGCAAACGTTGGATTATTAGAAAATAATCAAAAGATTGGATTATTCACAGCGGATAAGCAAAAGGTTGGAATATTAATGTCAATTTTTCCTAAATTTATTGGTGTGTAGGTATTAGGGTTTTATTTTAATGCCGCAAATGTACGGGTGGCATAGCACAGTTACGGGTCAAATCACAGGGAGGCAAGATTAACACAAGAGTCGTTCAATTCTTTTACATTGGGAACACATGATTTTGATTGATTGTTACTATGAACTACGTGAAAATCCTTAAGAAATATGTGATAACAAGATAATAATAAAAGGACTAGGACATAGGAATTCACCACTAATAGCATGTGATTATTTCGATAAGGATTGCAATTGACTCCGTTGAATTGATTTACCGATCTAACTTAAGCACTCCTTTTCGGGATGGTAATCAAATTAAAACAAATTAAATTGGTTCTCTCAATCTCAACTTTCGTATTTTGATCGATTAACATCACAAGATAACATACTACTCAATCTCAACTTTCGTAATTTTGATTAAGGAGACATATTAACTTGATTTATCATCCAAGACTAATAATATTCTCATCCCTTAACTTTCGTGATTTTGATATTAAGAGAAAATAAAAGACTTTAACTTGAATGATCATACATAACAATTTAATCAAACCAATTCAACATCACAATCACCAATCCTCACACTAGTGGAAAAAAAGCTATTGGTTGCTGCTAATTGGCTGCGGTTTTAGTATATACGCAGCCAATATATAAAATTAAAAAAAAATTGAAATTGGTTGCGATTTGCTTATATGTCCGCAGCCAATAAGTGCAATATAGTCATGGGCTGCGGTTTTATGTTTGTCCGCAGCAAATTTATGCAGCCCAAAAGCCTAAAAGCGCCTCTTATAGCTCTCTCATTAAAAATCCTAATGAAGACATATAAAAGGAGGCGCCTATACTAGTTCATCAGACAAAAGCGTCGTTTATCATAGACAAATTAAAAACCCTTCTCCTTCCTGCCTTTATCTCGCTCTTACCCTTCTCTTTACTCTGAATGGATGAACATGTTCAGACTGATCTTCTTCTCCTTCCTTCCTGATTAAAAACCCTAATGAAGACTCTTCTTCTCCTTCCCCAGAGACGACTAATCTTCTTCCTAGATCTATTAAAAAAAAGCGTCGCCTATACTAGTTCAATATAAGAGACTCTTCTTCCTCCTTTTAAAAAAACCCTTAAGATTGAAGATGAAGATTAGACATTGAAAGTGATTGAAGATGAAGAAAGCAACTGATTGAAGATGAACATGTTCAGATCTGGGTTATTTGCAAGTTTTCACTTTCACTTCGTTTGATGTTCATTTTGATTTTTTTTGTAAGATCTACGAAGATTTTTTTTTTGTTTTTGTAAGATCTGGTTTGTTCATTTTGATTTTTTTTTTTGGGTTGTTTGTTTGTAATTTTTTTCGTTTTTTGTAACTTTTTTCGTTTTTTTTAACTTTTTTTCGTTTTTTTCGTTTTTTTTGGGTTGTAGAGACTTTGATCTAGATTTAATATGTATACGAAAATTGTTAGATTTATTTGTTGTTAGATTTATTTTCGTTTTTGTTGTTAGATTTATTTTCGTTTTTTTTGTAATTTTCCCGTGTTTGAAATTTCAGATCTTGAAATTTCAGATCTTGAAATTTCATTTTTGTTTGATGTTCTTGCATGATGTTCTTAATTTCAGATCTAGATTATTTCATGATGTTCTTAACTTTCTCTTGTTCTTGCTTCCCAAGTATAAAACGAAATTTTTAAAAAAAAATCTTGAAAATGGGGTATTGGTTGCGGACATTATGTCCGCAACCAATAACTTTATCTTATTTGCTGCTACTCCAAGGGCTGCGAGATAAAACCGCAGCCAATAAGCTTTTTTCCACTAGTGCGATCATCTAGCAATCACATACATATTAGGGTTCAAATCCTATGCCCTAACATACAAAACTACTCACTAATCACGGCTATGGAGGTTTCTAGTGAAAGAAAGAATAATGCGGAATTAAGATTGTTTAAGGGCTGAATACTTGGTTTGTATTACTTTCAAATGATAATTACAGCAGATTATATACAAGAATTAATCTCTAACTATGGAAACAAATATTACCTTAATATTCTAAGAATAATTAAGGCAATCATAAAATATACTAAGAATATTAACAGAATATTTCTATTATTCTCTACACTCCCCCTCAAGTTAGGTCATGGGATTTCCAATGCCTAACTTGTCTAATGTTGCTTCAAAGCAATCTGCTGTAACGCCCTTCGTTAGAATGTCTGCAAGTTGGTCTTCTGATTTCACATGAGGAAGACTGATAATTTGATTCTCAAGCTTCTCTTTGATGAAGTGTCTGTCAATCTCCACATGTTTTGTTCGGTCATGCTGAACTGGATTCTCTGAAACACTGATAGCAACTTTGTTATCACAAAACAGTTTACAAGCCTCCAAAGGTGGGAAGTCTAACTCGCTTAAGAGCTTCTTGAGCCACAAGATCTCTGTTATCCCCTTGACAACTCCTCTAAACTCTGCTTTAGCATTCGAAAGAGCTACTACCTTCTGCTTCTTGCTTTTCCATGTAACTAAGTTCCCCCCCAACAAGGGTGAAGTAGCCGGAGGTGGATTTCCTGCTATCCCAATCACCTGCCCAGTCTGCATCCGTGTAGGCAACAAGGTCAAGATGACCATTCTTCCCATAGAAAACCCCTTTATCACTTGTACCCTTTAAGTATCTGAGAATCCTTATAACAGCTTCCATATGTTGTACTTGGGGAAGATGCATAAACCTACTCATTACCCCTACTGCATATGAGATGTCTGGTCGTGTGTGTGATAAGTAGATCAGCTTTCCCACTAGCTTTTGATACTGCTCTCTGTCTGTAGGCTTTCCTCCTTGCTCTGTCTGTAATCTGTGGTTAGCGACAATAGGAGTTTCTGCTGGTTTACAATCGATCATGCCAGTTTCAGCTAGTAAGTCCAGAATGTACTTCTTTTGATTAATGAAAATTCCCTGTTTCGATCTATAGACCTCAATCCCAAGAAAGTATTTCAACTTTCCTAGATCTTTCATCTCAAATTCCATAAAAAGTCTTTGTTTGAGACTTTTGATTTCTTCTTCATCATCACCAGTTATGACCATATCATCTACATAAATGATGAGGCACGTGATTTTCCCTTTCTCTTTCTTCAAGAATAGTGTATGATCTGAGTTGCTTTGTTTGTAGCCAAATTTCTTTATTGCATTAGTAAATCTTCCAAACTATGCCCTTGGAGCTGTTTTAGACCATACAGAGCCTTCCTTAATCTGCATCCTTCACCTTGAGCAAATTCCCCAGAGTACCCAGGAGGAGCCTGCATGTACACTTCTTCCTCAATTTCTCCATGAAGAAATGCATTCTTAACATCAAACTGATATAGTGGCCAATCCCGATTTGCTGCTATTGAGAATAGAACCCTGATTGTATCAATTTTAGCAACTGGAGAAAATGTCTCAGAGTAGTCGATCCCGTATGTTTGGGTATATCCCTTAGCCACTAACCGAGCTTTGTACCTCTCAATCGTACCATCAGCATGATATTTTATGGTATACACCAATCTGCACCCCACAGTCTTTTTTCCTTTAGGCAGCACACATCTCTCCCAAGTATTGTTCTTTCGAAGTGCTGAGATCTCATCATCCATCGCCTTTTTCCACTTTGCATCTCGGAGAGCTTCTTCTGTATTACGAGGAACAAAGTTTGAATATAGAGAAGCCATAAATGCTATTGCGGTTTGTGCCAGGTTTCCATTTTCACCTCTATCCACTGGATATCGAGACCTTTGGGATTTAAAATCCGGATCATATCTCCTCGGGGGAATTCCCCTGGTACTCCTAGGTGGGAGTTCATACCTGCATGGTGACTCAGCAATATCCAGCATATTATTATCAATCAAGGGATTAGGCTCAAGTATTACCTCCTCCTGATGATCGGATGCATCAGACGGAATAGGAATGGTCTCTTCCGGCAAAGGCTCTTCCATGTTAGCAGGGGCAGTATCAGTGGGATTTTCATCTTGCTCTTTTGGGTCACAGTCAACAGTTATATGATAAGATAGCCAGCTCAAGTCCTCACAACTAGTCACAAAATGATAATTAAGGTAATTCTTGTATATTGGTGTGAATCCCACGTCTAGAAATCTTAATATGGTATCAGAGCCGAAGGTGGTTCCTGGTATGATGTGGCTCACATGTGAGGGGGAGTGTTGGAAATACTTCACATGTGAGACAAGATCCCACATCGATAAAAAAGTGGGTTGTGGACTTGCATATATACTTGGTGAGCTAATCTCCTATTGCCATATGGTTTCGGGAAACAATGAACCTTACCGAGTGTATGTGCAAGTCAACGCTCTTAACCCGTGGGTTTGTGGGCCCGAGCCCACGGGTGTCCCGTGTCCCCACGAGTGGGCCGCGGTGAGATTATGTGACGAATTGTCACGACCTAATATCTAGGACTAATAAACTATCATAAAACAGGAAATAAGACATAATTTAATAACTTGAATATAAAAGAAATACCTTGACAATGGAGATGAAGAATGTTAAGTAAATTGCTAATGAAATCCAAGATTACAATATTGAAATTCTCAAAGGAAAGCTTTAACTAATTCTATGGATTACAAAGAGAGAAACTAAAGTTTTGAAAGAAGAAAACTGACTTCTCTAAATTAGGGTAACCTCCACTTAGATAGTGGTTCCAAAAATTAGGAGAAAAAACCGCTTAAATTCCATCAGACGAAAAGCAACGACTCGCCACATCGGGTGCGACGAGTTGTTACATATGTACTGGCCTAGAAAAGAGAGTTCAGAGAAGAAGCGACGAGTCGTTACAAAGGAGCGACGAGTCGTCGTATAGAAGCAGCGAATCGTCACTTTGGAGCGACGAGTCGTCGCTCTAGGTCTGACTGGTGAACTTTTAATGGCTGCCATTGCCTGCTCGGTTGTCGGGTATGGACATATAATATACCGTTGGAAAGCTCTTGAAGTCTACTTTTCAATGCCGTAAACCTTGCATCAATATGATCTCTCTATCAATAGTTATGGCCAAAAGAGTGAGCATGTATAAAATTTCAATTCAAAACTTTTGTCTTTTAAGCACTTTTCTACTCTTTTCTCTTTTCCCCATCTTCATTGTACAACATCTTTAAGCGAGCAACGATCTCTTCACTTAATTAAGGGGTCTTAGGCTATTTCTCCAAGCCTTCACCCTCTTATAACTCCGTATACTAGTAAAAAGCTTCAATTCCGCCTCGTATATCATAGGACTACAAAATTAAACACATGAGACAAAATTATAACAATTTACTACTATAAATCCTAAACCCCACTATAACTTTATTCAAGGAGCGTAGAAATAGCACGGATAAGTGCAAATAATTGCACTTATCAGTAGAGTAACAAGTGAAGCGTGTCAAATTCATCCAAAAAAATGTTGTAATTGTTAAAAATAATATTAAGCCAGGATTTATGATATAATAATGTGTTAATCAATGTAAATGATATATCGGAGTACTATATTGTGGGATAATATTTCAATGCTGTTACAACCCTTACCTATCCCAGTCCATGTGTGGTCTAATATTTCAATAGATGTCGTGGAAGGGCTACCTACTTCCAAGGGCATGAATGCAGTGCTAGTTGTGGTGGATGGATTGACAAAGTATGCTCATTTTTTGCCTCTTTGCCACCCATACACAGCATTCTCTGTGGTTGCCATTTTTATGAAGGAAATAGTGAGGCTACATGGATTTCCTACTACCATAGTGTCCAATCGGGATCGTATATTTTTGAGTAAATTTTAGCGAGAGTTGTTTAAGCTATAACACACAAAGCTCATCCGCAGCACCTCCTTCCATCCACAAACATATTTGTAACACCCGGCTCCTCGGACCGCCGGTGACTACTCATGAAGATTGTAGACTGGCCCTACAAACCAACACAAGTCTTTCCAACGCACTTTAGCCTCACTCGTACGCACTCGGGAAAATTTTCCAAGAGGTCACCCATCCTAAGATTGCTCTACACCAAGCACGTTTAACTGTGGCGTTCTTAGCAAATGGGCTCCCATGAAAAGAAGATGCACCTTGTTGATATGAGTAGTCTACCAATCCCTTTTCAAGCTAAATTTGGGGCATTACAATATCTGAAAACGATGACGTATTAGCGATCGAACGACGAGTTTCAATCACTAACTCCACCAAGATCGAATATGTGAAGTCTTGTGAAACAAATTACGCAAAAATATAAACTCGATCTTTGTAGGAATAAAATGCAATAATAAAATGACACAAAATATTTACGAGGTTCACCAAATTTTGGCTACGTCCTCCGGTGTAGTATCTCTTATATTATAACAATTTGAGAATTACAATTAGAGAAGAGATGAGACTAAGTGTTTGGCTTGGGGTATTTTTGTGGGATGATTTGTGGATTGTTTTTGTGTACATAAGAGACCTCTTTATATAGTGCTCGATACATTTAATGATAAAGCACTCTTAATACATTCTTAATGCTGAAAAATAAGTCACGTGTAACAGTTCCACGAACAAGCAAAACGTCACAAAAGAATCCAATGCAGGGCTGCACCCACTGCTCGTTCGAGGCAGCAACATGCTCGTTCGAGCAGCTGTAATCAGAACAAAAACAGTACTCTGATCTCTGGTGCTCGTTCGAGCCAATACATGCTCGTTAGAGCACTACCACTTGAACTTTCTGATTCTTCCAAGGCAGTGTATTCCCAATTTGTTCAAGCACCTTGAGTGGGATATATTCTTGGCCTTCCAACTCACTTCATTAAGATTATTAATATCATCATTTATACTCTATGTTTAAGAGTTTATCAATATACCCATTTATTCTATGAATTGACCATCTTAAACTCCACATTCAATCACGTACACATTAAAGCACCATCTTAATGCACCCATTAGACATCCCATAGGATTCTAATACTAATTCATAAGATTTATTTTGGTGTACTCAAGTCACACCTTTTAAATCATAACAATATCAATGGGCAACCATGTAAGTGGGCCACTTGGATACCATGGGCCGAATCACCTCATTCGTCCATTCTGATGTCCCCATTTAAAGCCTTGTACGGCCGACCACCCCACCTTTGGTGCGGTTTAATGAGGAAACCGTGGTCGATAGTTTGGATCAACTACTCAGCGAAAGGGATGCCATTTTAGATGAGTTTCCGTTCAATTTAGCCCGAGCTCAATAATTAATGAAGTATTATGCAGATAAGAAGAGGAAAGATGTGTCATTTGAAGTTGGTAACATGGTCTATCTTAAATTACAATCGTACACACAAAGGTCTTTGGCTACACGCATCAATGTAAAATTAATTAGCACCTCGCCATATAAAATATTACAAAGGATTGGGAATGTGGCCTATACATATGAAGTTTCTATGGACATTTTGTTACAAGGAGCTGATGCTAAATGTACGTCCACCTGACATAGACAATCAAATTAGTTATTAGCCTAAATTATCTCTATAATATGTGAGGTAAAGGCATTGTAAATATTTGTAATGCATCTCATATATGAAATTACTTCTCTGGAGTAGCTTTATTAACTTGCTTTTTGAAAATTTCTTATCCATATCAGTATACTTTCCCCATTTTAAATTAGTCGCAACATTGGTAAAAATAACACTATTCATTCATTATTTTTAGTTATTTTTTTTCTAAATTTCATTACTCTTAATTTGTGATTAGTTTTTAATCCGTAAGTTAAAATATTGTCAAGTGAAATCTTGTTTGATTTTTTTCATTGCAAAGATTATTATTATTAAATTTTGGGAAATTCCACATGGTAGCATCCAGTTTTTATGAAATGCCAGTGGTAGCACTTTTTTAAGAAAATTCTACATGGTAGCATCTAGTTTATGCACTATCTAATTGCCGTAGCCTTTTCCGTTAAGTTCTTGTTAAATTCCGTTAAGTTCATCAATTTATAAGTTTTTTTCCACATGGTAGCATCCAGTTTTTGTTAATTTACCATTTTAACTTTTAATTCACTATTTTAATGTTTAATTCACCGTTTAATTCATTAACGCTCATAAATATTTAATAATTTTATTTAAAAATTATAAGAAACTATCTAATTGGGTCGAAACAAGTACTTATTCGCTTATTTTTCGATACGTAAACCGAAAAATATATTTAACGTCATTTTTACCTGTCGTAACGATTTTTTTTCAAAAAATGGACGTTGCAAATACCCTTATGGGATAACTCTTTTGAAAATCCGGTCGAAACAAGTACTTATACGCCTATTTTCCGATACGTAAGCCGAAAATGATATTTGACGTCATTTTTACCTATCATAACGAGTTTTTGAAACAACAGACGTGGCTACTATCCTGATGGGATAACTCTTTCGAAAATTCGATCAAAACAAGTACTTATTCGAAAGAGTACTTGTTTCGACCGATGAGCGTTAAGGTGTTCAAAATAGACCCGATGACCAGGTAGACACTCGACTTTATAACCGAACTCGCTTTGACCCGACTTAAAATGAATCTACAATTATGTAAAAACCAATGTGAACACAAAACCCGATTTTGAACCGACCCGAAATCAACCCGATGACCCGAATGAACACCTCTAGCGTTAATGAATAAAACGGTGAATTAAACATTAAAATGGTGAATTAAAAGTTAAAATGGTAAATAAACAAAAATTGGATGCTACCATGTGGAAAAAAACTTACAAAATGATGAACTTAACGGAATTTCACAAGAACTTAACGGAAAATGCTACGACAATTAGATAGTGCATAAACTGAATGCTACCATGTGGAATTTTTTAAAAAAAGTGCTACCATTGACATTTCATTAAAACTTGATGCTACCATGTGGAATTTTTATTATTCATAATTAGAGATATTAAAGATTTAATTAATGCATTGGACTTTGTGAAAAAGGAAATATTACAAGTAAATTAGAACGGAAGAAACTCTCTCCCTTATAATTTGCAACATTTTCCATTTACGTCCGTTCCACTTAAATTTCAGCATTTCTATTTTTGGACTAGGGCCTACCACTTTCTTTTAATCTCATCTATACATTTTAACTCTCTTTTAATTTCATCCACACAATTTATTCTCTCTCTCTTCATTTATTACCACTTTCTTAATATTTACCAATTTTCTCTTTTCTACTAACTCATTAGGACGGAAGGAGTATAAAATATAAAAGTATTTCAAAAGAGCAAAAATTTAAGCACTATTAATAATTTTTTAATAAATGAATGAGAATAATAACGTTTTTGTGGTTTGTGACGTAATTAGAGGACTTCTAAGACAGGGTCCACAAAAGCAATAAGCGACCAATATCAATATCATCATCATACGTGATATTCTGCTTGAGAGCAAAGTTTAAGTGAGGGAAATTGACGCACAATTCACACTCGTACTCTTTTTACTAGGAGAATCAAAGGAAAACAATCGATTTAATCCAAACAAAAAAAGTTCTGCATATGAGAATATGAGTGGCGACATAACAACGTTATTTCGAGATAACACCTACTTGCAGAGATAGACTAGATCTACATATAAATTATTTATATGTACCCCCAATACCAATATCATCGATTTAAATTTTTTATATACTTCTAAGTTCTATCTATCTTTTAAAATAAAGACTTTTCTTTACAGTCAATGATCAAAAACTTTTATACTGGAACTTGGATTCACGTTTCAATAGAAATCAAATTAGTGACCAATTACACTCCCACAATTTGCTATTGGCCGCCATTAAAGTAGAACAGCCACATTCCTGAATCCTGATTCTAGTTCCTGTACCCCCAATTACACATTCCTGAAACCTCCATGGATGCGCTACCGAAGGCCACTCTGGAACTGGCGAAAAAGCACAGATTCAAGTCCTTAAAGAGAGTAGACCTAGACTTAAATCAGAAATTGGATGAAATTCCATACGGAGCTCATTGCGGCAAATTGGAAAATGGGTTGACATACTATGTTCGTTGCAATCCTAAACCTCAAATGCGTGCTGCTCTTGCACTTGCTGTTAAAGTTGGGTATGTCTTTTTTTAACCTTTTTTTTTCAAAAATGCACAATTCATAATATAATTAGTTAAAACCTGTTTACTAAATTAGTTCTTTGTAATTTGTAATTTGATTTATGATGGCTACCAAGGAGGTCCATTAAAGATGCTTGTCTTACCGATATTCAGCGACTTTGAATCAAGACTACAGGAATTTGCATCGTTTGTAAATGAACTTGAAATAAAGTGATATGATCCGCTATCAAATCAGTAAATATGACATTTGACTAGAATAGCTAAAAAAATTAGACAAATTGAGAGGAATAGGGAATAACAACAATTTGTGATGTAATTTTGAATGATTTGTTGAAATTGCTATGGTTATAATTAGTCATGGAAGCAATTCAAAATAAAACTTTGTAATATTAGGCCTTGCTTAGTAAGAATTTTACATTTCATTAAAAAAGAGTATATTGGAATTAATTGGAATTAATCCCTTGATGATTTCTTATTAGATGAATGGTAATATAAAAGGTGAAATCCCTAGTTTTAGGAAACATCCTAATTACAAAATATTTACAAAATATAAAGATACACAAAATCACAATATATTATTCTAGCAAGATATTATTCTATCAAAGTACTCTATAAATTTTAAAAAATTGTTTTCTGAAGACTTTTATTTTTTTATTATGTTTATAATGATAGATTGCTGGGGAAAATGAGAGAAAAAACCGTGTCATTAAAAAAGTAAACATTAGTAATAAATTGGTTCTGCCGACTGCCAGAGTTATGTGTTTTTTATTTAATGGGTTATTCCTACTGCATTATTATAATTGATCAATTTTATATCCCCAATTTTTAAAATATTTTTTGAAGATCCATTTTTTTGAATTAATACAATGAATAATGAATAATCAATTTTAAATTATAATGAGATAGCTAGCTAAGTGATGAACTGATGATAGACAAATTCTAAAAAGTGTATCAGCGGTTATTGATCGAAATGCATAGTTTTCAAATCTATGAAACCTATGATGTATTGTAAAGTCATAAAAAAATATGTGTATCGATTGATATAATATAAAACAATCACATCACCTCAATTACCGCATCACTCAAACATGTTACGAAAGCTGTTATTGAAACAACATTAAGGCTATAAGTTAGTATTTATTTATTCTTTTTATTTATGGTTTGTTTAATAAATGATTTGAGTGTATTCACTATTTAAAAATTGTTGGGTTGTTAGTGAACCTGATTCTTGCACCATATAAGTGGGCATTAAAGTTATCTTTATCTGTATTCAATGCTTTAGTTTAAGCTCATATACTTGATGACCACGATGCATTGAGTGAGTGGAACGGATGAAGTTGTAGTCCTAGCCTATTAGGTCTCAAGTCCCTAACCCACTAATACAAGTATGATACTCCCTCTTATTCACTATTTTTGTCCAATTTGAAATTCTGATACTCTTCATCATCCTCACTTTTAATTTGTGTTTTAGTTTTAATATATAAGTTATAGTCAAATGGAATCTTATTTGATTCGTTTTGATGTAAATTATATTAAAATCAACATTTTCTAATTTTTGATTAAACACGATTTAAGATATTTACGAATGAATAAGTGCATTGCAAACGCGCAAAAATCAAAAGGGATAATACTAGTGAATACGATGGAGTATTTATTGTAAAAGTTGGCAATCAGTGAACATGACATGTGAGGAAAAGTACTAGTTACTTTGGCCAACTCTTCCACATGAAGAGTTCTCTTTTTCCTTCTCTCTTAAGTACTTGAAAAATCAATGCTTACTGATTTGATTAGATGACTATAAAAGGGACCTATGAAACTTCTTTCACGGTTCTGGTCTACTGATTTTTTTTGTCTGAGTGGACTTCTAAATTGTTTGCTAGTAGATTTTTGGTCTTGTTAATATCTGAAAGATTTAAGATTTTGTACTTAATCTAACAATTACAAATATGTGATAGTAACTCATATAGTATTATCTGTACAGTTGTATCTAAACTCTTCTTCAAGTTCTCTTGTGAGTTGTTAGATATTTCTCTAGCTTTCCACATATCATTTACGTGTTAGTTTGACGTTTTTTGTTCTAATATCCATACGTTTGCAAGTGACATAATAAATAAGTAGGTTAAATTTAAGAATGTTTGTAAATGAATTTTCATCTGATTAATACAAGTCTAAAACCTTGTGATATTTTCATTTTCGCTTACCAACTCTTTGTTTTATGTCTTTGGAAAGACACTCCTATATAATCACTCATAATGATGGAAAAAATGAAAAGACAAATGAGAAAATATAGCCTTTACATTTTATTTGGATAACAATTTAGAAGAGAAAGGATATAAGGGAAGGGGTAGGGAAAACCGAAAGGAAGGGAAGGAGATAATAGTAGAAGTCTCTTTGTTTGTGTAAGATGGAAAGGCAATAGAGTAAAGAGGAAGGGACAAAAGATAAAAACAAAGAGCGAAATAAAAACGAAAGTCTCCCTTGTTTGTCTAGGAGAAAAAGAAAGTGAGGAAGAAAAATATCATTTTCCTTCTAAATCTTTTAACGTTTGGGGAGTTTTTACGTTTAGCAAGAATTGCTTATTAACAAATTTATGTGACTCAATCACTTAAGATCCTTTCTTTTTCTAGATAAAGTTGACCATATGGAAGAATCTAATATGATCAATTTCTCACTCATACCATTAAATAATATATATGAGAAGTCAGTTTCTGGCTCTAGAAAAGACCTAATTCATGTAGATATATCCAGTTAATGGTGTGATCAATGACATTCTCTTATCCTTGGTTACTAATTTCCATATACCAGTCAATGTAATGTATAAAACTCAAATTCTTTTTTGAAAAAAGGAATCTACCAAGATTGTGTTCTTTTAAGTTTTAATTGAATTTTTGTTGTTCCCATGTATGTTGTTAGGATTTTATTTTAATACCGCAAGCGCACGGGTGTCGTAGCACAATTACGGGTCGGATCACGGGGAGACAGGATTAATACAAGAGTTGATTAGTTAATCACTTGAGAAACAAAGATTTTTGATTGGTTTTATATCTACTATGTGAAAACGCTTAAGGAAATATGTTGATATCAAGATAATAAAAGGACTAGGACATAGGAATTCCCCACTAATAGCATGAAATTATTTCGATAAGGATTGCAATTGATTCCGTTGAATTGAATTAGCGATCTAACTTAATCACTCCTTTTCGGGATGGTAATCAAATTAAAACAGATTAAATGGGTTCTCTCAATCTCAACTTTCGTATTTTGATCGATTAACGTCACAAGAGAACATACTACTCAATCTCAACTTTCGTGATTTTGATTAAGAAGACATATTAACTTGATTTATCATCCAAGACTAATAATATTCTCATCCCTCAACTTTCGTGATTTTGGTTTTAAGAGAAATTAAAAGACTTTAACTTGAATGATCATACATAACAATTTAATCAAACCAATTCAACATCACAATCATCAATCCTCATTCAACAATCACATACATATTAGGGTTCAAATCCTATGCCCTAGCATACAAATCTACTCACTAATCATGGTTATGGAGATTTCTAAGACTAATAAACTATCATAAAACAAGGAATAAGACATAATTTAAAAGCTTGAATAATAAAGAAAATACCTTGACAATGGAGAATTGAAGAACGTTAATGTAAATTGCAAATGAAATCCAAGAGTACAATATTGAAATTCTCAAGAAAAGCTTAAACTAAATCTATGGAGTACAAAGGAATTCTAGAGTTTTTAAGCAAGGAAAACTGAATAAAATAAAATTAGGTTAAATTCCACTTAAATAGTGGTTCCAAAAATTGAGAGAAGAAACGGTTGAATTTCCGTAAAAGTGCTGAGCGACGAGTCGCCACAAGTCATGCGACGAGTCGGCGCTTTTCTTCTGTCTGAAGGGTGGCAGTTTCTTCATGAGCGACGAGTCGCCACATGATGGGCGACGAGTCGTCGCTTTGGTTCTGGAGTGCTGAGAGGAGATCAGTAAATTTGCAACGACTCGTTGCATAGTTTGTGGCGAGTCGTTGCTTTCTCTCTGGATTGATATTGAGTTCAGCAACTATGCGACGAGTCGCTGCTATGGTTGTGGCGACTCGTTGCTTTCCTCCTGGACTTGTTTTGGCTCGTTTCTCCACCATGCTAGGGGTCTTAGGCTATTTCTCCAAGCCTTCACCCTCTAATAACTCCGTAGGCTAGTGAAAAGCCTCAATTTCGCCTCATAACGTCATAGATCTACAAAATAAGCACACGAGACAAAAATTGCAACAATCCACTACCATAATCCCTAAACATCATTATAACTTCGCCCACAGAGTGTAGAAATAGCATAAATAAGTGCAAATAATTGCACTTATCAAACCTCCCCATGCTTAACCCTTGCTCGTCCTCGAGCAAATCAAGGTAAAAATACAATTAAAACAAGGTCAAGACATGGTCTACAACTCCTAAACTACTTCTTATACCTCCCTTTCCTAACCTCCACTAAACCCCGGTGTTTGCCAAGAGTCCAAACATCTATACCACTTATTCCCCTTCACTTGGCTAACACCCACACACACAACACAAACACAAAAGATAGAACATGCAAACCAAAAATCCCAACACTTCAACCTCCTTATAACTCCTCAAAGAATATGAGAAATGAAAAACAAAATCTACAACTTATCCCTCCAATGGTGGCCTACCCAAATACCTTCCTTATGACTCCCTCTTCTTATGTCGCCTCTCCAAACAAAATGAAAAACAAATATACTTTGAATTTCTCTTTTTCTCTCATTTTGCCTAGGGGCCCATTTTTGGGTTTTCACCCTAGCCACTCATTTACTTTTTCAAATCTCACTTGCTCACCCACTCATGCCGCTCTTTTGCCTAGGTCGCCCTTTCGGGTTTTCAACCTAGCTGGGCTTTTCTCTTTCCAAGCATGTTTTTCTTTCCCCTTTTTTTTTTTCAATAAACAACAAGTACAGATTCAGCTACAAAACAAAAATCAAATGCATGCTCAAGCTAAATCGATACAAAAACATAGGATAGAAAGCGTGAATAAACAAGCGATAGGTTTCCCCATGCTTGTTTTTCACGGTGGGTAGCAAAAGGGTGTTCAGCAACCCTAAAGATGAAGGGTCTTCAGTAACCCTGGATGAAACAGTATAGCACAAGGATATGAGAATATAGCCTACCTAATAAACTCCAATGCTAAACCGGGATAGCACCATCGGTTGTAGCATTACCTCTTAGACATGAACAACGGCTCTCCTTATGTCTCCCCAAAAATAAGAGGCTTCCTATCTCAATCTCCTTCCCCTCATATATGATCTCACATGAAAGCCCATAAAAATCCAAAACCCCTTATCGACCTCAACCCAACCCACACACACACAAAACAACCAACACAACCACAACATAATGAACCACAACAAGTACCCAAACTCCATAACAATAAAGCTCAAAATAATGGAGCTCTTGGATCTCGCAATCCAAGAACTATCTTTGGTTTGAAGAGGATGGGGGCTTAATTGTGGGTTAAAATTTGTAGCTCAAAAAAAATCCTGCATTGGTTAGTGAAAGATGATGTGCGAGATTCTAGTGAGGATAGCTCGGTGGGTGAGGGTGTGATAATATAGTGGAGCTAGAATATAAAGAAAGGAAGAGCAAAGATAGGGATAGAAATATACCTGCAAATGACGACTCGGCGTAGGAGGAATAAAGATAACAGCAACAGTAGCTCCAATGTACACTCACTCTCCTTTTGCCTAGCCTCCTTCACAGGTTTATGGCTAGCATTCTCTTTTTTTTCTTTTTGTTTTTTTTTTTTTTTTTTTTCAAATATACATCCAAAATACAACAAAAAAAATAAAAAAAAAAACAAGAAATCTAACCTAGGAAAAACAAAACAAAAATACAAACTGTGAAACAAAACTAAAAACAAAACTAAGGAAAACATAAACAAAATAAAAAACATAAACTACTACACTAGTAGGTGTAGACTCCCCCCCATGCTTATCAGAAGCATTGTCCTCAATGCGTAACAGCGTAGCAAAGGGACATGACAAGGGTAGCACCAGCGTGCATAAAGGGAAGTCTAAGGCAAGTGGCCTTCAGTGACCACTAGATGAACCGCGACGAAAGAAGGAGAAAGATTTTCTCCTAGATCTCTTAGCTTCTAAAGCGGCCTCTTTTTCTCTCTCTCGTTGGGCCTCCATATCAGCAATTTGGGCCCGAGGATCCTGGAACGGGGTACCCGCAAAATGTGCAGTTTGGGCCCCCTGAGCCATCATCAAAGAACTCAGACGTGTATTAATATCATACATGTCCGAGTCATATGAATCACGCAGCTCGTTCCACTGATAGCTGCAGGTCTCTTGGAGGGTTTGCAATTGATCATCAATGCGGTCGACACGACCCTCCATATATGAAAAACGGTCTAGCATATCCTCACGCCAGACCCGGTCAGCCTCATAATCAAATGAGGGTGCCTGCTGCTGATACCCATATTGAGGCTCTTCCTGGAAAGGTTGAGCGTCAGGGGCATCTTCCTCTAGAGGCTCAGGTGCCTCTTCATCATTTCCACCTTCCTCCACCGCAACCAAATTACCACCAAATAACTCAACAGCATGTTGCTGTGAGTACTGGATAACACGTGCTGTAAGTGTACGCACATCGTCATTCGGTTGAACATCGAAGACGTGGCGTGGTCTAGGGGGGAGTTCAAGCAAACGCCCATTAGGGCAAACTAGGTAGGAATCGCGACCTCTCATTAAAAGGAACTTGGTGTGCGTGAGGGTCGCATAGTCGTAAAGGTGGGTGGCGGAAGTTCTTAACTCCTCACAATCATCGGGGAATGCAACCCCGAGACTGCGAACAAGCATCGTGATCATACCGCCCACAGAGATTTTGCCCTTTGGGGCCTTTTGAATCTCAAGACATCTAGTGACAAATAGATCCACCCAGTTGGGTGGAGTTTGTCCCGGAGTGGCGAGGGCATAAAAATGCCCAAGCTCAAGCTGCTGACACTGGGTGGGCTCACCTTGACCAAAGACAGTCATGGCGAGATAACGATAAACAAATCGCAGCGCAGGATGCCAAATACGACTCACTTTATTACCAGACCTAGAATAGGGAAGGCCGCCGGTCAATTCGGCCCAAAAACTGCAGATGGTCTCCCGTGAAGGGATTTGGTACTGGTTATCAGAAAAACCCCAGCTAAATGCTTCAGCAATTTGGGGATACGTCATACAATACGTCACATTGAAAGCATTAAAGGAAATATAATAGTGTGCGTATCCCCTTGAAGAGCGATGACGCTCAAGGGTAGACAAAAACTCAAATGTCAAACGCGGATAAACTATCGCGCGCCGACCAACAGTACCATCTAAACCACCTCGACTTAAGATGGAAGTTACTCCATCCCCCAAACCATTTACATATAGAAGTACATCGTCAATGTATTTGGTAGGGAGGAGCAAGCGATCCTTTAACTTGTGAAAAATGCGGGCTTGAGATGATGTGAGTTTACATCTCATGGTAGCCACAGATGATGGGCCTTGAGCCGGGCGAGGCTCCGATGGTGGTGGTGAAGAAGAATCGTCATCATGAGGTCGTGAAGACGACCCTTCACCGGATTGCCGCGCCCTTTTAGAACGGGATCTAAACAAATTCATATTAAAAACAGCTAACAACACCAGCACAATGCAAGATCCCAAAGAAAATTGACCAAACAAACCAACCTAAATTAGCTAACCCTAAAATGAGACACAAACAAAACTAAGAAGGATTAGAAGAGTACCTTGTGAAGAGGAGAACCTTAGAAGAGAGAAATTGATACCTTGAAAATGGATTCCTTGAAGCCTTGAAAAACAATTTGGCTCTTCTTAATGGAGATTAGGGTGAAAATGGTTAAGAATTAGAGATGGAGGATAAAGAAAGATGAGTAGTGGAAAATGATGTATAAGAAGTGAGGTGGGAATGGATGAAAAGGAGTATTTATAGGAGGTATGGGCCGGATCTCCAAGAAAAAGAGCCGTTAGGGCCTTCAACGGTATGCGACGAGTCGTTACATGCGGAGCGACGACTCGTCGCTTTTGCTCTGACACGCCAATTCTTCCAGTAAAAATGCAACGAGTCGTTGCATGTATTGTGGCGACTCGTCGCTTTTGTTCTGCCAAACTTTTCATTTTCCAGAATTGTTGCAACGACTCGTTGCAACTTATGTGGCGACTCGCCACTTTGCCTCTGCCTCAACACCTGATTTTTCTTCGTTTTTTTTTTTTTTTTTTTTTTTTTTTTTTTTATTACAATGATAAAACTAAAAATAAAAATAAAAAAAATGGAGTGTAATACACGGGTTGCCTCCCGGAAGCGCTAGTTTAACGTCGATAGCTCGACGCCCTTCGATGTAAATCAGACATCAGCCAAAGTAAGGAAAAGGGTTTCCTTACCTTCAATCATGGTACTCGGAAAGTAATGCTTAACTCTTTGTCCATTAACCTTGAACACACCTCCTTCACCACTCACCTCTAACGATCCATAGGGGTAGACTTTTGTGACGGTATAAGGACCCGACCACCTAGATCGTAGCTTGCCCGGAAATAGTTTAAGCCGAACATTGAAGACTAAAACTTGATCACCCACTACAAATTCCCTTCTTCGGATTCGTTTATCATGCCAAACCTTAGTTTTCTCCTTGTAGATCCTAGAGCTCTCATATGCATTTAGTCTAATCTCTTCAAGCTCATTGAGATCTAATAGGCGCTTTTCACCGGCGGACTTCAAATCAAAGTTCAAGGTTTTCACCGCCCATAGAGCTTTGTGCTCTAGTTGCACTGGGAGATGACAAGCCTTTCCAAACACAAGCCGATAGGGAGTGGTGCCTATAGGAGTCTTGAATGCGGTGCGATACGCCCAAAGGGCGTCATTAAGCTTTTGGGACCAATCTTTCCTAGAACGAGCCACCGTCTTCTCAAGGATGGCTTTGATTTCCCTGTTGGTGATCTCTACTTGCCCACTTGTTTGTGGATGATAGGGCAAAGCAAATCTATGATGCACACCGTACTTCTTCAAAAGGGCTTCAAATTTGGACTCAATGAAGTGGGTGCCATTATCACTGATCAAGATGCGTGGTATACCAAACCGAGCAAAAATATTATCTTTGAAGAACTTGCTCACCACCCTGGCGTCATTTGTTGGGGTAGCAATTGCTTCCACCCATTTGGACACATAATCACAAGCTACCAAGATGTATTTGTTCCCACGCGATGAGGGAAACGGCCCTTGAAAATCAATACCCCAACAATCAAAAATTTCAACTTCTAGTATGTAGTTGAGAGGCATCTCATTTCGTTGGGAGAGATTCCCAACCCTTTGGCACCTATCACAAGCCTTGACAAATTCACGAGCATCCTTATGCAAAGTAGGCCAAAAGAAACCACACTCGAGTACCTTGGCCGCGGTTTTTGATGACGCGGCATGGCCACCACATGGCAAGCTATGACAATGTGCGAGAACTGATTCAACTTCCTCATCGGGGACGCATCTGCGAATCATACCATCAGAACTTTCATGGAACAAAAGAGGGTCATCCCAAAAATACCTCTTCACATCGTGGAAGAATTTCTTCTTCTCATAAGGATTAAGATCATGAGGAATGACACCGCTTGCAAGGTAGTTGACGATATCTGCATACCATGGATCATTGGAGATGGAGAGGATGGAGAACAACTGATCATCTGGAAATGAGTCATTGATGGGGAGACTCTTTTGAGAATGTTCAAATGTCAACCGAGAGAGATGATCCGCAACAACATTTTCAGTGCCCTTTTTGTCTTTGATTTCAAGATCGAACTCTTGAAGGAGCAAGATCCACCTTATCAACCTGGGCTTCGCATCTTTCTTTGCCAACAGATGTTTTAATGCGGAATGATCAGTATGCACAATAACTTTCGACCCGATGAGGTAGGATCGAAATTTCTCCATGGCGAAAACTACAGCTAGCAACTCTTTTTCCGTGGTGGCATAATTCATTTGTGCAGAGTCTAGAGTTCTACTAGCGTAGTAGATGGCATGCATTCTTCCTTCCTTCTTTTGCCCCAATACCGCACCAACCGCGAAATCACTTGCGTCACACATGAGCTCAAATGGTAAGCTCCAATCGGGCGGTTGGATGATAGGTGCAGAGATTAAAGCCTGTTTCAACTGTTCAAAAGCTTGCAAACATTCATCAGTAAACACGAATGAGGCATCTTTCGCCAAAAGCTCAGTCAGAGGTCGGGCTATCTTAGAGAAGTTCGCAATGAACCTCCTATAAAATCCAGCATGCCCGAGAAAACTCCGTACCCCCTTCACATTGATCGGGGGAGGAAGTTTCTCAATGACCTCGATCTTAGCTTTGTCTACTTCGATGCCTCTATTAGAAACCACATGTCCCAAAACAACACCAGATTGCACCATGAAGTGGCATTTTTCCCAATTTAAGACAAGACCTACTTCTTCACATCTACGCAAAACTTTTTCGAGGTTTGATAAACAAGCCTCAAAACTGTCCCCGTAGACTGAGAAGTCATCCATAAACACTTCCATGCAAGACTCAACAAATTCAGAAAATATAGCCATCATGCATCTTTGAAAAGTAGCTGGAGCATTACACAAACCAAAAGGCATCCTACGATATGCGAAGGTGCCATAAGGACAGGTAAAGGTCGTCTTCTCTCTGTCATCAGGATGGACGGGTATTTGGAAGAAACCAGAATAACCGTCCAAATAACAGAAAAAAGAATGGTTCGCTAAACGCTCTAGCATTTGGTCAATGAAAGGTAAGGGGAAGTGGTCTTTACGGGTCGACTTGTTCAACTTTCTATAATCTATGCACATACGCCAACCAGTCACAGTTCTAGTAGGAATCATCTCCCCCTTATCATTGGTCACAACAGTCATGCCCCCTTTCTTTGGGACAACTTGTACAGGACTGACCCATTGACTATCAGAAATAGGATAAATAATCCCAGCAGCTAACAACTTCAACACCTCCTTTTTCACCACCTCTTTCATGTTAGGGTTGAGGCGCCTTTGATTTTCAACAGATGGCATGGCCCCTTCCTCTAAGTGAATTCGGTGGGTGCAAATAGAAGGGCTGATACCCTTGATATCATCAATAGTATACCCAATTGCCTTACGATATTTGCAAACAAGATTTTTCAATTTAGCAATTTGGCCATCATTAAGTGCACTATTGATGATAATAGGATATGTAGAAGACTCTCCAAGAAAACAATACTTCAAATTAGAAGGTAAGGGTTTAAGTTCTACCTCGGGAGGCGTAGTTCTCTCCTCAATTACTTCTTCTGCATTGAATACCCCCTCAGACGGAGTATCACGAACTAACTCAGCTTCACCCATAACCCCTTTTTCAAGGAGCCCTTCTATTTCATCACTGTATATCTCCCATGCAGACTTTGGGACTTCTTCCTCAACAACCTCAACCATGAAACAGTTATCCATAGAGCTAGGATAACTCAAAGCTTTGGGAAGCTCGAATTCGATCTTGTCATCACCAACCTCCAATGAAAGCTTCCCTCTCTTCACATCAATTACAGCTCCTGCGGTGGCCAAACATGGTCTTCCAAGAATAATGGGTGTGTGGACGTCTTCGGGTATGTCCATCACAACGAAATCGCAAGGGAAGACAATGTTGCCCACAAACATAGGTACATCCATGAGAATACCTTTGGGACGTCGAACACTCCTATCGGCCAGTTGCAAAGTCATGGCAGTTTGAGACAAAGAACCCACATTGTGTAGCCGCTTGAATATAGAGAGGGGCATGAGACTAACACTAGCTCCCAAATCGCATAGTGCTCGATCGATAGTGAGGTTGCCAACTGTGATAGGAATGGAGAAGCTACCTGGATCACTGAGCTTTGGAGGTAGTTGATTTAGAATTACTGCACTGCACTGTTGGGTCAAATTAACAATCCCTTCAGTTTTTCTCCGATTGGTGACAAGATCTTTCAGGAACCGAGCGAATGATGGTATTTCAGAGACCGCATCAAGGAATGGTATTTGGAATTGAACATCTTTGACCATTTGAAGGAACTTGCCATACCTCTTCTCAATGCGAGCCTTTGCTAACCTTTGTGGGAAAGGAGCGGGTTGAACATATGCGGGTGGTAGAGATGGTGTCTTATCAGCTTTATCCCCATTTTCAATCTCTTCCACTTTATCATCATCAATGGGATCCACACTCACTTCCTTGGCCTTCTCGGTAGGAGTTGGGATTGCAAGTACTTTGCCACTACGGGTGGTAATGGCATTAATTTGATTAGGCCCCTTGGTGCTTGACTCAGGTTGACTAGGGAAGTGATTTGGAGCCCTTTGAGAGCTAGATATGTGTTGACCCATTTGAGCTATTTGAGAATCCATCATCTTGCTTTCTTTCTGCAACAGTGTAACCGATGCCTCAAGTGCTTTGATGTCTTTCTTTAAATCAGTATTGAACTGGCCTTGTGCTGCTATGAATTGATTTTGAGCAGCCATCATGGCTTCAAATGCGACTTTCCATTCTTCTTTTTGAGGCGGAGCTTGTTGCATAGGAGGACGGTAAGCAGGTTGAGGTTTATTCACAAAGCCCGGTGGATTGTATTGCGGTCTCGGCACTATCTGATGCGGATTTTGCACATTGGTGGAGGAGTAGGATAAATACGAATTCTTGTTGGGATTGTATTGATTATTATACATCGCATTAACCTCTTCCGGTGCGGATGCAGTAGTAGGACAAGCATCAGAATTGTGTGCATTAGAACCACAAGTTACACACATGATTTGCGTAGGGGCGGGAGTTGCTGCCTTTTGGAAAGTAGTACTCAACTTTTCGACCCTTTCAGTTAGTGCATTTATAGCCTTCATCATATCTCCGTCGGACTTGCTTGATGATTGGGTTACCGTCTCTCTTTCATTACTCCATGAAGAGGAGTTTTGAGCAATTGATTCAAAGAGAGTCAAGAGATGGTCTTCGGTTTTGGAACTCATATCGCCACCACACGCAGCATTTATGGTGGACCTGTGCTCTTCATGTAGACCAAAGTAGAAGGATTGGATGAGTAACCACTTAGGAATTTCATGATGAGGGCATTGCCTTTGAAGATCTTTAAACCGTTCCCATGCTTCATAGTAGCTTTCAAAAGGACGCTGCTTGAACGTCTGAATTTCGGATCTCAGTTGGGATGTTTTCCTTGGAGGAAAGAATTTTGTGAGGAACCCAGTTGCCAACTCCTCCCATGTTGAGTATTTATTCGGCGGTTCGGATTTAAACCATGACTTGGCTTTGTCTCTCAAACTGAAGGGAAAGAGTAGTAACCGAATGGCATCTGCTGTGACATTGTTGATGTTGATGGTGTCACATTTCTCAATAAAGTCGGACAAATGATCATGTGGACTTTCAGAAGGATGCCCACCAAATTGATTTCGCTCAATCAACTGAATTAAATGAGTGCGAAGCTCGAAGTTTTCTGCAGCTATAATTGGCTTCACAATACATGAGGCAGTTGAATGAGCAGGAGTGGGCCTACCCATTTGGCCGAATGTTGGAGGTGGATTGGCCATTTCGGGTGAGCCTGGTGGTGTTGTTCCTAGAGGGGTGCCTGGGGGCGTTGGATCAGGAGATGGTGCCCCAGACGTTTCAGATTCTCTTCTCCTACGTAAAGCGTTGGCTCTACGCGCAGTGGCCTCGATCTCTGGATCGTACAGTAGTTCACCTGTCGACTGAGATCGCCTGTGCATTCAACAAACAAAGCAGACCAAGCGTAAACCAAATAGATAATTGAAGAGATACTGAAACAAGAATAAGAAAGAGTAATTAACTAAACTAAACTAAATTAACCGATGCCTCCCCGGCAACGGCGCCAAAAACTTGTTAGGATTTTATTTTAATACCGCAAGCGCACGGGTGTCGTAGCACAATTACGGGTCGGATCACGGGGAGACAGGATTAATACAAGAGTTGATTAGTTAATCACTTGAGAAACAAAGATTTTTGATTGGTTTTATATCTACTATGTGAAAACGCTTAAGGAAATATGTTGATATCAAGATAATAAAAGGACTAGGACATAGGAATTCCCCACTAATAGCATGAAATTATTTCGATAAGGATTGCAATTGATTCCGTTGAATTGAATTAGCGATCTAACTTAATCACTCCTTTTCGGGATGGTAATCAAATTAAAACAGATTAAATGGGTTCTCTCAATCTCAACTTTCGTATTTTGATCGATTAACGTCACAAGAGAACATACTACTCAATCTCAACTTTCGTGATTTTGATTAAGAAGACATATTAACTTGATTTATCATCCAAGACTAATAATATTCTCATCCCTCAACTTTCGTGATTTTGGTTTTAAGAGAAATTAAAAGACTTTAACTTGAATGATCATACATAACAATTTAATCAAACCAATTCAACATCACAATCATCAATCCTCATTCAACAATCACATACATATTAGGGTTCAAATCCTATGCCCTAGCATACAAATCTACTCACTAATCATGGTTATGGAGATTTCTAAGACTAATAAACTATCATAAAACAAGGAATAAGACATAATTTAAAAGCTTGAATAATAAAGAAAATACCTTGACAATGGAGAATTGAAGAACGTTAATGTAAATTGCAAATGAAATCCAAGAGTACAATATTGAAATTCTCAAGAAAAGCTTAAACTAAATCTATGGAGTACAAAGGAATTCTAGAGTTTTTAAGCAAGGAAAACTGAATAAAATAAAATTAGGTTAAATTCCACTTAAATAGTGGTTCCAAAAATTGAGAGAAGAAACGGTTGAATTTCCGTAAAAGTGCTGAGCGACGAGTCGCCACAAGTCATGCGACGAGTCGGCGCTTTTCTTCTGTCTGAAGGGTGGCAGTTTCTTCATGAGCGACGAGTCGCCACATGATGGGCGACGAGTCGTCGCTTTGGTTCTGGAGTGCTGAGAGGAGATCAGTAAATTTGCAACGACTCGTTGCATAGTTTGTGGCGAGTCGTTGTTTTCTCTCTGGATTGATATTGAGTTCAGCAACTATGCGACGAGTCGCTGCTATGGTTGTGGCGACTCGTTGCTTTCCTCCTGGACTTGTTTTGGCTCGTTTCTCCACCATGCTAGGGGTCTTAGGCTATTTCTCCAAGCCTTCACCCTCTAATAACTCCGTAGGCTAGTGAAAAGCCTCAATTTCGCCTCATAACGTCATAGATCTACAAAATAAGCACACGAGACAAAAATTGCAACAATCCACTACCATAATCCCTAAACATCATTATAACTTCGCCCACAGAGTGTAGAAATAGCATAAATAAGTGCAAATAATTGCACTTATCATATGTGCTGTGCATAAGTGAGTTGTTACACCATGGAGAATTGGAGATATAATATCATAATAAACCAATGTAGACCTTGAGAAGGTTCTCATTGCTAATTGCTTTTGTTGTGAAACCTCAAATGGCATGCAAGTGATCCAAATCTTCTCCTCCATGGATATATTAGGTCCATTTTCAATATTCTTACGAAATTTAGAACACTTGTAAGTTGTAATAAGTTCTGTTTAATAGATGATTTGTATAATGTGCACCTTGACAGCTCCATTTTTGAAGCTGACAATGAACGGGGAATTGCACATGTAGTTGAGCATCTAGCTTTCAGTGCCACCAAAAAGTATACAAACCATGATATTGTCAAATTCTTGGAAAGCATTGGGGCAGAGTTTGGAGCTTGTGGAAATGCTTATACAAGTTTTGATGAGACTGTTTATGAGCTTTTTGTTCCTATTGACAAGCCTGGGATATTGTCCGAGGCCATTTCCATTTTATCAGAATTCAGTTCTGAGGTTGCTGTCCAGTTTTTATTCTGTTAATTTTAATATCAATGCAACTGTAGGGATGGCAATTCAGCCCGAATCCGAGGAAAACAATCCGATTCGAGTCCGAGGAAAAAGTCATCCGACTCCGGCTCCGACTTTACGATCAGAGTCCGAGTTAGAGACGGACCGGAGTTGGACCTTATTAAAAATCCGACACTCCGACCCGACTCTGACCCTGAAGGAAATCTGACTTTAATTTGACTTTTAAACCAATATTTTGTTTCCTTTAAAACTCTAGACGTGACTAATTCAAGCTCTCTCTCATACTAATTGTAATTTTTGATTTTGAAAAACTACTTGGTATTTTTATTTAGATTAATCAATCAGAATACGAAAAATCAAATCAAGAGAAATAAAATATGTTAAATCAAAATGCGAGAAAATTTTATTAAATTGCATTAGTAGGACTATTTCTCTAGTTAAACTTAAATTAAAAGTACATATTTTTTTTGTTATATTGTATTTGAAAAGTATATTTAGTTAATTTTGTATGCTTTAAAATCATTAGTACAATATCACAGCGATATTGTTTGATGATAGTCCGACGCCGCATCCGACTCCGTTGGAGGTTCGAGAGTTCGAGTCGGGCAAACTTGGAGTAAGCATAATCCGACTCCGAGTGGAGGTGGACTGAAAAAAGTCCGACTATTATCCGAAGCAAAGTCGGAGTATATATAATCCGATCTGAGTGCGACCCATTGCCATCCCTAGTCAACTGTAATAAGCTTTACAAATTTACTTCATTTACTTGCAGATTCGAATTTCTCCAGAGGACTTGGACAAAGAAAGAGGAGCTGTCCTAGAAGAATATAGACAAGGAAGAGATGCTAGTGGCCGCTTGTCTGAAGCAACTTTTGCCTCAGTAATGCAGGGTTCAAAGGTAAAATTGTACACCAGTTTCACTTACTTTTTGTGAGCTGAAAAATATTTCTGGACACATTTGGTTCTTTCCGAAGTTAGGATTAAAATGGGAAAAAGAAAGAGGAGCTGAACGATATTTGGTTTCTGAATCTAAAACGTTCTCTTGTTATGTTTTTCATAGTATTTGTTTGGTTGATGCTATTAAGGAAATGCCATGTGTTTGTTGTACAACTTTACTTCTTTTTGCTCCTATTGCGTTCGAAGGATTGCAAGCAATATTAACATTTGAGTTTTAAAAATGTGGCTGATTAAGCACAGTATGCAGAACGTTTACCAATTGGACAGGAAAGTGTGATTCGCTCAGCTCCTGCTGATGTTGCGAAGCAATTTTTTAAGAAGTGGTACAGGTTAGAGAATATGGCAGTGGTTGCCGTGGGAGACTTCCCTGATACCGAGGTTCCGTGCATGTGATCTTAATCATTATTGTGAAGTTACGTTTTCTGTACTAAAATCATCTTTTGATGATTTTTCTTCTCTGTTGTATCTCCCTCAGAGTGTTGTTGAGCTGATAATCCAGCACTTTGGTCAAATAACAAATTCATCAGCAATTCCAATTGCCCCAGAACATAAGACGATTCCATTTCATGATGAGACACGGTTCTTATGTTTAGCTGAACCAGAAGCATCAGGAGTGAGTTTTCTGAATCTACTATTTCACAAATGCTTAGAGTGTGCTGTGATCAATAATCCTATGGCGAGTTTTGTTATCTCTAATAGGGATTTTCTAGTATTTAAATTGGACTGGACTGTTTAACAGACTACAGTGGAGATAAACTGGAAGATGCCGAATGATGAGCCTAGAACAGTGGCAGACTATAAGGACTGGCTCATTGGTGTTGTATTCCGATCAGCTTTGAACCGTAGATTCACTAAAATATCTCGAAGAAAAGATCCACCCTATTTTGGTTGTTCACCTTCAGAGCTCGAGCTCGTTCGTCCAGTTAAAGCTGTTCAGATATCTGCATCTTGTAAAGAGAAAAGTATAATTGAAGCCTTGAAATCAGTGCTAACGGAGGTATGTATTTATAGTTTTTCTGTGATTACGTGTGGTTTAATGTTTATTTAATGCATTTGGTCCCAGCTTGCTAGGGTTAGATTATATGAGTTTTCTGAGCGGGAAATATCAATTGCCTCTGCTAATATCATGGCGGAAATGGAGTCCGCTTATCTAGAGCGTGAGAAAATGCAATCAAGCACTTGGCGGTATCAATATCTGCAAGTAATGTAGTTCTTTAGATTTTCCACCTTGATATCTTTTCTATTCACCTTTTACCATTTCAGCTACAACCTTATAGTTGTCTTTTTTGTTTAGCATTTTCTACGTGATGAAGTTGTTCTTGGGCTTGAGTTTGAGGCTCAGCTGTTCAAAAGTATATTGCCCCGTAAGTTCAGATCAGATGCTTAAGTTTCTTTTCATGTTTTACTAACTTCAAGAAAAAATCTAATTTGCAATTTGTTAAATCTAAGCAGAGTTATCAGCATCTGAGGTGTCCCAGTATTCCGAGAAGTTACAAATGTCAAAAAGTTGTGCAATAATAATAACTGAACCTAGAGCCACAGTAACAGAAAAGGATCTTTGTGATCTTGTATCAGAGATAAATGCTCTTGAGAAGATTGGAAAACTTTCTCCATGGGAAGAAGATGCCATTCCAGAAGAGCTTGTTGCAGTTAAGCCAAAACCTGGGTGAGTTAACCAATGAAATGAAAGCCTCAAAGAGGTTTGACAATGAAAATTAAAGCAAAAGATGAACACAAGTGTATATGAGGTATCTTGGATACCTGCCCTCAAATGTAGCGTATAAATGATTCAATAATGCAATTATAATAAACCTCCCTTATTTTGAGAACAAATCTCTCAAGATCACAAAATACTAGAGCAAAGCATGTTCGATTATATGTTTAAAGTTAACATCATCATTAAGATTATTGGTACTTGCTTTACCAACCAAAATCCTACACACTTAATCATAAGGCTATTATATCGGAGAAAAGGCAACAGAATAGAATAGTTGTTGTACTGTGGCTATTATATTGGAGAAATGGAGTCAGTTTTTTTTTTTTTTTTTTTTTTTTTGTGTTTATTGCTAAATCATATGCAATCTTTTTATGGTATACGCTACTGACATGGATAACTCAGAAGTTCATTATCGCTTTTTAACTAAGTAGATTTAAAAATGATTATAATAATTTTAGTATATTGAAATGTGATGTTGTGTTCACATTTAACATAGTATGTTTGACTTACTCCTTGAGTCATTGTTGTATGTCATTTGGTATCACAAATCTACTTCTATGAAATTTGGTCTGATGTTAGGTTTTCTTATTTCCAGGGAGATTGAAAAGCAGCATGAATATCCAGATATTGGAGTTACAGAGCTAATTCTCTCAAATGGCATGAAGGTTTGCTATAAATGTACAGATTTTAAGAATGATCAGGTATTGGTTTATCTATTATAGATTATAGTATTGGTGTAAAGAAAATATTTGAAACTCTTCCCAATTCTTGCATGTCATGCATATAGTAATATTTTGTAATGAACTGGCCAAAGAAGAGAACTATTAAAAGAGTATTATAGCGCTGCTAATCATGGGTTCATAAGAAAACATTTTGCTAGAGAAGAGGATAAAAAATAGGATATTCAACATATTAAATAGAGGAGATTTAGGGAGGGAAAAGATTGAAATATTGTTGTGTACTTTGGAGTTTTTTTAACTCACTTGGAAGAATATTATTCTCGAATTTGTGGACTTATTCTTTATTTCTAGTTTTCCATGGTCAATAGTGAACTTCACCTTTTATCAATGTATTTGATCTAAGCTCATCTAACATGGTTGTCCGTAGCAAGTTTTCCATTATTCGTGTTTACTTGATACAGTTGGTGAAGAGTGAGATATGTATTATCACCATGGATGTTGATAGATTACCTATTGATGCATTATATATGTTTATCCGGAGTCACCATAGCTGTCTTGATCTGAATGTTCAACCGGCATATCTGAATAGGGCATTGTTCCTGAGGCAATTAGAATTGTGCCAAAAATAAAACACTTATTATCTCTAATCTCTTAAGATTTTGAAGATTACTTTGTAATGCTGAAATTTACCTGAAAAATTCTAGGAAGAACAATGCCAAAGATGTCTTGTCTGTGGTTGTATCTTAAATTATCTGGTGTAGAGAGACGTCTTGTTAATAAGGAGACAGTTTGATTGCTTTATCCTGCTGGATTCCTCATGTTTTTACAAGTTAGCTGATGGTCTCTTCATAAATACACCAGTCTCTGGTCAGAGAATTATTATTTTAGTTATTGTCTGATTAAACCATTTCAAAACCGGTGTTTTGCTGAAAATACTAGGGTCAAGCCTTCTGAAGAATTTGGATGATGGAGCTCGTAGCCTTGCCTCGTTATGTTTTGCTTGCTCAATGGTCGAAGTTGTATCTGTTTAAGTTCAATATACTCTAATTCCTTGTCGTTAGAACACAAAGGTTCTTTTATGAACCTGTTCGATAGCAGGGTCGCAAGTCATTGTTAGCTCTTATATAGTGTGTCTCTATGGCACAGATTCTTGACTAATGCTCTGTGGATTAGTTCCCTTCAAAACAGGAAATCTGATCATGTTACATACTTTTCTACCATCAATAATTATGTAGTCAAGGTTCAAGAGCTATATTTCCTTGGAAATTCATATGCATTGTTGATGTTTAGGAATGTGGCATTCCTATTTAGGCCTTGATTATCTATGGCTTCAATTACTTTAAAGCTTCCTTACCCTATTTTTAAGTCTTCGTTGCCGGTTTGCTGATTTGCACATGCCCAAACTATCTTAAACGACTTTCTTTCATCTTTTCCTCAATATTTGCGACTCCTAAACCCTTTTATGTATCTTTGTTTCAAATTCTATCCATCAAGGTATGCTCACTTATAACTCATCCATTATGATCATTTCTAAAAGCTCGACATTCTGGTTCGTATAGCTGGTCTAATGGTCGTTTGATAAAACTTTCCCTTAAACTTTTAGCGGCATATCTCGATCACATAGTATCCTAGTAGCCCCTCTCCATTTTTTTTGCACCCACACTTAGTTCTATAGGTCATATTTTATTGGATTTGCCCACTTCTTTGAAATGTGGACCCAAGGCATTCGAAGTATCCACTATGTACTATTTCTTTGTCTTCTAGCTTTATAGTGTCTATCGATTATCGTTATATCATTTGTACTAAAGTTACACTTCATGTACTTCATCTTACTTCAACTTAATTTAAAACATGTGACGTCAATTCTTGTCTCCATATTTTTAACTTAGCATTTACTCCCTCCCCGGTCTTAGCTACCAAAATAATGTTGCCAACAAACAACATGCACCAAGGCACGTTTTCTTGGATTGATTGAGTAATTTCATCTAGGATCACTACAAAAGAAATGGACTTAAGGCCGAGCCTTGTAGAAGGCTTATTATGATTGGGGAATCGTGTGTTTCCCCTTCTCATGTCCTAACATTTTTCATCAAGTCTCGATACTAATCTTGCACCATATAAATATATTTCTTGGGAATAGGCTTCTTTGTCCTTACTCATCAAAGAAATTCTCTTGGTACCTTTTTGTATGTTTTTTCTAAGTCAATATAAACTATATGCAAGTCTCTTATACTAGTTTTATAGTACTCCATCATTTATCACATAAGTTGGCTTGTTATCATTTTCTCATACTAGTTGTCTAGTTCTATCAACAGTATGCAAGTCTCTCATACTAAGGCTATTGGACTCTAACACTTTTTCCCATAATTTCGTCATGCGATTTATTCCTCGGTTGGAACAATCTTAGACAAATTCCTTTTTCTTGTAAATGAATACTAGTGTACTTCTTCTCCACTAATTAGGCATTAACATATCTTAATGCAAACATTTCGGGTGCAAAAATTGTTTTCATTGCAATTCAATATCCTTAAATTAACTCTTTGGGATGCAAAAACTATGAAATAGTAAGAATAAAATGGGATTTGGCAATTATGCATGGATAATTGATGAGTCATGATCCATGAAAGGGTTTTTGTTTGGCAATTAAAAATCCTATTAGACTTATCACTATTGAATGTCTTGTACCTGTTATGTATACATTATTTTGTGGTTGCTATCATCCAACATTATACATGCTAACCCTAATAAATGTAGACCTCTTGATCTATTTATTCATGTAAATTGCTAGTAACTACCATAAAAGTTGTCATTTGGCTAGTTTCTTAAAGGGATTTGATTGACAGGTTATCTTTAAAGGATATACCTATGGGGGTTATTCGGAACTTTTAGAAAATGAGTATCATTCTTGCGTGTTAAGTTCAAGCATAGCTGGAGAAATCGGCCAGTTTGGTTATAAACCAACAGTTTTAGAGGATATGTTGGCTGGCAAGAGAGCTAGTGTCTCCACAGAACTTGGCGCATATACTAGAAGTTTCATTGGCGATTGTTCACCTTCAGATTTAGAAACTGCATTGCAGGTTTGATTTACTAATTCTTTCTTGGATTTACTTTGGGGTGTCAAGTTATGAGTTTGTCAGATGAATTGTTATTATGATACTAGAGCTACGCAGGATCCAAAACATCAAGGAAGACTACAGTAGGCATTTAGTTGGCTTTCGTGAGTTATTGTTATTCCTTGTTGAATGGAGGATATATATATGCTCACCTTCAAAACATGCTAATATATTTATGTATGTGTTAAACTTTATCACAAAGTTGCAAGCAAAAATGCATTTGCAGATAAACTCCAAATGGAGATAGACACCTCTGGTTTCTTTTTAAGGGTCTTTACAAGAAGGTTGTATTTGTGATTTTTGCCGTCTGTCCTGTACTTATATGACAGATAAATGATAATTGAATTACAGTAGCCTGGCCATAGATCACTTGCTTGCTTTTATCAACAGTATGGGATGAGGAAAAGTTTGAAGTTTATCCTCTGGTGTCCATGATGATTATTACAAGTTATCTAGTTTGTTTTTTCTTTTATTTCCTCTGATTTCTGAAATGCTTTACTCTGTAGCTTGTCTATCAACTTTTCAACACCAGCGTGCAACCCGACGAAGAAGATCTCAAAAGAGTCGTACAGATGGTAGAAGAATTTATTCGCGCGGAAGAAAGAGATCCTTACAATGTCTTCACTAATCGAATAACAAGAATTAAATATGGCCATTCTTACTTCTATAAGGTATCAATGTGTCTATAGACGATAGTTTGATGCTTTTGATATTTTATCTTTCATTTCAGAATTGTTCATAAATGCATTGTTAATATTTCTCTGTAGCCCCTACATGTTAATGACCTGCCAAAAATTGATGCAAAGAAAGCTTGTGATTATTTTGACAATAGCTTCAAAGACCCCTCTACATTTACTGTTGTGATTGTTGGCAATCTTGATCCAGCTATGTTACACCCGCTAATACTGGAGTATTTGGTAATCTCTATTCTGCTCAAGTTGTAAAAACAATCATGACTTTGGGAGCTTGCAACCTTATGTTGCTTTTTTAATACCTATGTAGGGTGGGATACAAAAGCCTTCTGAACCTGTGTTCGTTTACAACTTGGATGACCTCAAAGGTCTACCTAGCACTCCTCCTGTAAATTTTGTAAGGTAATACTCTATATTGAGCAATCTTTGTGCTGTTTAGAATGCACTGCTTATAAACTAAATACTTAGGCGCTGGTTTTTTATGTAGAGAAATTGTCAGAAGTCCTATGGTAGAAGCACAGTGTTCAGTCCATATAGCTCATAATATAAAGCTGTGCAGTGAGACCATGGTATGTAAGACTAGGGTAACAGTTCTTTTTTTTATTATCAAATAACATAAATTGATGGCGTTTTCTTCCTGTTTATTATGTTAAATTGGTTGTCAAGCTGGAAGAATTCTGGTTTGCTACATTTTTGAGCCAACTTCTTCAAACCAAAATGACCCAGGCTCTTCGTTTTAAGCATGGAGAGGTAAGTTACATTATTTATATTATTGGCAATATTGTTGATTTATCTCTAATTACTACTAATATATTCAACTGGTTTTTCTTCAAAATGCATTAGTACTAACTACTATGACACAACACAATACCTTAGATGGCTTGGTTTGTTCCCTGTTGAAATAACTCTGATAATCATCCCGAGTTTCTCGGTTCATAAACTGGAAAAGCATTATTGTCCATTGCTAAAAACTCACATCTTTTTTAGGATCTAGCACAAAAAGCTTTAACATTCTTCTTTTAGCAAGCTTTTCCCCTAGTTACTCTCTAAGGTTGGGCACCATGTCGACCTAATTACTTTTGTCTCTAATTTTTCATTCTCCATAATCTCCATGCAGTAATTTAAGGTTAGATTATTTTAGGAATGGAAGGAGTGCTTAAATGAGGTATTCATTAAGTGCTTGACTCATAGTTTTGTTTCAAGAAATCTGAAGATATTTTCTTCAAAAATTCCAACAGTTTGATCTCGTGAGTTGCAGATATATTCTGTAAGTGTTGATTCAAACTTTGGCTATAGCAAGCCATCAAAAACTGCTGACCTGGAAGGTGAGATAACCATTGATTTTTCATGCGATCCAAATGTCTCCTCTTCACTGGTGAGTCCACTTAATCATATCTAATAGTAAATTATTGCTTATTTTACAATATATACGTCAATGCAAGTTAATTTTAATAGGTTGATATCGCATTGGATGAAATAATGCGTCTCCAAGAGAATGGACCTTCAGAAGAAGATATTTTAGCAGTACTTGAGATTGAACAGAGGGATCATGAAAATGAACTGCAGGTAGTTGTTAATAACTAAAACTATGGTAATGGTAGAAAGGCTATAACAGACTCGCATGAAACCCCTATTGAGGAAAGGACCAATAGTTTCAACCCCTGACCTATCACAACAGAACATAATTTTCTGCGACGATACAATTGTCAAGGATATGGCTTTTGCTTGAGTTTTAATAAGAAATAATGATTTTTCTAATTCTTGGAACAGTTTTAGTCTTTCTATCTTAAGTAGCTAAAAGTATTATAAGTATTTAAGTTCAATATTCCCTTACTACCAATCAGAAGTTCTATGAATGTGCTTTATTTCATAACTAAGTCATCAACAATGTTGTGCCGATTCCTTTTAGAATTCTGACACCCAAGGTGTTGCAAGGAGGTCGACCCTGATGTAGGTAATTTTACCCCAATGACAAATGAATTTTTTCCCTTCAAAGCTGTTATCTTAATAGCAATGATAATATGCTACTTTATCGTAAATAAGAACTGCAGAGGGTTGGTCATTTAGATTTTCCCACGACAGGATACAGGTCAAAAACGATATTGCTTTATCTGTGTATAGTCAGTTTTCGCAAGTAAATGTCTGCTGTGTGCACCTTGTGCCCTTTCTAATTCTCTTGGCTCTCCTTCAGGGAAATATATACTGGCTTTTTCAGATTTTGAAAAGCTATCGTTCAAGGTTGTATGCTGGTGATCTCGGATCTACATTTCAGGTATTTTACCTGGGAGCCTGGATTCTCTTCATCTGTCTTTCGTATTTTCCTCGTGCTGTTTTGCACTTATGTCGTCCAGTTGCACATTGTTTCAAATTTTGGATAGTAATATAGGAGGGGAGGCAATGAAAGGAGGAAAAGGGAGGTAATCGAGAATCAGGAAGAAGAAACCATTTTCCTTCTTTTTGTAGCAAAGTGTTGGGAGATCTGTTTCTTAAAGAAAGAATAGAGAAAATTTATGTTGTCTCTTGTCTGTTTATATGCAGTTACTAGACAAAGCAAGAAGCAGAGTTCGACAAACACTCTCTCCATTGACAGCAAAATGGGCACTACAGAAAATTTTACCCTATCCTTGCAAGAAACATTATGTCTCAGTGACCTTAATTCCAGAAACAAGCCGTTTCCGCTTACTAAAGCACCAACTGAAAAGCCAACTTAAGCAGAAATACTATGGTAGATATGTCAAGGTACATCTCTTATGTTCACTAATAATGCTACTACGGCACCCAAGTACAAAGCATCTGTTTTGCTAGTTTATATGACCTTTATGGTTTTGCTTTTCTCTGACGATGGCATATTTCGACTGGTGCAGACTGTGGACAAAGTTTGGAGAGTTTTTGCCAAAAAACAGATTCACATTCACCACTGATACTCCTTTTTTCACGCACGTACAACCAGTCTCTCGTTCTGTTCTACGAAATGGAATCCATCAATGAAATCTTGAGCTTCATAGATTCGCTTTGATCTCCATTTATCTGGTCATTACTGGTGTATTTTAACATTAAACCTTGATAAGCTGATATTGAAGCATCTGGGTCATCCCATTTGTATGTACAGCAGCTTCATTATATACATTAAAATAATTCAGTAGTAGTTTCTATTGGGAACTATGGCATATTGGCAACCATTATGTGGTTAAGCATATAAGGATTATTAGCACCCCTTGTAGGGTTGCAAGAACAAGGTTTTATACAAACTTTATAAACCCATTCTGATGATTATGTGATTCTCCAATTGGAATATTGGATGTTGTGAATAAATGGCTGTATAATAAATAATGGTATTGCAGTATGAGTCAGATGAAATGAAGAGCAGAATTGCAAAGGAATTCCATTGCTTTTTTTGAATGCTTTTACTCAATTTACACACATCCTGGCCATGTTAAAAGATTGTTGTTCATTGAGCTTTGATTACTTTTTTTTTTAATAAGAGCTTTGATTACCTTGAAATGTGTTGGATGTAGCTGAAACTTTTATAAAATGTTGGACATTTAGTGTATAATAATATAATAATCCTGAATATTTAATCACCAAGTACTACTAAGGTAGTGGGACAATATGTAAGTCCGTAATATATCGATTAAAGCTACTTTAAGTAGTGGGACAAAATCACGTATTAATTACGCGGTCCGTAAAGGCATTGGAAGATAAGACAAGACAAAGAACAAGGGGAGCCAAGGTTGGCCTGACAGCCGACTCGGCGATCCCCCTTGTGTAGCCACAGCCGAGTCGGCTGTCAGCTACTGGAAAAACACCATTTGGTCAGAGACCAAAAGCCGAGTCGGCGGTCCCTTCTATGGACCCATCGCCGACTCGGCTGTCTGGGTCAGAATAGTGCCGTTGCATTTTCTTCCCGTTTTCTTTGTAGTAAATGTCTTGGATTCCTCCTTAATGCACATAATCTCTGAGATTATGAAGGAGAATAATGCTAATTAACTCTCAATATTGAATTGGATGATAATGATGGCATTGAATCACATTCAATTGGGTGATTATGATCAAAGGCTCCTCATATACTCTTTGAGTATAAATAGGTGCCTTTGGGTGATGAATTCCTTGCACCAAAAATCTGAATTCCTAATTCTACATTCTCTCATTTGTTCTTTGCTTGATCAAGAGAGTAATTAACTCTTGTTTCAAGTTTTACATTGCTCATTGTTTTCTCAAACACAAAGCTATTACGAAATACAACCTAAAAACTAAGGTTGTGTTGTGTTGATTGTATCTCGTTGTGAATTTCCAAACAACAACCCAAGTACCTTTGTGGGGGAATATCACAAAAGGATAGTGAGTACACGCCTTCAACTCGTATCTAGTTTCCGGGTAACGGTTGCCGTTACACAAAAATCTTCATTAAGTTTATTGCTTTTTATCATCTTGTAATTTCAATATTGTCATCACACAAAGGGGTTGTTACAAATTCCCGAGTTGTAATTTGTAATCCATTATTTATTTCCCTAAATCTTTTGTGATATCAATTTCTTCATCGATGGCAACCATGAAAGATTTCACCTCTAACTTTGCTAAGTTAGAGAAATTTGTCGGCGTCGACTTTAGACATTGGCAAAAGAAGATGATGTTCATGCTCACTACCTTGAACGTGGCTTATGTAATAAGCTCACCTAAGCCAAATGCTCCCAAAGAGGATGATCCGGAAGCGGAGGTCCTAGAACAAAATCGAAAGAGGTCCAAATGGGACAATGATGATTTTATTTACGGGGGACACATCCTCAATGGTATGCAAGATGCATTGTTCGACATCTACCAATACCATGATTCCGCAAAGGAGTTGTGGGATGCCTTGGAGAACAAATATATGGCGGAGGATGCTAGCTCCAAGAAGTTTCTTGTAAGTAATTTTAATTCCTATAAAATAGTTGAAGATCGCCCTATTATAGATCAATTTCATGAACTACAAAGAATGCATGCTAACCTTAAATTGCATAAAATTGAAATTGATGAGGTGTTTTTGGTTTCAAGCATAATAGACAAATTGCCTCCTTCTTGGAGGGATGTTAGACATGCTCTTAAGCATAAAAGAGAGGAGATTACACTCTCCGATCTTGGACAACATATAATTGTTGAGTCTAGCATTCGGGTTCATGAGAACCGGAAGGATGATAATCCTAATGTACCTACTATTAATATGGTTGGGGAAGGGAAACCACAATCCCGTCCCGGAGATAAGAGGAAGAGAAATGACTCTTCAAAGGAGAAAGCCACTATTTCCAATACCGAAAAGGTATGTTGGGAGTGTGGAAAACCCGGGCACCGAAGGAAGAATTGCTTTGTTCTAAAGAACAAGCAAAAGAAAGCCAAGGGAAGTGGTCAAGCTTCTACAAGCAAGGGACCATCCACACAAGGTAATCTTGCAATTTTTGATGAAAATTCTAATATGAGTTTTTCTACTATGAATACTAATATTAGTGCTTTGCAGGATGATACTTTGGTTTGGTGGATCGATTCGGGGGCTTCGAGACATGTTTGTAACTCTACGCAATGGTTCAAAACCTTTAACAAGGTTGTTGATGGGGAGCATCTCTACATGGGGAACAATGCACCTATCAAGGTCCAAGGAAAAGGACAAGTTGAATTGTTGTTTACTTCGGAGAATCTTTTAGTTTTAAGAGATGTGTATTACACACCCGAAATAGGTAGAAACTTAGTCTCGGGTCCTATTTTGAATCGATTGGACTACAAACTAGTGTTTGAAGCCGATAGATGTATTATCTCCAAGAATAATTTGTTTATTGGTAGGGCTTATCTTTGTAATAGTTTGTTTAAGTTGTCTTTAGACATGAATAAAAATGCAATATGTAATGTTTTGAATGATAATGAAAAGGATGATTTGCATTATTTGTGGCATGTTAGACTAGGACATGTAAATTTTGACAAAGTTTCTTTTATGTCTAAACATGAACTCATTCCTATGCGCATTAAAATGTCTAAGAATTGCAAAACGTGCATGCTAAATAAGATCACTAGAACACCATTTAAAAGTGTTGAAAGAAAAACCGAAATTTTGGAATTGATCCATAGTGATCTTTGTGATTTTCATAGTACACCGTCTTTGGGAAATAAAAAGTATGTCATAACTTTTATTGATGATTTCTCAAAGTTTTGTTATGTATATCTTTTACATACAAAAGATGAGGCCCTTGACCATTTTAAGATTTACAAAAATGAAGTAGAATTACAAATTGGAAGTAAACTTAAAAGGTAAAGAACCGATAAAGAAGGTGAATATTATGATCCGATTTATTTTAATTCAATGGGTATAATTCATGAAACAACCGCCGGTTATGCACCACAATCCAATGGTGTGGCGGAGAGGAAAAACCGTACTCTACAAGAGATGGTTAATTCCATGTTATCCTACTCGGGTTTGAGTGATGGATTTTGGGTGAAGCAATGTTGACGGCTTGTCACATTCTTAACCGAGTTCCAATGAGAACGAATAAGGAAACTCCTTATGAACTTTGGTACAGAAAGAAACCAAACTTAAGCTATCTTAAGGTTTGGGGTTGTAGGGCCATTGTAAGAGTGCCCGGCAACAAGAAAAAGAAGCTCGGTGAACGTGGGCTTGAGTGCATCTTTATAGGCTATGCTATTCATAGCAAAACCTATAGGTTCTATGTTATAGAACAAAATGACTATATATCGATTCATTCGATTATATAGTCAAGAGATGCGATTTTTGATGAAAATAGATTTTCATCATTGAGTAGACAAAGAAATCTACAAAGTTGTACCAATGAAAGTGTTGATGATAGTCAACAAAGTTCACTTCTAGATGTTGATGAAAGTCAACAAATAGATGAACTTGATTTAGTTGATCCTATTTCTAAACGGAGTAAGAGACAACGGAAAGCGAAAAGCTTTGGACCGGATTTCCAAGTATACTTGGTTGAAGGTGATAGAAGTGAAGTATCTTCTAGTGTTCCATATTTATATAATGTGGAAGGTGACCCATTGACTTATAACGATGCTATGGCATCACATGATAGCGCCTTTTGGAAAGAGGCTATCAATGATGAGATGCAATCCATCATGGGAAATAACACTTGGGTGTTTGTGGATCTTCCTCCGACTTGTAAACCAATCGGTTGCAAGTGGATTTTCAGAAAGAAAATGAAAATCGACGGTACTATTGATAAATTCAAAGCCCGCTTAGTGGCTCAAGGCTTTAGACAAAAGCACGGTATCGATCATTTCGATACATATGCACCGGTTGCAAGAATAACCACTATTCGGTTATTGGTAGCGTTAGCTACGGTCTATCATCTAGAAATACATCAAATGGATGTTAAAACCGCATTTCTATATGGGGAATTAGATGAGGAGGTTTATATGAAACAACCCGAAGGGTTTGTTTTGAAAGGACAAGAGCAAAAGGTGTGTAAACTTGTGAAGTCCTTATATGGACTTAAACAAGCACCTAAGCAATGGCATCAAAAATTTGATGAAACTATTTTGTCCTTTGGATTCAAGTTGAATCAAGCCGATAAGTGTGTATATAGCAAGTTTGATAGCCATGGTAATGGCGTTATCATTTGCCTATACGTTGATGACATGCTTATCTTTGGGACTTGTAAAGCACAAGTTCAAGAGACAAAAGACTTTTTGTCTAGATCCTTTCAGATGAAGGATATGGGGGAGGCTGATGTGATCTTAGGCATTAAGATCATAGGCAAGGGAACCGTATTAAGTTAAGTCAGGCTCACTATGTTGAGAAGATACTTAAACGGTTTAATATGCTTGATAAAGCGCCGGTCTCTACTCCCATGGAACCGGGTATGAAATTTGCTAAACATACCGGTCAACCAATTTCACAATTGGAGTATTCAAAGGTCACAGGATCTTTGATGTATGCTATGACTAGTACAAGGCCTGACATAGCATTTGCGGTGGGTAAACTTAGTAGATTTACTAGTAACCCAGGTCCCCATCATTGGATGGCGATAAGGAGAGTATTAAGATACTTGTTGCGTACCAAGGATTATGGTATCGCGTATAGCGGAGAAGCTCCTATTCTAGAAGGTTATTCAGACGCTAATTGGATCACTAATGAAGAGGATAACTCTTCAACTAGTGGATGGGTGTTTGTTTATGGGGGAGGTGCCATTTCTTGGTCATCTAAGAAACAAACATGTATAGCCGACTCTACGATGTAAGCTGAGTTTATCGCTCTGGCTTCAGCAGCTAGTGAAGCAGAGTGGTTGAGGAATCTCATGTTTGAGATACCTTTGTTACCTAAGCCAATTTCACCGGTGGCAATCCATGCGGATTGCATGACGGCTTTAGGTAGAGCGTATAGTCAAGTCTATAATGGTAAGTCTCGTCATATTGCTCTTAGGCATAGCCTAGTGCAAGGACTTATCATTAACGGGGTCATAACTTTTGACTATGTGAACACTAAGTTCAATGTGGCGGATTCTCTTACGAAAGTCATGAATAGAGACACAATTGAGAAAGCCTCAGTTGAGATCGGTTTATGTCAGTAAAATCATTTGGGAAAGCCCAATTCACGCATGAGTAACATCGTGTCTGAATTCAATGTGGTAAAGTCCTCTTGGTTTTTGTTAAAGCAACTCGCTATATGACCCATTGTTGCTTTGTACCGTGATGGAATAAGGTAGTCGTCTTGAAAGTTCTCAAGATCAAGAGTTGAAGAGCTCTTGGTGTTATATCCACGTCACGGGGATATGTTTTATACGTACTGAGAACCTACCTATAAAAGTTTGAAGTGTGGCCGCTTCAAGTAGTCAAGATTGGCATAATGACTATGATAAACTTATGAATAAGATACGGACACGGCCTTATAATGTGTCAAGTTAATAACTTTGTGTTATTTGTTTTGTGTGTACTACATCTTCAAGTGGTTGGAAGGGTCATTTGATTCAATTCCTTATGGAAATCAATTCTGGCTCGATCACTTGTTAAGTGTGTTGTACTAGGCGTTAATTCAATCCGCAGGGATATTAGCGTTGATGCATGAAATGTATTATGAGTTTTGGTAAATGAGAGGCTTATTATACCCAAAATGGGGGAGGATTGTTGGACATTTAGTGTATAATAATATAATAATCCTGAATGTTTAATCACCAAGTACTACTAAGGTAGTGGGACAATATGTAAGTCCGTAATATATCGATTGAAGCTACTTTAAGTAGTGGGACAAATCACGTATTAATTACGCGGTCTGTAAAGGCATTGGAAGATAAGACAAGACAAAGAACAAGGGGAGCCAAGGTTGGCCTGACAGCCGACTCGGCGATCCCCCTTGTGTAGCCACAGCCGAGTCGGCTGTCAGCTACTGGAAAAACACCATTTGGTCAGAGACCAAAAGCCGAGTCGACGGTCCCTTCTATGGACCCATCGCCGACTCGGCTGTCTGGGTCAGAATAGTGCCGTTGCATTTTCTTCCCGTTTTCTTTGTAGTAAATGTCTTGGATTCCTCCTTAATGCACATAATCTGTGAGATTATGAAGGAGAATAATGCGAATTAACTCTCAATATTGAATTGGATGATAATGATGGCATTGAATCACATTCAATTGGGTGATTATGATCAAAGGCTCCTCATATACTCTTTGAGTATAAATAGGTGCCTTTGGGTGATGAATTCCTTGCACCAAAAATCTGAATTCCTAATTCTACATTCTCTCATTTGTTCTTTGCTTGATCAAGAGAGTAATTAACTCTTGTTTCAAGTTTTACATTGCTCATTGTTTTCTCAAACACAAAGCTATTACGAAATACAACCTAAGTACTAAGGTTGTGCTGTGTTGATTGTATCTCGTTGTGAATTTCCAAACAACAACCCAAGTACCTTTGTGGGGGAAATATCACAAAAGGATAGTGAGTACACGCCTTCAACTCGTATCAAGTTTCCGTGTAACGATTGTCGTTACACAAAAATCTTCATTAAGTTTATTGCTTTTTATCATCTTGTAATTTCAATATTGTCATCACACAAAGGGGTTGTTACAAATTCCCGAGTTGTAATTTGTAATCCATTATTTAGTTCCCTAATATAAAATACTCCGTTCGTCTTATTTAATTTGCAACATTTTATATTTTGGTTCGTCCCACTTTATTTGCATCATTTATGTTTTTAGACTATGGTTAATCACTTTCTTTTTAATCTCATCCGATCCTTGCATTTTAACTCTTCTTAATTTATATCTACACAATTCATTATCTTTCTTCATTTATTATCATTATCCACTTTTTTTTTAAAAAAAACAATTTTATCTTTGATTCAAACTATATGGGACAAAGAGAGTAAGCTTTTTTAACTACATATTAAAGCTTTCTCGGCCTGTTTGGTAGCTAGTAATAAACGGATGTAATGGGAATGAAAAATTAGTGTAATTTTAGTTGTAAAAACTCTTTGCTACCTTGATGACGATGTTTCTCCAATTCCAATTATCTCATTTTCTTCATTAAATTCATTCCAATGCATTACCATTGGGAGAGATGGTATTAGGTGGTAATGGTAATTTGTAAACAAAAAAATTTTTTTGTGATCAAGTTTTATTACCAAGGGAATAAAATGAAACTTTTAATGAAATTTTACAATATAAATCATTCCCATTAGCACCATTTAGTACCACTAACCAAACGGGCGTCTGGGTAAGTTATTCCAAGATAAGTGTCCCCTCATCAAAATTGTGGTTTTGAGCAAAAATATATGATGATCTGAATATTCGGTTTGCATCTTAGAATATCCGATTGTAATTATAATTTGGATCGGATATCCAATTCGAAAATTTGGATATGGATTAGAATATTAAATTTGTGAAATTCTATTATCCATTTATTCGAATAGTTAGGGTATCAATATTCACATATTATAAGTAAATTTGGATATCTAACATTAATATGTATAAATTAATTTTTTGACATCACTTTGGCTGAATTCGGATGTCGAATATCTGATATTTTAGATTCAATTTGAATTTTTAATTTATCCTCGTTGGGATAAAATATTTCGAATATTCGATTTGAGTGCATGTTATGGATCAATAACCGACTTTGTTAATCCCTAATGTTAAAACAACAAACCAATGTAGATTGTAGAGACAATGTTGAGAAATCAAAACCAAAGTCAAGAGTGTTTTGTTCATTGTTAATATCAATGAACCAAGGAGCCCTAGTCAAACAAGTTCAACTCCTTGTTTGTAGCTTATTAGGGTTTACTTCTATTAGCGTCATATTACCGTCATATATGCTTCATTTTGTACCTATTAGAGGGAGCTACACCAAGCTAGAACCTCAAGAAGGAAGTGCGTCATATTCCAAGACAAAAAGTCCAATATACCAACTGTCTCTCCTACCAAGCTCGTACGGAATTTTCCAACATTTTAGGCTTTTTAAATTCTTTATCTCGTTGTCTTATATTGGCAGAATTATTATCTTTGATATTGGGCATCTTATACCTTGTTATTTTGTGACTTGGGCCTGTTCTCTTTGTCTGATCTGATTGGATAAGGTCTGAATTTACTAAAGGTCTGATCTGATCTGATCTGGTCTGATCTGGTCTGATTCAGTCTGATCTGATCTGAATCATTCTGATCTGGTCTGATCTGATCTGATCTGATCTGATCTGGTCTGATCTGGTCTGATCTGGTCTGATCTAGTCTGATCTGGTCTGATTTGGTCTGGTCTGATCTGATTTGATTTCATAAAGTTATTATTATTATTATTATTATTGTTATTGTTATTGTTATTGTTATTGTTATTGTTATTGTTATTGTTATTGTTATTGTTATTGTTATTGTTATTGTTATTGTTATTGTTATTGTTATTGTTATTGTTATTGTTATTGTTATTATTATTATTATTATTATTACTACTACTACTACTACTACTACTACTACTACTATTAGTATCTAATTAAGAATTTAATTAATAAATACTAATAGTATTATTTAATTAATTAATTAAAAAATAAATTAATAATAATTTCATTAACATTATTATAATTATTAAATAGTCATTTATATTATTATTATCTAATTAATTAATTAATTAAAAAAAATATTGTTAATTAAAAAATAAATGAACATAATAATATTATTACATTATTTATATTATTAAAATTATTATTTATATATTTAACAATGGAGGAATTTAGATGTTGAAGATGATGAATTTAGGCAGCAAGCAGCAGCTCAAATAAAGGGGAAACAAGTCATTTCGTTGGGGTTACTTGCTACAATCGGTCAAAAATGAGGAGGGGGTGCTGTGAGCAAACTGAGTTCAAAGTTCGAATTATTTATGAATAATCAAAAGTACGAGTTATTCACAGGAAAAAGTTAAAAGTACGGATTATTGCCCACAATTTTTCCTAGTTTTTATTTTGAAATTTAATTTGAATGGTGGCCGGGGACCCTTGTGAAGTTGTGATAAAATCTCAAAATATCCCACTCACTTAGATTTTCTTTGGAAACATTTATAAATTTTTTTGTGAATCTTTACTACTAAAAGTAAAAAGCTCACGATTCCAAAACAAAAATAAAAAGCTCACAACAAACTTTCCACTCAAATAAAATTTCTACCAGAATAGGAGTGGTCTTAATATAAATGTTTGAGGAGCAAAGACCAATATTTCCTCTATTTTGCCTTCTTTCAAGGAAAAAATGATTAATAAAAAAGAAATGATATTACAGATGAGAAGGACTTGTCTGGACTTGGTCTACTCTAAATTAGTGTGGACCAAGTCTTACACTCCACCTTACTTCATTCTATTACACTTCACTCGACTTCACTCTACTCTCCTCCCTACTCTTCACTCCACACTTCCACTCTTTCAATCTACTCTCATATTTTCACACTTCGTCCATTTCACTCTTATACTTAAAAAATTTTTAAAAAGATAAATAAAAATTTAAAATTTTTTAATTAAAATTTTAAAAATTTTAATTAAAATTTAAAATTCAAAAAATAAAATATTAAAAATACAATATTAAAAAATTTATATTTAAAAAATCAAAAATTTTTAAAAAATTTTAATTTTAAAAAAATAAAAAAATTTTAAATTTTAAAAAATAAAAATTAAAATTTTTATTAAGAAAATTAAAAATTTTAAAAAACTTTAAAGTAAAAAAAATTATAAATTAAAATTAAAAATTTGAAGCAATAGATTACATATCAATTTTTACTATGGTCAGGTTCGGGGAGGGCAATGTATCCCATACCCATAGGAATACTATGGTCAGGTTCAGGGAGGGTAAAAATGCGGCAACCGATACTCATAAAGGAATTGGTGTTGTTGTCTCTAATATATTTCTATAATGCATTTTGAAAATGATTCTTGACACTACTCTATGGAAGTAAAGATTAGTGTTATCATTTATATGCTCCATATAGCTTTTCTTTACTAGCCCCTAATGTGATGTTATAGTTACTTTTAGAAGATGTATCACTTAGCTCAAATCTCTATTATTGTTCAATGAACTTGAATTTGAAGCAATAGATTACATATCAGTTTTTACGATTGAAGTAATATCAAACATATTAGTTGATAAGTGCAATTATTTGCGCTTATCCGTGCTATTTTTATGCTCCTTATATGTAGTTTTAGTGGAGTTTAGGTAGAATGTTAGCGATTTTATGTAATTTTGTCTCATAAGCTTAATTTTGTGTTTTATGTGATATATGAGGCAAAATTAAAGTTTTTGTTAGGTCTCGGAGTGATAAGAGGGTGAAAGCTTGGAGAAATAGCCCAAGACCCCTAAAATATGTGAAGAGAACGTTGCTCGTTCGAAGATGTTTGACAATGAAGATAGGCAAAAGAGAAAAGAATGGAAAAGTGCTTAAAAGACAAAAGTTTGAAAGTGAAATTGATATATGCTCACTCTTTTGGCCATAACTTTTGATAGAGATATCACATTAATTCAAGGTTTGCGGCATTGGAAAGTAGACTTCAAGAGCTTTCCAACGGTATATTATATGTCCATATCCGCTAATCGATCAAGAAATGACGAACGTTTGAAGTTTGCTGAAACTGACAGCCACTCGGCTTTTTTGGAATTTTTGGAATTTTTGGTTCAGCCGACTCGGTTTTTTCTTCTGGAAATCACTTTTTGGGCAGTTTGTGAAGCCGACTCGGCTTTCCTCTGAAGACCACCTACAGGCGATTTGGCAGTGAGCTCTGGAGCGACAATCTGGCAGCTTTCTTCTCTAAGCTCTGGGGCCCTTATTTAAAGTGGCGGTTATTATTTTCATATCAATCAGTTTTCATTTGTAATTTCCTGTACTTTTCCATTAGAGTTTCTAGAGTTTTCCTTCAATTAACCTTTGAGGAACAATTGTAGCATTTGGATTTCGCATTTCGGTTTATGTTATTTCTCAGATTCGTAAGTTTTCTCGTGTTATCATTCCGTTCTTCGTTTTCATCCATTGTTTATTGTATGTTTCTTATAATTATGCATTGTGAGTAGTTTTCTTATCTAGGGTTAATGTAAAATCCCTAATTCGAAGCATGAATTGATATTTTATTGATTGATTGTGTGCGCTTTGAGTCTATGATTGAACCTATGCTTAGTGAATCTTGATTTAAACATCTTTGTTGGCCTTTTCAATAAAACGGAAGTTTGAGAATTGGTTTAACTTAGGATTAAGATATATTTGAGTTAAATTCCTTCTAGTATTGGCGAATAGAACGAAAGTTTGAGGATTAATGCTAGTAGGTCTTAAATCGATATTAGTCATAGAGCGGAAGCTTGAGATTGATTAGATTATGTTCTATCATGTTGATGGCTCAATTTCATACAATCATGAGAGTGATTGAATTTCACATTAGAATTAGGCGATGCCTGACGCCCTAGTGTCTTTCATACCATTGTTTTAACATCATTATCATACTTGCCTTAGTTCCTTGCATCCTAGGAATAGATAAAACCCATTTTATTTATTTTTCCCTTGTCTTGGTTATCATAAACATACAACTTAGAATTATATAGCCTCCTTGTGTTCGACTTGCACTACGCGTTCACCGTACGCTTGTGGTTAATTCAAATTTGCTCATCATTTTCCCAGATTGTTATATTTTTGATGATCGTCTTATTCATCTATGTAATTAGTCAACAACGATAGATGAGTCAGCTGGCATTTACTGATTGAAGAGCTGATAAAATGTAAAAGTTCTTCTTGCCATTTCAATGTATGTTTCTTGGTTTCGTGCATTTCTAAATTCTGATAGCCTATTGTGGTTCGTACCTTTATTGATTTCCCCTAGTTTCTCGGAGTTTGGTGTCTCTGTTGGAATTTAGAGTGTATAGTGGTTATCGGAAATGTAATAAATTAAATTAAATAAATAATTTAATTAAATTAATTAAGAATATCCCAAAGTGTGTATTTAAAAAAGGAAGAAAAAATGGGACAGAACAGAGTGCGCACCCCGTGGAGTTTTACGCGGCATGCGGAGTCTGTCAAGAAGCAAGTCCGCACCCCGCGGAGTTTTACGCGGCCCGCGGAGTTTTACGCGGCCCGCGGAGGCTGTCGGAACTATTTGCGCGGGCTGCGTAGAATTACGCACCCTGCGCAAATCTGTTCTTAGTGCGGGTTCGTCTTGTTTCTTGCTCTGTTTTGTTTTTTTGGTTATTATATAACTTCCTACAGTTATTATGGTTATTTTTAGCCATGTTATTTGGGATGTAAGGGTTGAGTGAAAGGCGGCATGAGTTCATGAATCGATCTCATGTTTCACGGATCAACCTCGTGTTTCATGGAGCAATACATTACTTCATGAAATGGTGTGAGCTATTCTATAAATATAGGATGCTCTTGTGTTATTTACACATGAAATTTCTGATTTCTCTTCTTCTCTAGTGTTTTACATTGAGGACTTAAAATTCTCGTTTGTAATTTTATTATCTTCTTCCACTTTAGTTTCTCTTGCATCATTCTAATTTCCGTGTGCTCGGAAGTTAGTGTAATTCTTTGTATCTCAAAACATATTTTCGGTTTATTCTCAAGCACCGTAGTAGGGAGGAAATGATGTTTTAGGAAAGAGCATCTCGCCTAGAATTTATATCAAGATCCAACAAAATCTTCTTGTTACTTTGTTCGATATATGGTGATTCCCGATGATGTAATCTACATTTGGTGTACGTTAAGCAAAGGTTTGAACTTGTCATATGTAATTTGGTTTTCTACTACAAACTTGTAACTTTATTTTATATGTTTATTATAAAATTAAAGTCACATTTCTAACAATCTAAAACATCATTTTTTTTAAATAAGTATGACAAGTTTCAATGTTTACCACAAACTTTGTCATAATTGACAAATTTGTTGGGAAAGTTTTTAAGTTTGCTTATATGAAAATTATACCATGATCAGGTGACGAGATTATCGTAGAGATTCTTGAAATGGTGCATTGTGCCCCCAATAAATTTCTGTTCTGGATCCGCCACTGTATACTGGGTAGAATGATGATGATGATGATGATGATGATGATGCAAACCTTTTGTAGAATATGATATAATAAAGTTACCTCTTCATATATTCGATTCGAATTTATCCAAAAATTCATTACGCATGTAATCAAAATATAAATATTATATTTAATTTGAAAATTATTCATGTTGCCTATAGAAACAAACATTTTATTTCAACTTGTAGATTTCAATTATGAATTCATTGATGCAATACATACAGTACATTATATATTTCCCATCATAAATTTTTAAATAGTGCATTTATATACAACTGTATGATTGGGAATAATTGTGATTTATTACATCTATTAATGTATGAGTTTTTTCAAAAATATAAATTTGTAAATATGGTAACTATAAAAAATGTAAATTAGCTACATTCCATTAATACCCAATGAAAAAGACAAATGATATGCTCACGATTAAACTTTCTTTTTGCTATTATACAGTAAATTTAATAGAATGTATGGTTTTTTATAGATTAACTATCCACAAGTTATAGTCAAAAATTAAAAAATATACATATATTTATACTTCTTTGGTTTCATTATACTTGCTATGTTTTCTTTTTCAGGCAATTTAATGTGTTATTTCTAATATTTATATAATGAACTACACACATCTAAAATTATAAAAAGTTAATATTATGAAAGTATGCGATTAAATAATTCAAACATGATTAATTCTACTTGCTTATATTTATTCTTACACATTTAGCGCAATTAATAAAATAATCTTAAGCAATGATAGTGTAGCAAGCAAAAAGTATGTTGAGTCAAGCCCGAAATCTCAATGTGATGGAGGTGAATTTGATCAATCACCTAGTAGCTTATGCTTTGGCTTGCACATTTGAGAATGGTGCGGAGCATGAATCAAAGTATGGAGTGATTCGATTTGGCTCACTTGATGAAGTGAGTGTTGGAGTAAATTGGAGATGCCTTACTGAAGGCAAAGAGTATGGAAGGATTAGCTTCGGGTCACTTGATGAGGTGATTAGTGAAGTGAATGATGATGATGGAGGATTGAGTTGGCTTGATGAAGCTAAGAGGAGCAAGGCAGCATGTCTGAGGAAAGACTCGAGTGGGTCGAGCTTAAGTGGCTCGGGCGAGCCTTATGGCAAGAAGCAGGCAGAAACTCACTGGTGACCGCTCGACCTGGTCGAGCAGCCTTGCTCGATCGAGCGAGATGTGCTGCAGCATTCTGACGCAAATTGTCCTTCATCCGAGTTACATATTTTTGCTTGGGCTCCAAGCACCTTTGTACTATGATATTCTAGAATGTTCTAGGGGCTATATAAGTGCCTTTAAACATCATTTGAATAGTGTGAGGCATACATAAGTTAGAAAGCTAGGGTTATCAACCATTTGAGAGTGTTTCTTACTTATTTATGCTTTTTGTGAGAATTTGAAGGAGAGCTTCAAACTTAGGCTTTGTGAAGTTGTTCTCAAAGCTTTGAGTGTTGAATCATTAGTGTATGTTGAGATATTAATGATAAGAAACATTATTTGAGGGGGAGGTATCCTAAGATACCTCATTAATATTGTGTGTTGTGCATTTCCATTAGTGCTCTGTTTTTTCATTCCTTTTGCCATCTCTTTGTTCTTGTTTTTCAACCCAAATACTTAGCCCATTCACAACAAAGTCGTAAGTATTTTAGAACTCATCGAGGATCCTACTGACTACTACTCATTCACAACGCATGCATTGCTTAATATTGACCCGAGCAAACCTTGGTATTATTGACAATGACAAGGAATTTGAATGGGTTTGTTTTTATACGTTATATCAACCTTGACTTGGCTGATATGAAGAAATATGCTAAATTTCCAATCATATAAGCCGTCGTATGCTAATTAATATTCTACTTCCTCCGTTCCATAATACTCACTATCCTACTCGATATAGAGTAGGATAAAAGTAGGATAAAAATAGGAAAAATAGGAGTAATAGGAGAAATTTTTTTAATATTATTTGGTTTTTTTTTTTAAGATTGATAAGAAACCCTAGCCGCCCCCCATTTTTTTTCCTCTCTTCTCTCTCCAAAAAAAGCCCTAATATCTATAGTGAGTTTGGGGCTATCATCAATCTTTAAAGATTGATGGTAAGCCCCTAATTTCTTCTTTTTAAGTTTTTTTATATGATTAGAATAAATTTTTGTCCTCTCCTTGTAAGAGAGTTGTTCTACCCATTCATTGGGTTGATTCTACCCATATATTTGGTTTTAAAGTCTCTCCTTCTGAGAGTTTGGAGTTATGAATTTTGGTCATTAGTTGATTTATTAGTAGAGATTAATGCGATGATGCAGCAGACACCAAAATTGCAAGTATCATCAACTACATCAAATTTAATTCTATCTCAAGACTACAACAGATCGAAAAACCCACTCGTAGAAGGCTGTATCAAACAGCGATGTGGAAGAGGATATTCAGAATTGTCAGATCTCATACAAAACGATCGTAGTTTTGTTATTTTTGAATTATATTTGGTTTTAATTGCTATGTACTTGCTAATTTTTATCTCTGATGTAGATGTCGTATGACTCTTTATTAATGAATCAGGTATTATTAAAAAAAAATGATTGGTTTTTTACTAAAAAAGAAATGTAGCAAGTAATATGAAATTTTCCAAAATGAAAAATGTAACAAGTATTATGGAACGGAGGAAGTATTTAATTTAACACCAATTTTAATAAAAAGGATATAGACTACATGATATGGGATGATTACATAAGGAAAAAGGGATAATCGAATGGTTTAAAATAAGGAAATAACAAATTCAAAGAAGGTGAATCTAGTCAGACCCTCCCTCCCCAGACCCTGATCATATAATTATCTATGTTTGGGATACACTAGGTATGATGATGATCATCATCATCTTGAGGACAAGGTGAATCTGCTGGCCTAGGGTAATGTGATGCACCCAATGAAGGAGATACTGACCTACGAAAGACATGACAATAGAGGTGCACCAGCAGTGGGGAATTCAGTTGAAGAAGGTATGGGTTTTGTTACAAGGAGCTGATGCTAAATGTCCACCTGATAAAGAGAATCAAATTAGTCATTCCTAAATTATCTCTATAATATGTGAGGTAAACGCATTGTAATACATCTCATATATGAAATTACTTCTCTGGAGTAGCTAAGCTCAAATTTAGCACATTTTTCCTCTTTAATTGTCTTTCTTCTTTATTCTACCCTTAGCTTACCTTTCTTTACCCTTTTTTTTATTCTAGTAGCTTTTGTTAACATGCTTATTGAAAATTTCTAGTACATATCAGTATACTTTTCCCATTTCAAATTAGTCGCAACATTAGTAAAAATGATACTATTTCATTACTTTTAATTTTTTTAAAATTTCATTACTCTTAATTTGTGATTAGTTTTTAATCTGTAAGTTAAAATATAGTAAAGTAAAATCTTATTTGATTTTTCTCATTGCAAAGATTATTAATATCAAATTTTTATAATTTTTTATTATTCATAATTAGAGATATTAAATATTCATTCAGAAACTTAGAAAAACCCTAGCCGCACTAATTTTTTTCTCTCTTCTCTCTCTAAAAAACCCTAATATCTATAGTTAGTGATGGCCACGGTCCGGGTTGGGCCGGTTCCGTTCCGGTTCCACCCGGTGCCGGTTCCATTTGGAACCTGACCCAGACGTTTCCGGTTCCGGCCGGTTCCAAACGGTTCCTTGGCGGTTCATGAGACGGTTCCGGCGGTTCCAATTTCCGGGTCGGGTGGGTCGGACCATCGGTTCCGTTTTTTTTTTCCTTTAATTTTAATAAAAAAATACTATAATAATGCGGACGTACCTTCGTCGATTACTTGATTATTAGCGAAATTCATTGGTTGTCATCGTTATTAAAATATTTACTAAAAAGAAGGAATAAATAAATTAATAAGAAACAAATCAACGATAACGATCATAAATAAAAAAAGGGGGAGAGAATGGACTTGAACCTAGTATCCCGAAGGAATACTAAGCTGCCTACGTATCCCGAAAGAATCAACGATAAAGACATAAATAAAATATTATAATTACTTTGGTCGATTTCAAAGTGATTTTTAAGATAATTATCTAATTCTAAATATGAAGCGGAGGAGGAGGAAGAAGATGACTAGAAAAGTATCATCTCGACTTATTATGTTAGCGATTACGGGATTATAATAATCGGGACGTGCCGAGACGCTAGCACGCCTAGACGTATCGCGACTCGGGTTATATATACTAGAATAATGGTCATAAAGGTCCGCTAAAAGTTTTTTACAATTTCCTACACAATTATGTACATCACTAGACGGGCGATCTAATGCTTGGTACTAAAATCCTATTATTTTACTTAGGTTTTTCGTCCTAAAACACGGATCTAAAATTGTCGCAATTCCATAAATATAAGGAAAATTAGTGAAATACGCTTTCCACTTATCCATCATATCTGCAAGAATCGGCTTTAAAAAACGTTACTATCATCATGAGAATGTCTAAGAAGATGATAAAAAACAATAATACATTCACTTATTACTAAGTGAACGTTTGGTTCATAAACATATGAAAAAATCTTAGTTTCGTGGACATATGATAAGTGCAATTATTTGCACTCATCATTAACATATTTGCGCTCATTTTCGATGTTTAGAGGCGGTTTAGGGTTGTTTTATGTGGTTTCACTCCATTTCGGTATTCCATGTTCAATTTGTAGCCAAATGGGTGAATTATGGTACTTTGAGTCATTTTGTGGGTTTTTGGTGCTATTCATGTTTACAAGGCTCAAAGAACGTATCAAGCTATCAATTTTGTCAAGCCATAAAGAGTAAAAAAGCAAAAGAGTAGGTTAATGCAAAAGTATTAAGGTGAAATTTGATACATGTCTACTCTTTTGGCTATAACTTTTTATAGGAATATCGTATTAATACAAAGTTTGCGGCATTGGAAACTAGACTTCAAGGGCTTTCCAACGGTATATTATATGTCCGATTCCGATAACCGAGCAAGAAATGGCGAGCGTTTGAAGTTGATGCAGTTTTTCAGTTCCGGGTCCGGTTCCGGTTCCATGGAACCGTTGGGCCGGTTGAACTGGTCCGGTCCAGCGATTCTAACCGGTTCCATTGGACCGATTGAACCGGTTCGGACCGGGTGAACCGGTCCGCGGTTCTTTGGTCCGGTTTTTTTGTTTTTTCCGGCGGTTCCACGGTTCCGGCAACTTTTTTCCGACGGGTCCACGGTTTCGCGGTTCGGAACCTGTCGCGAACGTTCCAATTTGGTTTTCAGCGGTTCGGTTCCGGGCCAACCCCGACCGTGGCCATCACTATCTATAGTTAGTTTGGGTCTATCATCAATCTTTAAAGATTGATGGTAAGCCCCTAATTTCTACCTTTTGAGTTTTTTTGATATGATTAGAATAAATTTTTGTCCTCTCCTTGTAAGAGAGTTGTTTTACCCATTCATTGGGTTGATTCTATCCATATATTAGGTTGTGAAGTCTCTCCTTGTGAGAGTGTGGAGTTATGAATTTTGGTCATTAGTTGATTTATTAGTAGAGATTAATTGGATGATGCAGCAGACGCCAAAATTGCAATTATCATCAACTACATCAAATTCAATTCTATCTCAAGACTACAACAGATCGAAAGACCCCCTCGTAGAAGGCTGTATCAAACAGCGATGTGGAAGAGGATATTCAGAATTGTCAGATCTCATACACAACGATCGTAGTTTTGTTATTTTTGAATTATATTTGTTTTTAGTTGTTATGTACTTGCTAATTTTTATCTCTGATGTAGATGTCGTATGACTCTTTATTAATGAATCAGGTATTATTCAAAAAAAAAAAAATATTCATTCAATGCATTGGAATGCGTAAAAAAAATATTACAAGTAAATTAGAACGGAAGAAGTACTTATTAATAAAAATATATAAAATATAAAAGTATTTCTAAAGCGCAAAAATTTAAGCACTACTAATAACTTTTTAATAAATGAATGAGAGTAATAACGAGCTTGTGGTTTGTGACGTAGTTCTCTTACTTCTAAGACAGGGTCCACATAAGCAATAAGCAACCAATATCAATATCATCATATATAATACTAGCTTGAATCCCGTGCCAAACATAGAAAATTTTAAAAAAGTAAATAATTTCTTAAACATAAACAAATTTTATTTAAATTATCATGATATTAATTTGTTATTTGTTAACTATAATAAATATAGAAAAAAATAATATTTGACGTTTAAGAGAAATTAAACGATCAATTTACATTTTCTTATGCTCGTAATATGAATATATTTTTTATGTCAAATATAATTGTAGTAACGTTTTATTTCAAATAAAGTAATTTTTTATGTTAAATATTTCTAACTGTCTTTCTTTTAATTTGCATTATTCTTTTACTTGCATTATTCCTTTAATTGTCATTATTTAGATGTGATTAACATTTAATGGGTTAAATTTTACTTTGATATTGACCAATTTTTTATTGCCATAGAATTGAATGTATTTTGGATGGAAAATAATCAACAAAAGAGTGACATGTGTCCTTTCTAAATAATGGTTTTAGTATATAGAATAGATAGATTCCGCTCGAGAGCAGGGTCTGAGTGAGGAAAGTTAACGCACAATTCACACTCGTACTCTCTTCACAGGGAGGACTAGAGGAAAGCGGTCGATTTTACTACATAAGAGAATATGAGTGGCGACGTTATCTCGAAATAATACCAGTTTGTAGAAACAAACTAGGTCTATATATAAAGTTTTTATATGTACCCCCAATATGAATATCATCGATTTATATTTTTATATACTTCTATCTACTTCCTCCGTTCTATAATACTTGCTACATTTAATTTTTTTTACGCAATTCAATGTATTATTTTGTTCATTTATATGTCGAATTATAAACATTTAAAAATCATAAAAAAAATTTATACTTCCTCCGTTCCATAATACTTGCTACATTTCCCATTTTGGGAAATTTCATATTACTTGCTACATTTCCTTTTTAGTAAAAAACCAATCATTTAAAGTTATACCTACTTCTACTTTTATCCTACTCTATATCTAATTACTCCTATTTTTCTTTTTCATTTTTCAACAAATAGTATTAAAAAATTCCAAAAAGGTAACTTTCCACCTACTACTCATCATTGCACAGTAACTCCTTAATATTTGTGCCCATGCAATGGTAGCAAGTAAATAAGAACGGAGGAAGTATTATATAAAAGTATGCCGTATGCGATTAGACGATTCAAACAAGATCTCAGTTGACTATATTATTACTTACATATCTATTAAATATAAAACGTTTGCAAAGCCACAATACTATTCATAGAATTGCGATGAATAGTGTTTTCACTGTTCATGCCTTTTCCTCCTATTTTCCCGCTTTCCTTTTCAGTTTCCTGTCTCTTTGACTCCTCTTTCCTCATTCTCAATCTTCATTCTTCTGGTTTTCTTGCTATAGGCGAAACAAAGCAATTTCTCTCATCCTTCTTTATCTTCAACCTTCAGCTTATCTGGCTGGGAAAATATACAAGCGAAACAAAGCAATTGAAGGTACATGGTAAATTTTCGATTTAATTATATTTTCCTTTTTGTTCATTTTTGTTCTTTAACCTTCCTTTTGTTCATGTTTTCTATTAAATATTACCTCTCTGAAGGAAGATTAAATCAGGCAATTGCTCAGTCCGACTCTCTTCCGGTCACCAAATGTAAGTTCAGTCATTGATTTTCGTTGTCAATCTCTCTATTTTTGTTAATTCGTTCTTTGTGTTGATATAATTATGTGCAGATTTTCAATCTTCAAATGAAGAAGAAGGAGGTGGAGGAGCTACACTCTAACTACCCAGAAATTCTCAAACTTCCCATCTCATCCATCTCATCCATTGTTTGGCGTTTTCTACTTTTGTTAATCCTAAATTTCATGGTGTCTGGCAATTGATTGATGAGAAAGATCAAACACGAGATTAAACTCGATTGTTGCGTTTCTACTTTGATTAAGGTCAGTTTTCTTCACATTCATTTTTTTTTTTGCTTTTATTTATTTCAGTCTTGTTTTTTTCTCAATCTTCACTTTCATTTTTTGGGGTTTGATTTGCATTTTGGTTGCTTGAATTTTGTTTTTTGATGAATGCGAATTTACTTCATTGATTAGGGTTTTGTTACTAAGAAAGTCGGGGGTTTTGATTTGGATTTTACTTCATTGATTAGGGTTTTGTTACTAAAAAATTTAGGGGGTTTTGATTTGGATTTTTGGTTGCTTGAATTTTGTTTTCTAGATGAATGAGGGTGTTGAAGATACTAAGACAATCTTGTTGCAGGGGTAGATATCGACACAGGAAGATACTAAGACACTCTTGTCTAACATAGGTATCAATGTATTTTCTCTTTGTGCTTTATGTTTAACTTTACTATATATTGATGTTGAAGCCATTGTCAGATCATTGGTTCAGAGGAACGTTCCAGCCATATAGTAGATCTTTGCTTGAACGTTTTGAATTGGATAGTGACTCAGATATTTGAGGTTAGTTATTCTGCACCTACAATTATCTATAGCTCTTAATCTTTAAGAAGATCGTAAAAGGAGAGAAGTGAAAAAATCCTAAGAATGTAGATGAGGAGTTTGGTATGCCACTCATCTTAGTTAATATATTTATCTAAATTGCAGTAGCGTAGTGAGAGTACTGATTAGCTACCTGACTATGTTTGTAGTGAGATATGAAGCTCACTTAGAAGATGGAACATTGGTTGCAAAATCTGATGATGTGGGGTTCACTGTTAGTGATGGTGTGTGTTACGAATTTGTGTTGTATCTTGTAAGTTAGTCTCTCCACATGGATGTTGATGATTAAGGTACTCTTTTCACTTCACCTTATAATCTCATTTATGTTAGTGATGATACCTCTTGCAAGTCATTAATCTGACATGTAGGAGGCAAATCTTGCTAAGGCATTCAAAAGAACATGTGATGCTTAATTTTACATATTATTATTATGATTATTGTCTGATTGATGTTAATGGATTGCTTACTGTCTCATGATTCACTAATGTCCTTGTTAATCGTGAATCTAAATAAGCGAATTATGGTCTATTTTTGGCTACTTTAGGGTCATTTTGAGCTAATTGTAAATTTATAAAGCGAATTAACTAGGGAGTAAGTTTTTGGTGTGTTTGTGTAGTTTTTCATGACTGTTTGTTTATGTTTTAGTATTTTGCATATAAGGTGTTTGTTTTTTGGTCACTTTAAGACTTTAGTTTTAATTGGGTTTTATGTTTGTTGACATTAATATTAAATTGTACTTTGATTTTGTATTTTGCTGCAACATTTGTTCTTTTTGGTCCCTTGAGCACGATCTCAATTTATTTATGTGTCAACTTCTAATCAAACCCCCAAAATAGTTTGATTTTTGGTTAGTTAGTGGAACTTTTATGTTTTGATTTGAGAAAAATGAGATAAATCTTTCACATCCATGGTTATCATTTGTTTATGTGCTTCAAGGTTTTTTCCTGATTGTCTATATTGTTTTAATGTGTTTATTATAGGTTTTGTTTTTTAGGTCATTTGTTCATCTTATTCCATTTTTTTATTACTTGATTTAACCTATTTTTCATTTGTGTTCATATGTTCTTCATCATATTCAATTGTTCACTGTCATTTCATTGCTTATTTTGCTTCTGCCTCAGTATTTCCTATTTACGTCAAAAGATGAAGATTCATTATTGAAGGCCATTGACTTTGGCCTGTCTGATTTTGTTAAACCAAGTTTGTCATTTGTTTTGTAATACTATACAATTTATATTTATGAATATGTTGAAGTGTAATACTATACAATTTATTCTAATATGTATGTCGCTGAAGTGTACTATGTCATCGACTCACCGTGGATATTTTATTTGCAGATGAGAAGGTAAATGATATAGTGCCGCACATAATATGGTGGACTTGAAGTTTTGCATGTATTGTATACCACTAAGGAAAATGTTTGGAGTGTGTGCGTAATGTCATGGTTTAGCTTGACCATTAGGATTATGCGCATCGTCGTTTCAAAGTAATTAAAATTGGTCATCTTTTTTGGGTTTAATCTCTTTATTTTGGGTTTAATCTTGTATTTTTTTTGCTTTTAGTAGAATGGAGAAATTGAGTTTCTTATTTAACGTTTGTTCATTTCCTTGTTTTTGTGTAGAAGAATGATTGATGGTTTTAGTATATTTATTGTTGTAATCTTACAATTATAGCATTTAAAGCTTCAACCAGTATATATAATGTGATGGAATTAAGTCTTAAAAATCTAACCATGCTTATAACATGTAGTTTGATGACAAATCATCACGCGAAACTGATTCTTGCACGCACTTGCAATTTTCTAAATCTTGTGATGGAACACTGGCATTGTTACTTGATAATACTGGATCATCACTTTCTAATCTTGCTTTAACTTTCTGATTGTTAGGATAGACCAAAGGATTTGTTTTACTGAATTCTATTATGGTAATAATATGGTTGACAATAATCCAACTGTCAATTTTATTGAATGAAGGTTGCATAAATCAGCTCTAATATACGGAGGCCGGAAATAATGCATACTTTTAGAGGTGTCTTCCTGTGTGGTGAGCTAAAGCTATCAACAGTCTTTTACTCTTATAGCATGAATTTATTGCAAAAGTGTGACTCAGATCTTCTGTTTAATCATTCCAAATCAGGTCGAACTTGACATTGAAGGGTATGGGAGTCATGCTATTTCACATGAAGGGAATTCAGGTAATTGAGGCAAAATGAGTAAGATGGCCCAAAATAGAAAATTAGACGAATGAAGAGGGGGCGAGGGAGTACACTAATGGGAGAGTTGTCACATTTTCCGAATGTTAATGGGATGGCAGAATACTACTAATTTTGGGTGTGTAGTTTCAAATTTCTAGCTCAATATAAGTATTGGATTTGTTCGCTTTCCAGTTTATTGTTCTGTTAATCTTAATTATGATTCTTTTTACTTTGATTTTGGTTTTGTTGAGTATAATTTTTTCATTATGATTTTGTTGCTTTCCTTTGCTTCTCCCTTTTCCTCTTTTCTATGTTCCTATTGTGATGTTCGTTTCCGTAACGTGTTTGTTTCCATTTCTTTCTATATCAGGTTCATTTCACATTTTTGTACTGTTCTTAGTTATGATTCTTTTTATTTTGTTGAGTATGATTTTTCTATTTTGATTTTGTTGATTTCACTATTTCGTACTTCTCTAGATTACATTTAACGTTTATATAACCTTGATTTTAATCTGATAAAGGTAAAAGTTAGCTCATTTAACATTGATTTTGTTCTTGGTCATTGCTAGGATTTCTCATTGTTGTACAAGCTAATACTGGACATGCTATTTAAGTATTATCATCAATTCCACAAGGTTAGATTACAATTGTTGTTTTTACCTGGTGTCAAAGTGAAGACCTTTGACGTATCCAGAATGATGATTAACGACTTACCACACCAGCAGCACCTGCTGTGATGACCATTGGAACTGTAGCAGAACTTAATCCTGAGGAGCACATTACTAGATCGTTACTGCTCGCGAGATTGAATATGCTGCATCTAATGTTTACGTAGCCTGCACGAATATGTTATAGTTTTCAGATCATGTATCCGATATTTTCATTGAATGTGATGCACTATATTGTTTGCAATATTGAATGATTGTACCTTTTCAATCAAACCCAACACCCCTGGCTTCGTAGGGGTTGAACATATTCCCCCTTCAGTGATTCAGTCTGAATTACATCTGCACCTTTTTGCTGCAGAAGCTCTGCTAACCTAGCTATTGATCAGCAACTCATGTTATTATATTTGAGTTTTGAACTCTCTCACTGTCATTGCGGCCTCTTCAACAAAACTTGCACTAAAAAAAGGAGGGCAAAGGAGGGCAAAGGAGGGAAGGACCCAAGAACACCGAGAGCAATTTGTTCAAGGTTTAAATTGTATTGAATATTTATTTTATTTTAATTTGAAGAGGAGAAACAATAACCTTTGATATTTATTTTATTTTGATTTGTAATTAGCTCAATGTAATCAGTGAAGTTTTTTTTTTTATAATTGAAGGGTTGGAATTAGTAATGTTTGTACCTTTAGATTGAATTTTAAATTCTAAAACTTCACATTGTATGTCTATTTTTTATACTTGTCTCAGACAATTATTACGTTTATGCTTACCAATTAATGAAAATGATTAGGCCAAATTAATTTCTAAGCCTAAATTCAAATATAATTCAAGTAGTAAAATTTCATGCAAGCAATGTTAGATAGTTTATAATTGCATTGAATATGATGAACTGGTTAGTAGGATTTTTTTTGAACATTTTGTTGGTATTTAATCCATGATTAGTAGATTATGTTTCACATGATGTAATCATTAACTACATCCAATGGTTTTATAGTTGCTTGCACAAGTAATGCTATTATCATCAATACAATTCCTTTTATTAATTTAATTATAAGTGAAGTGTTATAATCTTGGATCATTCATGTTTATTTGAAAACTTATCATCATCAATATAGTAGCAATATTATGTGTTGTAACTTTACATTTGATATATATTCACAATCATACTATTGGCATACTTTTGTTTTATACCAAATTTGTTGATGTAGATGCGATTTTAATTGGACCAACAACTTTGTTTGTATACATTAAAAATCATAATATAATTACTCTTTTGTAACAATTTGAATTGTACTTAGCTAAATTATAAAATAAGTAAAATTTAGTATGATTAAGGTTAATTACTCCACTTTAAATATAAACCTAAGTGACAAACAATTCGCTTCATTCTAACTTGATGCCATCAATTTACTCTATGTCTTGAAAAATTCAATATTTGTATAGCAAAATAAATTGGTATATTCAACATAAACATTTTCTCAACTATTTTTTTAAAATCGAAATATAAATATTATCATTAAACTCGAAAGTATAACTTGGGGGACCGCGTGCGAAGCACGCGGCCCCACAACTAGTTACATAAAATAAACTTAAATGATAAATAGTGCCCCAAAATAAAATGTGGCAAGTATTATAAAACGAAGAAAATATATTTTTAAAATAAAGACTTTTCTTTACAGTCGATGATCAAAAACTTTTATACTGGAACTTGGATTCACGTTAATTCAATAGAAGTCAAAATAGCTAGTGACCAATTACATTCTCGCAATTTGCTATTTATTGAGGAATACCCCACTATCTGCAGTACCTGTATGCAATGTGTGTATCCAGCGTCATGCATGTAGGACGTTTCTCATATGTACTATGCTGTCCTTTATTCTCTTTTTTATTTTGTAGTAAAGTGGACACCTGTGCTTCTCTCATTGGTTAAGGTTTTATCCTCATGTCCTGAATGAATGAATGAGCATGACTGTTATCACATATCATTTCCCTTATCTGAGTATCGAAATCATCACTATTGGCCGCCATTAAAGTAGAACAGCTACATTCCTGAATCCTGATTCTAGTTCCTGTACCCCCAATTACACATTCCTAAAACCTCCATGGATGCGCTACCGAAGGCCACTCTGGAACTGGCGAAAAGGCAGAGATTTAAGTCCTTAAAGAGAGTAGACCTAGACTTAAATCAGAAATTGGATGAAATTCCATACGGAGCTCATTGCGGCAAATTGGAAAATGGGTTGACATACTATGTTCGTTGCAATCCTAAACCTCAAATGCGTGCTGCTCTTGCTCTTGCTGTTAAAGTTGGGTATGTCTTCTTTTTTTAACTTTTTTCAAAAATGCACAATTCATACTATTATTAATTAAAACCTGTTTACTTATATAGTAAGTTGTAATTTGTAATTTGTAATTGGTAATTTACAATTTGTAATTTGATTTATGATGGCTACCAACAAGGTGGAGGTCCATTAAAGATGCTTGTCTTACCGATATTCAGCGACTTTGAATCAAGACTACATGAATTTGCATCGTTTGTAAATGAATTTGAAATAAAGTGATATGATCCGCTATCAAATCAGTAAATATGACATTTGACTAGAATAGCTAAAAAAAAATTAGACAAATTGAGAGGAATAGGGAATAACAACAATTTGTGATGTAATTTTATATGATTTGTTGAAATTGCTATGGTTATAATTAGTCATGGAAGCAATTCAAAATAAAACTTTGCATCGTTTACATTTCATTACAAAAAAGTATATTGGAATTAATTGGAATAAATCCCTTGATTGATTTCTTAATAAATACAAGGTGAAATCCCTAGTTTTAGGAAACATCCTAATTACAAAGTATTTACTAAATATAAAGATACACAAAATCACAATATATTATTCTAGCAAGATATTATTCTATCAAAGTACTCTATAAATTTTATAAAATTGTTTTCTGAAGACATTTAATTTTTTTATTATGTTAATAATGATAGATTACTGGGGAAAATGAGAGGAAAAAACTGTGTCATTAAAAAATTAAACATTAGTAATAAATTGGTTCTGCCGACTGTCAGAATTATTATGTTTTTTATTTAATGGGTTATTCCTACTGCATTATTATAATTGATCAATTTTATATCCCCATTTTTTTTGATTTTTTTGAAGATCCATTTTTTTTGAATTCATACAATGAATAATGAATAAGCAATTTTTATTTATAATGAGATAGCTAGCTAAGTGATGAACTGATGATAGACAAATTCTAAAAAGTGTATCAGCGGTTATTGATTGATATGCGTAGTTTTAAATCTATGAAACCTATTATGTATTGTAAAGTCATAAAAAAATGTGTATCGATTGATATAATATAAAACAATCACATCACGTCAATTACTGCATCACTTAAACTTGTTACAAGGGCTACAACATTATGGCTGTAAGTTAATTAGTATTTATCTTTTTATTTATGGTTTTGTTTAATAAATGATTTGAGTTTATTCACTATTTAAAAATTGCAAGGGCGGTTGTGGCCCGATTCAAAGTGTGCAATGGAACATGGCCCCTAGAAAAAAGGGGCCTCATATATAAAATGCTGCTAGACCTTTTAATAATTCGAAGTAGAGAAGCTGGTCACCTATTCATCTTAAAGAAAAAACATCAGGGTTTCAAACATGGTTAGAGACAAATTTTTGAAATTGATGTTATTATTTTTGTTGACTGGATTGTACTTCCCAAAGTCCCAAACCCTCGATTCACACACCCTCCATTTTTCATCTTCCTCAATTTAATTTTCAAGGTTCCCCATGTACCCTCTAGCATTAATTTTTCCACTAAATACCAACTGCACTCATCAATTAGTAGTAATTTTTATTTAATGTAAAGAAAGTAAAACACTTTAAAAAATAAAATTTATCAAAAAGAGCTAAAGCCCACAATATAATATAAGAGAGGGAGTAATGGTCGACGAAGCACCAGCGAGATGGAAGTGACCGGCGAGAAGAAAGTGGCTGGCGGGGTGGAAGTAGCAGCAACAATAGGCAAAAAGTAGGTATTGTCTTGTGTGGGTATTTTTTCTCTGATTACTTTTTAATAAAGATGAGTTTGATGACTTTTTTATTCTAAAGTTTTTAATTTTTGTCCAATTCCTTATTCAAGAATAGGTTTGTTTTACTGTTTTAGTGATTAACAATTTTAATGTTTGTTGGAGTCTTTGATTGTGTACAAACTCAATTTGATTTTGGTGAATTGTGAAAAAAATCATATCTTGTTTTTTATATCATTAATTTGTGGGTTATTTAATGATACTTATAATATTTTAAAAAAATTTATTGTTTAAAGATTTTGTGAAATGTGATTAGAAAATCTCTAGTAAGTTCCCATAAATACTATCTTTTAATATTAAAGTATTTTCAAAATCATATAGGGCCCCGATTTTCATATAAAAATAAAATCAAACAGGACCCTATAATCTTTGCTCCGCCCCTAAAAAATTGTAGGGTTGTTAGTGAACCTGATTCTTGCACCATATAAGTGGGCATTAAAGATATTTTTATCTGTGTTCAATGCTTTAGTTTAAGCTCATATACTTGATGACCACGATGCCATTGAGGAAGTGGAACAGTTGAAGTTGTAACTTGTAATCCTAGGTCCAAAGTCCCTAAACCACTGATACAAATATGACACTTCCTCTTATTCATTATTAATGTCTAAATTGATAATCTGATATTCTCTCCTATTTTCCCTAAGTGTTCCATTTGACTTTTCATCATTTTTTAGGTGGTCAAATGAGACCACATGTGTAAGAGAAAAATATAGAGTTTTTAAATTCTTATAGGTGTAAAGTGGGGTTAGTAAATGTAAAGGTGTAAAATAGTTAAATTTCGTAGGGATAAATAGGTAAAATTAACATACTCAAAATAGAAATGAGACATTTAGGGTGACTTGACCCAATAAGGAAATGGGACACTTATGATGAATAGGAGGGAGTATTATTCATCGATCACTTTTAATTTGTGTTTTATAGTTAATATACAAGTTAAAATATAGTCAATTCAGAACTTGTTTGATTTGTTTCAATGTAAACTTTATTAAAATCAACATTTCCTAATTTTTAATTAAACACGATTTAAGATATTTACAAATGAATAAGTGCATTGCAAACGCGCAAAAATCAAAAGGAATAATAATATTGAATACGATGGAGTATTTATTGTAAGAGTTGGCAATCAGTGAACATGATGTTGTTAGTGTGTTTCGAACTCGGCACCAAGACTCGGCTTTTTCGGCATGCTGAGCAGTTATCCTTGTTCTTCATGGGTTTTGACGGTTACCAATTTATATGGGCCGGTTGCTTTGTGTTGATTGTGTAGTAATATATACCCCAGTATTAGGGTCAGGACATTTTATCATCATCATCATCATCATACCCAGTGTTCCCGCACATGGATACTCTATGGTCAGGGTCCGGGGAAGGAAGGTCGACGGCGTCTCATACCCAGAAGGAGAGGGCGGTCATAAGAGTCCTTCGGCTCTATAGTAGTCTTCAAGGATAGGACCTGCAAATATCTGAGACCTGCATCTTACACCCACGTTAGCCAAACATAGGGATCATTTATAAATTTAAAAACGATACAGGTAAAAGAGGCAGTGAATAGCGATGACGAAAGACACAGAACAGTAACAAACAAGTCTAGTAATCTAGGACGTGAATAAGGCGCCGCCATGTGGCTCTATCCCTGGTCAGGTCCTTAGAGAGGTGAAGTTCGAGCAGGTCGCTGTTAATCTGCTCCTCCCACGTCCTCTTAGGTCTTTCCCGGCTTCTCTTGCCCTCCACTATGATGTGTTCAACCCTCCTCACTGGAGCGTCATGGGTGCTTCGCTGCACATGCCCAAACCATCTGAGCCTGTTCTCCCGCATCTTTGCAGAGAGAGGTGCAACCCCTAACTTCTCACTAAACTCCTGATTTCTAATCCTGTCCATCTTTGTCTTACCACACATCCATCTCAGCATGCGCATCTCTGTTACATCCATTCGCTGCTCGAAAGCCTTCTTTACAGGCCAGCACTCTGTTCCGTACAACAAAGCCGGCCTAATCGCAACGCGGTAGAATTTCCCTTTTAGTCTACTAGGAAATCTTTTATCACAAAATTAGGACATTTTATGATTCACAAAATTAGAGAGATCACAAGAGAGTCATTGTTTAGTGTGATTGGTTCTTGATTCATCTTGTAATCTTTGCACACATAGTGAAATTGTTCAATCTCGCCGGTTGACGTCACTATCACATTGATAGTGAACCACGTTAAATTTCTTGTGTCTTTTCTTATTGTTTGCGTTGAATCTTTGTTGTTTCATAATTGTTTTTCGATCTTGGCTTGCGCTGTCGCACAACAATTGGCATCAAGAGATTAGGTTTAATCCTTGGACAGTTTTTTCAGTGAAACAATGGGGGAGATTTAACAATTAGAATTGAGAAATTTAATGGGAAAAACAGTTTCGGGCTATGACAAATTAAGATGAAGGCGTTGTTGAAACATCAGTAGCTCTAGCGTCCGTTGGCTCCCAAGAGTGTTACTTCGGGGTCTAAAGACGGGCTAACTGACGGGCAACTCGCAGTAATGGAGAAGAAGGCTCATTCCACCATTTTGCTGAGTTTGAATGCTCATATCATCATAGAGGTTGCTGATCAGGGGACGACAACATAATTGTGGCTTAAATTGGAATCATTGTATATGAATATGACCAAGTCACTGACAAACAAGCTGCTACTAAAACAACGGTTATTCGGTCTTCATATGCAGTCAGGTACTCCCTTACGGGATCATCTAGAAAATCTTAATTCTATTTTATTGGATTTGCGTAATTTAGATGTTAAAATAGATGATGAGGATGATGCGTTGATTTTGCTTGTATATTTACCATCTAGTTTTGAGAATTTTGTTGAGTCGTTTGTGGAAGGCAAAGACTCGTTGACCCTAGAAGAAGTGAAGGCAACACTTCACACTAGGGAATTGCGTCAAAAGGCAACTGGTTTAGGGGTGTTCATTAGCGGGTACCCGGTTAGTCGGGTACCTTTTTTAACGGCCCGTGTCCCGGCCTAATTAATGCGGGTACCCGATTTTTGGGTACCCGGATAAGTCGGGTCGGGACACCGGGTACCCGCTTTTATATTTTGATTTTTTTTTGGGAAGATTTATTTTTAATTACATTGCAGTTTTTATAATAAAAAGAATCCAGATTTTGATTATCCTAGTCAATATCTACTCCATAAGGCCAAAAGATTGGATAATCACAAATTGTAATTGAAGGAACTTAAGAAGCAAGTCAGATGATGAAAGCAATCCATGGAACGTTATTAAAAACAAATCTTCCCAATATTATTGTAAAAAGAAATTCAGAAATATTTTTAATGACATTGCTTTCTGATTCATCCAAATGTGAGTCGACATCTGAAAAAAAGTCTGAATCTTCCTCGTTTAGATTAATCAGAGACACCCAAACACCGGTCCTATCAAGTTTCCAGAACGAAGAAGAATTTGTGTAGGCTGTAAAAGCAAGAGCAGACGAACCAGAAGAAGAATGGATGCTTTGAGAATCAAAACCATAAAAATGAAATTAAGACCATAAAAACATACCTTAGGAAGATGAAGATTCAAAAAGAAAAAGCATAGAAATTAAAAGACACACCTTAGAAAACAAGAGTAAATTTTAGGAAAAAAGAAGATGGAGTTGAGGGAACTAAAGAAGCCTAAGAAGATGAAGTTCAGATCTTAGAATTGAAAATGGAAGGTAACGGCGCCCTGAGTGAGAAGTGATGTTTAGTTTGAAGAGTGAAAACTGAGAGTAAAAACCCTAAAAAGTATATATATATATATATATATATATATATATATATATATATATATATATATATATATATATATATATATATATATATATATATATATATATATATATATATATAGATATATATATATATATATATATATATATATATATATATATATATATATATATATATATATATATATATATATATATATATATATATATATATATAATATATATATATATATATATTAGGCGGGTAATTAACGGGTACCCGGATTATTATTTAATCGGTCCATGACCCGGCCCGGTTAAGACGGGTCGGGTACCCGACCCGGATCTTTCAAGTTTTTTTTGCATTTTGACCCGCCATTTATATTGCGGGTCATCGGGTCGAGTCGGGCGGATCGGGTTTATTTGAACACCCCTAATTGGTGATAACGAAGGTAGTGGTAGTGGGTTATTTGTTAAATTTGGGAAAAATTCTAGGAAGAAAAGGGGTTTAATAGTGATAACGGTGCTGAGACAGGTACTGGTGATTGTATGGATGGGTCTAACAACACTAGGAGAATTACATGTTATTATTGTAAAGAACCAGGACATTTTAAGTCAAGTGTCCTAAATGAAAGAATAAATCTCAAGCCGCTGTAGTTCAAAGTAAGCAGAATAAGAACTATGATTTTGAGGAAGACTTAGCATTGGTCGGCTGTGTTGAGTCTGGGGAATCGTGTGCTTTTTGGGTTCTTGATTCTGGTTGTTCATTCCATATGAGTCCTTGTCGAGATTGGTATGACACTTATGAGTCCTGTTTTGGAGAGTTAGTTACAGTTGGTAATGGTGCTTCATGTGAGATAATAGGTATCGGTTCTATGAGACTACGGAGTGTTGATGGGAGAAGGTTAACTTTGACCAGAGTGAGGCATCTTCCCGCATTAGGGAAGAATTTGATTTCACTTGGAACCTTGGATGATTTGGGGTTTAGTGGAAAATTCTATAATGGGGATTTGAGTGTCTTTAAGGGTTCAAAATTGATACTTAGGGGTATTAAGGAGAGATCCCTGTACGTCTTTCAGGGTCTTACATTGCTTAGTTCTGTTATTAGTGTTTCTACTTGTCACCGGGAGATGATTGGTCAGGATAGACATGGCCTATGGGTGAAAGTAGAAAGTTAGTTATGTCCTTTGGGAATCTTCATACATGTGTCAAGGTACATATCTCGAGGTTGACAAGCGTCAGGTGTTTGAGGTTAAACACAGGTTGAAGCTTGGAATTGAAGCTCAGGTTGGTGATGACAGGTTGTGTGGAAGGAAGATTGGTTGGCTACAAAGGGACTGTTGTTTTTCAGTATTTGCTATGTTCTGTGTTTTAGGTGTTTTGAGGCATTATACCTATCTTTAGTGCTTGGCTTAGGAGGAGGTACTGGGTTTGTTTGTTCAATCGGGATCTACACATAGGAATCTAATAGGCTGATTACAGAAATTGTTTTTTTGGTTGCTATAAGTGTGGTAGGTTATACATTGAAACTTGTGGGAATAACAAGGTTGGTAGTCGGTTTTGTGGAGTCATTTCTCACTTGAACCTCCAACTTATGAGCATTATTTAGAGTATAGCGAGCAGGCGTAATGGCTTGCTATGACTGCATGTGTGAGTGGAGTCTGGGAACGATTTGGGGTACTGATTGGGAGGAAGATTTTAGAGTCTTCGTATTATTGGTACTATAGGTTTGTCATGGAGAAGCGTAATTATCCATCTGTTATTATTATACTTGTTATCATGAAGTTTGTGACCTGTGTTGATAGATTGGTAGTGTTGCTCATCTCATTTATGTCACCTCAAATTGAGGCCAGCGTGTCTATATGTCTGGAGTTCCGGTTTGCTGTTTGAAGTATGCTGTTATGTGTACTTGTTTTGCGCATGCCATTATTGTCATTTGCAGATTTGTGACTCAACCTGGGTAAGACACTGGCAGCCAGCAGGTAGGTAGTTGCTCTCTCTATGGGTTATAAGTAGAGTTGTTCAAAAATGACCTGACCTGAAAACTCGAAACGAAACCGAAAGTAAACCGACCCTAAAATATGTTCCTATTTTAGGTTTATCGAACTGACAATACCCGAACCGATGTTGTACCCGAACCGGATGACTACTAAAAATGGGAAAGCTGAACCTGAACTGTAATCGAATATTGTAACCGACACATAATCGTTCACCGAGATTACCCGAACCTAAAAATGACTGACCCGAGTTATATCCGACCTGAATCATGCTCGAAACCGAACTCAATCCGGCTAAAATCGACTTAACCCGAACGAATTTTAAATCAAATTGCTTCAAATCTAAACCAATTTTTAACATAGAAGTATGATATACTTATATTCAATCATCTTATTAGCCAATCTAATAAATTTATAGATATTTTAATAAATAAAATTTTATAAATACATGATTTCATATATTTCGAGTTAATAATCAATGGTCAATGTTTAGTTAAATACTTTTAATCGTTGATAGAGGACTTTATAGTGTCGTCGCTAAAGTTTCTAATCAAACAAAATTTATAAACACCCTAGCTTAACTCTACACACAAGGGTAGTGGCAAGTAGGGGGTCGATCCATAGGGACACGAGTTGTGAGACTTAGGGCCTCTTCAGGTGTTGGGGAATCAGGTATGAAATAGTGGTGATGAGCTAGACTACAACTACAACTACGAAAGCAACAGACAAAGAAACATCGGGATAGGGGCTAACTTGTGTGCAACGGACTTTATATAATTAATTTAGGGTCTACCTTGGGTTGATCGCAAAGGTGTGGATTCATATACGAAGAGCGAACCGATCCTGGATCGGGCTTAGGATCCGCCTCCGAGAATCTCGTTCCTATCACTCTCGTGAGTAAGAACAAGACCTACAAGCAACAAAAATCCAAAAACCGCATCAATCCTCCTCTGCTCTCGAAGTAAGAGGGTAAAACTCCCTTTTCATGGGGTGAGTATAGGTTTCGACTCTCGCTGTTCTCCTAACTCAACTCCTCCCATTGAAATAAGGTCGGTTCTCATGCAGACCCAACTCTCGTTAGTGCCCGAAAAAGGAGATCCGGGTGACATCAATTCAATGGGCGGAGCTACCCACTTTTGGGGTTCACAATCAAACCAACATCAACCCATTTCTAACCATAATTAATCCATTAGCACAAAATGAGTCAACCCCTAACCCCAAACAACTACTCACTAACTATAATCATAATCACACCATTAATAATCATCATCAATATCGAAATCATTAATAACAAATAAACTAAATCTCAATCAAACACCAATGACAAAATATAAATAAAGACAAGAGCAAATAACTAAAAGCAATCAAGAAATATCATAATCAACTAAAATTAATAAATAGACAATACAATACTAAAAATAAATGAGATTAGAATTTACCCACAAAATTTGAAGGAGATTTAAGGATGAATGACAAAAACCCATAAATGCATATCATCAAACTCCATAAGAGGCCCTTGAATTTTCAAATAAAAATACCAACAAATGAGAGGATATAATGTGATTAACTAAAATAAACAATAAAATAAAATTTTGATTAAGAAAAACAAAATAAAGACAAGAAAAATTAAAGAAATTAAACTACGGTTTATAAGAGTAGTTAGAGAAAAGAGAAAAGAACACTAAGAAAAGCTACTGCCCTAATCCTAATTGCTGCCCTCGGTTTTTGCTCTCGAAAATGAGTTTTTAAAGTCTCATTTCTAAAATTGGGCCTAGACGGTGTAATGTATTTGAAGCCTGCGCGCAATAGTATCATAAAAATACCGATCTTTAACCCAACCGTGACTAATCGACCCGACCCGAGTGTGACCCGTCATAACAAACAACTGAAACATAACCGGTCCGAAATACAACCGAACCAAATGACACCCGTCCGAAACTGACCCGATCACCTAAATGAACACCCGTCCGAAACTGACCCGGAATGATGTTGAGTGCTTTGGTTTATTGGTTGATAGTTGGATTGGGATCACTAGACTTGGTGTTGATCTTACTTTGGGCGGCTTCATGATAAGTTTGGAGTCTTAATTAGAGTCTTCGGTAAATGTGAAGATTAAATACATGATTCACAAAATTAGAGAGATCACAAGAGAGCATTGTTTAGTGTGATTGGTTCTTTATTCATTTTGTAATCTTTGTATACATAGTGAAATTGTTCGATCTAGGTGCCGGTGGACGTAGTTATCACATTGATACGTTAAGTTTCTTGTGTCTTTTCTTATTGTTTGCTTTAAATCTTTATTGTTTCATAATTGTTTTTTGATTTTGGCTTTCGCTGTCGCACAACACATGGCATGTGAGCAACAGTTAGGGATGGGCATGGGTTGGATCTGGGTCGGGTCCAGCATGACCCAGATCCAGACCCTAATTTTTTTTATTGGACCCAGACCCGGACCCGAATCCATAGGGTCTAAAAATTTTGGATCCGGACCCAGACCCTTAGGGTCTGAAGGGTCTAGGGTCTGGATCTGGGTCCAACACAATTTTATTTTTTTTCCAAAAATTTTTTAAAAAATATATTATGAAGTGCACTTTTCGACCATTTGCATAAAATTATTTAAACATTTTCGACTAACGAGGATCCTCAAGTACTTTATACTAATTGAGCGAAACATAGGAAGTTTTTCAACATTCAAATTCTTATAACGAAATGTTTATCAAGTCTATAATTTTTAAATTATTGATACAACGACCAAATTTTAAACTACATGAACCGGTAAAGTTCAAAATAACGCAATGTTAAAAAATATAACAAAATTCAAATCAAGCAATTAAATACACATAATGCCTAATAAATAATTTTTAAAAAAAACATGTAAATGGGTCCATGGGTCGGATCTGGGTCGAATCTGGGTCTCAGATGTGAAGACCCGAACCCGGACCCGGACCCTAAGGTCATGGACCCAAATTCGACCCGGATCCATAGGGTCCAATAAAAGGTGGACCCATACCCTCAAAATTAGGGTCGGGTCGGGTCTAGACCCTTAGGGTCCAAGACCCGTGCCCATCCCTAGCAACAGTACTAGTTACTTTGGCCAACTCTTCCACATGAAGATTTATTTTTTTTCCTTCTCTCTTAAGTACTTGAAAAATCAATGCTTACTGATTTGATTAGATGACAATAAAAGGGACCTGTGAAACTTCTTTCACGGTTCTGGTCTACTGATGTTTTTGTCTGAGTGGACTTCTAAAGTGTTATGCTAATAGATTTTTGGTCTTATTAATATCTAAAAGATTTAAGATTTTGTATTAATCTGACAATTACAAATATGTGATAGTAACTCATATAGTATTATCTGTACAGTTGTATCTAAACTCTTCAAGTTCTCTTGTGAGTTGTTAGATATTTCATCTAATTAATACAAATCTCAAACCTTGTGAGATTTTCATTTTGCTTACCAACTCTTTGTTTTATGTCTTTGGAAAGATGCTCCTATATAATCACTCATAATGATGGAAAAAATGAAAATACAAATGAGAAATATAGTATTTACATTTTATTTGGATAACAATTCAGAGGAGAAAGGATATAAGGAAAGGGGTAGGCAAAACCGAAAGGAAGGGAAGGTGAAAGGGGAGGTAAACAACCTCACTCAAGGATCACAAGTATGAAGTTTAAGTGTATGTTTGTTTTGTGTTAATGTATAGGAACCAAATATCCAATGTAATAATGAATGACAAAAATAAGTAAATAATCAAGACTAAAGAGTTGAATAACTCTCTGATTAGGGTTTTAATGTGTTTGATTATTATTGCTTAATCAAAAAATTACAGAGGCAGCTATATAAAGATACAAAGTTACTCTAAATACAATATTCTGAATCCCTAAATTATCTCCTAAATATATGACAATCAAGCTATCTATGGAATGTGCAAATATACAGAGAATCCGAAATATTCTGCTCTTCACTCCCCCTCAAGTTGGGTCGTGGGATCTTGAACACCCAACTTGCACAAAGTATCTTCAAACTGTTCTGCTCCTACCGCTTTTGTCAAAATATCAGCCAGTTGGTCTTTCGATCTAACAAATGGAATATGAATGATTTCAGCTTCAAGTTTCTCTTTCATAAAGTGTCGATCGACCTCAACGTGTTTCGTTCTGTCATGCTGAACCGGATTCTCTGAAATACTTATCGCTGCCTGGTTATCACAACAGAGTTCACTGCTCTGGTCCTGTGGAAACCCAACTTCATCCAACAATTTCCTTATCCAAAGTACTTCCGTAATTCCTTTTGCTATGCCTCGAAATTCTGCCTCAGCACTAGATAAAGCCACGACCTTCTGTTTCTTGCTTTTCCATGTAACAAGATTTCCCCCAACCAAAGTGAAGTACCCTGAGGTTGATTTCCTACTATCTCTGTCTCCTGCCCAATCTGCATCTGTAAAGGCATGAATGTTGAGATGCCCATGTCGTCCAAACAATATTCCCTTCCCTGGGGTTCCTTTTAAATATCTGAGGATTCTCAAAGCTGCTTCCATGTGTTGAGTCTGTGGTTGATGCATGAAACGGCTCATCACCCCTACAGCATATGCAATGTCAGGTCGAGTATGTGATAGGTAAATCAATTTGCCTACCAAATTCTGATACTGTTCTCGATCAGCAGCTTCTCCTCCTTCGATTGTCTGTAGCCCATGATTAACTACTATCGGTGTATCTGCTGGTTTGCATCCTAACATTCCAGTTTCTGCAAGAAGGTCAAGGATGTACTTCTTCTGACATATGAATATTCCTTTCCTCGATCTCATCACCTCAATGCGAAGGAAGTATTTCAACCGCCCCAAATCCTTCATTTCAAATTCCCCAAACAATCTTGTTTTCAGACTTTGGATTTCTTCTTTGTCACTCCCTGTAATGATCATATCATCAACATAAATGATTAAGCAAGTTATCAAACCTCCTCTTCTCTTCAAGAACAAAGTGTGATCTGAGTTGCTCTGTCGGTATCCAAATCTCCTCATAGCAAGGGTAAACCTTCCAAACTAGGCTCTGGGTGACTGTTTCAAGCCATACAGAGCTTTCTGCAATCTGCATCCTTCATTCTCCCTGAAGATTCCTCTGAACCCTGGAGGTGCTTCCATATAGACCTCCTCCTTAATTTCTCCGTGTAAGAAGGCGTTCTTGACGTCGAACTGATGTAAGGGCCAGTCTTTATTTGCAGCTATAGAGAAGAGAATTCTGATCGTGTCAATCTTTGCAACAGGAGAGAAAGTTTCTGAATAATCGATTCCATATGTCTGAGTGTACCCCTTTGCAACCAGTCTGGCTTTGTATCGTTCAATCGTACCATCACATTTGTATTTGATGGTAAACACCCACTTGCACCCAACAATTTTCTTTCCCTTTGGAAAAACACATTTCTCCCATGTATTGTTCTTGAGTAGCGCATCAATTTCTGTTTGCATGGCTAGTCTCCGTTCTCCGCTTTTAAGAGCTTCATCTATTGTTTTCGGGATTTCTTTCTGATAAAGAGCTGCACTGAAAGCAATCGCAGATTTCGACATATTTCCTGGATTATCAACATGAATCGGATATTTCGATCTCTGGTCCTCAAACTCTGGATCATACCTCTTTGGAGGGACACCTCTAGTCCTCCTAGGAGGTAACACATACTCAACCGGTTCCTCCCTTGCTTCACAACTCCCCCTATCTTCTTCCTGCGATACTCCAAAAACAAGGCTACCAATATAATCATCAAAATCACAAGATCTAGTAGGAACAGTTACCTCATTAGGATCCGAAGACAGGGTTGGTTGCGGTGCCTGAAGAGGTGGTTGCACAGTTGCTTCAGAGACAGTCTCATCGGTATAGCCAGCTTGCTCATTTTGACTCGTAGGAGATATAAACCAGCTTAGATCGTCCTTAAAAGTGCTACTACTCTCCCCCTGACATCTAAGCTGGGGAAAGTAATAAGAGTCCTCATGAAAGTCACAGTCCAGGGTAACATACATGTGTTTAGTAACAGGATCATAACACCGGTATCCCTTCTGATTCGTCCCATATCCCAAGAAGACACATTTGACGGCCCGGGGTTCAAGTTTGGTGTGGTTATGGGAAGGTAAGTGCACAAAGACTGTACACCCAAAGATTTTGGGTGGAAAAGAATGGACAGATAGGTTAGAGGTATGTAAGGAGAGTGTGTCTAAGGGTGTTTTGTGTTTAAAAACTCTTGTGGGTAAGCGGTTGGTAACATAGTTGGAAGCAGCAATGGCTTCGGGCCAAAATTTAAGAGGGACAAAGGATTCAATCATGATAGAACGGGCCATGTTTAAGAGGGTCCTGTTTTTTCTTTCAGCAATACCATTCTGTTGGGGTGTATAAGCACAAGAGGTTTGATGAACGATTCCATGATCAGAACAATAAAGACTCATTTTATTATTAATATACTCCCGACCATTATCCGATCTCAAAATACGAATATGTTTCTGGAATTGGGTGAGGATCATTTTATGGAATTTCACAAAAACATCATAAACTTCATATTTATTCTTAAGAAAGTACACCCAACTCATTCTAATGCAATCATCAATAAACAAAACATAATACGAAAAAACAGAAGTCCCCTCATCAAGAGCAGGACCCCAAACATCAGAATGTATGATAACAAAAGGTTCACTGGACTGACTCGAGCTAGGATAATACGAATGTTTATGACTCTTTCCCAAAATACAGGACTCGCAATTAAATCTAAGCTTAGAACCACGAAGAGAAGGAAATAAATGTTCTAAGTACTCTAGTGATGGATGTCCAAGACGTCGATGCCATCGCCAAAGTTGTTGTTCTACTGAGTCGTGAGCAAGCGTTGCACAACCTTTTTGAGACTCCTCCTCCACATAGTATTGGCCACCATTTTCAGTACCACGCCCAATAGTGATCCCTGTCCGCAAATCCTGTATCATACAAAAACGAGATCTCATCAGCACAGTACAACCCAATTGTTTAGTCAGCTGACTAACAGAAAGAAGTTTATGAGACAGTTGAGGCACAAATAAACAATTCTCCAATCGAACATTCGGTAAAATATTAATAGCGCCTGCACCCTCAACCTTGATACATTCCCCACTAGCAGTCTGAATAAATTTTTTATGTGTCGCACCAATCGAAATAAAATCATCCCGATCATACGACATAGTATCGGTCGCACCACAATCCAATACCCACTTTATTTTATTAAAACAAGTAATAGTGTACGGTTTTGAGCAAGTGAGGACAAAATTTGAATTATAAAAGGAGTGAGAGAGGAAAGATGAGGCGTCATTTCCCTCACCACTTCCCACTGTACCGTCATTATTACTCTGAGTAGCCTTTCCCTCTTTCTCGGTTTTGTGCTTGCTTCCCATGGCTATTTCTTCATCTCTTCTTGGTAGTGGATCTATGCCCATGTATGCTTGAGCCCCAATTTTTTTTTGGTCATCGTACCGCCTATTTTCTGACCGTCCACCATCCTTTTTCCGGCGAGCTTGATACTCGTCCCACCATTCTGGAAATCCCACAAGTTTGAAACAAGTTTCTTTGGTGTGTTTGTTACCTCCACAATGAGAACAATGGAGGTGAGACTTGTCTTCATCCTGTCTTCTTGTTGGCCCCCTGTTCGATCTATATTTTGTGATGAAACCACCCCCAATTCCTGAGGGGTTTTGATACTCCAATGATGGTCTAGGCTCTGTTTTCGGCTCCACTGGTTGTTGTTTGATGATGAGTCCACTCCCAATCCCTGAGGGTTCACCACCCAATGATGGTTTTCCGGTCATTATTTCCCGACGTGATATTTCTCTCCTGATCTGGGTGTATGCCTCTTCAACTGATGGTAAGGGTATTTTATTGAGAATATCCCTTCGTTCTTTGTCGTAGGTTTCATTGATTCCGGCCAGAAATTGGTATAATTTCTGCCTTTGTGCTAGTTCATTGTAAATGGTTATGTCCTCTGGGTGTCTCATAGGGTTTGGAACCCTACGATCTACTTCCTTCCAAATGGCAACCATCTTGCCATAAAAGTCTTCAATGGTGTCTCCATTTTGTTTTACTGAATTCGCCTTGACCGTTAGGTCATAGATCTGCAGACCATCTTGTCCACTATTGTAGATAGACTCGATTCCTCTCCATAATTCTCTTGCGGTAGGATAATCGATAAATTGATTGACCAAGTTAGTCTCAATGTTCTCAATAATACATGATATCACTATTGCATCCTGTTGAGTCCATCTGTTGTACTCGGGGTCTTCCGGTGCTGGTGGAGGAGCGATGATATGTTTGAGCTTGCTCCGCCCACTAATGGCCAGATGCATCATCTTGGACCACATGGTGTAATCACTGTGATTCAATTTTTCTTTGAGGTTTATGGACTGGTTCGATACTACTTCAGGTTGTGGTTTGGGTGTGTGTAATTGTTGCAGAAGAGTCAGTAATTGACTCATGGTTACGGGTTGCTCAGCCATTTCGACTAGAGTTTTGTTCTCGCCGGTCTCCGACATGTTTCCAGGTAAGGTTAGGGTAAATGATGAAGCCAAAGAACGGTGTCTGATCTTAGGTCGCCGTTGGCTCTGATACCATAAAAAGTTGAATAACTCTCTGATTAGGGTTTTAATGTGTTTGATTATTATTGCTTAATCAAAAATAATTACAGAGGCAGCTATATAAAGATACAAAGTTACTCTAAATACAATATTTTGAATCCCTAAATTATCTCCTAAATACATGACAATCAAGCTATCTATGGAATGTGCAAATATACAGAGAATCCGAAATATTCTGTTCTTCAAAGACAAAGATTTAAGGTGGGTCACCAATCTTGGCCAACATCCACCATCTAGCCTAGGATTATATTAATATTAGGGGTGTTCAAAACTACCCGACCCGTCCGACCCTACCCGCCTCATAAATGGTGGGTCAAAAACTAAAAAAAATTAAAAGTTCCGGGTCGGGACATGGGCCGATAATTTATTGACCCGGGTACCCGTTTGACCCAGATAGCTTGTTTTGAATTTTTTCTTTTAGTTTTCAAGGTTTCATCTTGTTTTTTCCTTCTTTTTTTTTATTTGTAAATGACGGTCAAAATACCTTTTAAAAAAGGTCTTCTACACCGGGAAGTCACCTTGAGCGATTCGGGTCGCGTTTCGTGGTGATTGGGGACGGATATTCACGGATGTTTAATTATAAGTTGTAATATAGTTCATTATAATACTAAACTAAATAACTAGGAGTATAAATCTTTGGCCCATTAAATAAGAAACTATTTTATAATATGTCAAATAATTAGTAGCAGCCAGCGGAATAGTTGTATTAGGTGCCCCATTTTTTTGTAAGGTAATATCCCAAGTTTTTAACTGACAATCAATGAGAAAGCTTAGAAGGCTCTCTTCTGTAGTATGAGAGTCATTGTTTTGAGTGTCTTAAATGATGCCGATATGGGCTACAGCGCGCAGGCATTCTGCTGCTTTGGTTGCGTACTTGCTTCTTTGTATTTGTAGTGTCTGTTTTATGGTTGTTAGAGAGACAGACATTTGAAAAAACTTTTGAAGTTCCTGAGAGCAGTTACTTAATATTGATTTTCTACCTTCGATATCTAATATCTACTCGGAATTCGATCTTAAAAATAATAAATAAATTTGAAAAATCACTAAAAATAATAACCGGGCACCCGGTGTCCCGACCCGTTTTATCCGGGTACCCGCATTAAATGGGCCGGGACACTGGCCGCAAAAATAGGTACCCGTTTAGCCGGGTACCCGGTTATGAACACCCCTAATTAATATGTGTTTAAAGGAGAAATATAAACTTGAAGGAATTACAATGGAGTTAAGTGTGGGAAGAGAGGGGCTAAATGGGTGTAATACATGAGCAAGATTGAGTGCTCTTTGATGAGACAATTGGTCCAATTAATAACTAAGGATATATGTAAGTATATACTCCATAAGAAAACAAGATGACAACATAATGTGGCAGCAATACCCACAGAAGCATAGCAACAAAATGTTAAATGCACATATTAAGGCAGTGAGAGACAGCAGGCAACCTTCTACTATCTTGTGCTGCTTGCCTTTTCCTCTTCGTGTATGTCCACGGTCTTTAAGACCTCTTACACTTTGATCTTGGACTGATTTTATGCATTCTAATCCTTCACATGTAAGGATTTACCACCCGTACAATGTACTAATATCTTGTACTAATAATTTCCATAGAAAATAAATCACAAACATGTGATATGTCCTCTTCTAATCTTTACTAATTAAAATGGTTAATTACCTTAATCATCTTTTGATTACTTGATGAACATAAGTCACCCATAATCATAACAGAAAGAGATAATAGTAGAAGTCTCTCTTTGTTTTTCTAAGATGGAAAGGCAATAGAGTAAAGCGAAAAGGACAAAAGAGAAAAACAAAGTGTAATATCCGAGATATTTTAAAATAATAATAATAATAATAATAATAATAATAATAATAATAATAATAATAATAATAATAATAATAATAATAATAATAATAATAAAGTATAATAAAATAAGAAAATAAAAACCCAAAAACTAGGAAAAGTTTTAAAAAATAAATAAATAAATTGAATTAACACTTGTTATGGATAAGGTTTAGCTCCGTTAACTAAGTCAACAAGTTTAGTCTACCTTTGACTAAATCCTAATCAGACTTCCTCCCTTCCAGCGAGGGTAACCGACCAGCAGTTGTCCCATAACTGCCCTTACTCTCCAAGTAACCGTTGCGGTTATTAGATTCAGGAACCCTCAACTCCCATGTCTCCCACTTCTCCAACAGAAGTAACCACCATCGGGTCACCGCTACCCGATGATTGTAAAAGAGGCACATTGGACGATTTCGAGGCCCTAAGCCTTATTATCATACCGAAACTCTGTCAAAATACATACTCACCACCTTCACCCACCGTTATTGCCCGTAACTACATTACTCAGGTGATAAACAACCACACTAAACACCCTTACCTATTCATTTCTAGTCATTATTCATTACTTTTCCCCTATTCCACTATCTAACTTGAGCGTCGGAGAGGGGCTAGGCTAACTTGTTGTTGTGTAGGACAAACGTGCTGCTTTCAGAAGGTGTCGCTTCACAACTTGACCGACGTTTGACCACCGTATAACTTCTACTTCAGGTATCTCACGTGCCTCGCATACTTTCTCGTTTTATATTCGAAACAGTTTGGCGTCGTCTGTGGGGAAAGATACATAAAAGTCATGGCCCCAAAAAGAGTACAAACGCAAACTGCCACCGTGCACAGCACAGATACAGACACGTCCGCGGGACAGGCCAATAATCAGGCCGTGACTCGCCGTGATCTGGACATGCTGGCACAAAGTCTTACCACGGCATTTGCTGAACAACTTCGTGCTGCCCTCAGCACCAATGCTACTAATCAGAACCAACAGGCCTTGGACAATATGGCTGAGCAAATTGAAAACTTAAGACAACGGATAGATCCTCCTCCTTCACAAAGACAAGCGGATTCTCAAAGGGAGGAGACCTTCTAAAGGTAGGACTCAAGGAAGCAGGACGACCAGGAGACAATGGTTTCCAGGTCCAGCCACAGAAATTCGAAGTGAAGGGAAAGAGCTCGTCGCCAGAAAAGTTCATCCTTCCAGGATGAATCTAGGACACAAACCCAAGATGCTAGGGACTATCTAAATCAGAAACGATCCCAGCACTCCGAGAGCACCCAAGCTATGATAGACAAGAAGCGCGAGGAGAGGAAGGCGCAACGACTTTCTGGATCTAGTCATTCACAAAGTCCAGTTAGGCCTCCGATTCCAGCGCAGGTGGATGTTAGTCTAGGGGGACCCTAGGACGCCTCCATAGTGCTAAATTCCCCCCTATCCGCGGAAATTTTAGCAACCCCTAATCCTGCTAAAATTAAGGTACCTTCTATGACTCCTTTTGATGGTACTACATGCCCTGAAGAACATATTGTGGCATATAAGAATTTGATGCTGCTGTACACCACTAGCCAAGCCCTGCTGTGTAAATTCTTCCCAACTACGTTAAGTGGAATTGCTCTTAGTTGGTACACCTCCATATCCTCAGGGACAATTCACACTTTTGCACAGTTGGAAACCAAATTTGTTAATCACTTTGTCGCTTCCAAAAGGCAAGAAAAAACAAACTTCCACTTGCTGAGTGTGATACAATAGGAAGGGTAATCTGTCGCTTCCTACCTGAAGAAATTCCAAGAAGTTGTCTTGGAAGTCATGGACTTAGAGGATTTCGTGGCACTTAATGCCCTGATCAATGGCATGAGAACTCCCAAAATGACAAAAGGGAAAATGACAAAAGGGAAGGCCTTCCACCAAAAGTGCCAAAGGGAAGAGTTACGCTGAGGCCATGAGACAATGTCAAAGCTATGTCACTGCTTCTGATATATGCCATGCTCATGATTCAAAGAAGCGGAAAAATGACAAAAGGGAAGGCCTTCCACCAAAAGTGCCAAGGGATGACCGGCCTTCAAGGAGAGACAGAGGTTATCATCCCCGTCACCATGGTCACCCTTCTGATATAGGGCCGCCGCGGCAAAGACAGGTTTATACAACTGAAGAAGCCGGGGGAAGGCATAACAGGGACGGAGGAGAGGATCCTCGCTTCAACAGAAATAGGCGGGATATCTTTTTCGCTGTCCAGGATGCACTTCCAGCACCACCGCCTACAACTACACCGTCTAACCGTCGCAACTATGATCTATACTGCGACTATCATCGAGGATATGGCCACACCTTGGAGCAGTGCAGGGAACTCAAACGTATCTTGCACCAGATGGCTGAGGAAGGGAAGCTGAGTCGGTTCCTGAAAAAAGACTATCCCTCCCGTGGTAACGAAAGGTCATACCGCCCGAGACCTAAGTCCCGCAAAGAGGAGGACAAAAAAGAAGCATCAAATGACACCAGAGGGGTCATAAACATGATTGTGGGAGGCTTCAATGAAGAATACCCCTCAATAAGGGCCGCCAAGGACAGTGTGCATACCTTGATGAAAGGCCCCCCAAAAGTACCTTCCAAGTGTCCAGTAATGAAGTTCGACTCCACTCTATCGGAGCCACTTCAATCCCCTCATACTGACCCTCTGGTGGTAGCACTTAAAATTGGCCAGATGGTGGTCAAGCGAGTCCTAGTGGATACCGTCAGTACGGCAGATCTTATCACTATGGACTGCTTGAGACGAATGAAGTTTGAGGAGAAACACTTACAGCCCTTTGATAAACCTCTTGTTGGTTTTGGAGGCAATCAAGTCGTTCCCTAAGGTACTATCACGCTTCCAGTGCGTGTAGGAGAAAAGGATGGATGCAGGACTTTGCCATCCGCTTTACCGTGGTGGATCTCAATTTCCCCTACAACGCCATCATGGGACTACCTCTCATCAACAAAATCAAAGCAATCATATCACCCCATCAACTCCTGTTGCAGTTTGAACAGGATGATGGAAAAGTAGGAATTTTAAGGGGGGATCAGAAGGCGGCACGTCAATGCCTCATTAACTGCTTGAAGCATGACGGTGCCCCTAGAGCACCCCCCAAAAGGAAAAGAGAAGAAGAATCTCAATCAATCATGAGTGTTTACCTGGACAATCTCAATGTTCCGGAAAAACATCAACCCTTGGAACAGTTTGAAGAAGTTCCAATGTTCAATGGAAAGAAATCAAAGTAGGGAAGGCCCTACCTGAATCCGTAAGAAACCAAATACTGGCGGTCATCGTCGAATTCCGAGACATCTTTGCTTACACTATGGAAGAGATGCCCGGTATACCGCCAGAAATCATGTGTCACAAACTTGACATCAAACCGGGCCACTAGCCTGTCAAGCAAAAGTTGTGACACTAAGGGAAAGAAAGAATTGAAGCGGCCAAGGAAGAAGTGGCCAAGTTATTAAAAGCAGGCTTCATAAAGGAATGCCAATACTCAGAATGGCTATCCAACGTTGTGCTTGTCAAAAAACCCAATGGCAAGTGGAGGATGTGTGTTGATTTCACAGACCTCAACAAGGCCTGCCCAAAGGATGATTACCCCCTTCCAAAGATTGACCGCCTTGTGGATTCCGCGGCAGGCCATGCGCTCCTTAGCTTCATGGATGCCAATGCTGGGTATCACCAAATCCCCTTGGCCCTGAAAGATCAACCCCATACAGCCTTCATAACAAACGCCGGAGTATACTGCTACATGCCTTTCGGACTAAAATACGCAGGGGCAACATATCAAAGAATGGTGAACAAAGTCTTCAGTTCACAGATTGGCCGAAACTTGGAGGTTTATGTTGATGACATGATCACCAAAAGCAAAGAAGCCCATGATCATGTTGCTGATCTCAGAAAAACCATCCTGACCCTCCGTAACCATCAGATGCGCCTTAATCTTGACAAGTGCGTATTTGGGGTGACAGGGGGAAAGTGTCTTGGTTTTCTGGTGGATGAAAGGGGGATCGAAGCTAATCCTGATAAAATTCAAGCAATCTTGACAATGAGATCTCCCAAAACCGTCAAAGAAGTTCAAAAACTAACCGGTTGTGTAGCTGCCCTGAGAAGATTCATGTCAAAATCGGCGGATAAGTGCTCGCCCTTCTTCAGGACCCTCAAACAAGCAAAGTTCGAGTGGACCGAAGAGGCTGAAGCGGCATTTGATCATTTGAAAGCCTATCTTGCTTCTCTCCCAAAGTTAGTTTCCCCCATGGAAGGGGAAACCTTGATCTTGTATGTCTCTATATCAGAGTACTCAATCTCAGGAGTCCTGATAGCAGAAAGGGAAAAAAGTCAATTGCAAGTGTATTACATTAGCCACGCCTTCCGCGGCTCCGAGGCTAATTATAGTAAGGTAGAGAAGGTGCTGTTAGCAGTTGTCATGGCAAGTAGGAAGTTGAAGCCTTACTTCCAATCTCATCAGATCCGTATTAGAACAAATCAACCCCTCAAAAAAATCTTGGAAGGGAAAAATCAATCAAGCCGCATTTCTGATTGGGCTAATCAACTGGCAGATTTCGGGATAGAGTATGAACCACGTACCTCCATCAAAGCTCAAGCTTTAGCAGACTTCATTGCTGAAAGCACGGGACCAACTTCCTTAGACCCCAACCAGGAATGGAAGTTGTACGTTGATGGTTCATCCACCAAAGTCGCAAGCGGTGCTGGGATACTTATCATATCTTCTGCCGGTGCCAGGCTGGAACGAGCAATCAGATTTGAATTTGCCGCTTCCAACAATGAAGCAGAATACGAGGCCTTGATCTTGGGGCTAACCATTTGCTACGAATTCGGGGCAAAAAGTCTGTCAGCATTTTCAGACTCTCAGTTGATTGTAGAACAAGTGAAAGGTGAATTCGAGGCCAAAGATGAAAGTATGAAGATGTACCTAATAAAGATAAAAGGGTTAATAGAGAAATTTGAAAAATTCTCTCTTTCTCACATTCCTCGTTCAGAAAACGCACAAGCAGACTCACTAGCAAGGCTTGCGAGCTCAGCAGACTCAACCCAGCCTCGGGACATCGTGAGGGAAGTTCTCCCTAATCCCAACATTAATGTCATGGTGCATGTAATCGACAGGTCAGAAACATGGATGGAACCCTTGGTCAAGTATTTTGAAAAACAAACTCTTCCTGAAGATGAACATGAGGCTAAACAACTCCAGCAAAAGAGCAAATGGTTTGAACTTATTGATGGAACGTTGTACAAAAAATCATACACCCATCCCCTCCTAAAGTGTGTTACCCCAGAAGAAGGAAACTACATTCTAAGGGAAATCCACGAGGGAGGATGTGGAATTCATCAAGATGTTCGAACCGTGGTAAGTAAGGTGCTAAAAGGTGGATATTACTGGCCAACTCTTAGGCAAGATGCTGAAAGCCTAATACGAAAATGCTCAAAGTGTCAGTTCTTCTCAAAGGTACCAAGAAAGCCCTCGAGCTTCCTAACTACCATGCAATCAGTGTTGCCCTTTGACAAATGGGGTATGGATTTACTTGGTCCATTTCCCATGCCAAGGGGCAAAGAAAATTCATTATCCTGGCTATTGACTACTTCTCCAAGTACGTCGAAGCAGAACCACTTAGCACTATCACTGAAAAACAAGTATGCCAATTCCTCTAGAGAAACATCATCACCAGGTATGGCATACCGCGGGTAATAATCACTGACAATGGCAGACAATTCATAGGCCATGGAACCGTAGAATATTGTGAGAAATTCAACATCCAACTCCGGTTCAGCTCAGTATCAAGACCTCAGACCAATGGGCAGGTTGAGTCAGCCAACAAAGAAATACTTAATGGCATTAAAAAGAAAGTGGAAGGGGCAAAAGGGTCCTGGGATGAAGAACTGCCGGGAATTCTCTGGGCCAGCCGCACTACCGTGAAAGAATCAACAGGACACACTCCCTTTTCACTCGTCTTTGGATCGAAAGCTGTCTTACCAGTGGAAATAGGGATACCCTCCACAAGGGTGACCTATTATTCACATTCTGAAAATGATAAAGGGAAAAGGGTAAACCTTGATTTGCTTCCGGAGAACCGTGGCAACGCACTCCTTAGATCCATTGCTCAAAAGCAAAAGATGACTCGACAATTCAACAGACATGTCAAGACAAGACTTCTCAAACCGGGAGACTGGGTCCTCCGTAAGGTTGAAGCAACATGCAAACATACAGAGAAGGGCAAACTTGGTGCCAACTGGGACGGTCCATTCAGAATTCACAACGCTATCAAGCCAAACACTTTTGAATTAGAAGATTTCGCGGGAAAAAGGCTGAAAAGACCATGGCATGCGGACCACTTGAAGCAATTTTTCATTTAACAAGCCTTGCAAGGAGCATACATCATACATCAGTTCAAGTTATCAACATCAGTCCAAGTTATCAATTTTCAATTTTCAATTTTCAATTTCAGTTAGTTTCAATTCAGTTTATGTAATCAACACTTATAACTATCATAACCGTGACACACTCACGGTGAGGCGGTATTATCGTATTTGATGGTATTTTGTCAATTTTCAGTTTTCAATATATTTTCTGTTCATCAACTTGCATGATTGCTCAATTTCCACCCAGTTAAGCGGTGAAGCGGTATCAATTGGATACTTAGTCAATTTTCAATTTTCAATATTCCATCCCCGATTATGCGGTAAAGCGGTATCGTTTGGATACTTAGTCAATTTTCAATTTTCTATAGGCAAAAATGAATAAACGAAGTGCAAGACAAGAAGGAATCAAAAATATACAAGGCTTGTCACATTAAAAATATTCACAATGTTGAATTATAAAAATATTCAATGTTAGTTACAAAGTACTGATTACAAAAGTCCGGGGAGGGGAGAAGCTACATAAGCTACGGCTGAGGCTCCTGCTGCTGGTCCGTGGGCACTGGCTGAGCTTCCGGCTCAGGTTGCTGAGGAGAGGGGGTGAAGCTGAAAAGTTCTTCAACATCGGGCAACGGCTCTTCACCCGCCAGCTCGTTAGACAACCCCTGAAGAGTCTCCCTCTTAGAAGTTAGAATCTTCAACAACTTTGAAGATTCAGCTTGAAGGTTAGTGAAGGTAGATCTCTCCGGAGCCTTTGGAAAAGGAGGATAGCAGACCGGGATTTTTTCAAGATCTAACTTTAAGGCCTTCTCTTCCCGGCCCGGGTCCATCCTCTTGAGCCATTCCTTCCGCTCCTCTTCATCCTCTGCCACGACCTTTGTAAGAACCTCTGATTCCTTGTTTATGATGTCTTTGAGGTTGGCCGTGGCTTGGTCATGGCAGTCTACTGCCAGCTCGCAAAGTTTGTTGATATCAATACCCATTCGTTAAGCCGCCAGTTTGAATTTCTCTGCCTCAACCAGTGCCCCGGTTGTCATCATTTCCACGGAGAGCTCATTCAGCAGTGGAACCACTTCTGGAGAGTCTAGCCAACGTCGGGCTATATATGACGTGCATTCAGACCGCAGCTTGTACAATTTAGCCGCGTCAAGGACCCTTTCGAAGCGGTCCATATCGCTCATCACAGTTTGAATTACTTGCTCATTTTCTGAGACAAGCTAAGTTTGTCATATTCTTCCAACATCCGGGCCACCTCCTGATGAATTTTGGTGGATAGCCCGGATGCCTGCTCGAGCAATTGGCCGGCAACGTCCAGGTTTTCCTTGACCCGGCTTCTCCATTTCTAAGCTTTGGCCAAGCGCTCTTTCAGCGCATCGCACTTGGCCAGCTTCTCCTTCAACCCCGGAAGACCGACCAAATCCAGCCTCAGTCGCTCAATTTCAACACTTTGAGCCTCGGCTTTAGCGGTCAGGCGGTCATTTTCTTCTGCTAGGCTTCTCTGCACGACTAGCTCCACTTCCATCCGGAGCAGAGCATGTAAAGATCAAAAAGTTATGCAGATGAAGATAAGACAAGTGAAAAAATGCTTAAGATGAAGATAAGACAACTTACATCAGCGGCAGAGGCACGAGCTTGTTCAGCCCGTTCAACTGGAGAGAGGGATGTAAGGTATTGTATATCCCTCTCACCAACGAGATTTCTGGTGGCGCGGTTAATCCGGGCGGTCAGATCTGAGCGATCCAACTCCGTGAACGTCACATCGTCCCGGTGTGGACGGATGCGACGTTGGTAGACATTTTTGTAGTAGTAGGGCGGTGATCCGCCCGACCCTTCAGCTACATTTTTACCCTTCTCTTAAGGGGTAAACTTCGCCTTAGGACGGACATGACCGCCCTCTTCAGCTTGGGTCGGCCCCTATTCAACAAGGGGCACGACACTGTAAACGGTGTTCGACCCTTGGGTCGAACTGTCATCCTCAACCTCCACCGGCTCTTCAGGTTCAGCCGGTTTCACGGGCTCTTCTTTTTTCTTCTTTCTCTGCTCCACAGTTGGTGAAGACTTGGCCTTTCTCTTGGCCGTGGTCTTCTTCCTCTTGGGAGCAGGTTCACCCCGTTCCACATGGGAAGGAACAGGGGCTTGCTTCCTCTTTTCCAAGAGGGACCGGGCCTCCGCCTCCGTAGGCGCCTTGTCAACACCGGTCATCTTGGTGCTACCATTCTGCGGAACACAAGTGTGTTAGACAACAAACCAACCAAATTTAAGTAAACTCAAAGAGACAAAATTACCTTGGGCAGAGACGAAAGAGGAGTAAGATCTGCGGCCCTCTTGGCCAAATTGTGCGTCATCGCCATCAGATTGAATTTACCCATTAAGCTCTTATGTTTTTGGGCTAATTCTTCTCGGGCAACGCCTGCATAACAAAAAGATGGTTAGACGGTAAGGCGTTACAACGGGTGCAACAAAGATAAAGAAGCACTTACGCTTATGTATCTTAAGGCTTATTTCAAAAGCCGACAAAAGTAACTCAATATTAAGGTGGCTCTTCTGAGGGATCCAAATCTCTTGTTTATTTACCGGGGCAGTTAACAGCACCACGGTTGTCTTAGCATATTCGATAATCACCGCTTCCTCAACTGAACATTGCGGGACATCGTTATTGAACTTGTTGATCTTGGGTTTAATGTCAAAAGAAGTCTTGAAATTCCAAGGCTCAGAACTGTACAAAAAAGCGAACTTTGTCCGGTAACCCTTCTAGTTATCCGGGAGTTCTCCTACTAACTTATAGCCCTTCCTATGGGCTAAAGTAATCCAGCCGGCACCGTGGTCCTCAGACAAACATAACCTGGCCCGGAAGATGTATCTAAAAGCAGTTAGTGTAGGTTTTACCTTCAAAACCTTACACACTATCAAAAATGCTGTTATACACCCCCAGGCATTAGGGTATACCTCAGCCACGGTCACGTTCAAGAACTTAAGTAATTCTCTAATAAAGGGATGAAGAGGAAATCTTAAACCTAATTCAAACGCCGGCATATGTACAACTATACAGTTAGGCGGGGGAAACCTAACGGTGTCTAGGTTGGCTGGCCTTAAGATATTTATTGTGTCTGGAAGGCCCCATTCTTCCGCCAGCTCTTCCCGGGAACTGTCCAAGTTGTTCCGGGTCTTTGAATCAATAAAATAGTTCAAGGGCCCACCATGCTTGATGTAGAAAGGAGGCGGCTTCGAGGCACCGCTTTTCCGCCCAGACGAATCTTTGTCTTGCTCCATTTCAGTATCTACAATCAAGAATCCGTCCAGTTCAGAGTTTATTTTTGTTAGATAATGGGGAGGGAAAGCTACATCTACTTCCCATGGAGCAGGATACTTTATTTCCGGCGGATAAAAAGGAGATACAGAAGATTCACTATCACTTCTGACTGGGGTATACACCGGATCAATGAAAATAGAGTTCCAACTTGACTCTTCCTCCTCTACATTATTGTCTACAGGGGTCTCTCGGTGTTCCGAGGTCACGGTCACATTTGTGTTTATCAAATTATCATCCATACTCCGGGAAAAATAAATAAGTTATACAAATTTTATGTGAAGAGACTATGAGTGTATGCATATAAGGATTGATGATTTATGAGATTCAAAGTTAGATCAAGAACACATTGAATATCATCAAGAACACATTGAAGATATTCATGAATTTATTCAAGAACACCAAGAACAGGTTGAAGATCAAGAGAAAAATGAAGATCTTCAAACAAAAATCAATCAAAAATCAACATTTAATCGAAAATTTTGAGGAAATTTGAGGAATACCTTGTTTGTGTTCTTGAATTCTGTCAGAAAATCGAGGAAATTGCTGAATATCAGAGCGTCTCTCTCTAGCTTTCTTTCTCTAAAATGATATTTGTGAGAATTCAAGTCAAACAAGTAACCCAAGTTTGACTCACCTACCACCATTTATAGGGTCAATAAATGCTCAACCAAGGCACTATTCATGTCAGAAGTTTACCCCGGAAAAGCAAGTAAAGGACACTTGATTGAGGTCCGCCTGAAATGAAGAAATTTCATTCGGACCCTGTTTTGAGCCCAAGAATGATCTTGAGGCTAAAACATTCTAAGTATGGAAGAGAAATTTCGTGGCTGAAGAAGGAATTTCATTCGGACCCTATTTTGAGCTCAAGAATGATCTTGAGGCTAAAACATTCTAAGTATAGAAGAGAAATTCCGTGGCTGAAGAAGGAATTTCATTCGGACCCTGTTTTTAGCCCAAGGATGCTCTTGGGGCTGAAATATTCTAAGTATTAGACAGTTGTCCGTGGCTCATGAAGAAATTTCATTCGGACCCTGTTTTTAGCCCAAGGATGGTCTTGGGGCTGAAATATTCTAAGTATGAGACATTTGTCCGTGGTACAAGAAGGATTTTCATTCGGACCCTGTTTTTGGTCCCAAAATGAAAATGGGTTGAAAATATTCAAGGCATCTCTAAACTACATCCGCGGCACCGCAGCAACAGTTTAAATTTCATTCGGACCCTATTTTTGGATCCCTCATGAAGTGAAAAATATTCTAAGTATTCTTACTCTGCCCCCATATGATGCTGCGGCTTGCGTAATAAAATCCCGTGGCACCGCGGGCACAGTTCAAAATTCATTCGGACCCTGTTTTTGGCACAAGGGCCCTTTGAAATTTCTCCAATTTATGTAAAGGCTTCTTCAAGGTTATCTCAAGGAACGATCTTGACCTCTACTGTCCGAGGGCTAGAATTCAGAAGAAAGCGACATCAATCCACGGTACCACGGTCCAACAGTACCACAGCCAAACTTCAAAATTTTAGGAATTGTTCCGCATAAAGCATGAAGCTACATCTGATTCTCATCCTCACATCATCCTTCATGCGTGGGGCTAAATGTTATGGATAAGGTTTAGCTCCGTTGACTAAGTCAACAAGTTTAATCTACCTTTGACTAAGTCCTAATCAGACTTCCTCCCTTCCAGCGAGGGTAACCGACCAGCAGTTGTCCCATAACTGCCCTTACTCTCCAAGTAACCGTTGCGGTTATTAGATTCAGGAACCCTCAACTCCCATGTCTCCCACTTCTCCAACAGAAGTAACCACCATCGGGTCACCGCTACCCGATGATTGTAAAAGAGGCACATTGGACGATTTCGAGGCCCTAAGCCTTATTATCATACCGAAACTCTGTCAAAATACATACTCACCACCTTCACCCACCGTTATTGCCCGTAACTACATTACTCAGGTGATAAACAACCACACTAAACACCCTTACCTATTCATTTCTAGTCATTATTCATTACTTTTCCCCTATTCCACTATCTGACTTGAGCGTCAGAGAGGGGCTAGGCTAACTTATTGCTGTGTAGGACAAACGTGCTGCTTTCAGAAGGTGTCGCTTCACAACTTGACCGACGTTTGACCACCATATAACTTCTACTTCAAGTATCTCACGTGCCTCGCATACTTTCTCGTTTCATATTCGAAACAACACTTTTTCTCACTGTTACCTTTTTAAAAAATACATATTATATTAACAATTTAATTTTGCACGGCCACCTCTTTTTAAAAAATTATATTAAAAATTAACTTCCTTCTTCCATTCCTAAAATATCTTCCATTTAACTCTATCATTCTTCCCACTTTTTCTCTAAGTCTATTAACCTATCTCATTTTACATGATAAACCAAACTGTTTTTCATATTTGATATTTCACCAAATCAGTTTTCTCTCTGCTCCTTCTAATTATTTTTCTCTCATTCGCCATTTTCTTTCCTTTACGCCTATTATCTATTTATTTTTCTCCTTTATATTATTTTCAATCTTTAGATATATTCTATATACAAATTCTAAACAACAATCATACTTCAAAGTCAAGTTCGTAAAGGAAGTTTGATAGAAGCCTACATTTATATTCTAGGGCTCTTTTCACAAGGTAATTCTCAATTTCCATCTAATTAGGAGTATCCCGTTAATATTATGTGCTAAGTGAAAATTATGTGTTTAAATGGAATGTTTGATTTTATATGATATTATTTTGTATGTTACTATGTTTTATAGATTTAATTCTCAAAATGAGTGTTATTATTATTATTATTATTATTATTATTATTATTATTATTTTGTCAAAATTTGAGTTTATAATTATTACTTTTATAAAATTGTATTATTATTTTTGATAATGAAATTAGATACGGTTTAAATTTGAAAGAAAAATATTTATAATATTATTATTTTGATGAAAGTTACATTATTATTTTAATAATGATTTTAAAAGTGATTGAATTTGAATGAGAATGATTTACCACATTGATTCCTATCGGCACAAATTGGTATTAGAATGGTGATTTGGAAATTGAGATTTCAACTGGATATTTCTGAGATATATATTTATTGGGAAAATTTAAAATCATAAAATAAAATGTATAATGTATGTTTCATTAGATGTTTGTGTGATCGCGACTAATTATTAAAACATATTAAATCACGTAAAGTGACACCGTGGGAATTGAAACTCTTATATTTGTTGTGATCCAATCATCCAAGTATAAGAGTGATGAACAGGTTGCGCTGTTTGTAGGGATGGCAATGGGTCGGACTCGGCTCGGATTATACATACTCCAACTTTGCTCCAGATAATAGTCGGACTTTTTTTTCAGTCCACCTCCACTCGGAGTCGGATCATGCATACTCCATGTTTGCCCCGACTCGGACTCTCGGATTCTCGGATCTCCAACGGAGTCGAACTATTATGAAATGGTATCGTTGCGATATTGTACTAATAATTTTAAAGCATACAAAAAAATATATTTTTCAAATACAATTTAACAAAAAATATGTACTTATAATTCAAGTTTAACAAGAAAAATAGTCTTACGACTACAATTTAAAAAAATTTCTCGCATTTTAATTTGGCGTATTTTATTTCTTTTGATTTGATTAATTGCCGTATTCTGATAAATTAATCTAATAAAAAAATTCCAGTAGTTTTTCAAAATCAAAATTTACAATTGGTATGAAAGAGATCTTGAATTAGTCATGTCTAGAGTTTTAAAGGAAACAAAATATTGGTGTAAAAGTCAAATTTAAAGTCGGATGTCCTTCAGGGTCAGAGTCGGGTCGGAGTGTCGAATTTTTTTATAAGGTCCAACCCTGGTCCATATCTAACTCGGACTCGGATCGTAAAGTCGGAGTCGTAGTCGGATGATTTTGTCCTCGGACTCGAATCGAATTATTTTTCTCGGATTGAGTTGGACCAGGTTCGGATTCGAACTGAATTGTCATCCCTAGCTGTTTGGTTAGGATAGCTGCCGACAGGTTATTATTATTATTATATTTATTAGTAGTCCTAGAAAATTAGTTTTATTAGTAATCACGTCTCGGTTAAAATTTCACTTCCAGTTGTAAGAATTGTTTAGTTCTTAAATTGCATAGAATTAGTTTATATAGTTGTTTAGCCTTTCATTTATTCCTTATTAGGGATAGATGTGACGGTAACGTTTCCGTGATTAGGCTTTGGTTTATGTTTTCTTTAAAAATCTTTATTAAAATTTGGCCTAATTATAATGGTGTTACATAAAGAGCGTAAATAAAAAGGGAAGTAACCCTTGTTTGTCTCCGAGAAAGAAAGTGAGGAAGAAAAATAATATTTTCCCTCCGAATCTTTTTACATTTTGGGAGTTTTTTCCATTTAGAGAGAATCGCTTATTAACAAATTTAAGTGACTCAATCACTTAACCTATTGGTCTTTTTCTAGATAAAGTTGACCATATGGAAGAATCTAATATGATCAATTTCTCACTCATACCATTAAATAATATATATGAGAAGTCAGTTTCTGGCTCTAGAAAAGACCTAATTCATGTAGATATATCCAGTTAATGGTGTGATCAATGACATTCTCTTATCCTTGGTTACTAATTTCCATATACCAGTCAATGTAATGTATAAAACTCAAATTCTTTTTTGAAAAAAGAAATCTACCAAGATTGTGTTCTTTTAAGTTTTAATTGAATTTTTGTTGTTCCCATGTATGTGCTGTGCATAAGTGAGTTGTTACACCATGGAGAATAGGAGAAATAATATCATAATAAACCAATGTAGACCTTGAGAAGGTTCTCATTGCTAATTGCTTTTGTTGTGAAACCTCAAATGGCATGCAAGTGATCCAAATCTTCTCCTCCATGGATATATTAGGTCCATTTTCAATATTCTTACGAAATTTAGAACACTTGTAAGTTGTAATAAGTTCTGTTTAATAGATGATTTGTATAATGTGCACCTTGACAGCTCCATTTTTGAAGCTGACAATGAACGGGGAATTGCACATGTAGTTGAGCATCTAGCTTTCAGTGCCACCAAAAAGTATACAAACCATGATATTGTCAAATTCTTGGAAAGCATTGGGGCAGAGTTTGGAGCTTGTGGAAATGCTTATACAAGTTTTGATGAGACTGTTTATGAGCTTTTTGTTCCTATTGACAAGCCTGGGATATTGTCCGAGGCCATTTCCATTTTATCAGAATTCAGTTCTGAGGTTGCTGTCCAGTTTTTATTCTGTTAATTTTAATATCAATGCAACTGTAGGGATGGCAATTCAGCCCGAATCCGAGGAAAACAATCCGATTCGAGTCCGAGGAAAAAGTCATCCGACTCCGGCTCCGACTTTACGATCAGAGTCCGAGTTAGAGACGGACCGGAGTTGGACCTTATTAAAAATCCGACACTCCGACCCGACTCTGACCCTGAAGGAAATTTGACTTTTAAACCAATATTTTGTTTCCTTTAAAACTCTAGACGTGACTAATTCAAGATCTCTCTCATACTAATTGTAATTTTTGATTTTGAAAAACTACTTGGTATTTTTATTTAGATTAATCAATCAGAATACGAAAAATCAAATCAAGAGAAATAAAATATGTTAAATCAAAATGCGATAAAATTTTATTAAATTGCATTAGTAGGACTATTTCTCTAGTTAAACTTAAATTAAAAGTACATATTTTTTTTGTTATATTGTATTTGAAAAGTATATTTTGTTAATTTTGTATGCTTTAAAATCATTAGTACAATATCACAACGATATTGTTTGATGATAGTCCGACGCCGCATCCGACTCCGTTGGAGGTTCGAGAGTTCGAGTCGGGGCAAACTTGGAGTAAGCATAATCCGACTCCGAGTGGAGGTGGACCGAAAAAGTCCGACTATTATCCGGAGCAAAGTCGGAGTATTTATAATCCGATCTGAGTGCGACCCATTGCCATCCCTAGTCAACTGTAATAAGCTTTACAAATTTACTTCATTTACTTGCAGATTCGAATTTCTCCAGAGGACTTGGACAAAGAAAGAGGAGCTATCCTAGAAGAATATAGACAAGGAAGAGATGCTAGTGGCCGCTTGTCTAAAGCAACTTTTGCCTCAGTAATGCAGGGTTCAAAGGTAAGGTTGTACACAAATTTCACTTACTTTTTGTGAGCTGAAAAATATTTCTGTTCACATTTGGTTCTTTCCGAAGTTAAGGTTAAAATGAGAAAAAGAAAGAGGAGCTGAACGATATTTGGTTTCTGAATCTAAAACGTTCTCTTGTTATGTTTTTCATAGTACTTGTTTGGTTGATGCTATTAAGGAAATGCCATGTGTTTGTTGTACAACTTTACTTCTTTTTGCTCCTATTGCGTTCGAAGGATTGCAAGCAATATTAACATTTGAGTTTTAAAAATGTGGCTGATTAAGCACAGTATGCAGAACGTTTACCAATTGGACAGGAAAGTGTGATTCGCTCAGCTCCTGCTGATGTTGCGAAGCAATTTTTTAAGAAGTGGTACAGGTTAGAGAATATGGCAGTGGTTGCCGTGGGAGACTTCCCTGATACCGAGGTTCCGTGCATGTGATCTTAATCATTATTGTGAAGTTACGTTTTCTGTACTAAAATCATCTTTTGATGGTTTTTCTTCTCTGTTGTATCTCCCTCAGAGTGTTGTTGAGCTGATAATCCAGCACTTTGGTCAAATAACAAATTCATCAGCAATTCCAATTGCCCCAGAACATAAGATTCCATTTCATGATGAGACACGGTTCTTATGTTTAGCTGAACCAGAAGCATCAGGAGTGAGTTTTCTGAATCTACTATTTCACAAATGCTTAGAGTGTGCTGTGATCAATAATCCTGTGGTGAGTTTTGTTATCTCTAATAGGGATTTTCTAGTATTTAAATTGGACTGGACTGTTTAACAGACTACAGTGGAGATAAACTGGAAGATGCCGAATGATGAGCCTAGAACAGTGGCAGACTATAAGGACTGGCTCATTGGTGTTGTTTTCCGATCAGCTTTGAACCGTAGATTCACTAAAATATCTCGAAGAAAAGATCCACCCTATTTTGGTTGTTCATCTTCAGAGCTCGAGCTCGTTCGTCCAGTTAAAGCTGTTCAGATATCTGCATCTTGTAAAGAGAAAAGTATACTTGAAGCCTTGAAATCAGTGCTAACGGAGGTATGTATTTATAGTTTTTCTGTGATTACGTGTCGTTTAATGTTTATTTAATGCATTTGTCCCAGCTTGCTAGGGTTCGGTTATATGAGTTTTCTGAGCGGGAAATATCAATTGCCTCTGCGAATATCATGGCGGAAATGGAGTCCGCTTATCTAGAGCGTGAGAAAATGCAATCAAGCACTTGGCGGTATCAATATCTGCAAGTAATGTAGTTCTTTAGATTTTCCTCCTTGATATCTTTTCTATTCACCTTTTACCATTTCAGCTACAACCTTATAATTGTCTTTTTTGTTTAGCATTTTCTACGTGGTGAAGATGTTCTTGGGCTTGAGTTTGAGGCTCAGCTGTTCAAAAGTATATTGCCCCGTAAGTTCAGATCAGATGCTTAAGTTTCTTTTCATGTTTTACTAACTTCAATAAAACATCTAATTTGCAATTGGTTGAATCTAAGCAGAGTTATCAGCATCTGATGTGTCCCAGTATTCACAGAAGTTACAAATGTCAAAAAGTTGTGCAATAATAATAACTGAACCTAGAGCCACAGTAACAAAAAAGGATCTTTGGGATCTTGTATCAGAGATAAATTCTCTTGAGAAGGATGGCAAACTTTCTCCATGGGAAGAAGATGCCATTCCGGAAAAGCTTGTTGCAGTTAAACCAAATCCTGGGTGAGTTTATTTAAGGTCATGCCTCATTGGTGCCTATCATCAAGATTCCTTGTAATATAATATATCTGACTTGTATGGATTATTCTATAATTTGGGCGTTTTAGCCTTGTCTATAACCAATGAAATGAAAGCCTCAAAAAAGGTTTAACAATGAAAAACAAAATGAAAATTAAAGCAAAAGAAGAACTGTTACCCTCAAATCTAGTTTTATTATAAATGATTCAATAAAAAATTATAATAAACCTTCCTTATCTTGAGAACAAACATCTCAAGATCACAAAATACTAGAGCAAAGTAAGAACACTCTTACTTTTCTAACAATGCACTAGACTACTCTCAATATGAATGTTTCTATGAGTGATGTATCCTATTTATAGCCAAGGTATACATCACTCTTAGAATTTCCTCTTAAATCACCATAAACTCACATGTAAAACCCCAATTAACCATGTTAATAACCATAGTAATAAACATCACAATAAAAATTACATTAAACAAGGAAGTAATGCACTTATTCAATGACCAAACCAAAATCCAATGAAGCCTGCTCGACTATCGCTCGATCGAGCCACTATCTCGCTCGATCGAGCGAGCCTCCTGTGAAGCAACTGACTTGTTGCACTGTTATCCGTTCGATCGAGCTAAGTCCGCTTGATCGGTCGAGCGGTGCTTCTGACCTCTCCTTTCTTGTTGCTACGTTCAAGCAACCTCTCAATCGTTCCAAATGTTGATGATTGGTGACTCGAATCGAGTCTTGGTCATGGGTATAAATGAATCAGTGTTTTTGGGAAGTGTTAGCTTCTAGAAGATAAAGCCTAGTCGGCTTTTGGTAGGTCAAGAGGTGAAGACGAGTCGGCTGTTGAATGGTGCATTTGGAGGATTTTCCAGAAGACAAAGCCGAGTCGGCTTCCATGGGGTCATGGATGACCGCCGACTCGGCGGCATGGGGTCTTTGAGCCCAACCGAGTCGGCGGCAGTTACTTTTCACGGGATTGATTAGTTTTTCTTTGCTCTTGGCGGTTATTTTTCATTAATCTTGTAATAACTTCTTAATTGGGCAAACCATATAAATACCCATTTTAGTGTTAGGGCATGATTGATGCACAAATTGAGAGATCAAAAGAGAACACATTGTTCTTTGTGAGTGAGGTTGATTCATCTTGTAAATCTTTGCGGTTCATAGTGGAAGTATTTGATCTCGGTGCCGGTGGACGTAGCTATCACATTGATAGTGAACCACGTTAAATTTCTTGTGTCTTCTCTTATTGTTTGATTGAATCTTTATTGTTTCATTATTGTTTTACGAACTTGGCTTCCGCTGTCGCACAACACCAAACTAAACAATTCACATACGACACATTTTTATCGACCCTCTTCAAAGTACAAGACAAAGCATGTTCAATTATATGTTCAAAGTTAACGTATCATTAAGATTATTGGTACTTGCTTTTCAACCAAAATCCTTCAAACTTAATCATAAGGCTATTATAGTCGAGAAAAGGTAACATAATAGAATACCTGTTGTACTGTGGCTATTATATTGGAGAAATGCAGTCAGTTTTTTTGTGTCTATTGCTAAATCATATGCAATCTTTTTATGGAAAACGCTACTGACAGGGATAACTCAGAAGTTCATTATCAGTTTTTAACTAAGTAGATTTAACAATGATTATAGTAATTTGAGTATATTGAATTGTGATGTTGTGTTCACATTTAATATAGTATGTTTGACTTACTCTTTGAGTCGTTGCTGTTTGTTATTGGGTATCACAAATCAAATTCTATGAAATTTAGTTTGAAGTTCGGTTTTCTTATTTCCAGGGAGATTGAGAAGCAGCATGAATATCCAGATATTGGAGTTACAGAGCTAATTCTCTCAAATGGCATGAAGGTTTGCTATAAATGTACAGATTTTGAGAATGGTCAGGTATTAGTTTGTCTACTATAGTATTGGTGTAAAGAATATATTTGAAACTCTTCCTAATTCTTGTATGTCATGCATATAGTAATATTTTATGATGAACTGGCCAAGAAAATCATTTATTCATAAGAAAACATTTTACTAGAGAAGTGGATGAAAATTAGGATATTCAACATATTAGATAGAGGAGATTTAGGGAGGGAAAAGATGGAAGTATTGTTGTATACTTAGGAGTTTTTTTTAACTCACTTCGAAGTACTCTCGAATGTGTGGATCTTATTTTTTATTTCTAGTCTTCCATGGTCAATAGTGAACTTCACCTTTTATCTATGTATTTGATCTAAGCTCATCTAACATGGTTGTCCGTAACAAGTTTTCCATTATTCGTGTATACTTGATATAGTTGGTGAGAGTGAGATATGTATCATCACCATGGATCTTGATAGATTACCTATTAATGCATTATAAATGTTTATCTGGAGTCACCATTGTTGTCTTGATCTGAATGTTCAACTTGCATATCTGAATAGAGCATTGTTCCTGAAGCAATTAGAATTGTACCAAAAATAAAACGCACTTATTATCTCTAATCTTTTAAGATTTTGAAGACTACTTTTCAATGCAAATTTTCCAGAAAAATTTTGGGAAGAACAATGCCAAAGATGTCTTGTCTGTGGTTGTATCCTAATTATCTGGTGTAGAGAGACATCTTGTTAATTGGGAGATAATTTGATTGCTTTATCCTGCTGGATTCCTCATGTTTTTACAAGTTGGCTGATGGTCTCTTCATAAATACAACAGTCCCTGGTCAGAGAATTATTATTTGAATTATTATCTGATTAAACCATTTCAAAACCGGTTTTTTGCTGAAAATGTTAGGGTCAAGCCTTCTGAAGAATTTGCTTGCTTAATGGATGAAGTTGTATCTGTTTAAGTTCTCTATACTTTAATTCCTTGTCGTTAGAACACAAAGGTTCTTTTATGAACCTGTTCGACTGCAGGGTATATAGTATGTCTCTATGGCACAGATCCTTGACTGATGCTCTGTGGATTAGTTCCCTTCAAAACAGGAAATCAGATCATGTTACATATTTTTCTACCATCAATAATCATGTAGTCAAGGTTCAAGAGCTAAATTTCCTTGGAAATTCATATGCATCGTTGATGTTCGGATTGTGGCATTCCTATTCAGGCCTTGATAATCTGTGGCTCCAATTACTTTAGAGCTTCCTCACCCTCTTTTTAAGTCTTCGTTGCCGGTTTGTTGATTTGCACATGCCCAAATCATCTTAAACGACTTTCTTTCATCTTTTACTCAATATTTGCGACTCCTAAGCCCTTTCAAATTCTATCCATCAAGGTATGCTCACTCATAACTCATCCATTATGATCATTTCTAAAGGCCAGACATTCTAATTCGTATTGCTGGTCTAACGACCATTCGATAGAACTTTCCCTTTAGCTTTAGGCCTTTAGGGGCACATCTCGATCACATAATATCTTAGTAGCCACTCTCCATTTTTTTCCACCCACACTTGGTCATATCTTATTGTATTTGCCCACTTTTTTGAAATATGGACCTGAAGCATTTGAAGTATCCACTCTGAACTTTTCTTTGTCTTCTAGTTTTATAGTGTCTATCGACTATTGTTATATCATTTGTACTAAAGTTACACTTCATGTACTTCGTCTTACTTCAAATTAATTTAAAACATGTGATGTTAATTCTTGTCTCCATCTTTTTAACTTAGCATTTACCCCCTCCCCGATCTTAGCTACCAAAATAATGTTGCCAACAAACACGAACCAAGGCACGTTTTCTTGGATTGATTAAGTAATCTCATCTAGGATCACTACAAAAGAAATGGAATTAAGGTCGAGCCTTGTTGAAGGCTTATTATGATTGGGGAATCTTGTGTTTCCCCTTCTCAATCTTAGACAACTTCCTTTTTCTTGTAAATGGATACTAGTGTACTTCTCCACTCATTAGGCATCAACATATCTTAATGCAAACATATTGGGTAAAATAGTTTTCATTGCAATTCAATATCCTTAAATTAACTCTTTGGGATGCAAAAACTATGAAATAATAAGTACAAAATGGGATTTGGCAATTATGCATGGATAATTGATGAATCATAAAAGCACTCTGTGCTGTGAGCAAAACGGACAAAGTTGTATCCTCTTATGAACTAGTCTGTTCTAGAACCGTTTTCTCTGGATGCAAAAAATTTGAAATGCTCCGTTTTTTAAGCTACATTCCACCAAAAAGTGATAAGTGTTGCTATTAAAAACACAAAGCTAGTAATAAGAATAAATGGGATTTGGCTTGTATGCATGGATAACTGATGAGTCATTTCCCAAGATCCATATCATGATCTCTGAAGATTTCTATAAAAGCCTTTTTTAATTGGCAATTAAAAATCCCATTAGACTTATTACTGTTGAATGTCTTCTACCTGTTATATATACATTATTTTTTGGTTTGCTATCATCCAACATTATACATGATGACCCTAATAAATGTAGAGACCTCTTGATCTTTTTATTCATGTAAATTGCTTGTAACTACCATAAAAGTTGTCATTTGGCCCGTTTCTTAAAGGGATTTGATTGACAGGTTATCTTTGAAGGATACACCTATGGGGGTTATTCGGAACTTTTAGAAAATGAGTATCATTCTTGCATGTTAAGCTCAAGCATTGCTGAAGAAATCGGCCAGTTTGGTTATAAACCAACAGTTTTAGAGGATATGTTAGCTGGCAAGATCTCCACAGAACTTGGCGCATATACTAGAAGTTTCAATGGCGATTGTTCACCTTCAAATTTAGAAACTGCATTGCAGGTTTGATTTACTAATTCTTTCGTGGATTTATTTTGGGGTGTTAAGTTATGAGTTTGTCTGATGAATTGATATTAATGATACTAGAGCTACGCAGGATCCTACACATCAAGGAAGACTACGGTAGGCATTTAGTTGGCTTTCGTGAGTAATTGTTATTCCTTGTAGAATGGAGAATACATATATGCTCACCTTCAAAACATGCTAATATATTTATGTATGTGTTAAGCTTTATCAAAGTCGCAAGCAAAAATGCATTTGCAGATAAACTCCACATGGAGATAGGCACCTCTGGTTTCTTTTGAAGGGTCTGTAAAATAAGGATGTATTTGTGATTTTTGCCGTCTGTCCTGTACGACAGATAAATGATGATTGAATTACAATAGCCCGGCCATAGATAATTTGCTTGCTTTTATCAAGAATATGGGATGAGGAAAATTTTGAACTTTATCCTCTGCTTTCATTTATGATATATGTATTGCTTTATTGTATAAGAGTAGAGCCAAGCTTAGAGCTTGAGCCTCCCATATCAACCTTACCACTCTCCATTGTAATTCTCTACTCCATAGCTCACACACTCACAATCTCCATTGATATAATTCCTTCAACATTGTAATGAGCTTTTAAGCTCCTAGTATCCTTTAAACACAATGATACACTAGCCTAGGATGGTGGATGTAGCCTAATTAATGGTGAACCACCTTAAATCTTGGTGTTATTGTTTTATTTACTTTTACTGCTTTATATCACCTTAATACTTGCATATAAACCATGGTCCATTAGTACACCTTCTAGCCATGGTCGTTAACCTTTCGTGCCACCTTTAGGCCCACGCTTCCGCATTCGTTAGCCTACTCTAAACTCTGTTTCTAAACTGAAATGCTTTACTCTGTAGCTTGTCTATCTACTTTTCAAAACCAGCGTGCAACCCGAGGAAGAAGATCTCAGAAGAGTGGTACAGATGGTAGAAGAAATTATTCGCGCGGAAGAAAGAGATCCTTACAATGTCTTCACTAATCGAATAACAAGAATTAAATATGGCCATTCTTACTTCTATAAGGTACCAATGTGTCTAAAGACGATAGTTTGATGCTTTTGATATATTATCTTTCATTTCAGAATTGTTCATAAATGCGTTGTTGATATTTCTCTGTAGCCCCTACATGTTAATGACCTGCCAAAAATTGATGCAAAGAAAGCTTGTGAATATTTTGACAATAGCTTCAAAGATCCCTCTACATTTACTGTTGTGATTGTTGGCAATCTTGATCCAGCTATGATACACCCGCTAATACTGGAGTATTTGGTAATTTCTATTCTGCTCAAGTTGTAAAAACAATCATGACTTTGGGAGCTTGCAACCTTATGTTGCTTTTTTAATACCTATGTAGGGTGGGATACAAAAGCCTTCTGAACCTGTGTTCGTTTACAACTTGGATGACCTCAAAGGTCTACCTAGCACTCCTCCTGTAAATTTTGTAAGGTAATACTCTATATTGAGCAATCTTTGTGCTGTTTAGAATGCACTGCTTATAAACTAAATAGTTAGGCGCTGGTTTTTAATGTAGAGAAATTGTCAGAAGTCCTATGGTAGAAGCACAGTGTTCGGTCCATATAGCTCATAATATAAAGCTGTGCAGTGAGACCATGGTATGTAAGACTAGGGTAACAGTTCTTTTTTTTATTATCAAATAACATAAATTGATGGCGTTTTCTTCCTGTTAATTATGTTAAATTGGTTGTCAAGCTGGAAGAATTCTGGTTTGCTACATTTTTGAGCCAACTTCTTCAAAACAAAATGACCCAGGCTCTTCGTTTTAAGCATGGAGAGGTAAGTTACATTATTTATATTATTGGAAATATTGTTGATTTATTACTAATTACTACTAATATATTCAACTGGTTTTTCTTCAAAATGCATTAGTACTAACTACTATGACACAACACAATACCTTAGATGGCTTGGTTTGTTCCCTGCTGAAATAACTCTGATAATCATTCCGAGTTTCTCGGTTCATAAACTGGAAAGGCATTATTGTCCATTGCTAAAAATTCACATCTTTTTTAGGATCTAGCACAAAAAGCTTTAACATTCTTCTTTTAGTAAGCTTTTCCCCTAATTACTCTCTAAAGTTGGGCACCATGTCAACCTAATTACTTTTGTCTCTAATTTATCATTCTCCATAATCTCCCTGCAATAATTTAAGGTTAGATTATTTTAGGAATGGAAGGCTTGACTCATAGTTTTGTTTCATGAAATCTGAAGATATTTTCTTCTAAAATTCCAACAGTTTGATCTCGTGAGTTGCAGATATATTCTGTAAGTGTTGATTCAAACTTTGGCTATAGCAAGCCATCAAAAACTGCTGACCTGGAAGGTGAGATAACCATTGATTTTTCATGCGATCCAAATATCTCCTCTTCACTGGTGAGTGCACTTAATCGTATCTAATAGTAAATAATTGTTTAATTTACAGTATATAAGTCGATGCAAGTTAATTTTGATAGGTTGATATCGCATTGGATGAAATAATGCATCTCCAAGAGGATGGACCTTCAGAAGAAGATATTTTAGCGGTACTAGAAATTGAACAAAGGGATCATGAAAATGAACTGCAGGTAGTTGTTAATAACTAGAACTATGCTAATGGTAGAAAGGCTATAACAGACTCGCATGAAACCCCTATTGAGGAAAGGAACAATAGTTTCAACCCCTGACCTATCACAACAGAACATAATTTTCTGCAACGATACAATTGTCAAGGATATGGCTTTTGCTTGAGTTTTAATTAGAAATTTTGATTTATCTAATTCTTGGAATAGTTTTCCTCTTTTTATCTTAAGTAGCTAAAAGTATTATAAGTATTTGAGTTCAATATTCTCTTACTACCAATCAGAAGTTCTATGAATGTGCTACGTTTCATAACTAGGTCATCAACAATGTTGTGCCGATTCCTCTTAGAATACTTACACCCAAGGTGTTGCAAGGAGGTTGACCCTGATGTAGTTAATTTCACCCCAATGACAAATGAAATTTTTTTCCTTCAAACCTGTTATCTTAATAGCAATGATAATATGCTACTTTGTCGTAAATAAGAACTGCAGAGGGTTGGTTATTTAGATTTTCCCACGACAGGATACAGGTCAAAGATGATATTGCTTTATCTGTGTATAGTCAGTTTCGCAAGTAAATGTCTGCTGTGTGCACGTTGTGCCCTTTCTAAGTAATTCTCTTGGCTCTCCTTCAGGGAAATATATACTGGCTTTTTCAGATTTTGAAAAGCTATCGTTCAAGGTTGTATGCTGGTGATATCGGATCTACATTTCAGGTATTTTGATTGGGAGCTTGGATTCTCATCATCTGTTTTCGTACTTTCCTCGTGCTTTTTTGCACTGATGTCGTCCAGTTCCACGTTGTTTCAAATATTGGATAGTAATATAGGAGGGGAGGGAATGAAAGGAGGAAAAGGGAGGTAATGAAAAATCGGGAAGAAAAGACCATTTCCTTCTTGATGAGTGTTGGGAGATCTGTTTCTCGAGAGAATAGAAAATTTATGTTGTCTCTTGTCTGTTTATATGCAGTTACTGGACAAAGCAAGAAGCAGAGCTCGACGAACACTCTCTCCATTGACAGCAAAATGGGCACTACAGAAAATTTTACCCTATCCTTGCAAGAAACATTATATCTCAGTGACCTTAATTCCAGAAACAAACCGTTTCCGCTTACTAAAGCACCAACTGAAAAACCAACTTAAGCAGAAATACTATGGTAGATATGTCAAGGTACTTCTCTTATGTTCACTAATAATGCCACCACGGCACCCAAGTACAAAGCATTTGTTTTGCTAGTTTATGTGACCTTTATGGTTTTGCTTTTCTCTGACGATGGCATATTTCAACTGCTGCAGAATGTGGACAAAGTTTGGAGAGTTTTTGCCAAATAACAGATTCACATTCACCACTGATACTCCTTTTTTCACGCCACGTTCAACCAGTCTCTCGTTCTGTTCCACGAAATGGAATCCATCAATGAAACCTTGAGCTTCATAGATTCGCTTTGATCTCCATTTATCTGGTCATTACTGGTGTATTTTAACATTAAACCTTGATAAGCTGATATTGAAGCATCTGGGTCATCCCATTTGTATGTACAGCAGCTTCATTATATATATTAAAATAATTCAGTGGTAGTTTTTATTGGGAACTATGGCATATTGGCAACCATTATGTGGTTAAGCTTATAAGGATTATTAGCACCCCATGTAGGGTTGGAGAACAAGGTTTTATAAAAACTTTATAACCCCATTCTGATGATTATGAGATTCTTCAATTGGAATATTGGATGTTGTGTATAGATGGCTGTATAATAAATAATTGTATTGCAGTATGAGTCAGATGAAATGAAGAACAGAATTGCGAAGGATCTCCATTGCTTTATTTGATGCTTTGACTCATTTTACACACATCCTGGCCATGTTAAAAGATTGTTGTTCATTGAGCTTTGATTACTTTTTTTTATAAGAACTTTGATTACCTTGGAAATGCGTTGAACTTTTATAAAATAATCCCTTTGTGCCATATAATTTGCAACAATTTATATTTTAGTTCGTCCCATTTAATGTGCATCATTTATATTTTTAAATTATAGCCATTTACTTTCATATAATCTCATCCATACATTTTAACTCTTTTTAATTTATATCCACACAATTCATTCTTTCTCTTCATCTATTACCATTATCCACTTTTTGTTAAAAACAACAATTTTATCTTTGAACTATATGGGACAAAGGGAGTAAGCTTTTTTTAACTACATATTAAAGCTTTTTGGGTAAGTTATTCCAAGATAAGTGTCCCCTCATCAAAATTGTGGTTTTGAGCAAAATATATGATGATCCGAATATTCGGTTTGCATCTTAGGATATCCGATTGAAATTATAATTTGGATCGGATTTCCGATTTGGAAATTTAGATATGGATTAGAATATCAAATTTGTGAAATCCTATATCCATTTATGATTTATTTGAATAGTTAGGGTATCAATATTCACATATTATAAGTAAATTTGGATATATGACATTAATATGTATAAATTAATTTTTGACATCATTTTGGCTAATTTCGGATGTCGAATATCTGATATTTTTGATTCAATTTGAATTTTTAATTTATCCTCGTTGGGATAAAATATGTCGAATATCGAATTCGAGTGCATGTTTTGGATCAATATCTGACTTTGGTAACCCCTAATGTTAAAACAACAAACCAATGTAGATTGTAGAGACAATGTTGAGAAATCAAAACCAAAGTCAAGAGTGTTTTGTTCATTGTTAATAACAATGAACCAAGGAGTCCTAGTCAAACAAGTTCAACTCCTTGTTTGTAGCTTATTAGGGTTTGCTTCTATTAGCATCATATATGCTTCACTTTGTACCTATTATAGGGAGCTACCAAGCTAGAAACTCAAGAAGGAATTGTGTCATGTTCCTAGACAGAAAAAGTTCAATATGCCAAATGTCTCTCCTACCAAGCTCGTACGAAATTTCTAATATTTTAGGCTTTTTAAACTCTTTATCTCGTTGTCAATATTGACGAAAATTATTAACTTTGATATTGGGCATCTTATACCTTGTTATTTTGTAACTTGAACTCTTTATTTGCTTATGTTGTATTTCCTCTACCGTAAGAAGACCAATATTTTCTCTATTTTGCCTTCTTTCCGTGAATAAACAACGATAAAAAAAAATGATTAATCAAAAAGAAATGATATTATAGATCCTTGCCGTCCGCCATTAAAGTTAAGTTAACCCACTTAACCTAGACTAGAACAACTGCGCTGTTTCTCAGCTCAGTCTCAGATTACCTGAAAATATAATGAAAAGACTCGTCTTCTCTGCCATTCATTATCGTAATTCAAAGACTCTGCAACAGTCCTTGCTTCGTTCCATCCCCTACAATCTTATCAAATTCTACTCTTTTCATCAAATTTCCGCAAACCCAACATTTTCCACCTCTAAACAACCTCTTTCTAGCAACCCATCTCCGACCAAATCTCTAGACTTCATCGCTGTATGTCAAACACTTTCATCTTACAACAATGATTATAATAAAGCCCTTGATTTTTTCAACTGGGTCGAAACTAATTGTGGGTTTCAGCACAACACGGAGACTTACAATTCCTTGATTGATATTCTGGGTAAGTTTTTTGAGTTTGACAAATGCTGGGAATTGATTCAAATTATGCAAAAAAATTCATTTTCAATGCCTAATTACATTACTTTTCGTATTATGTTTAAACGTTACATATCTGCTCATTATGTTCAAGAAGCAATTGTTATGTATGATAGGTTAGAAGCATTTGGTTTGAAAGATGAAACATCATTTTGTAATTTAATTGATGCACTTTGTGAGTATAAGCATGTGGTAGAAGCTGAGGATTTGTGGGTTAAAAAGAGAATCTTTGTTAAGTTTGTGAGTGAGACAAAAGTTTACAATATGATTCTTAGAGGTTATGCACGGATGGGTTGGTGGGGTAAATGTAGAGATTTTTGGGAAGAGATGGATAGTAAAGGGGTTAAGAAAGATTTGGTAACATATTCTATATATATGGATGTTCAATGTCAATCCGGTAAAGCGTGGAAAGCTGTGAAATTGTATAAGGAGATGAGGAGAAAGAGAATGAAATTGGATGTTGTTGCGTACAATACGGTTATTAAGGCCATTGGTATCAAAGAAGGTGTTGATTTTTCGATTCGTTTGCTTAGAGAAATGAAGGATTTAGGATGTGAGCCGGATGTGGTATCATACAATACGGTTATTAAGCTTTTGTGTGAGAATGGAAGGATAAGTGAGGCGTATGAAATGCTTAATCAGATGCGTAAGAAGGGTTGTTTACCGGATGTGATAACCTACCATTGTTTTTTCCGTTGTCTTGTTAAGCCAAAGGAGATGCTTAGGTTGTTTGAAAGGATGCTGGAAAGTGGGGTTACTCCGAGGATGGATACTTATGTAATGCTCATGAGAAAATTCGGGAGATGGGGATTCCTACGACCTGTTTTTATCATTTGGGATAAGATGAAAGAACTTGGTTGTAGTCCTAACGATGCTGCTTATAATGCATTGATTGATGCTTTATTGCAAAAGGGTATGGTGGATATGGCTAGGAAGTATGATGAAGAGATGCTTGCCAAAGGGCTTTCTCCTAAGCCAAGGGAAGAGCTGGGAACAAAAAGTGCAAGTGACAGATCTGGTGACGTGGAGTTGTGATGCTTTGACCTGTCAGAGGTTTTTGTAATATTTTCCCTGGATTTAGTTTGAAGTACTTGGTTATTTTACACTTAAATTTCTTGTTGATGAATATTTTGGACGTGACGTACATGATTTGCTTATTCAATAAGAATTTGAGTGCTGGATTTGGCTGATCAAAGCAATTTGAGATGCTTGCAAGATTGACTCTTCCTGTTCATGATCTCTGTATTCGTGTAAAGGCTTACTATCATCTGAAAATACATATAAGAGTGTGAACCTGAACCATGATCCATGAACCATATTAAAGGATCTTTCCTCAAGAAGCCAATATCTGGTAAGCCTTCATTATAAACTCTAGTTTTATTTACGAGATTTGGTGTTCTTCATCATCATCATCATCATCATACCCTATGTATCCCGCCCATAGGAATACTATGGACAGGGTCTGGGGAGGGCAATAATGCGGCAATCCATACCCGTAAAGGATTTGGTGTTGTCTCTAATATATTCTATTCCATTGAGCATTTTGAAATGATTCTTGACACTACTTTGCAGTATTGTTATCATTTATGAGCTTTATATAGCTTTGCTTTACTAGCCATTGATGTGATGTTATGGTTACTACTAAAAGATGTATCATTTAGCTCAAATCTCCGTTGTTGTTCAATGAAATTAAATTTGAAGCAATAGATTACATATCAATTTTTGATTGAAGTGATATCAAACATATATATTAGCCCAGATTGTTATATTGTTGATGATAGTCTTATACGTCTACATAATTAGTCAATAACGATAGATGAGTCAGCTAGCATTTACTGATTGAAGAGCTGCTAAAATGTAAAACTTCTTCCTGCCACTTCAATGTATGTTTCTCGGTTTTGTGCATTTCTAAATTCTGATACCCTATTGTGGTTCGTAACTTTATTGATATTCCCTAGTTTCTCGGAGTTAGGTGTCTCTTATGTCAATTCATGGTATAAAAGTTGAAGGGATTCTGGAATACTGAAGGGACAACAATATGCTTGTGAATTATATGTCTCTGCACCATGAGAATGTGTGTTTTTCTACTCTGTTTATAATCATATAGCGTTCATACTGACTGACACTTCGGTCTTTGGCTTTGCTTGAGCTACAGCTAAATCGGCAGCAGTTTCAGTGATATGTCCGGAGTTTACAGTGGATGGTCCAACTATTTGCGTTCTAATGGCTCACAGACTTGAAGTGAGTAAGTAGAGGTATGTTATATCTGATTCGAGACATTATCTATTGTTGTTAATCTTAGATAGCTACTTTCAAATTTATGAACCTCTTTAGCTATGCGTGCGTTTTATACTTGTAAATCATTATTCTTGACTTCTCCCGTGTTTCTATTAGATTTATTTTAGGCTTCAATCTTTTAAATTTCGACCTACAATTAGGAGCCAAATAGCATTATACATGAGAAGTATAAGAATAATATTCTTACATTTGCACATTAGATTTGCAATCTGCTTAGTGTATTTCAGATAAATAAAATCAAAATCTCTGCATATCGATGTCATTTTTCTCGATACCGAGTCCAATCCATGATCATAGGTGTTAGGTTTGGTTTGGAATGGAAAAAAGTTAAAACCCATACCTAATGTTTTCTTAGAAATATTCTAGTTTCAAAACTACACCTCCAACCTAATTTCAAAAAGAGATACTACATTTTGTATGTGTTAAATGCTTCTACTCAATAAGTTTCATAGAAAGCTCTTTAAGATTCTTACACCCCATAATCTTTCATCACTGACCTGACCTCATAGATGAAATTTTCAATATGATACTCAAAGTACATTTAATTATTATTTGAAAACTCGTTATGATAGAATTGAGCATGTCGCAACATCTTGGAATTAAATGCGGTAATTTGATTTTCTAAGTGAAAGCATGACACTAAGTAAGCATTCTTGCTTAATCTCATCAATTTGATCATCTAATTTCTACAAAATTTGATCAATCCAGCTAAGAAAGACTTGTACTTGAAAATGTTGGTAGGTAATTTCTTGGAGTTGACCATGCTTATATCTTTCAATTTGAACATATACCAAGTGAAGTAAACTTCTCCAAATGACTGCCGCCATTCATCTTTAAGCCTTTGCAATTTGCATTTGCTTCTTAGTTTCATTAACGAGTGTCATTGCATTCACAATATCTTACTCCTTTATTAAAACAAATATAATTGATTGTAATCTCAAAAAACGTTAACAAGGAGATTCAATCTTAAGATCAAAGTTCTAAAACTAATATTTGCTCCTCGCATGTTGCTTGCATCATCATAATTTATAATGTTTTCCTCGGACCTTGATTCGGTAAACTCGGCCACAAGAATAGAATTAAAATCCCCTCAAGTACCTCAAAAATCTCGATTTGGCGAGTATAAGGCTAGTGCATTGATAGGGTTAGGTAGGTGAATCCTTAAAGCAAGTGCTTCATAGTGCCTTTTAGTGCCTAAATGCAAGCACCCCAGAGCGCCTTAGAGAGCTTTTTGGTTTTAGACTCGGAAGATCATTTGATACGAACACCCAAGATGTATGTTTTCTTACCTTCTTTATTTCTCCTCTTTTGCTTTCTTATTTCCCTTCTTTTTCTGGATTTCTTTTGATATTTTTAGGATTTATTTTAGTTTTGCTGGATTTCTGTGGTATTTCCCGACATTTAAACAGAGAATCATGCTCACTAGATGTTACCCAATCCATGATGTTTGCTCTATAATCGTCTTATGGAATAATCTATCATTCATACGTCCAAGTAAAATCATGTATTCATCAAATCAGTTTCTATTACTAGACTATCAAATTTATGTGTTCTTAATGGAAACGAGCCTGCAGGTCATCTAGAATTCTGGTAACGGAAAATCAACATCGAGAGCATGCAGTTCTTTTGCCGGTGACTTCCAAAGAATGAAAAATTGTAAACTTAATGAAGAAATTGTTCCAAGTATGGAACTGTTTCATTCAACAGATATTAGGACTTGTTTCTATATTTTCATGCTTTGAGTGTGTCATTATTTCGTTGCACAATTAGCGTTGGTGTGTAGCTCATAATAACGACTGACGAACATTCCCGTCTCTTTGTAAGTTGCAATATTGTCGAGGTATTGCTAGAAAGTCGAATCTTTTCTCAAGGTGCATTCTAAGGATAATATTCGGAAACGTCTTTGGTTTACCTGGTTGTTAAAGGATTTTTTCTTTCATTCTTGTGATAAAAGTTTTTCTTTCAGACCTTATTAGAAAGCTTATTTCCTTAGCAAGTTAGGATGAATGAAATGAAATGAAACGGAGCTGAAATTAGGCAACTAAACTGAATATGATGGAAAATATTAGAATTAAAAGTTTTCGTTTGGATCATCAGATTGGTTTAAATGGGTGACACTCGGTTCAAATAGAGTTTGGTTTCATACTATTTCGGATAGATGCGTCAACGGGCCTTGATTGGGTCAACTTGGTTAGTTACCGGTTTGGTTTTTGAACGATTATTTGAGCTATCATGTTTGCATTGGATCAGTGTCGATTTAAATTCGCTTAGAGTGTTAATCAGGCTCGGGATGTCATCGGTCAATAGTTAGTTTGGTCTTCTCAAGCACATGTCGAGTTCGAGTCTTATTTTCGAATAGGAATCGGTTACGGGATAGTATCAATTGATAAATATCGAATTAAGATGATAGTTGAATTTTTATTTGATGTAAATTGGATTTTCTATACTTAAGTTGTTACTTTTAATACATAATATTATAGTTTGAAACTTTTACTTGTTTTATTCTAACATTCTATCAAGTTTTCATGTTTAATTAATATAATTTAAAATATTTTAATATTAGTACATTGATTTTTTATTTTTAACTCTCTATATATGTAATTAAGTATATAAAAGTTAATTTATTAAAAACACTGTTTGTCTAATTATTAAGATAAAGTAATAGAATATGGATTAATTATACGTCAAAATTAAATAACTAGAATACTCGGTCTATTAGAGTGAATAAAGAGAGTGTAAACTATCTATTAGATTATTATAGCGTCATACAGTCATATCTATTAGATTATTGTAGCCTCATACAGTCATACTAATTGGCGAATTATTATAGTGCGTAAAGTAGTTGATTTATTTATGTACAATAAAATTCTATACTAACCAAAGTATACAATTAGTCTATAATCTATATCATTAATTGATTAGATATTTAATCGATCATTTTATGAAATTTAATTGAGATAATAATCACTATAGTGAATAACACTATTATATGATATCAGTTAAAGTTTCTTTTAGTACATTAACGATTATTTATATCATATGATCATTATACATTTATGTGACATATATTGTCAAACTATTACCTTTACCTACCTTTATACTCCCTAGTATAAACTAATTAAAATCTATCATTAATAATATATGTATAAAAGTTTTGTGAATGGGCTAAGAGTTTAGGTGAAGAAATAAGAACAAAGAAAGCAAAGAACAATGGACCAAAAACAGAGTGCAACAAAAGAACACTAACACACAACAATATATGAGGTATCTTAGGATACCTCCCCATCAAATAAAGTTTCTTATCATTAATATATCAATATACACTAATGATTCAACTCACAAAGCTTTGAGAACACACTTCACAAAGCCAAAGATTGAAACTTTCTTTCAATCTCCCTCAAAAACCCAAATACAATGAGACTTATGGTATAAAACCCTAGTAAAACCCTTTGTAGTTTTGCTCTCTCTTATGTCCTAAGGCACTCCTAAGACTCCCTTTTATAACCCCTAAGTCATAAGAATAAACCCAAGGCCCAATAGCAAATGACCCACTAACCGCATGAACAAAACAGAAACTCGCTGCAAGGGACTATTTGGGCCGCTCGACCGAGCAGGTGGGCTCGACCTGGTCGAGCGTTGGGCCTGGATCACTGGGCTTCTTCTGTTTTGGTCGAGCAAACTAGCTCGACTTGTTGCACTTTCACTCGACCACTCGAGCCTCCTTCAAACCGAGCCTCTCCTCTTCTCTTGGCTTCCTTAAGCCACTCCACATCCTCACCTATGATCATGCCATGATCAAAGGACCCAAACTTCAACACTCCATACTCTTTGCTTTCATCAAGGCATCTCCAATTAACTCCAACACTCACTTCATCAAGTGAGCCAAAACAAACCGTCTCACACTCCGTTGCGCTCCCTACCCCGTTCTCAAACGTGCAAGCTAACGCGTATGCTACTAGGTGATCGAACTCACCTCCATTACAATGAGATTTCGGGCTTGACTCAACAAAAAGTTATATGTATAATATGTTCAAAAAAAAGGTTATATGTATAAAAATAATAACCTAACAATTTAACAAAAACTCTTTATTATATTGCCAAGTGATTTTTATATGAATTTATTTATTACAACCACATAGAACACTAATTAAATATAGGCCATTAAAACTATATGGATCAATTATATTGCTAAGTAATTATTTTAAGGAAAAATTACAAAAAAAACTACCTATTCTATAGCGCTACTTGCAAAAAACTACCTATTTTAATTTTATTTTTTTTGCAAAAAATCACCTTAACTGATATTAACGTTTTTAAAAGACTAAGTATTGTCGGTTTCAGCTAGTTGATCGTTAAAATTTTGTTTGACTTTCCATGTGATTTACACTTGACTCTTTTCTCACTTATTGCAAAATCCCTGTAAACATGAAAGCTTCAAAATCCTCCATTTCACCAGCTAAAGAAACCCAGTAAACATAAAAGCTTTCAATTCAATTATTATTGCAAAACCCCTTCATCTTCATCAACCCACTAACATCAAATTCATCCATTTTCACCACTTTTATAAAACCTACATACCCAATTTACAAAATCCAGTAAACCCAGTAAACATGAAAGTTTCAAAACCAATTATTGCAAAATTCCTTCATCTTCATCAACCCACTAACTTCAAATTCCTCCATTTTCGCCACTTTTATAAAACCTATTTTTCAGGGTTTGTTGCAAAATTAAAATTCCACAAGATAAGAACAACAAGCCTGTTTCCCAGAAAATTGTACTTTCTGATGCTGCTCCATCTTTGAAAGAAGATAAAAAGGAAGGTGATAATGGTGGGGAAGGTTCTCCACAATCCAAAAAACCAACCTCTTCATTGAATAAGTTTTTTATGAGATTACCTCAAAAGGATTTAACTTTCTTTCAAATTTGCCTCTTGCTATTGGTGAAATGTTCGCCATTGCTGGCCTTATGGCACTTGGTACTTCTCTTTTTTCCCCTTCTTCTCATAAGTTTTATCTTGCTTGGTTGTTTCTTTGTTTGATTGGTTCAATTTGGAACTGTGGGTGGTTTTTTTTATTTTTTTTTATTTTATTAATTTAGTTACTAAGCTAAAGTAAGATTCTGGGTTTAAATTATTGCAATCATCAATGGAAAAAGGAGGAAAATGGGTTTATGTTACAGGGTGGTTTAAGTTAATAGGATTGTGTGTTAATGGGTTTAAATTATGCACAGTGATTGCAATCATCAATGGAGAAAGGAGGAAAATGAAAAAAATAAAGACATAAAATGTTTTAGGGGTATAAAATAGAGTCACGTGCAAATTACATGGAAAGTCAAACATAATTTTAACGGTTAACTAACTGAAACCGTTAATAGGTAGTTTTTTGCAAAAAGAATTAGAATAGATAGTTTTTTGCAAGTAGCGCTATAAAATAAGTAGTTTTTTATAATTTTTCCTTATTTTAAAATTTATTCATTTTATCATTTCTTGCTGAACTGTCACATGCTCCTCTCAACTTTTAAGCAATTAAATAAAATGATTGTCAGTCACCTGATAGTAGAGATGCATTATCATTAATCAGCAACAACTAAATAAAATGATTGTCTTTGACCAGATATGTGCAAAACTTTATACATGCCTTTCATTCCTAGACTTTTCTATAGTGGAAGGATAAACACATTGTGATCCGTATTGGATGTAGTCCAGACACGCATAATCTTTTCTGTAGGTGATAGTCCAGGCGCACACAAACTTCTCCTTATGCTTGATCCAGATTGCCGATATAAATTGGATGACATTTTGGTTCTGCCTAGACCAGTGTCACATGATTCGGTGCTTTTACATACGAATCGCAATTCGGTTTGACCGACCCGAATCGAGATTCGTTCGCCGGTTGGTTCGCCTTGGCTGGCGATTCAGAATGATTGAGAACCGGGATTCAGAATGATTTGTTGCATGAAGGTTGAAGAAGAGGAAGATGAAAGAGAACAGTACCGAACAAGTAAAAACAAAGGAAGAAAAACTGATGAAGAAGGAAGAAAAGAAAAACAGTACCTTTTCTCTTTCTTGGAGAGTGGAAAGGTCACTAATGAGTAATGATGTCGACATCCTTTCTATTATAATCAATTTTTTTTTTCCTTTTTTAAAAGACTCTATTTTTTCTAACTTACTATAATACCCTTCTTTTTTTTTAATTATCTTTACTTTTCCTCTTTTCAAAAAGTCTTTTCACTTACTTGACTCTAATTTTTTATTTATTCTTTTGTTATTTATTCTAAAGTCTAAACTAAATAGTACTATTAAATAAGTATAGACTCAGTAATATAATATTATTTGACCACACTCTAATTTATCTATTAAAATAATATGAAAAAACTCTAACGAATTGAATGCACGAATCATGAACCTAAAAATCGAACCAAATAACTTAAGCTAACGAACAACAAATATGCCAACCAGCGAATCGCGAATCCGAATCCGTACAACGAATCAAACCGAATCACGAATCGTGTGACATTGGCCTAGACCAAGCAACATGCATAATTCTCCAATGATGTTCATAATTATCAACTATGGAACAATCGACCAAAGTTTTTAATTACAAATGCCTAATCATCTCTCCTTGCTAGTTTTGTTTGCCATCACATAAGTTATTGATTATGTACTCCATATTGTTTGCTCTGTGCCATACGCATTATAAATGCCTAATACATGGAAAAACTTTTAAACCATCATAGTGATAGTCACAATTACATTTAGGGTTTGACTATCCCCAAGAAAATCTCTAAACCTCTCCAACACCCAAGTGTAGAAGGTTGTAACCTCATCTCTCATCAAGCGGAAAAGCTACTAAGAAGGTGGATTTGTTGTCATCATGCCGAAAATTTCACTTAGCGACCCCTTCTTATCACTCATCTGGTAGGTGTTATCGATCAAGTTAACATGAGGTCATGTACGCAAAAACTGAATGGATGTAGGGTTTTTCATTAGTAACTAGTCAACTATTCATCAATATCCATGTCCATCCAAATCATGTAGTTATGGTATGTTTCTAAATATAGACAATGTTGTATAGGAGACATACCATTCATTTCTTCACATCTAATAGCTTGCCTAATGTTATATATTTAATTCATGCTAAAATAGACCTCAAGATAATTATGTCTGATCGGTATTATTATAAAAACATGTTGCATACGAGTTGCACTTAGTTGTCTGGTATGATCTCAAATGTCATTTGAAAGTCTACTTGCTCTAGCATGACTTTTCCTATACAAGGTTGGTTGCATCTTGATTTATCACCAAGACACATTCTCACTTTTCATGGTCTTTCGCCAGATTTTCAACATCCAATATAATAATCATAAAATGGCCAACCAATCATGGACCATCCACAATTTTTTTAATCGTGCAATTGTCATTGATAACCTAAACAAGTAGTCACTTTTAACACATTAAATATACATTTGATCAATTTAATAAAGATTATCACACCATTCCCAAGTGAACGCATAGCAATTCGTCTTGTGTGAGACCGTCTCACGATGAGACAATTTTAAATAAAGGGAAATTCCACATGGTAGCATCCAGTTTTGATGAAATGCCAGTGGTAGCACTTTTTTAAGAAAATTCTACATGATAGCATCTAGTTTATGCACTATCTAATTGTCGTAGCCTTTTCCGTTAAGTTCTTGTTAAATTCCGTTAAGTTCATCAATTTATAAGTTTTTTTCCACATGGTAGCATCCAGTTTTTGTTAATTTACCATTTTAACTTTTAATTCACTATTTTAATATTTAATTCACCGTTTAATTCATTAACGCTCATAAATATTTAATAATTTTATTGAAAAATTATAAGAAACTATCTAATTGGGTCGAAACAAGTACTTATTCGCTTATTTTTCGATACGTAACCGAAAAAGATATTTAACGTCATTTTTACCTGTCGTAACGATTTTTTTTCAAAAAACGGATGTTGCAAATGCCCTTATGGGGTAACTCTTTTGAAAATCCGGTCGAAACAAGTACTTATACACCTATTTTCCGATACGTAAGCCGAAAATGATATTTTACGCCATTTTTACCCATCATAACGATTTTTTGAAACAACGGACGTGGCTACTATCCTGATGGGATAACTCTTTCGAAAACTCGATCAAAACAAGTACTTATTCGAAAGAGTACTTGTTTCGACCGATGAATTAAACATTAAAATGGTGAATTAAATGTTAAATTTATTTTTCCGTATAATTATTCAACATTTATAATTTTTTTCAATAAAATTATTCAACATTTATGAGCGTATAAGGTGTTCAAAACAAACCCAATGACCAGATAGACACTCGACTTTATAACCGAACTCGATTTGACCTGACTTAAAAATGGATCTACAATTATGTAAAAACCAATGTGAACACAAAACCCGATTTTGGACCGACCCGAAATCAACCCGATGACCCGAATGAACACCTCTAGCGTTAATGAATAAAACAGTAAATTAAACATTAAAATGGTGAATTAAAAGTTAAAATGGTAAACAAACAAAAATTGGATGCTACCATGTGAAAAAAAACTTACAAAATGATGAACTTAACGGAATTTCACAAGAACTTAACGGAAAATGCTACGGCAATTAGATAGTGCATAAACTGAATGCTACCATGTGGAATTTTTTTAAAAAAGTGCTACCATTGACATTTCATTAAAACTTGATGCTACCATGTGGAATTTCCCTTAAATAAAAAGCCCATAACCTTAAAAATTTTTATTATTGGACTATTTAACCCGATTGTAATATAAGAACAGTAAGTTTCATGGAAGACGGTCTATTCTATAGACGGAAGCCCAGCCCAAAATATAACATAGTATATTTAGGGTTATAATAAATTATTTGGGGATATAATAATTTATATTTGGGGTTATAGAATAGTACATTCGAGGTTATAATACATTACATTTAGGATTATAACATAATATAATTAATATTATAATAAAAAAAATCAGTTAAGGGAAATGGGCTGACCCAATTTCGTCTATCCTATAGACCGTCTCTTGTGAGATTTTGTGATATAAGAATTTGCGAACAAGTAAATGAAGCGAATAAGGCGGTTATGCAAATACAAAGTCTGTGCGGCGCACTCGAATTTTACATCCCTTCGTCTTCTCATTCCTTCCATATTTCTCGAATCTAACAACCATTCATCAATGGCGCATCAATTATCATCTAAAACCCTATCAAAACTTGCCTTCTCTTCATCATCAACCTCCATTTTTAAACTCCTTCCAAATTCTCTCAACCACTCCAGAAACTTCGCCACTAAACCACGCCTGGTCGAAGTCGACCTTAAATCATTAGATGCAGGAGCGGGAACAGGAGATATTGAAGATGCTATTCACAATATGGTTGCACTAAGACTTGCACCTGATTGGCTTGTTTTTGTACCTGGTTCTTCTTACTGGGTCCCACCTAAACCACCTGCTCTTACTACCTTTGTTCAAAACTTCTCCAATTCTGAGGACTCTCTTTTTGTCTCCTCTCGTAGGGGTCCTTTTTCTTCTTCTTTCTTCTCTCAAGGTACTAATTTTTCTTCTATATATGAAATTTTGGGTTTTATGTTTCATTAATGAATAATAGTACTCATGATAATTAATTTTATGGGTTCTGGTGATATTGTTTGATTGTGATTTTATTGTTGGGGTTTTTTTGAACATATTCTGGTTACTCATTGCTAAAAATAAAAGCTTCATCATTGCATTTGATGTATTGTTTTAGCTATGTGTGTAAGCTTCTTGTTTGGGGGAGTGCCGATTACAAATTTTGGGTTTAGAAAAAGTTGCAACAATTATGGTTGGATTTTCTTGATGTTGAAGTACGTTAAACTGATTGACGACAAGAAATTGTAAATCACTGGACTATTCTGAGTGGTTTGGGACAATTTGAATACTGTTTGTGTTGTACAGGCATATCTTAAAAAAATCGAATTGATTTTTCTTGTTCTATAGCAATATGCCAATTTTCTAGAAATCAAAGCCTGAACCAGTTGAGTTAAGCCTCAAATCTCACGGTGATGGAGGTGAGTTTGATCACCTCGTAGCATATCCATTATCTTGCTCATTGGAGGGTGATAGTGTGTGTGCAAAGGGGTATGGAAGCATATGCTTTGGGTCACTTGATGAAGTGAGTGTTGATGATGTTTTGGAGTGCCTTAAGGAAACCAATATTAGAGGATATTGGGTGTTTGAAGGCTGCTTGACCAGTGGGAAGAATGTGGCTTGATCGAGCCACAAAACAGAAGCTACCCGGTGACCTCAGAGGCACCGCTCGACCGGGTCGAGCGACCAGCAGCCCCTGCACGCGTGATGTTTCTGTTTTGCATGGTTTCATTTGGGCTTAGGTATTTTATGACTATATAAAGAGTCTTAAAACACTATTAGGGTGTTAGAGAGAGCCGAATACTAAGAGATTACTAGGGTTCACACCAAAAGAGTATTCTCACTTGTATCTTGGCATTTTGTGGGAGATTGAAGTAAAGCTTCAATCTTTGCTTTGGAGGATTGTTCTAAAGCTTTGTAAAGTGAGTATTAGTGTAATGTTGATTATATTAATGATAAGATACTTTGTTTGAGGAGAGGTATCATTAGATACCTCATAAATTGTTGTGTTCTTGTTCATTGTTGTGGTGCTCTGTTTTTGTGGTTGTTCTTTGCACTTGTTTTATCTTTGTTTCTTCACTAAAGTCTTAAGCCCATTCACAACAGAACCACAATGGTATGTTTGGATAACATTTTATGAAGGAAAAGGAGGAGGAAGAGGATATCATTGAGTTTTCTTTCCAAATATTTCTAGTGTTGAAAGGATTTATTAATATAAAATGTAAGGGACTTCATCCCTCCAATTCCCAGCCTTTTATTTTCCGCCCCTTCCATTTTGGTATCCAAATGAGTGATTCCCTTCCTTTCCTCGGTTTCCTTCAAACATAGTGTAAGTGTCTAAAAATCTTGATTGATGTGAATAAATTTAGATATATCTGCATATCATTGATTCAAGGACATTGAATCCTCATTTCATATGCATCTCATATTGCAGCATGTTTTTTAATATTCATTACTAAAAGTAGTAACTCTAGGTTAATAACGGTTATTTGCCACCTTGACAAATCACACCCATGTGGAAGGATTTGATAGGGTAACTCTTTTTAGATTGTAATTTATCTTTTTGAGTTTTACTTATTTTATTAATATATTTTGTCTTTTATAGTGATTTTAAAATCACAATGATTGATTAAGATTTTCTATAACTAAAAGGGTCTTCTGCTTTGGCGACAGGTTCAGTATCAGAGCAGAATTCTGCAGAGGTAGAGGTTCACGTAATTGTCCCTGGCAATTCATCATCTTCTGACGAGGAAGAATGAAAAACCGTATTCACTGCCAGTCGGATTCACCTCTTGTATCATCTTTATTGTAAGTAGTGTCCATTATATTTGTGTTTGTTTACTTTTGTACATTTCTACTCTATTTTGCTTGCTCCAAAATTTTGGTACAAGGTTATACAATATTAGCATATTTTTGCTAAATGTTAAGTTCTACTTTGAGCATGAGATCCTATTTGTATCTTTTTGGTTGATGATTGTCTGGTCTTATCTATAAATAGTGCAAAAATATGGTCTTGGTCATGGCTGCGGTAGCGGTCGTGAAACGGATTGGATAATTCGCAGTAAACTAAAAATCTTTATAATACGGTGATGCGGCCTTATTTTTGCATTATGTGTCACGGTGCAACTAGGACAGTTTGTTCTTGAAAAAGTAAAAATCCTGTAGAATCAATCCCTTTGTTGTATTGTATGTCCTTGTTTTTCCAGTCATAACATTGTTTGGTCTCAAATTTTGATTAATAAGGTCAAATCAATTATTATGACATTAGGAAGGTAGAATCAACCCATATACCTTTGCTCTCTTGGATTGCTTATTTTGCCAGTCAAAATGGTTTTGCCTGAAAAGGAAAAGACCCCATACCCCTTCTGTATAGGACATTCTAAAGCCAAAACGGGGTTGAGGAAAACAACAGCATGCCGACTAAATTTGTTGGGTAGTCTTTGCTTTTTTTTTTTTCTTTAAGGCTTCTTCTCAAAGGTATAGGGGTATGATGGATTATAGTTGCAAATGACCTTTTCAATCAAGGTCCTACGAAAAACCTGTTTGTGATTACAAGGTAAGGTCACATATCCAACCTCCAATGCTCGCTTAGGCGGGAATCCATCTAGTGGAGTACGGGTATGTTATAGATTGAGTTGGCCATGAGATAGAATTACTAAAGATAGAACAGCAAATGTATAAGAATGTAGCAAATGAACTGTAAACTGTATTTTGTATAACAAGAAAGAGAAATATAGAATGTAACCAACGAATGATTACAAGGATAGTATACAAGCATTCGAGAGGCTTGTTCTCTCCTTAAGAGTATTAAGCTCCACTAAAAACTATTACATTCATCAATGACTAATTCCCTCCCCTTCCCCTCTCTTTATACTACTAATCCCTACATTTTATTCCCCCAACCCCAACTAAGTACTAACTAATAACTAAGATGTTACTTATTACTAAATTCCTATGTTACTTCTTCCTACCAATTCATGACAGGGTAATTGGAATGTTGTTGATTATCAATACATTAGAGACCTATATCTTCCAATCAATTAATAAATTGTTTGATGATGCAGGCCTCTGCTCGTGCTGGGTTGATCACAAAACATGAAGGCAAAGTAACCTTTATACTCGATGGCAGTCAAGCGTGCTGGTATGTGTATACGTAAATGGAACGTGAAGTGTCCACAGCAAAACAAGTAACAGCCACTTTTATTGCTGTGCTATCCATAAGATCAAGCTAGATAGGGGTGGAACCTCATCCTGCACTTGTTTCTTGATTAGTATGAATATATGATAGACATTTCTAATTTATATTTTTGGTAGTTTTTACTTTTTAGTGCTGTATTATCTTACGTAGCAGTCGATGCGATTGTCTTTGGATACACATTAGATCTCTCTGATCGACTTCTGCATCCCCAGTATTTCAGAGGTGGCGTTTAATAGCTGTAAAATTCAGCATATAATCGTAGTAAATTTTAGTCTAGCCGTTATGCAAATGTCATACCTTTCATCTGCATTGGCATCTCTACTTAATTTATTTATACATGAAGTTTTATAGAGCAGCCAATTGTTATTGTCTTTGTATTTCTTATTTGGTATGTCATAGGTAACAGAGATGTTATTGGAAGTGCTGCTAAATTTAGACAATAATTAACAATAATTTATTTAGAATTGGGACTGGGCTTTTGAGAGTCGTCTTTACAAAAGACGGTCTCAAGTAAGAATGTGTTAAGCTAATATTTTTAGGTCAGTTGCTTGTGGCCTATGGTACTTTCATATGGCAGTAAGTTGGGAATGAGTTAGTTATATGATTGGTGGAGTAAATATGTACTAGAAGTGTTGCATAATCACTTGCTCATTGACCAAATCTAATTTTTTTTTTTTTTTGAAGATAACCAAATCTTAAGATTGGAAGGGGGCAAACTCAAAGGAGCAGAGCCCTCGGGGCGCTCAGATATTAAAGAATTTATTTTATATTGTCTCTTTTATCCCGATGTTTATAATTTTATAATCAATATTAACTTCGTTTTAAAAAATTTATTATACTTAAAACATAAATTTAACTTTGAAAGATAACTTTCTTTTTAGAATGTTAAGATCATATCATTATTATCATATTTGTATTCTTATCAAATAGCATAATACTAATTTGAATGGGTTCATTGTTAATGATTTTTTTTAATTAAAGACTTAATACAATGCCTAACAATATTATTTTGTCAATTTCTACAAGTATTTAGAAAGAATGAAAATAGTAATTAACTTGACATGTTAGATTGAGATTTGTAAAGTTCACTGTCCAAAATTCAGAATATGAATGCTTTTCGTTTTTTGTGAAAATAATACAAAAGAATATCACATTAGACAGAGGAGTAATGAAAAACTTAATAAATGAATGCTACTCACAAAAAGAAATAAACAAATACATCAATGAATTGATTGACACCCCTAGTTAGAAGATCAAAAAGAAGCCAAAAATGGAAGAAAACCATATTAACTGTCTAAAGTAGACCGTGATTTGTATGATGGGCTGTTGCATTTTGAGTTAACCCGGAAAATGGATCTCCAAATGGGTTTGATGAACCGATGCCCATCGGTTGCTGCTGCTGCTGCTGCGTCTGGTGGTAGGGAGAGGGTGAAGCGGCGTTTTGGTATGGCACCATCATCATACTCTGGGGTTGTGTTAATTGCTGGTAATGGTTATGTTGCTGCATCATCATTTGTTGCTGCATCATCATCTGATGTTGCTGTTGCTGAGACATAGCCATCTGAACGTTCGTTGGTGGTGCAAAGTTGTTCGACATTAAAAATGGGTCATTCTGTTGTTCATACGGATTGTGTACTTGCATTGCACCTGCTGCCATTCCGTATGGACCATACCCTGCATTCTGCATCTGTAACTGTCTTCTTGCGTTCTCATCTTCGTATAAGCTATTCAGTAATAGATTATCAAAGCCGCCCGCCTAATTTGCACATATATTCAGAAATTCAGATCCCAACCAGGGATATTGAGTTAAGAAAGGGCGCGAGGAAATATTTATTAGCTTAGAAGACAAACCAGTTTGGTCTCTGGCGGTGGGGCGTTGTTTATGTTGCTAGGCTTAGTAACAAGGGCTAGCTCCCATCCCGATGTACCATCGAACTCCATCAATGCATTGCTTGGAGTAGAACGATGCTCACCTCCTATATTGCGACGAAAATCAGAAAATACACTCATCAATTACAAATATAAGCACATTAAGAGAAAGTATTACCAGGTGGAATAATGGCTAGAGCTAAGGCATTGCTTTCTTCCAATTCTGCAGCTCTTGGATTTAATTCCCTAAGACCCTGTACAAAAGAGCTCAGACAAAGAGATGGGTTGGTATTTATCGAGTTTATGCTGCTCGAGAAAGGAAAATGATGAAATATCGTATGTGCATACAAGAAGATCATCATCGTCCGTGGATATCAAGGGAGGAGGTTCAGGTTGAGGTTCGGGCTCTGGTTGAGGCTCCTCCTCTGGCTCGTCTGCTTTCTCTTCCTCTTCTTCCTCTTGCTTTACTTCATTTTCAGCTTCTTCACTTTTATGTGGGGATTCATCCCTTTCTTGATACTCCTGCGCTTCAAATAAAACTTACTTTCAAACTTTGTAGTCTCATTTGTTTATATGCTAGCAGTAGAGGTGTTCGAAACAGATCCGATGACTCGAAATTTACCCGATCTTATGACTGAACCTGATTAACCCGACTTCAAAAATGATTTACATTTATGTAAAAAAACAATATGGACACAAAAGTAAATTTCAAACCTACCCGAAATCAACCCGATGACCCGAAAGAACACCTCTAGCTAGCAATATTGCTCTAACACAAGTAATTCGAATAATAAAAAAGATTCATAGTGTGCGAATTCTAACCAGTCTCTTCGACATAGAACCGTTTTGCGGTGCTTCTCTGACGTATTCCTCCATAGTAGCCAGAAATGACGCGGGTGGCTATGGAAGAAAAATTCAATAATGTCAACTTTTGAAACATAATAACATAAAATCGAAATATAGATACGAGTACTTCTCTTCGAATCGTAGACAAGAACCTGTCGTAATGTCGGAAACTGAAAATTCCTGGCTAGATCCAATCTTTTGCTGAATTCATAAAAATTAGCTAAATGTTCAGCCTGCAAAATAGGGAGTAAAACATAAAAAATTTAAAGGAAAAACTACAAAGAGGATGATGGAAAGAGCTTCTTTCTTTGAGTTACTCAATCTTACCTGCTGTCCTGCTCTTTTATAAATGTTAAGTGCTTTCACTGCATCATGTTTACTCATGTCGAAGAACTATACATACATGTATACAAAAAAATGAAGTTAAGGTGACAAAGCCCAATTCTAACGAGATCTCAGATTTGCTAATGAATTGTTGGATAGATATATTCATACCATATCGACTAAATTGATTATTCCATCATTTATCGCGCAGTAAATTTTGAAACTCTCTTTCAGCACCTACGTTTACAGCCGGATACACAAACGAATGCAGTTTTCGTTTCAGTATCGCAATAGTTGGGCGTATTATAAATGTACAGCAAGGAGTAATATACATACCAGGGCTAGAGCATACTGTACAAGATAATTGCTGCAAGCTGATCCTTCAGGCTGTCGAATTGTTTAGAAAGTCAGAACATTTCATTGAAGTATAAAGTAAACGCAGTCTCTTGGCGCTAATTTAGTGTTTATTCGGAGCAGAGCAGAAGGAAAATTCGAAGTCTCTAAGAAAGTCGGCTTCTCACCTGGCAACCCATCAACCTGAACAGAAGCTGCTGTAGAGCAGGCAGTTGATCCAACAGTTCATCGGGGGTTAAAAGGCGTGTTCTACTGTGTACCTGATAAGAAGCGTACAAACGATGGTAAGAAAAGGCTAGAGAAAACAATATTGATGGAAAAATAGTTGACAAATCTCCTGACCTTGCTTGCACCTGGGGAGGATCTCGTCAATCGTTCTGCCTCAATGTCGTACTTCAACACCCTAAAACACTCTAGTCTTTCTTCTAGGAAGAGTGCGTACGTCCGAACCCATGCAGAACAATCCCAAGCTGCATCAAATTTTCCACAACCCCTAATGTTATCTTCCAAGCAGAATGTTCTAAAAGAGACAATGGGAAAAGCACAATAAAGATACCTAATGGGCTTGAATCATCCTTAAAATTTGAAATTTGTAGGATTTGTCCCCTGTGTGAGTAGGCCAGTAGCTCCTCCCTAAAAGTAGGATCCCCTTCTCTCAATGTCCTATGAATAACTATCAATACCTTTATTGCAACCTGTTGATTATATTGTTCCATGAGACACTAATAAGCATATAAATTAAATTAAACAAAATCCTCTTACTTGCACTCTTATAATGTTACAAATGAAGTAATGCAGTGTGTTTCAAGAGTTGCTGAATGGAATTACTAAAAAAAGATTGCATTGTCAGGAAACTAACTTAACCAAAAGCTTAAGCTGATGAATAGCTCTAGGATATGTTATATACTCTACCACACCCCTCACACGAGAGCTATTTGGGCTAGAAGTATAGATGCAATACATGTTCTCCTAAATATTCAACTTGAAATGTGGGGTGAATGAGATTCGTATCTGCATCCCTTATATGTTTCGTTGGCTCTGATACCATATTAACGAACCAACTTGATAGCTATAGCCCTAAGATATGTTATATACTAATAATCTATCACTCTCCAGAAGTTAATGGTTCAGCCCAGGAATGTTATATACAATCATGCTCTTATTACATTATGTGAAACCCCAAACTGGTAAGCCTAAGATTAATGCAATGCAGAATGGAGCCAATAAAATATTTTGAAGTTGAAATGGAGAAAACATTACAATCCAATTTTTGGTCTTGGCCAACCTCCTTGCCAATGCATGAATGCAATATGCAACGTCTGCTCGTGGCCGAACAACTGATGTTGCAGCAAATATTTCTGATCAACAACAACAATAACAAAAGCAACGAAATTAACCCAAAACTCCCACACACACACACACAAAACAAAATCATAACTTGCTTTATTTAATCAATGCCCATTTCATCAATCACCAATATAAGAACAATTTATCCAAAATCATCAAAATTTATGAAAATTTGCCTATGTTTGACCATTTTTTATCATCAAAAACATGCCCATGATTACATTTTAAGAACAATGTGATTATCATATCTAACATATAATGATATGATGATCATAATAATGTTTAATTCAAAAAGGGAAAATGAAATCTTACTTCTAACATGTCTTTCCTTTGGAGGAGCCTCTACATGATTAGTTGCCTTCACCACTGCTATATCCAAATCCTAAACAAACAAACAAAAAAACCCAACAATTTCCCATTTCATCATTCATCATGATCATATATCATATAACATAAAAAATATATAAAATCCAAATAAAATGTGTAGAAATAATGGGAAATAAACCTTAAATTCGCTGTTGACTTTTGCAAGGCCAACAGTGGTAGAATCCTTAAGGGCTCCATAAGCTTTTCGAAAGCTTTGAAATGTTCCCATAAAAATGAAAACTTTATATTCTATATTATAAGAAAATAAATGGGTATTAATTTAATTTCTAGAAAAAATGTGGGAAAATTAAAATGAAGGATGATGAATTAGTTGATGGTGTTCATGTTGATGGGGATTTCTGGTAATGAAGGTTGGTGGTGTAACAATGTCAAACGAAAAACAAAGAATAACAAACATAAAACAAAGAATAATTGATGATTAGAAGTGGGGTTATTTTGGTAATTTCCTTTTTGTGAAATTGGGATTTGGGTTTTTTTGTTCCTTTTTAATTTTTTTTTTTTTTTTTGAATATTCCTTTTTTAAAATTTGTGATGAATGAATAATTTATTTATTTTTATTCAAAAAAAAAATTATTTATTTATTTGAATAATAAATAAATAAAACCTAACCTCCTTGAATAAATATTCAAAAAAAACCTCCTTGAATAATTTATTTTGATTTATTTGAATATTTTGACCATGTTTAGGAGTTGGCATAGAATATATACATCATGGCATGTCGATGTATCATGTATGGAGTTCTATTCCTTATTCGCCAATTATTGGAAAAACTAATATTAAAATTATTGTAAAAGATTATCTTTTAATTTTTTGGACCAATTTTTCATTTAGTTGAATTTTATATTATATAGTCACTTTGATGCTTTGGGTCGTTGGTAGATGACTTGAAATTAGATGTTAAATGTTATTATATGTTGATGGACAAGCATGGATCGAAATTTAGGTTATATGCTCAAGGCCGGCCCTAAGCAAGGGCAAGAAGGGCATGTGCTCAAGTTCTACGAAAAGAGTAGACAATTTTTGCCTTCATATGCATCGAACTTGAGACCTTTTGTAATTAAATTATGCATTTATCCAAGTCAAAGTGTTAATAATGATAATTGTTATTTACAAATTATTGAATTATAAGTGCACGACTATCAGCCAAAAAGCAGATAATTAGAGCCTATAAATTGTTTTCCGCCTTGGGCCCTTGAAATCTCAAGGTCGGCCCTAAATATGCTCAAATGGCACTATGTAGACTGTCAACAGTTATTGGAAAAGGCGGCGTGGGTGAGTGCTTGGGATAGCAAACTCAATACACAAATTCTTGTGAGAGACGATTTCTTTGAGAGACCATCTCTAATTGGGTTGGCAGTTGGCACATTAGAAAAAATGTAGATAACTTCTGATAAACAAATGGTCGGTGATACTAATGCTCGAACAATGTAAGTACCTATAGCAAGAATGATTTTGTTTTCTTTCTGAGTTTTTCTATGTTTTGCTTAGACTTCCCTAATTCTTTAGGTGATATCATGAAGTCATGTTTAACCCTAATCTTAACACATTGATCCATAGGTATGCTCTTTAGCTAATATTCAGAGATTCTACTAAAAATGTTATCCAAGTTTGTTCACTAATTATAAAAGTATTGCCATCAGGAGAAAGTACAAAAAACTACACAATTTCGTACTCATTGCATATTGTTTTCTCAATCTTTGTACTCTAGTATTCATTTATCATCGCTCTTAGCGATTAAACGTTTAAATATATATTTCAATGTACTATATGTTGTCTCAGAAGATATCACATATATATAAAATATATAATATATGTATATATACTCCCTCATTAAAACGGAAAGAGTAAGAAGTTATAATATATTCATGTAGAATCTTCTTTGATTTTAATTCGATATATAGAATTCTAATTGACATATTTTAGAAATATTAAGACTTGCACTATACTTTAAAATTTTTGCAAAACAGTCAAATATAACCAACATTGAAAGTGGATTGATTATAAAAATAAAAAAATAAAAAAAAAAACAAAAAAAAAAAAAAACTAGTTTATGATTTCCCTGAATTAACTAAAATCAAAATACAAAACTAAATAGGCATTAGACAACCAACACAAAGAAAAAGTTGAAGTTCCATGAACAAAAAAATAGCACACATTATTATTATTATAATTAAAAAAATGATAACTCTGGACTAGATTTTTACACTCTTTCTGTACAAAACCTTGATCTTTAATACAAGTAACCTACAAAGGAACTGACTTTAAAATCCTGTAATCCCTCATCATTCAAAGTTGAACCCATATTCAACCTGAATGAAACAAAAATGCAACTTCACCTCAATGGTGTGACCTAAAAAGAATGTAACATTACTAAACTCAAATAACCCCAAAAAAACAAGGTACCATACCAGCTGCTCCATTTCAGAGGTATGGATAAATAAATAAATATATGTTCCACAAACATTTCCTAAAGACCCATGTATTACTCTGAAAATTAAAAAAAAAAAAATAAAGTTATTGGGAGCAGAATTAGCCAAAAAATACTGATGCTGTCCCTTCACACCAACATGAAACTAGTATCACTGCACGGGTAAGAAAAACGCACGAGAATCGTTGTCAGTCAGCAGCATAAGATTTGGATTCTAAGAACACGAGTGAAAATCGAGATTATACCGATTCCATTTACGAGATACTTCGATATGCAATATCGGTAGACGATTAGAAGATCTGACTTGAAACTCAAAACAATTGCAATGCCATTTTGAGCTTATTCTGTTTCCACTTGGGTTGCTTATAGAATTCTGCTTTTGTCGTCCCGAATTTTTCTTTGAATTCTGCTGCAGAAAGGTAAGTCTGCATAGACAATGCGAGTTAAGGGTCATACAATGCTCACTAAGCATTTTTCTTGCTTAAAAAATTTTCTATGTTCCGTAAAAAGATGGCACTCCTCCATTCCATTATACTTGCTACATTTGACTTTTTACGCAATCCAATGTGTTATTTTATTCATTTATATGTCGGATTATACATATCCAAAAATTATAAAAAGTTAATATTATGAAAATATGCGATTAGACGATTCAAACAAGATTCATCATGACTATATTTTTACTTACATATTAGCCGCAATATATAAAATAAGGTTGAACCATGAAAAGTGCTCAAAACCGAAATGTAGCAAGAATTTCAGAACATTGAAGTATTTTATACTGATTTTGTACTTCGTAGGAATGGGGGTTGGGGATTATTCGAAGCGGTGGTGAAATTAGTAATGAAAGAGAAGAAAAAACCTCTCGCTTAGTGACATCAATTTCAGTAACAGGATCTTCGGATGTTGTCTTTAAGCGTTCATATGGGTACGTTGTAAGTCCCTCCTCATCTTCAGCCTCATCTTCCTTGGAATCCTCTTGTATGCTACCCATGGATTTCTCCTTGGAATTTGACTCTGGTGTAGGTGTTTCTTTCGGAGATTCTGGATTCACTTTAGCATAGAGCGACGGCTTTCATTCAATTACATATAGAAGCATAAAAAATACATAGATTACAGAAACTTCAAGGACGCTTACCTTTACGGGAGCGAGGGATAATAACAGGTTCTCGAGGAGTTTTCTCGAATGATGCCGTAAGTGCTGCAATAGCAGCAGCTTTTGGAGCTTGATTGGCAGAATCTGGAGTGCCTGATTTTGGATAAAGCTTCCTAACGATCGGAGGTGGTGTTGAAAGGTTCCTAGCATTTGTGTTCTCAAAAGTAGCAGCAAGGGCATTAAATGCAGGAGACCTTCCTCTTACTCGAACACGATCTGGGCTGAAAGACATACTCCTAGAGCGACTCTGTGATTTGTCAGGAACACTCGATCTCCCCCCATATGATACAGGTGTTCTCCTCTTCGGTTTCTGGATATATATGCATACAATCAATTAATAAAGAAAGAAAGCAGAGACAAGTGGTAACTACAATACCATTTATAAAGAAATCTACTCCCTCCGTCCCCTTGATTTTGCTTCATATATTATTTTAAACTGTCCCATTAAGTTTGCCTATAACTATTTTTGGACATAACCCTACTTATAAATAATACCCCACTAAAACCTGCAATTTATTTCTCTTACCTACATTGAAACATATATATACTCCACTAAAGGACATGGCCCCACCTACAATGTCCCACAAAAATACCCGCTTTTCCAATTTTCTTAAGATTTGTGTCGTCCCCTAAGGTACAATCTCAGGGGGCAGAGCATAGGGTAAAAACAAGGCTGCATCGCAACGGCTGCGTTGTAAAGATTTTCAAAATAAAAGAACTGATATTTTCTGCGTTATAAGATTGTAAAATATCGCATTTGGCCGTATCAAGGGATATGTTATGGTTTCGACCGATATTTAGGCACTATGATAACCGCATCACTCTCGTTACCGCATCAAAGTTCCATGACCGCGATCGTGACCGCATTTTTACACTACGGGGCAGAGGAGTATTGATCAATTTTTCAAATGTAGTAGTTCCCCCAAGAATACTTACATCCACAGCCGGGGTCCCTCCATTCTTCATTACTGCTAGTTTTCTCTGAAAAGAGTTTCCATGCATCTGTCCAGAAACAAACAGTAAGATGTAATGCAGTGCTCAAATTAAGTAATAATTCCTGTAAATGTAACTTGAATACTAACAGAAAATTTTGCCGAGTCCCACGTAAAAAAGCGAGTGAAGAAAGGGGGTTCGCTCCCTTCCATGACAACATAGATAGGCACTTTAGGAGATAGCTTCTCAAGAAGAAAATCACGCTCCACGAATTTCTGTCACAAAAATTGTAAAAGTTTACAAGCATTAGAATAATTGAAGTCCTAAAATTACACTTTCACACACAGAAACATGAAAGTACGCGGTGTTCCAGTAAAAAATGTTCTTAATCTTGAACATTTAATAAGGTAATTTGCTCAGTTTGAAAATAATCTACACCAAAAAGACTAAATGAAACGATTATCTCCTCCCTATGCTGAATAATTCATACCTCCCCAATAGTCAAAGCTTGCAATTTGGTCTTGGAATCCACTTCTTGTCCAACCCACACAAATATATCCGAGTGACAATCCAATAAAAATATATCTTCCGTCATTAGATCATCCTGGGAGAAGTTATATATTTCTGTGACCTGTGATAACATTCAATTAGCTGGAATGTCATTGATGACTAAAAGCAACTATATGCATGGAAAAGTCGCATTATATGCATCGTAAAGTGTTAACTGCATGTCCCCACAAAATCAGCGATGAAAAATTAGTTCAACAAAGTGAATTCCACGTTATTAGATATTGACATTGACTTGACACGGAAAGACGTGTGTCATCCCCCAGAATTACGTGATTTGAGTTACACAATGGGTTTGATAAAGTAGACATATCACTTCGCCATTTAGCATTTTCAGATTTTAGTTACACAGGGTTTGATTATCAAGGGGAGGTTAGCAACCAAAATAACATAGTCTTCCTTCACACATGACAAAAAAAAAGAAAAATAATCTGTACAGTATAGTGTCATATTTGGTTATCTTTTAGAAATAATAGTTCAATGTAATATTTGAACTCAAATTAAACTGGCTCTTTAAATCATGTGCATTTCTTATTTACATATAATGTTTGCTACAAAGGAGTACTAGGAAACAAACTCCTTGCAATCACTAATAAGGATAAAGTTGCGTACAAAAGACCACCTCAAAACCCACCAACATGTGAGCCAATTAATGGCATTGGGGTAATGGAATGTATACTCATAAATTATTGTACCAAACTACACCGGCATACCATTATAAAACCAACAACACGAAAGCCTTAATCCGAAAATATTGGGATTGAACCAATAGATCATTTCTATAGGTTTTTCATAGGGAAAAGCAAACACTAAGAAGATCTCTTTTCAACAAAAAGCGGGATGGAGGCGTTGAAAGATAGTCCAATACTAAAGTTGTTTCGAAATTGTTATGGTCATCATTGGTGCATTACTTCACTATTTGAATTAGCAATAATGAACTTTAATAATCAGCAAAACTTACACACCTTCAAAACTCCTGCAAGATCAGCAGCGATGGAACCACCATGGATAAAAAGAAGAAAAACAGAATCAGTCGAACTAGGAGATATAGTGGATGAGAGAATGAAAGAATTAGACAAGGTATAATCAAATAATAACAAGTATTTATAATGAAGACCTTTAGAGAAATGGCACGAGAATAAGTGAGGATCGCTTTCAGATTCTCTAGCTATCTTCTGGCTTGGGTATTCGGCTTTTTCTCCTAATAACTGCCAGAATTGTTCAGATTCTGCTCCTTCTTTTAAAGTTTTGCACTGCAAATTTGGCTGCAGATAGAACATACACACTATTAAGCTAGAGAACACAAATCCAAGCATTTCACTCTCCATCATCCAGTTCGGGAAGAGGAAATCTGTTAAACACTACCAAAATTGGAATGGAAAAAAAAAAGAACCATTTTAAGAACATAAATAAGGTTTGGGCATAAAGCTTGGAGGTACAAAAAATAAACTTAAGTGACAAGATAATAAACATATGCAACTTTAATTATTTAAGAAATACATTTTCATTATCCTTTCCTTTATTAGAAAGAGTGGGAGAATAAGATTTTCGGACCTTGATGATATCCAACTGCCGCTCGACAAGCTCGTGATCATCTGATGATGTGAGATTTCCAGACCATGAAAATATAGTCGAGCCACTATGTAATATGTAACAGTATGAAGAATTTAAAGATGATGGAGCCTGAAGCAATTTACATTGATAGTTAATACATAAAACATGATATAAACAGATGATAATTAAAAAAAAAAAAAAAAAAAAAAAAAAATTGCATGAGACTCGTAGTGGATAGATGACCTTTATATCAGTTAAAAATTCAGCAGAAGCCTCTATAACAAAAAGAGATGTAGAAAGTAGCAATTGCCCCAAATATAAAAAAATACATAAGTGGGGTGATTCCCTCATTTGGATACTAATAGGGGAAAGGTGGGAAATGGAAGAAAAAACTCCATATTTTTAACAAAACAAATCTATTTAACATTGGAAAGATTTGGAAGGAAAACACAACAATCTCCTTTCCCCTCCCCTTCCTTCCCTTTCTCTTGTTTCAGAAATATTATACAAACATAGTGTTAAAAAGAACTCAAGACATTATATTATCCAGCTCAAGCCCCAATGTGTCACATCATCAGACACAAAAAATTAGCTCCATTAATCTTCAAAAAAAAATCTCTCAGACTTCAGTGATTGGGTTGATTTAAAGGAAGTAGTATTTCTTTTTTGAGAGAAGCATTTTTAGAAGAGATAATCCTGACTAAATTGAAGAGATATTAAAGGCCCCAAATATTATGCTATGGCATTCTCAATTAACTACTAACTTCTAAAACCCACTAAAGACTAGAAGATTCGTAATTTTGAAACGGTAAAGATGCCTCCATTAATACTTCCTACTCCACAAACCAACCCCTGAAAATCAATATCAACTTAATGATGACAATCATCAATAACACCCCTTATGGTGCCTAAAATTTAACTAAAGTCTCATACAAGACTTCCCGTCAAAAACAACGATGTGTTCTCGCATACAAATATTTACATACAATGAAAAGCTTTCTTTTCAATTTCATTATCAAATTAAAGGCCCCAAAAGAATGGAAGGCCACAAATAAGGAAGCCTACATGTGAAACTACATATAAGAAAATAAGGAGACTAAAGCCTTCTTTTTTTCTTCCAAGAATATTGAGAGCTCCCTTTATTTTTCATTACTTTGCAACCATTCTTCTACCTCTACAACAATCAAATTTCACTAATTTCTCATTTATCATCTTTGTTTTCTTACTTTGACTTTTTTAATCCCCTTAAATATTTACACCTAATCCAAGCATGTCCTTATAGTTAAATATGACAATTAAGACCCCAAAGGAAGTTACTTATGGGTGAAGTGCGAGAACATGTCATTGGTGCAGAAGTGTGATAGGAAACAGTAATCATACATACCAAATCTACTTGAATAGCTTGCATATTATCAGGTCCAGAACCTTGAACTCGAAACAAAGCTACACCATCCTCGGTGTACGTATCATCAGGAAGTTCATTATCCGTGATGTACTTTTTGTATCCTTCACTCAGTCCACCCTGGTAGATTTCAAATAATATGTCATGCAAAAATCAAAATAGATAGAACAAACAATCAAAGTAGATTATTTGATAGTTTATTCACACATAGTTTTCAGAAACCACACCTTGAAAACAATAAAGCTCTGAAAGATAGCAAAGAACTGGATTGGCTCACTTCCTTCATAAAAACGAGCCTACAAATGTGAAACAAAATCAGTTTAAGGACACAAAAAAATGAAACAACATTTTCCTGCCTGTGGGTGGGGGGAGGGGGGGGGGGGGGGGGGGCGGAGATTGTACAACAGTACCAAAATAATGATATGGTACCTGAGTTGGAACAAACTTCATAGCTTCCACCATCTTGCTAGCCAGGGCAATAGCTGATGTTTGTTCCTCCTGTATATATATACACCTAAAAGGTCAGTTCAAGGCAAAGGGGCCATTACATTTTACAAGGCCACAGAATGTTTTGTCAGCACAAGTGTATCTGCACATGTATATATACTTTGTAATACAAATATAGATATATTCACCATTTCACCTAGAGTTGAGACCCTTCGAGGACTAGAGACTAACAACATATATTAGATAACCACGAATATAAGATGTAACCTTTCTCTGATTTGGTTAATAAAACATCATTTACATTTTCCATATTCCTTATTCTAGTGTTTTTTGTGGATTTTGGTAGTTTAGTGCGCCTGAACCGAAGTTCGTATGGGAAAAGAAGAAAGAGAGCCAAGACCTCGATCAAAATGCAAGATATTGGCACCCATTAGAATAAAAAACATTACTTGGGACTTGGGAAGTTGGGAGTTAGCAATAAAACTTTAGTGGCTCACCTGTACAAATTTGATTACCCCCCCCCCTCTCTCTCTCTCTCTCTCTCTCTCTCTCGCTCTCTCTAACACACTACAGGACCAGTACCAAGGCAGTTGACTTGAGAGGGCCTGAGACACTCACGTGACACTCACGTCTTCTTTCCTATAACGGTCTGTAATCCATAGCCCTCCACCAACCCCCCTTTCCCTTTGGTGTTTCTCTCACCTCTGACTTCCGCTCCCTTTCATCCTCCCTATCCCCCTACCACGCTACCACATAACTGGAGAATGTAGACAGGTGCACCGAATAGGTGTTCTTCTACTTCCACCCTCCAACCACAACACTAATTTTGATCCCATCACCTACCACACTCAACACAGAACCCCTGTCAAATCTCTTGCCTTGAACAGAGGTGGTTGGCCCTTCCTTGAATTCACCACTCCTCTTTCAAGCGCCTTGTCTTATGTCCTTTCTCCTTCTCTCTGAAAACCATCTCTTTTGTTCTAAAGGATAAAGAATGCAACACAATAATTTGTTATTTAAAAGACAAACCCTAAGTCCAAGTTTAATATGCACCAGATGTAGAACTATCGCTATTCATAACTGATATCAGCCGATGCTCCAGAATAGACACCCAATCAAAGAATTGCTAAGAACAGTTTAAGTAAGCCATAAAATACAAAGACAAACCTCAACACTTTGCTTTCCAAACCATGTCCCAATAAGATGTTCCTCCTTGTCTTCTCCAGGGTATGAATACTGAAATATATAGCAATCTCCACTGTAGAACTTTGACTGCTCTGAAGCAGAAAGGAGAGTTTTCTTATTGTTGTTTATGCGCCAAACCTGTACAGTACAACCATAGTAAACAACATTAGAAACAGGGCTTGAGTCTCGAGCACTTGGAAAAATTATCAAAACAACCATGTTTGGGTAACTAGTGTGAAAAAAGGTGCGTGGGTGTAGCAATTGTTGATGTTAATTTGGTCACATATATGCAAAATTAATGTCTAGCAGTATTAAATTCTACTCTGATGCCAATGCAGCTAGATTCACAAATCAAAAAATGCCTAATCATAGAACTCTGAAATTGCTTCCATCAGTCCATGACAAAGTGCCTAACTGCCTACTGTGGGATATGGGAATCAACATAAGCCTTCTCACAGCTAAATGGTCTCGACGCAAGGTCGTCATAAACATAAAAGCTCCACAACCGCATGAAACCGAGGAACCACAATCTTTAATCCTCGCCTAGCCTTCTCCTTCCCTTAGCCTACCATGTAATCCCAAAAAAAATAATAATAAAATAAAAAAAGTTGACTTTTTGATGAACACCTCACTATCTGAACCATATATTGGCAGGGGGAACATGAAAATAAGAGGGAGGAAAAGTTGTGTGATATAAAATTATCATGGGCTTGAATTGAGAATTTCAAAAACATGCAAACAAGTTAACCGAACTAAGTGTGCATTTTTTGCAAACAAATTACATAGAAAATAACTGCAAGTCTTAGGGAACCTGAGGTTTATTAAAGTATATGCAAAATTCGATCTAGTCTTTAAGGATCAAGACAGCAAAGAATACATTTACCTGCAAATTTCCAGTGCAGTCAATGTATACTTGGGGTTCATTTTTTGCAGGTTCGGCTTTGACAAGTCCTTTCACATTAACACCCTGACGTTTGAGGAGAGCTGGACAGGCAAAGATGCATGATTCAAATTCCATCAGAAATACAAACATGAAATATTAAAGAACTTCATGAAACAATATAGAATTTACAAAGGGTATCGTGTTACAGTAATGCCTGTGTTTCATTAATTTTTAGAGCACTGTATCAGGATATCCAGACTACTTACCAGCGACCTTGCCTCTCCCATCTTCCGATACAGCAACCTCAGCAGTTGGAGGCCATGAATCAAATTTTGCTTTAAATGCAACTGTCTCAAATCCCTCAATGACACGAATAACATGAGACTTTGGACGATCAAGGCTTCGAAGCAATTCCTATTAAGAAATGACAAGAACTAAGGAATATTGCCAAAGTCAACAAAGTTAAAAATAACTTGAGGAAAAGGATTTACTTCTGCTGCTCCACTTGCACTTTTCCTGTCATCAAGAGTGGTATTCCTTCCCATCCATACAAAAACTTCGGTACCACAGTCAAGAATATAGCATTTATTTGTATCTAGTAGCTCCCTAGTTAAAGAGTCAGCTTCTTCTGGTTCCGCCTGCCCCTTGTCAACCCTTGAAAAGATAACAGAAAAATACATGATTGGATTAGTTGTCTTATGGTTAGAGTTCATGATGCTAGATTCATCATACAAGGAAACCAGAAGTAAGAATATTTGAGGGTTTACCGGAAAAGCTTAGCAGGAGTAGGATCAATATTTTTATCACCCTCACTAGTTGGTTTCCTCGGTAGAGGAGCAAATCCACCAAAAAAACCCCAGAACTCACCAGATTCAGCATCAGCCATCAACCTTCCATCCTCTGGAAAACATTGCAGAACAGATTCACAAGCAACCAAATGTTAAAACATTTATTCTACTTTTTGAAAATTGACAGTAAATGTTTACTTCCTTTGTTCATTTATAGTAGCTATACTTCCCTTAAAGAGTGCTCACACAAAAAGGGCAAGTGTGGCAACTAAAGAAGAATGAACTGCAAGGAAAAAGGCATTTGACAGCTTAAAGGTATAATCGAGAACGGGAAGATGCGATTCATCGTATGAAAGAGAATTTTAAGATCTGTGATTGTGTAATTAGCATTATAGGAGCATGATTTTTTCGAAAAGGAAGATATTACCTTCCGCAAGGAAATCTGTCAAGAAACTGAACTACGGAAGGTAATATCTTTCTATCCACACCACATTACAAAATAGTCAGATAAGCTAGATGAGACAATTTTCTACCATCTGTGACTGTGACTAACAAATATTGTATGGAGAGCCTGCAACCGAGGAAAACTCAAAAGAACTAGGCACCTCTAAAATGTAAATGCCACTAAACAAGTAGCAAGCTTCACTATTGCACCTTCACTATTGTCAACATTACTTCTTCGGGGATACAAATGACATAGAAGGTAACATTACTTCTTTTGCCTACTGCACCTTCGCTATTGTCAACTATACTAAATTCACATAAAGAGGTTGCCCAAATTAGCGGCTTCGCCTATTAAGAGAGCTTTAATCCCCAAATATAGATAGACACAAGGAACAGGAACGTGCATTTCTTAATCTACAGAAAAGCAAAGGACATGTCGGTTCAAGCTCTAGGATCCAGAAAAGTTATTTACGAAATCTAACCATTGCCAAGCCCATCAAATTTGAGCTACTACCAGTATCCATATTGATGAATCCTCCTAAAAAGAAATTCTGGAGAGAAGTAGTACTATTTCTTGTTAGAACGGTAGAGATTGCAGAATCATGTATCAGGTCTAAAGATGAGGACAGAAAATGGATGGATGCCCCTAACCCCAAAACTTCTTCCCCTACCTTATAGGCTTGATACAAACTTTGAAGGCCTACTTCGAGAAACCTAAAACTCAAACATGCTTCCACTAATTTTTTTCAAAATGAAACTTATTCAAACACATCTTCCCACTTCCCAGTTCCCACTAAAGATGATTTGCCACTCATTTGTTCAAAAATAGACAGCTAACCTCAGTCTTAGAATTTGAAAAAAACGTTGTCACAAAGATAAGGTCATGATGAGAGGTTTTTAAGAGATAAATACAAGACTTTATCCATTTGAAAAAGTAGACTCACCGATCGCAGCTATATCACATTTTCCATGATGATTGTTGTCTTTAATATATTGAACAACTTCCAATGCTTTAGCTCTCTCTTGAATGGAAGAGTTGGATCCATTAAATTGAAATATTTTTGATTCAGTATCCAAAATGAATATATCATCGTGATTTAATGAGGTTCGGGCACAAGGAACCTGCATGGACACCACCATGTCATTAACATAAAGTTGTATCATGTTAAAAGAACTTGTTACTTCATTAGATTAAAATCCTATCAGAGAAGGTCATTAACTTGCCTCATTTACGTGAACTACATGTTTCCCCCTACATACATAAAGGCGCGCCTTATATTCTTCGGATTCATGATGCTTGAAACCAGATGCAACTCCACCTTCCAATGGTATGATACATGGTTTAAAATATGAAAGAAACTTCTCTGTTTCATGGCCCTGTACTTCTCTATATTGGACAGCACGACCACCCAGAGCTGCATCCAACTCCACAGTTTTGACAGCCGCAGCACCAGCTTCATCCTACTTAATGAGAATTAAGATCTTTAAACTCTTGACACAATGCCATCCACAAGCCACAAGTATCTTTGTAAGTATCTATGTATAGTTGAAATTATTGAAAATTCACAAGGTATACATTCACAACCGTTCTTGTAAATTATGTTTAATAAATTAGACTAACAAGGTATACATAGAAAACTGTATCAGAAAATATTCTATCGTGAATAAAAAAAATTGACAGAGGCTTACTTGAGAAGTATCTTTCCCAAGCCAATAATGTATATCTTGACGTAACGCACCACTCTTTAATGCTGTTGTCTGATAAAAAAATGTATAAAATAAGAGTCTGTTAACAGAAAATTTTCCCAAAGAAAAATCCAACCACATAAAAATGTAAAAAAAAAAAAAATTGAGATATTGAGACCTTAATCCTGGCTGAACTTCTTTGACAAAGTGCACAAATTAAGCACACCACATAGGCAAGATAATAAGCAAGCACCAAAAGGAGAAGGGGGGTGGGCACAAATTGATGCCCACATCACCATATCGACACATGGAAAAAGGCAAAGGTGGAAAGAAAAATCGAAGCGTAGAAATCAAGTTCACTGTCCCACATCTCTATCACCACCTTCTCAAAATGCTTCCTCTCCTTAGCCTAAAGATACCCATCCGAGAGTTAAAAAAACCCATCTATATCTATAAGGGTATGTAAAAGGTGGTTTAACAAACCAAAAACCTCATATGTACAAGGACAAAGAAGCATGCATTGCCGATATCTTCCAACAGCCAATAGACAAGAATACCTACCTTAAACATCTCTATGATGTATATCAAGACCTATGATCTAGCCAATAGGGTTTCATGTCTCATGAATATTACTTTGAACTTATCAACATCCTCAATGTAACAAATGTTTGTAACACCATATCTGAAACATCCCACATAGTACTACCGGATATGCGAAAAGCATCATAACGTGTCAAACCTATATGCATTACGAACACAGACACGCAGTACATCCCACTAACATTCAAAGACCTCTTAAGCTAGTAAACTTACAGAAGACGACTTAAACTCCCAAACAGAGTTTAGAGATAAACATAGTTAGATTTACATCAAAATTTTCTTTATACCCTCTTTTTCTCTCTAACCTCCCAGATTATTATATCCTATAAGAACTAAATAATTTTAAGCTTAATCCCCAAGACAATGTAAAGGCCAAATATAAGAACTCATTTTGAAAAGCTCGTAGGGATCATTTTAGCACATCAAAAAGTTAACGTTTGTCCACAATGAAGACAAAAACAAAGCAATAGCACTGAGGGGTACTAACACATAAAATCCATAACTCACAAGTCACAATGCATACCCAGAGCATTAATACGAAACGATGGGGCTAGGATAGGCTAGCCTCATGTAGCATATAGAGTATATCATACCCATGACATGAGTCGCTTAATGCTTCTCCACATGTAACTGAATAATATCGCTCTAAGGACCCAAGTCATTTGTATACATAATATACAACATTCCATCACCCCAATATCACTAAGTGGGGATAGAGAAGATCATATGTAAGCAACCTTGTCCTTGCAATAACAAAGAGGTTATTTTTTATTGCCTCTACATAAAACATTGCATTTAAAAGATACCATCAGGAGAAATATAAAAATGATGAGAAAAAATGAGTTGTACAAGGAGTTAGAAAATTTACCTTTAAAATAATATAAGAATCTCCCGTATAAAATTTTCCATAAGAGGAGCTAGGGACACGTACAGGACGGAAATTTTCAATTCTCCATATTTCCAGGCCTCTACATGTAGTCAAGGCAAACAGAAAAATAGTGTATAGATAAAAATATGTTTTCATATTGGTTTAGAAATTTGTGGTTGTTTCTCACGTCATAATTACAAATCACACTACCAAAAAAGACTACATGGACATTGTAATAGAGATGAAATGAAAAATAAAAGCATCTACATGTTCTTGCTTAAGGGAGAAGGCAAGCCCAACAAACCTGATTAAAAAAATGTTAAAAGTAAATTGCTGAGAAGGGCACCAGAGCCTTGCCAGACAAACTCTTCCAATATATTTTGCTTGGGCGTTGGGACTGACTATGACTCCTATTTGGGCACATATTAGAAAATTTCTTTGTGAAATCTCTTTACTTGATCTACAAAGGACTAGAGAGTGTAATCATATCTATTTAAGTCCTTTTTCTAAAAAAAAGAATGAGCTACTCCTACTAAGGTATCTTCCTTTCTCATAAAAATAAAAATAAAAATAATTATAAAAAAAATATAAAAATATTAAAAAAAAAAAAAAAAAAAAAAAAAAAAAAAAAAAACTCTTGCTGAAACTCTTTGTCTTGCATTGAACATTAAGAGAAAGGGAACAGCATAAGCAGTTACCAAAGGCGAAATATTTGAACGAATGGTTGTTTTGTATACAAAGTTGTGAATGATGTTTCTACCAAGAGTCAATCGCAAACAACCTTCTTGTTATACTAACAAGTATAAAGGTTGTGTATATTCAACTCCCAAACCTTGCATTGTTGAGAGCCACTACATTGGGATTTTCGAAATGGAATCTTGTTGGTTCTTTTGATCATACCCAAAAAAAAATGATACACAAGAACACCAAAATACTTTTCTTGATGCTAATTAACATTTTTACATAATACGGCATTAGCAATTTTTCTAATGTTAGGTATTTTCATCTTCATAATCAGTATTTAACTAATTAAAGAAGTTGATACGCTCATACGCACATATTGCAATTTTTAATAAAACAGAGACTCCAATATGTTCATAAAGTAAAGGATACGCCTTTTGACCAGCTCCCTGGAATGCTGGATCAAGATCTCTAAGGGAAACTGACATACTGTAGGAAGATAGGAATTACAGATACAACACAGTAGAACTTTACTGTATGTGATGGATGAGAATCTGTGGAAAAAAAAAAGGCATCAGAAAAAAATTCCAAGTTGCCACATTCCTCTCATTTTGCTCACTAAAAAAAGAGAGCACAAATAAACTACAAATGGGAGAGAAAAATGATTGATGAGGAGGGAAAAGTACAAAACAAAAAATAGAAAATGTAATACAAATTACCAGAATAAGCAAAAGCATAATCAATGTCTTCAACGTCTAGCACATTAAAAAGAAAATTCAAGAAAACATATAAACAAAAATAAGGTCAAAGGCTTAATCCCAACAATTGATGACAATAAGAGAAATCACTGAACACATAACAAAATCAATTCCAGTGATACATATATTCTCCACCTCCATTCATTCCTAATATTGTCATATACTCTAGAAAATCCCAAATTTTATGGTATTCTACTCTCTAGTTATTCAAGTCATGTTCAACTTATCTCTTCCTCTTCTACACTCCTCAAGTTGCAACCATACACTCTTTTAACTAGTGCAATCTAAGACACATGATCCAAACAACATAGATGGTTGCTTTTATTGTATCCACTCATCCAACTTAACGTGTACATCTCACTACCCCTAATATAGTAGTGTTGGTGTAAAGACATTGCGTTAGCATTTTGCCTTTAACCTTAGAGATTTCTTGTTCGTAAAATATTTTGAACATAGCATTCCTTGTCAATCCCAAACCCGGATAAAGCACAAGGGTTGTGGCAGCCTGGCAGGCGTAAAACATCACTATGTCTTATGTCATGAACCTAATTTAATGTATAAACAACAAAGATGTTATAATAGCTTAATGAAAAAATAAAATATCAATTGGGCTAATGAAGGATAGCAATATAGAAGTATTACTGCAAGGCCAAGGTAACACTTGTGACTGGACGCACAGACCACTATGACGAAGCTTTTATCAACGAATTTAACAATATACCTCTTGTAATGCTTACAAATATATCTCACATAATTTACAAAAGATTCTATGGATATACCTCATGTATTGGGGTATGATTTACGGGAAAGTTGAAAAGATTTCATATTTATTTTCTATTTCCTTCAACAGAACCAAAGGAAATTTCTACTTTATTCATTATAAAGCAACATCAAATCACTGAATCAGAAAGCCTTCAACAAGGGGAAAGCAGTCAGATGACCAAATTTATAGCCCATCATAGATCCCATAACTCCAACTTTAGTTACCCTTAAGGTTTCTCACCAATCAGACTTCAACCTTTTTTAAAAAATTCAAATCTGTACAATGAACCTAGGCCACTGATGCAAATAGACTCAATAGACTCTGAAAAAGAAGCAGAAAGTTACATCCAGCTGCCAAAAGTCAATTCAATAAGCTAAGCAATCTAGTGGAATCCCTTCAACATGTTCAAGAACATATATTGAGATGTTTTGTAGGCCACATTGACAAGTCGTGTAGTAACATCATAACATGAAATGAGAAGCGAAAGGCGGCATACAGAAAACGGACGATGGAGATTTACTACCAAATCAACAAAACATTCATACAGTATAATGTGCAGCAACAAACAGCCAATTCATTGGTCCTAGAACTTGCCAACAAAGGAAAATGACAGTATTTTGGTATTTTGGTGGCTACTTATCCAATAAACAAAACATAAATCTTTGGAAATGGCTGCCAAATAGACCATTCAACAAAAATGTCATCCAAATCCCAAAACATTAGACATTTTCAGCTATGCACACACTCCATAACAGATAAAAATGAAATATTGAATTACACATTGGGATCTCGAAATGCCCCCGGAGAAAATCCACATATTCATCCAATTGAAAGAGAGACAACATTTTCTTCAAGGCACAGAAATCCAACGTTCCCAACACTATTTAAAAAATTCATCAAAATCCAACAACTCTCATTGAAAATCACACCATAACACACCAATCCATATACAAAAATGAGCAAAATTACTTTCAGCAAAAACATACACATATCAGCCTAATCCATTTCCTAGATCAGTACAACACAAAACAAATCAAAACCCAAAAACAACCAGCACCCACCGGCCACCACCCACCACCCACCATCTACCACAAAACCCAACAAAAAAAAGTAAAAGAAAAAAAATTCAATACTTGAAATGAATAAAAATCAGCACCCAGCTTCAGAAAAATCTCGAAAAAAGATAAAACGAATCTTTACAAAATTCAAACAAAACCCAATTACTAAAATCAAACAAAAAGAGCATAAAGCAAAGAAATTGATGAACATAGCTATCAAATAAATTACCTTGTATCAAGAAGAATCAAGGGGAAAATCAAATGTGAGGTAACAGTAAAAAAGATTCAACCTTCGATGATGAAATTGTGAAAATGTAGACCTTCAAAGGGTTGGGAAGAGAGAGAAAGTGAAAGAGAGGAAGAGAGAGAAAGGCGTTTGGAGGGAATGATGGTAGTGCCAGGCGTGCTTATCACTAACGGCCCCCACACAAACACAGGTCATATGTTAATTAATAATAATAATAATAATAATAATAATAAATAAATAAATAAATAAATAATTATAATAATAATAATAATATTCTTTCAAAAAAAATTATAAAAAAATATAGGAGTATATTAAATAAAATAATAATAATAATAATACCTCTAGTCCTCCAAGAGGTTGCGTATGAATTGTTTATCACCTTATCTCACTCAAATCCTGTCGTGAGCGGAATATTGAGTATGATGAATAATTATAATAATAAATATTTAGCTAATTAAATCATAATGATTAAAAAAAAATCTAACAACATAGATAATATTCTCTTTAATTCATCACATGTGTACCGAGTGCAGTTGTCAATGCACTATTTCTATCATCAATATTTTTAATGGTAGATACATAAAAAATTAAAATACATTGATACTTAAGATTATAGCCTATAGATTAAAAATACAATACATCTTAGGAGTGATATTAATCTATACTGCAAAAGTGAAATGAGACACTTATATTAAATTGAATTCCACCCTTATTTTTTATTTGCGCTCAATCAATTTGTTACGTAGTTCAATGCATTTTGTTTATATCTAAAATTTTACAAAATTTAAAATTATAAAAATTTAATATTATAAAAATATGCAACAATACAAATAAAACAAGATTTTACATAATTATGTTTTTTCTCGTATAATCATAATATATAAATTACCATAGAATAATGAATAACGTAAAAGTTAGTTGTGATGCAAGTAAAAAAAAGTAAAACTTAAAGTATCTTAAAACCCAAAATGATCGATAATTAATTCACCCTAATAGAAGTAATTTCATTTATACTAATGATGATAATTAAAAATATAATACCATAGATAGCTAGGAGAAAAAGATAGAAGAAAAATAGAGGAAATCAATTAAGGAAAGAAATATGAAAATATGTAGAATACAAAAAGAAAAAAAAGGTAAATCAGTAATCTGTCTAATTTGGGAGTGTATACATCAAATTATTTACAATGGAAAAATCTATTTATTTTTTGTTTGCATCTACATAAGAAAAAACCAGATTTTATTGTAAGAGGACAAGAAAAACAGATATGACATGTAGCAGTATTGCTGCTGTACAAGGAAGTATCTTTTTGCATTATTTTTCACATACCACATATCCTTTTCAAGCTAATTAATTAATTATGGACTATTCTTTTATTACTAGCCTACAGGGTTGGCTAAAAAAGACTATGGCGGCACAAAGAAATTATATAATGTGAAAGGGTCTATCGTTCTATCTCAAGACTATAATAGCTCGAAAGATTCTCTCGTAGAAGACTGTATGAATCAACGATAGGGAAGAGAATATTCAAAATTGTTAAATCTCATATAAAACTACCGTAGTTTTATTAATTTTGAATTATCAGTATTTGGTTAAAGTTGGTAAGTACATGTTAATTTTTATCTCTGATATAGATGGCGGATGACTCTTTATTAATGAATCAACTATTATTAAAAAAAAATTATTTATGTGGATTTTGGAGTATATATTATTCTCTTTTCAAGCATAATTCTCTTTCGAAGCTAATACTACAATAGTCCCTCCGTTCTTATAAGTTTGTCCTTTATAGATTTTTCACACAAATTTAAAATTTTAAAATCTTTGTAGTAATTGGGTATTATTTTAATCATAAAGTAGGGTAAAATAATGATTGTATTTGTATTATGAGAGAGAATAGACATTTAATACGGAAAATGGGAGGAATTCTAACGGTAAAATTGGGGAAATTTTTTTTCCAAAATTAAAAAGTTTTCAAAAGTGGATAAACATTTAAAACTACCCATTATAGTAAGGTAGACAAACATAAAAAAAAGGAGAGAGTAACAAACAATTTAGATGGAAAACTTTGTTTATCTACCTAATTTAGTAGTCTAAAAAATATAAAAATTACACGTATTTATTATTATTTACTAACTACTAATCATATCTAAAAGTATATTTTTTTTAATTGTTAATTAATCACTGTTAGTCACCTCATAAGCCATGCGGGTAAACGTAAAATATCCATCGGATAGATATAGTTAAGCTTTTGGTTATGTATTCTCTATGTCCTCTCAATTAGCATGTGCCTTTTGGATAAAAATTAGTAGACAAAAAACTGATTAAAAGATAAGAAAAATAAATAAGTGAATAATAAAAAATAAGTAGTTAAAATAGAGATACAATAAGTTTGTAAATGGGAAGAAAAAGAAAAGAGAGATCATTATTGAAAAAAAGAGAAAATACTTTCTTTGAATTTTATTAGTTACTACAGATAGTGACATTGATCTTGTGAGGAGAAATGTTAATTTTTGTAATAACAAATTAAAATCAATTGAAATTTCAAAATAACTAGATTAAAACAAAAATTAATGTCAATTGAAATGGATAGATAGAGTAATTAATTACTCTTTACTATATACTTCTATTTATTTATTTGTTTATTATATAAAAATTAGTTATATTAATGATTTAGGCTGTAAAGGGTTAGTACTAAAGAAACAAAGATGATAGTTTCAAAAATGATTTTATGGTGGTCAATATATTAGGATCTTTTTTATTACTTTTCTTAACTATTTATTTTAAGATTTTACACGTAATTTAGAATAAAAAATAAAATTTTAAAATTTTTGCTATTTTTCTCTATTAAGCAATTCTAACTATTAGATTTGAGTAATGAACCTCCTATTATATATTTACACTTAAAAAAAAAAAAAAACCTCCTATTATATATTTAAGTAATGAAGAGTTAGAGGATCTTAATTGATGGTGAATAAGGTTTGAAAGGAAGAGGGCGGTGACCGGCCAATAGAAACAAAGCACATGAAAGTGACCTAATGGTAGTGTAATGGAGTACAGTGTACACTAATAAGTTTTTTTTGTTTTTTGAAAGAGACTAATAGCCTAATAGGGTATTACTTCTATTATTACAAAGATGACCTAATAGTAGTGTAAAGGGGTAGTAATTAATTACTCTTTATATACTCCTATAGTTATATTAATGATTTAGACTCTCAAAATATAAAACTTATTTAATTGTTTATTTATTTGTTTATTTATTTGTTTATTTATTTATTATATACAATTATTTATTTATTTATATTATTTATTTTATTAAAATTAGTTATATTAATTTATTACTTTTAATTTCCAAAAAAAAATTTATTACTTTTTAGAAAAAATTCCATTAGATATTTCCTGACATTATTCCTTTCAAGTTATAAATCTTTTTATTTTCATATAATACTCCCTCTGTTCCTATTTGATCTTCTTATTTGGGTTTTCACAAAGATTAAGAAAAATAGAATCTTTGGTAGTAGTGGGTATAATTTTAATTATATAGTAGTGGAAAGTAATGATTGTATTGTAATTATGATAGAAAAAATAATTAAATATTTCCTCTGTTCCATAATACTTGCTACATTTCACTTTTCTACGCAATCCAATGCACAATTTTGATCATTAATATCTTAAACTACACTTATCTAAAAATTATAAAAATTTTATATTATGAAAGTATGCGATTAGACGATTCAAACAAGATCCCACTTGACTATATTATTACTTACAGATTAGTCGCAATATGTAAAATAAGCTTGAACGATGAATAGTGCGCAAAATCGAAATGTAGCGAGTATTTGGGGACGGAGGAAGTAGTAGTGTGAAGTAATAATTGTATTGGAAGTATGAGAGAAAAAATAATTAAATAGTAGTGTGAAGTAAGGAAAGTGAAGATTCTATTGTTAGGAAAAATTAAACTCCCCTTCTCTCTCTAGAGGTAGGGCCTTCTCTCTAGAACTTCTAGTTTTCTCCCTGTATAGCGGTTACTTCCATCTCACGATGGCTGCAACTGATGCTGATGCTCTCGTCGAAAGATGTTCAGCCCTTGATCTTTCTGCGGATGAAGATGATGTTCTCGTTTTTGATAAGGATGATACCAGTCCTGAAGATGATAAACTTGCTCTACGGTTGATCGGTAAGTTACTATCTTCTCGACCATTTAATCTTGATGCTCTAAGGCGTACTATGGTTTTAGCGTGGAGGTTACAGGAGAATGTTGTGATTCGTTCTATGGGTCCCAATGTTTTCCTTTTCCAATTCTTTCATTGGAGGGATAAGGAGAAGGTTCTTGAGGGCAGGCCTTGGTGTTTTGATCAGAAGCATGGTTGTTAAAATCGCGATTCTAATCTACGATTCTACGATTTTACGATCCAAAAACAAGCGAGCGATTTGAATCGCAGTTAGAATCTTAAAGTTGTAGAATCTTACGATTCTAGTTGGAATAAAATATTTAGAGGTAGAATCATAACACGATTCTACGATTCTACGATTTAACGATCCGATTCTACTAATATAGTATGAATTATTTTTTAATTTTTCTTATGTACCATATTTTACTATTCTCTTTGACATGTACACATAAATTTCAAATTTTCCATCATGAAAACTTTTTAAAAACAAATTGCTTGATCGGTATGTAGATTTAAACAAATTATTGAATAGTTTTCGTTATATTCTTACAAATAAAGTCAAAGAAACATTAATTTATAAATTGAAATACTTTTGAATGGATAATAATGATAAGAAACTAGATATTTTATTATTTTTAAGTTTATTTGTAGAATCGTACGATTCTACGATTCGATTCTACCGATTCGATTCTACCTCTCCAAACGATTCTAAGTAGAATCACGATTTTAACAACTTTGATCAGAAGTTACTTGCCCTACAAGACATTGATAATAATTGTCAACCTTCTGAGAATCTGAGGTATCGATTGCTTTTCAACCTTTCTGGCTACGGTTGTATAATATTCCGTTTGGTTCTCGCTCCCCCGACCGTGTTCGTGCCATTGCTTCCTCCTTTGGAGAAGTTATTGAGGTGGAAGAGGATCTACTGGATGTTGAACCATTCAAACGGGTGAGGGTCATGTCGGATATTCATAAACCGTTAAAACGTTCCCAAAGGATGCGTGTTAAAGATGAATCTGTGGTTTCCATCTCTGTTAAATATGAGAGACTCCCTCATTTTTGTCTCTTATGTGGTAGAATAGACCATACTGATCGTGATTGCATGTGGGTGTCTGAGGAGGACCGTGATAAAGGCTGTAAATGGGGTCTGGACTTGAAAGCTTCTCCCAGACGTGGCTTGTCTAAGATTAGAGGTGAACTGGCCGAACTGAAGACAAAGAAACAACTCTTCACTGTTAAACCTAAAACTCCTAACCCTACCTTGCATGACAAGGAATCCTCTCCCCATCTCTCTCCTGTTAAGGGGAAGGGTCCTTTATTATTATCTTCTGCTGAAGATAAGGCTGATACGAGGAATGAACCCACAGTGCTTGCCTCTTATAGCAACATCACATGTCTACCAGATACTGTTACTGCACAGAAGTCCCTGATCAAGAATCCTCCTCTCATATCTGATGGGAATGTTGATGTTCCAAAGGTGGGGTCCTCTTCTTCTAGTCCATGCTCTACAGTCTCTGTGGAGGATAGCCCAAATCCTACCTTCTCCATAGGACCTGCGAGTAGTACTAGAACAAAAATTATTATTCCCAAAAGGAAGGCTAAAAATGCTAGAACCCCTTTGGGCCCTCTGAAAGCTGATCAACCGGTGCCCTTGTTGAATGATGATGTTGGTCGCCCTCAATTAGGGACCTCGAAGAGAAAGCTCGTGGATGATGATGTTACTATGGAGGATGTTTGCGTTGACAGTAAAAAATACCGTGGTGTTCCGGAGGAAAATTCTGATCTCTCTCTTAAAGTAGCGGAGGTTGGTGATGGCCAACCCCGCGAAGGCCAATGAAAATCTTTAGCTGGAACTGTCGGGGGCTCGCTAACCCCCTGACAGTTCGCTCTCTCCGGTCCTGGTGTTGGAGAGAGAGACCCGATATAGTTTTTGTGATGGAAACGATGATAGACAAAGGTAGGCTTGAAAAGATTCGAGCGAAGTGTGGTTTTGACTGTGGTTTGTGTGTTGATAGTGTTGGAAACTCCGGGGGTATTGGGCTTTGGTGGAATAACCGGGATATTAATCTTGTTTCCTTTTCCGATCATCACGTTTTGATTGAGATTCCAAATGCGGCGGATGCTGGTTCTTGGTTTGCAGGGGGTATCTATGGTTGGGCAGAACATAATAGTAAGCATCGAACGTGGGATCTCATGAAAGCCCTAACAGCTTCTACCTCAACACAATGTGTTTTCTTTGGGGATTTCAATGAGATCCTTCATAACTCAGAAAAGGATGGAGGGTGCACACGACATGAGCGGGAGATCCAAGCGTTCCAAGAGTGCCTAAACTTCTGTGGTTTTAATGACTTGGGTTTTCGTGGGAACCCGTTTACGTGGAAAAGGGGAAATAGTGCCTCAACTCTCATCAGGGAACGTCTTGATCGCTTTATTGCCACGGCTGATTGGATGACTTTGTATCCTGCTTTTGAGGTTCGACACTTTCCGATATACAAATCGGACCATGCGCCTATTCTCCTTACAGCTTCCCACTCGTTTGCTGCTGATAATGGTGATAAAACTTTTCGGTTCGAATCTCTTTGGACCGAACACTCGGACTGTAAGAGAGTGGTGGAAGAGGCATGGCTTTTGGGTGTTGGTGATCCTGTGCAATCTAAGCTGGAACGTTGTGCTCAACATCTGGGGGACTGGGCTCAACCTACTTTCGGTGAACTGAGGAAAAAGATAAAATATACAGAACGAAGCCTTCAACGTGCCCAAAGGTGTGTACCTGATGCTCGTATGATTGATAATTGCAAGTCCATTTCGGCTGAACTTGATGAATTGCACCGCCAAGAGGAATCCTACTGGTATTTGAGAGCTAGAGCTAATGAGCTGCGGGACGGAGACAAAAATACGAAGTACTTTCATCATAAGGCTAGCTCTAGAAGGAGAAGGAACCGGATCAAATTCTTACTTGATGATGAAGGCAATAAGATCACGGAACATGCTAATCTTGAAAGGCTCATTTCCGCCTTTTACCACCAGCTGTTCACCACTAGTTCACCTACTGGTATACCTGAAGCTTTGGAGGGGATGGAGCAACTTGTCACTGAACCTATGTCAGCAGCTCTTGATAACGCCCCCACAGAGGATGAAATCCGTGAAGCATTGTTCCAAATGCACCCAACAAAGGCCCCCGGCACCGATGGTATGCATGCTCTTTTCTTCCAGAAATATTGGGATATTGTTGCTAATGATATTATTGCTTTAGTTCTCCAATGGTGGAATGGTCTAATCGACTTGTCTCCTATTAATAAAACTTGCATTTGTCTTATCCCGAAAGTGAAGGATCCCACTCATCTTTTTGATTTCCGTCCTATAAGTTGCTGTAATGTGGTCTATAAAATTATTTCTAAGATGATGGCGAATAGACTCAAACCGTTCCTTAATGATATTATTTCGGTGAACCAAAGTGCCTTCACGCCCCGAAGGCTCATTACTGATAATGCTTTGATCGCCTTTGAGACTTTCCATGCTATGAAACGTAGTAACCATGGGCGAAATGACTCCTTTGCGCTAAAACTCGATATGAGTAAAGCTTATGACAGGATCGAATGGGGGTTTTTGGAACGGATTATGTTGAAATTGGGGTTCAGTGCAAGTTGGGTTAATCGTGTGATGAGCTGTGTTTCTAGTGTTTCCTTTTCTTTTAAGCTCAATGGCAAAATTTGTGGCAATGTTATCCCTTCGAGAGGCTTGAGGCAAGGAGATCCCATATCTCCTTATTTATTCATCATTTGTGCTGAGGCCTTCTCCTCCCTTATTTCTAAGGCGGTCCAACGGAAATCCATTCATGGTGTTCGTATTTGTAATGGTGCTCCTGCTATCTCTCACCTCTTCTTTGCAGATGATAGTATCCTTTTCGCTAGGGCTACTCTGGATGAATGCTCGGCTATTGCTAATATTGTTAGCTGTTATGAAAGAGCTTCGGGTCAACGTGTTAATTATCAAAAATCAGAGATCTCCTTTAGCAAGGGTGTTCCGACACCTATCAAGCAGGATATTATTGCGCATTTGGGAGTTAGGGAAGTGGACAAGCACTCGAAGTATCTGGGCCTTCCTACGATCATTGGTCGCTCCAAGAAAGATATTTTCCTGATCTTGATTGATAGGGTGAGCAAGAAGCTACAAGGATGGAAGGAAAAATTCCTTTCTCGTCCGGGGAAAGAGGTTCTCCTCAAAGCGGTGATTCAAGCTATTCCTACTTATATGATGAGCATTTTCCGTCTCCCCGATAGTGTGATTGCTTCTATCCACTCTCTTATGGCTCGTTTTTGGTGGGGCTCGAATGGTGATAGGCAAAATGTGCATTGGCATAGTTGGAGTTCCATGTGTTATCCGAAGTCTAAAGGTGGTTTGGGGTTCCGTGATCTCAAAATTTTTAATTCGGCTATGTTGGCCAAACAGGTGTGGCGGATACACTCTGAGACTAATCCCTTACTGTCCAAGCTCTTCAAAGCTAGATATTACAAACGTGGGGACATCCTGAATGCTCATGCTGGGTACGGCCCTAGCTACACATGGCGAAGCCTTTGGGGTGCGAAAGATCTTTTAATCAAAGGCTTAGCCTGGAGAGTGGGCAATGGGTCTTCTATCAATGTGTGGAATGATGTCTGGGTTCCTTCTGACAATGGTTATATCACTCCTGCTGGTCCCCCTTCTGCTGACCCCCTTCTCAGAGTGTGCGACCTGATTTGCTTTGATAATATGTGCTGGAATTCTGATTTACTTAATTGTCTCTTTGATGCTGCTACTGCTTCAGCTATTCTCTCAATTCCGCTTCCTCCCATTCCTTCTGTTGACGTGCTGTTCTGGTGGCCCTGTACTGATGGTATGTATCGTGTTAAATCAGGCTATCAATTTTGGCTTGGTTCTAATCCACCTACTGCCCCTGGTGTCCATATGGGTGATGACCATGATCTTTGGAGGAAAATATGGAATACTACTGTTCCCCCTAAAGCCCAACATTTTCTTTGGAGACTGGGGAAGGGAAGCCTTGCTGTCAACTCCTTTCGACATTATCGTCACTGTGCTGATGCCCCTACCTGCTCTCGGTGTGATGGTACTAATGAAGACTTCTTTCATGCTTTAGTGGACTGCCCGAAAAGTGCACCTATATGGACCAATAACCCAGCTGCTACTGTGATACTTGCTGCCCCAAGAGATTCGGGTTTGCTGTTTCTTCAATGGGTCTTTAATCATTCGACCAAGGAGGAGCTGCTCATCGCGTGTGTTTCTTTGTGGGCTGCGTGGTTTGTTCGTAATAAGTTCTGTCTGGAAAATGCTACTATTGATCCAATCCAAACCACTACAGCCATGATTAAGGGTGTAAACGAGTATGTGATTATTTCGAAGAAGCAGCGCACCCACGTTTCCAATGGTGTACCGTCAAGCCCTCAATGGATACCCCCTATGGATGGATGGGTGAAAATCAACTTTGATGCCATGGTAAAGGAGGGGTCCTGTAATGGGTTGGGAGTGGTGCTTCGTGACAGTGGAGGCAAGGTCATTGCGACTGGTACTCGTAAGTTGGAACACAACTGGTTCGTGGAATTATGTGAGGCTGCCGCAGCTCTCTTTGGGCTACAACTAGCTGTTCGTTTGGGGATCTCCAAAGCGCATTTGGAGGGTGATGCCATGAATGTTGTTCAAGCTATAGCTGATGAAATTGTGGGCCTTGCTCCCGTCTTCCTTATTTATGATTCTATTGTACGCCTTAAATGTCAGTTTCTAGATTTCTTATGTACTCATGTCCGTCGCTCGGGGAACTCCCTCGCTCATACTGTTGCTAAATGGGATACAGGGGCCTCGAGCGAAAGAGTCTGTATGGAACCTTTTCCCCAAGGCTTTTCTACCTTGGCGGAGCTTGATCTAGTTTAATTGACAGGTGAACTTCAAAAAAAAAAAGTAAGAAAAGTGAAGTTATAAGGGGTAAAAGTAAGATAAAAATTTTCCAAAAATAGAAAGTATTCTAAAGTGAAAAAACTTTTAAAACTACCCGTTAATAGGAGTGTTCACCGATCCAAACCCGGACCGGACCGGAACCGGTTGGACCGGAATCCCAAAATATATAAGACCGGAGACCGGACCGGTTCCATCCGGTCCGGTCCCGGTCTAACCCGGAATTCTTCCGGTCCGGGTTTGGACCGGTTAGACCGGAAATATTTTTTTAGACAAAAAATAAATTGAAAAATAGAATATTTTAAAATAATTTAGCAAAATAATTATTATAAAATTAACATATTTGAATTAAAAAATTATTTTGTGATGAAAAAAAAAATATTTTAAGTCCTTTAAAATAAATATATACATAATAATTATAAATATTACTCCTCTTCCAACTCATTTTTATGACATCCGGTCTCATCCGGTCCAACCCGGATTTTTCCCGGTCTAGACCGGACCGGACCGGAAACCCGGAATTAGAAAACGTAAGACCCGGAGATTGGACCGGATGCACCCGGTCCGGTCCGGTCTTATCCGGTTCCGGTCCGGTCTAATTTTACACACTCCTACCCGTGATAATAAGATGGAAGAATATAAAGAAATGAATGGAGTATTATTTTACTTGTTTTCTTAATTTTCGACCACATATCGAGTCAAAATTAATACTATAGAATAGAGGGAATACTAATTAGCCAAGCCTCACACTATTTTGCTTTTGCTCTCCATTTTCCTTTGTTAACCTCCCATATGATTGGAGGCAAAATTTTACAAATTAAATGAACTTGAGTTATTACTAAGTTATGTCCACATAGGTGTATGTGTGGTCCCTTTCTCCTTTTCATTTTATATTCACTTTTTATTTTAATTTTTTTATTAAATTTTATTTTACACTATTTTTATTCTTTTAATCTCATTCTCTCATTCATAAATTTATACTCTAAATTTTCATCCATTTGAATCACTTATTTTTATCCTATACTTCTTTATAAATGTTTTTATATTATTTTTCAAACCAAATTTTCTTTTACACTAAATTCAATCATTTTAAACTAGGCAAAAATAAAAATGCCAGAATCACAATCAAGATATCAACTACAACTCCTTTTAACTCCTTTTCATATCTCAAACAAAACAGAATCACACCTTGTTAAACCAAGTTCATAATCAAGTTTCACCTATTAATTTCATGAGCAATAAACCATATCAATCTCACATTTTTCAACACATATACATATTTAATTTAATAGATATAAAGATTTCACCAAATATGTTAAAGTATGCTCCATTTTTTAAAACAAACATCAAATTCCAAAATTTTCATTTACAACTAAGTCAATTCATCATTATTCCATTTATATCCAATAATAATATCAATATACTTATTAATAAACCAAATTTGAAATCTAGTTCATCACAATCTCATGAATATCAGAATAAACATTTATTTAATCTTATTATATAAATTTGTAAAATTAAGTGTAAAATAACAAAAGGACTTTTTCTATTTGTCCAAACCGATTGAATCTGATATGAGATTACTAAAGTAAGATCTGGTCTGGTCTAATCTGATCTGACATGTTCTTGTCTGATTTAATTTTATTTGGTTTCATACAGTTAATGTTATTTTATTACTACTACTACTAATACTACTATTATTATTATTAAAGAGACTTTACTATTTTTTCTGTCAAACGATTTTCTAATAACACTAAACAAATAATTACAGCAGGGTAGAAACCCAGATAATCAGGGCTCTCTTTGTTAGGTGCATCAGTGTGAAAGAGAGGCCTACCTTCTAGGATTTCCCCACCTCACTCTTCATGTGCAAAGGAAGTAGACTCATTGAGAGTTAGGAAGTTGAATCTGATTTTAGAGTCTGTTTTGATAGTTTCAACTACCCTTTGAATTGTGGCAACCTTCTTCTTCCAAACAACTTCATTTCTCATGTTCCAGATCGCATTTATAAGGTTGCAGAAGATAGCTACAAAAAGTCTCCATTGTGTTTTAGACATGCGACGTTTACGACGCAGGTCGCTCATGTTCTTGATGCTCCATATTGTTACACTCGGCCAGTGCTTAAGCGCTTCCACACATTGACAGCTAAAGTCGCAGTTGAAGAAAAGGTGCTTTGTCGTTTCGTTTGAGAGTCACATATGGGGCACCATCCTCCACCACCCTCAAATTCTTGAGCCTTTGTTTTGTTATGAGTCCTCCATCAGGCGAGCCAAACCACAAAGCGGCTTCTTGGAATGGTAGCTTTGTTCTATAACATGTCTGTTTAGCGCACTTTATCCGCATTCCTAGTAGTTACTTGTAGATGACTTCAATGGAATAATAAGGGGGTTTCATTCAATCAATTGTTCACCTTTTCCTTTACCTAACAAAGTTTTTTGATCACCCAGCTTGCCGTGATAGGGGTGTTGAAAAGCTTCCAACGACCTCCTTATGTGCCAGATAATTTTACCTACAACAGCAAGGTTCCAAAGCTGCAGGTTGAGGATGCCTAGCCCTTCCCTCTTGTTTGGGCTTGCAAACCTTCTCCCAATCGAAAAATTGAAATGATTGAGCAAAAAAATTAAAAAAAAAACAATAAATAAAACGTTTTTGAAACTTTATCCCAAAATAAGCACTTTTTTCCCTGAGCATAGGTTCGGACCGGTTCGCTGTTACTAACAGCGAACAAGGGGCTTTTTTTTAAAACAGGCATTGGGTTTGTTCGCTGTTAGTAACAGCGAACAAATTAAAATTGGTGGAGAAATTAAAAAAAAAAAAAAAACTTAATGGGTGTTCGCTGTTAAATAACAGCGAACAAACACCAAACCCATATCTTTCATCTTTATCAACAACTCGGAAGCTGCTTTCGAATCTGGCATCAAACTTTTTGGTGAATTATGAAACCATATAATAAATGATTAAAAATAGATGAATCTAATGTAAAATCAAACCTTTTTCTGCAGTGATTTAAGCCTTGAATGAAAGTTGTAGCATCAGGGGATAGTTGGTGAGAAACCAATTGTTGAACCCACTTTTCCGATTTTTCAAACCCATTAATTTGTAGAACAATACACCAAAAAAATTCAATTCCTTCACCAAATCCAAGTTGTTTTTCTGCCCATAGTAAGTACCCTAAAGCAGAAGGTCCATGCTATAGCTTAGTAAACTGCTAATTGCGTCAGATTGAGGAGAAGAGGTGGGATTTTGATGATTTTGTGGTGGGTATTGGGCAATTTTCCACTTTGACATTGAGACTGTTGTTGTTGTTGTTGACATTATCTGATATTGATTCCTGGGAAAATGTAGATTCTAGTGAAGAGAAAAAACTTGAAGATGATGAAAAAGATCTGCAATTTGTTGAAGAATGAAAGAATTGAGGAAAATGGTAGACATTTGGCAAAATTTCTAATGGTGTTTGTTCGCTGTTATTAACAGCGAACACCCATTAATTTTTTTTTTTTAAATTTCTTCACCATTATTTGAGATTAACTTTTATTTGACCAATTTTAATTTGTTCGCTGTTACTAACAGCGAACAAACCCAATGCATGTTTTAAAAAAAGCCCCTTGTTCGCTGTTAGTAACAGCGAACCGGTCCGAACCTATGCTAAGGGAAAAAAGTGCTTATTTTGGGATAAAGTTTCAAAAACATTTTATTTATTGATTTTTTTTTATTTTTTTGCTCAATCATTTCAATTTTTCCTCCCAATTCACGTTCCCTGGAGATTTACTTTTTGTTTCATCATGTCAGACTGATGCAGTTTCAGTATTGGTTGGTCTCGATCTGGTTTGGTATTATTTTTATTTTTTCTGGTAAATAATAAAAAATTTTATTTGCCAAAAAAAATAAAAATAATAATAAGGAAAAATTACCTAGAATAATCCAATATTTTCATAATTTTCCTATAATAATCCCACATATTGATTATAATGATTAACCATGAATAATCCCAATTTTAAAAGGTATTTGCCTAAAGTAAGCTTGGTAACCTGATGAGCTGCTATAGTAGGTAATTCACCAAAAAAATTAAATTGAAAATTAATGTAAAATTAGAGAAAATTTTTAAAAATTCACATAAAAAATTCCAAATAATTGAAAAAAACAGAAAAATTTTTAAATATCTTTTTCACATTTTTTTCAATATTTTATTTCAATGTATCTTTTTTTAAAATAAAACTTGAGCAAATATCCAATTATTCACAAATTTATCACTATTTTCAGTTTTCACCATTTCACCATTTTAATTGTTATAATTATAAAGATAAATAAACAAATAAAAAATGGAGGAAATTGATTCATATTGATATTATTATCATTTACCTCAAGTACATATGATTAGACTAATATAAAATAATTCCCGCCTAGGCAACTATCCTTTTCCTTCGTATGTATTGATAATTCACATCAAATGGGGTTATTTTATACCAAAACGTGGTTAGTCGTTACTCCAATTTGGTCAATGGGACGCTACAGTTTACCTACGTCCTAAAAGGTGGGTGTGGCGGTAATTCTCGACCTCTATTTAGGCACTCAATTCTAAACTAATGAAAACATGTCCAAGGTGCTTCAAGGATGATCAATGGGGAAGCCTGTGAGGTCAAAAGATGTATAGATGGTGGCGGAAATTTTGCAGACTTACAATAGCAGAAATGAGAAAATCATGTTTCATGAAGGAGATGGTGAAATCCTCGAAAACTAAATAGCTCAGAGATGTTCATTGTATCAAAGCTAATGACAGAATAGGTAAGTCCAACAAATACGGGGTCTCTCCAATACAACCGGTCTTCACTTCCCCGCATTGTATTATCCAGTCGACAGCGTAAATGAAGGCAATGACTGCAAAGGCTCCAATCGGCATTGCTTGTAGACAACGCAAGAACTAGGAGTAGCAAGAATATGGGCCACAAAGGCCACTTCATAACCGTTATTGCAACCATCACTGAGACCGTTTTACTGCCCTATGGCACTGGGTTCAATAATCAGTAACAAGCTTCAAGTTCCGACTAGTCAAGAGTATTATTTTTGCTTAAATAAAGTATCATCATTCAACATGCAGCAATTGGAATGGGAAAAGCATAAATGAAAAACAAGAAGTTCATAACCCAAACAAAACCAGGACCATATTTGTAACCAACATATCAACTGGGGAACTCGTTATGTTCATAAAAACTTAAAGTTGATCAATGTTTTGAAGGAATATGGGAACATAGAAAAACAGTTTTCACAATACATCCAATACAGTTGGATCTCATGACATTACAATTTTAGGTACAAATCCCCTTTGCATAAGAAAAGCAAATTCAGAGACCTACAGTTACGATAACTGATAACAATTACGAATGAGAGGAAGAATTCTGAGGGGAGGAATTTGGAGGGAGGGAAAAAATAGACAAGTTTTGTTAAGAACATAATCACTCTTGAGATGGAAAGATTTAAAATGAAAACACTTATTTTCATTCCTTTTCCCTTCCCTTTCCCTTCCCTATCCTTCTAAACAAACAAGCACTCTCCCTCCTTACCCCTCTCCTTTCATTCCCTTTCCGTTCCTTTATTTTCTCTTCTAATTTGCTATCCAAACATAGTACTAGAAAAAAATTATATTCTTAACAAAATTTGTTTATAATTTTCCTCTAAATTCCTCCCTTTCCTTATTATTATTCAAACAAGAGATCTTCATTCTTCCAAATCCCTCCCTTCCCTTTTTGTTATACAAACAAAAGATCTTCATTCTTCCAAATCCCTCCCCTTTCTTACCCTCCGTTTCTCCATCCAAACACAGTGTAAGTGTTAATTCTTTCTCGAAGAACTAGCTTTTGCAAGACAACTCAGTTAGGACAAGAACATACAATTTAAATTCTGTAACTTCTAGTGAACACAGACCAAAAACACAATGAGAAATGTTTTAATAAATCAAAAATGATGAATTATAGAGTACAAAACAAAAGTTGCTCATAACCCCAACAAAACTTCAACTCATGGAAATTTTCCCAAGTACAAAAACATTTTTCCGAGATTGTAATAATCATGATCAAATAAACTCGTTGTAAACTCACCTAAAATCTAGTATATGTCCCAAATAAAGTATAGTCATTCACAAAGTGAAAATTTCCTCAAAAACAAGTAAAAAAATTCAATTCAATCCTCTAACTTCAGATAGTATCAAAATGAACTCATTGATACCATTATGCAAATCAAAGAAAATCCAACTATGTAAGCATATTTAGTGCCTTAATCAACATCGGTAACATGAGAGAAATCCGAAAGCATAAGACATCACCTCATGAATTTCACACCAAATTACATAGAAGGGCTTCAAGCAACTACAGCACTGATCCAGCAAGATGAAGCAGCAACTAGGAAGACATAACCTTCTTTTTGACACGTTTGACCGAGGGGGATACACTCTTCACCTTTTTAGCTCTCTTGAGTGGACTTGGCTTCTTCTTCTTTGCCTTCTTAGTCTCTTGAGTTGTATCCCTGATGGGTCCTGGTGATAAACCCTTCTTCAGGGCACTGCCCCTAGGTGTAGAAGAAGGAGGTATCCTCACACTTTGTGGTGGTAAAGGATTATGAGGTTTCCAAACTATATTATTCTTCATGACAAACCTAACTCTCTTTCCACTCTTATCCTCAGTATTAGGCGCAGGTTCTTCTTTATCAACATCATCTTGGCTACTCATATCAGCTACAGGTACCGACTTTGATCTCTTACGCTTCTTAGTAGACTTATCCTTAACTTGAACTGTTGCTGGAGATTCAATGGCACTTGCACCATCACCATCTAATCCAGATTCAGCAGCAATCTTTTCAAATTGCTTTTGGAGATTCGAAATAATGGTCTCATTTAGTTCTATTCCATCCACCCCATCCTGACCTTCTACATTTGAGTTGTCTACACTAACCATTTCACTGTCGCAGCTAGAATTATTCTCACTAACTCCACCAGAATTAGTAACCTCATTCTTCTTTTTCTTCTTCTTCTTCGACTTATTCTCTTTAGACCCCTTTTTTGACTCCTTACTCCTCACATCAGACAGCTCCCCCACAACAACCCCATTCATTTTCCTGGAATGCCCAGCTTCATTAAAATCCCCATTAATCTGAATCAAATTTGGCACCTCATCAACAACCTCAGGAAGCGAAACATCAAAACCCAATAAAACCTTCTCCTTCTCCAACTTCAAAAACTCCTCATGTAAACTGAATACAACTTTTCTATTCCCCTGAACACATTCTACTGAAGAACCCAACTCAAATAGCCTTGACGCAAACCCCAAAACTAATGCAATTGTTCCAAACAAAAACACTTCCGTTTTCTCATCAACCTCACTTTCCCCCAACTTCTTAACACTCAACAAACCCTTTCCATTCTTAATCAAATAATCAAACACATTACTCTTAACTTTGCTCACCAAAATCTTACTATCACTTTTAGACAAAACCCCAAAAAACGGCCTAAACAGAAGATTCAATACCTCCAATCTCAAAGGCAAAAAGGGTTTAAGCTCATCACAAAAGACAGAAACAATATGATAACTAACACCATTTCCCAACCCATTATCCCCTTTCTTTCCATCATTATCACCAACATAGAGTATAGCATCTTTTTCCAAAACCCTAACAAAATCTTCTAAAATAGACAAATCCCAGTTCTTATTCTTCAACAAAACAAAAAGATTTCTAACAAAACTACGAACTAAAAGATAGAACTTATCTAACCTGAGGCGATCAATACCAGGCCATTCTCTTCTCATGGTGAGAAGAAAGTGTGAGAAGTAGGAGAGAGAAACAGGAAAAGGAAGATTTGGGAGAAGAGTAGAAAGACGATTGATTAGGTGGGTTTGGTTTTCAATCTTGTCACAATGCCACATGCAGTAGAAAAGGGCTTTCCAAAGTTTCTTAAATTCGTCATCGGAAATCAGGGTTTGAGAAGAAAGCCAATTGAGAAGGGAATTAATCGATTTGGTTCTTGTTTTAGCGTTGCAGGATGCTAGACCCTTGAGTAGTGAATGATTAAAAGATGCGGCCTCTTCTGCCGCCATTGATGGATTAGAAGGAGGAAGAAATTGAGGGCAAAGAAATGGGGGGAAACTAGAGAGTGTGGGGGTGAGCAGGTTGTTACTACAATGAAAACCCTAGAGAAGAGGCTGTGAACGTAAAGTTGAGGGTAATTATGGAATAGTGATTATTGTATCTTTATGTTTCATAGTTCTACACTATAATTGTCAATAATACATTTTTTTTTTTGTTAATTTTCTTATAAATATATCGATCATCATAAAAGATAGTAATTGAGAAATATTATGTCATTTGACACTTTTTCAATCATTTGTATCAATTGTCAATTTATGAATATCTTTCAAAAAAAGTTAAACAGTAAAAAAATTTATTATTATTAATTAATAATAAAAATAAATTAATAAAAAATTAGACATTTCAATTATCTCTAAGTTGTTTAGAAAAGGAGATTATATGAAATCTTTCATTTCATATTCTCAATTAATTCTCCTAATTAAACATAATAATAATATTTAAATTAGACCTTTCAATTATCCTAGGTTGTTTAGAAAAGGAGATTGGATGGAATATTGATTGGAGAAAAATTTTCACATAAAAATCTTTCATTATATATTCTCAATTAATTAATTCTCTTAATTGAACATAATAATATCTAAATTAATTATTATTAATTAATAATAAAAATAAATCAATAAAAAATTAGACCTTTCAATTATCTCTAGGTTGTTTAGAATAGAAGATTGAATGAAATATACTATAAATATACACTCAATACTTGATAATAGCAGTATTTGATATCACTTAAGAATTTTGGTCAAATTATAAAGCATTGTTTATTTGTTGATGCAAAAATGAGTTTACCATTTAAAGCTTTTCAAAATTAAAGAATCAAAGGGTTTATTGGAAATTAAGGCTAAAATCATACATACATGGAAACCAATGGAAGATATACGTAAGGGACAAGGTAAAGAAATTGCGTTACACATGATCTTGATGGATAATGAGGTAAATTATTTTGTTATCTTAAGAAAAGGAATTATGTAATTTATCAACCATTTTAAAAAGTTTACTCTCACTAATTACTGCTATAATATTGTATTAATCACTGCTCTTATATTTTTTTTTCCAATCGCAGAGTACTACAATTTAAGCCTCCATTGGCAACTACAATTACGAAACTTATGGATCTCGAATAGAGGAGGGAAAATCATATTCCTTGAGCAACTTTAAAATCTACAAAAACAAGAGTGATTAACTGATTATAATGTTTCAGAACATGAATATAAAATTTATTTCGCAAAGTATTAAATTTAAACGCAATCCATGCATAGCATGGGTTTAATATTAGTTATTAATTAACTATGAATATACCAATTTAAAGGGGTGTTATCCTAAATAATTCTTAACATGTTAAAATAAAACTATAGGTGATTATAAGACAAAAGAAATTAATAATTAGTTAATAAACTAAAGTTTGTAATTGTATTATTCCAGGAAAATACCCTAAAGTTGGAATTATTCATGGTTAATTAATCGTTGGTATTATTATGGAAATATTAACAAAATGTTGTTTTATTCACGTTAATTTTTTTATTAAAAAATCAATTAATCAAATCAAATCATTTAAATTGTTACAATTAGATGTCTTATTAGATAAGGAAATTCTGTATGATAGCATTGTGATTTTGCAAAACACGAATAATATTACTTTTTAAATTTTTGTAGTACAATCCGTTAAAAACCATTCAATTTTCGTTAACTTGATATTTTTTATATTTTCTTTTTTTGTTGTGTCTAATAATATCAATATGTAAAAAAAGAAATTATATTTCCCATCAATACCCCACACTATTCATCTTCTACAAACCCCTTTCTTTCCTTGCCCTCTTTGAAATGGCTATACAAAATAGCCAACAAGAATTTCAAAACATCGTAGGTATTTACAGCAGCACATGCTAGCTTGAAAATTGTAAGAGATGAAAACTAAAACTTCGGTCTTAGAATTACGGAGACCAAATTCCCCAAAAACAATTAGGATTTGATTGGTAAAGTTAATGGAAACTGGATGTCTTTAAATGAATTTTGCTACGGAATTTGTAAGATTCAAACCTCGTTGCTATTGTATGGCAAAAACTTTAAACAGTGCTACCACTTGCGTATTACTAAACCAGAATGCTACCATGTAGAATTTCCCTATTAGATATCACTTGTGTTGTCAAATTATTCTTATACTAGGATTATACCCGTGCCACTCACGTTTAGGGTTTACCTTTGTTTTTTTACATATTGCTGGTTCATAACATGTAGGATCTTTAGTATTATTATTCCGCTGTAAGATAAATGTTGTAAAATAAGCTAGACATATAAATACAAGTCCATAAGACATAAAATTGGAGAGTGTTGTGAATGGTGACTTTGGTTCACCCAATACTTAACTTAGCTTAGCAAAACGTTTATTGGGCTCCAATATTTGGAGTATTGAAGCGAAAAATTGAAAAGGATGAGCAAAAAAATAAAAAAAAAAATCAATAAATAAAACGTTTTTGAAACTTTATCCCAAAATAAGCACTTTTTCTCCTAAGCTTAGGTTCGGACCGGTTCGCTGTTACTAACAGCGAACAAAGGGCTTTTTTTTAAAACACAGTGTCAGTGTGTTCGCTGTTACTAACAGCGAACAAAATAAATTGGTCAAATAAAAGTCAACCTCAAATTATGTAGGATAAATTAAAAAAAAAATGGATATGTTCGCTGTTATTAACAGCGAACAAACACATTCCCATCTCCCACCTGATTCATCGTTCCCAAGTCCTTGTATTAACTACAAAGAGGAAGGAAAGAGAAAACTTACTTGAAATTTCAGCTTTGAATATGGAAAATCAGGACCACTAACATCTAAATGCATGTGATGATGTAAATGTATGGTAAATTTGAGAAATAAAAGCTACCCATTAGTCAATTGCAAGCAGAAAGTGCTACCCTATACTCAAATCTAAAAACCCAGAAAAATTATAACCTACCCATTAATCAATTTCAAGATATAATGCTAGTTTCTACTCAAATCTTAAAACCCAAACCCTCCCTCCTTCTAGAACTTTCCATTTCCACCCGAAATCTTGTCAAAGAAATGGGATATGGGATTCTTCGAATCGCATTGGAATGTAAGAGTTCTGAATTGGGTTCTTGTCCATTACATTTAGTTCCTGTTTGGACATTGTTCTATAATGGCCGAAGAGTTGGGTTCGCGACTCGTCGGAAGGCGAATACAGAGATTCGAGAGTTATTGAAGAAGATGCGGAGTATAACAATGGGGGCTGGTGTAATTCTTGATAATAAAGAGATTGAAGGAGAAAATGAGAAAGAAAGAAGGGAGGTAATGTATATGAGGGCTAATTATGATTGGGTAATTGGGGGTGCTGATTCTGAATCTTTTCATTTGATTGATGGAATTGATGAATCTTCTAGTCAAAAACTATGAATCAAGATAATGTATAGTCAAGAACTATGGTGTTCTTTTTCAGTGATGATGATGATGGAACGATGAATCAGCTTGGAGATGGGAATGTGTTTGTTCGCTGTTAATAACAGCGAACATCTCCAATTTTTTTTTTTTTTTTTTTAATTTATCCTACATAATTTGAGATTGACTTTATTTGACCAATTTATTTTGTTCGCTGTTAGTAACAGCGAACACACTGACACTGTGTTTAAAAAAAAAAAAGCCCTTTGTTCGCTGTTAGTAACAGCGAACCGGTCCGAACCTAAGCTTAGGAGAAAAAGTGCTTATTTTGGGATAAAGTTTCAAAAACGTTATAATTATTGATTTTTTTTTTTTTTTGCTTATTCTTTTCAATTTTTCTATTGAAGCATGGGATGGGCTTTTTTGGATAAAGAAGTTTTTGACCCTTATCTGTTTGATGGAAAAATTGAAATGATTGAGCAAAAAAATAAAAAAAAATCATTAATTGAAACGTTTTGCAAACTTTATCCCAAAATGAGCACTTTTTCCCCTGGCCTGAGGTTCGGATTTGTTCGCTGTTACTAACAGCGAACAGGGAGCTTTTTTTTTAAAACAGAAATGGGGTGTGTTCGCTGTTAGTAACAGCGAACAAGCACGAGGGTCTTAAATCAGCAGCAGCTCCTTCTTCCTCATGCTACAAGAAAAAATGTTTTGGGCGACATTTGATTCTGTCGCCCATACTTAAAAATATGTCGCACAAAATTGGGGCGACAAATCTCAAAAGTGACACGACAAGTGTCGCCCTATCGCCGTCGCACATATTTGGGCGACATACCGTTATTAATGACGCCCATGCTCGGGTTTGGGCGACGCATAAGGACACGAAGCCCATAATTAATAACTTTGGGCGACACATGAATATGTAGCCCATGTTTGCACTTTGGGCGACAATATCGTCTATGCAGCCCATAGTTATATGCTTTGGGCGACATAATATGTGTGTTGCCCATAGTTATATGCTTTGGGCGACATAATATGTGTGTCGCCCATATATATATATATATATATATATATATATATATATATATATATATATATATATAAAATTTTACAAATAAACAACACTAATTAGATCAAAATTGCAAACAATAAAGGCTAAATTACTATTAAATATAACACAAAATTACAATAAATATACAAAGAATCAATTCTTAAAATAAGAATCCTATCCAACTTACAATAAATCATTAAACTAATTACATTACAAATACAAAGTACATCTACTTTAGAATCTAACTTATCTCTAATATTACATTATAAATAATAAATAATTACATCATAAAGTTACACTTTAAAGTTTAAACTGTTAAATAACTAAAAGCAAGCGATAAAAATTCATAAGTTGAAACTTCAAGCTCCATGAATCATCTTCAACCGAGTCAGAGGTCTCGTCATTTATGACCTCCGGATGCTTCAAAGTTAATGCATTACCTAAACTAAAGTATAAACATTATAAGGTAAAGGAAAAATATTTTAAACAAGATAAACCAAAATAAATTATAAACAACTAAAACATATTTCATATTGAAAAACAATACCCTTGTCAATATAAACAAGATAAATCAAAATAAATTACAAACAACTAAAATAAATTATAAACAACTAAAAACAAGATTACAAACATCAAAATCAGATACAAACCAATAAACATCAAACATAAAAAAAAACCCACTTCATAAATATCACATTAGAATCAAACCAACTTGAATTAAACATAGAAAGATACAAAATTTCTCAAATCTGAAATAAACCCAATAACAACTGAAAAAAAACTAGATTAATTCATTCAAAAAGATATGAAATTTAATTTAGAGAAGGGAAAAAAATTACAGACGAAAAAAACAAATCTAAACAAGTAAACAGAAAAAAAAAATCTAAATCTAAAATCTAATAAACAAATGCAAATAAAAGATATTAATTACCTTTGGCCTTTATTGAGATGGGTAGATGAGTAGATAAATAAAGGCATCAGGAATGGAGAAGATGGTAATTGAGGCAAGTATCAAATAAGGAGGAAGATGGAGCGCCGTCGTTAGTCCCGTGAAGACTAGGATTAATTTGATTTTTATCTCTTATTTTCTTATATATGCTGCTGCTTAGGGTTTTATTGCTATTGGGCTTGGGCCGCCTAAATCAATAAACTCACTCCCTTAAAATTTCGGTTCAATTCGGTTTTTTTGGTTTTTTTAGACCCTGAACCGAAATCGAAAATTTATGTATTTATTTATTTATGTTTATTTATTTATGTATTTATTTATGTTTATTTATTTATTTATTTTATCTAGATTCACTTGCTTGGGGTATTCATAAAAGTTGAATGGGGCGGTAAAATTGAGTCGATTTTTTTTGGGAATTAGTAGAAAAATTTTTTTATGTGTAATTATATTTTTTGTATTTTTATATTTATATTTATATTTATATTGAACTAAACAAACTTAACAAAAATTCATAGAAAAAAGAGCAATTATAATAAGGTAAAGGCGGGAATTTAGTGTTTAGGTTTTAGGTTTTTAGGAGGGACCTCAATTTTAGATTTTTAATTATGGTTTTGGGCAACATTACTATATACGCGTGACCCATAATATTATTTTGGGCGACGTCGTAAGTTACGCGTGGCCCATAATGTTATTTTGGGCGACATCGTAAGTTACGCGTGGCCCATAATGTTATTTTGGGCGACAACGTAAGTTACGCGTGGCCCATAATGTTATTTTGGGCGACATCGTAACTTACGCGTGGCCCATAATATTAGTTTGGGCGACACGACTCATATATGTCGCCCAAAACACAACTTGTGCTTCATCCATTGTTGAGTGACGCCCTAAGTACACTTTGTGCCACACCCTGTAATGTGACGCCCATAAATTGATAATTTTGACGCCCAAAACTATTTTTCTTGTATCCCCCTTTCAAGTTTAAACCCTAAACCTAATATACGAAAAAACCTCTTGCATTTCCGCCATTTTCACTCCTTTAAATCTTCAATTTAGCCTCTTATCTTCCAATCCAACACTATTTAAGTGGTCTTGCTCTTGATTTCACTTGTTTAAGGTATAAATTTACTCTTTTTTGTCATTATTTTCGAAATTTAGGGTTTTTTCTTATATTCTGTGTTTGTTTCAAATGTTGGCAATTCTTGTTCAATCAATAGTTATTTACATCAAATTTAGCTATTTAAGGTAAGTTCTTAGTTAGTTTTTGGTCTTTTGTTCATTGTTTTGATTATGGTTCATTGTCTTTAACTTTGTTTATGGTGATTATATTTATTTTGGTTATGATGATGTATGTAGTTAATTGTGTATGCTGGTTTTGATTAGTTAATCGATTATATTAGTATATGTATTAAATTTGAATTATTTAATTACATAAATGTAGTTCATTATGTACGTATAGTCATGAATGTGCTTGGTGATGATGTTGATTTGTATGTATTTATGTAGAAATGGCTTCGTTTCGTGTGAGTGTTGCATGTTTTTGGGATGGTTCCATTCGTACAAGTGGTAGCAAGGTTACATCTTGGGGGTAAAACTAAATTGTTTACGTGCAACTCAAATTTGGATTTCAATGACTTTCATCGTCTTGTATGTTCTAAGATTGGAATTGACCGCACACGAACACGAACTGTTGTTAAGTTGTCTTTTAAATACCGCTTGAGTGATGAATGGGTAGTTTTTCCTGTTGAGGATGATGATTCTTTAGATGTTATGTGGGAGCAATCAAAGGCTAACTCTCCTCCCTCTGTGGAGATATACGTAGAACTGCTACGTCGAGGCAAACAAACTTTGAATGTTACTTCTAATCCTTCTCCTACGCCTATGCCCATTGTAACCCAAGAAACTCCAAGCACCTCTGTTCCCTCCCCTTCTCCTACTCCTTGTGATGATCCCACTGTTAATTTAGGAGAAAGTAGTCAACTTATACCTTGGGATGATGGTAATGAGAGTAGTGAGCTTGTTGATTCCCCTTCTGAGGATGATGTGGATGTGGATGAGGAAGCCATAGTTAATCAAATCATCGTTCCTCCCACACCTTATGCCCGATGTCCACCTTTGGATGAATATGAAGAGGACAACTCTTGGAGGACTTGGGTTAGTGATACCACATACACCGAAGATGGGGAGCTTGAAAAGGGTATGATATTTGATAGTAAGGAATCTTTGTTGGAAGCTGTTAGAGTCTATCATATTCGTAGGAATGTAGAGTATAGAACAGAGACTTCTAATCAAACTTATTTGTCATTGAAGTGTAAGAGGGGATGTTCTTGGAAACTAAGGGCTAGGGTAAATCCATATTCTACCTCATGGTTTATTTCAAGATACAATGGGAAGCTTTATGCCTATGATCGACAAGAGGTCATGGCCAGAGTACTCTGGTGTGGAGATTAGACACGACCCGGATCACATTCGTGGTAAGAGCAGGCCTAAGTTTAGGAGGATTGCCAACGAAATGGATGAAGGGACAAGGAAACGTGGAACTTGTTGTCGTTGTGGAAACCAAGGTCACAACAGCAGAACTTGTACATCCAGGTTATAACAATATTATTGTTATTAGTATTATTAATATTATTATTAAAGTTAATATGACATTCTTAACGTGCACATATATGATATGATTAATATTATATGTATAGACATACACTTTAATCTGTCTTTATTGTTCTTTATTGCAGCAGTGGTACAGATGGATCCAGCAGCTCCAGGACCGCACGATCCCAGCGTCCTGCACATGCAGGACGATCATCGGAGCAGCGTACTATGGGATGCCCAGGTTAGTATGACTTGCGCATATATGTTAAGATTATTATTGTTTTGATTTGATGCTTATAATTACTCTTCTTATTACAGGTCTCAGATGCAGACACCATATACACTAGGCATCCCGACTCTGCTCCGTGGGAGATTGACGAGCGGATCATACCGTACTTGCAGCAGGCGAGGTTGTATGACTTCCACCTAATCGCGTACGGTAGAGTTGATCGTGCGCTTGTCACATCATTGCTGGAGCGCTGGCGTCAAGAGACGCACACATTCCATCTTCCTATGGGTGAGGCCACTATCACCCTCTTAGATGTAGCTGTTCTGACACGGCTACCCATTGAGGGTAATGCCGTGTCCACTAGTGGTCGCCAGCAGTCTAGCTGGTCGACTATAGTAGAGAGAGTTTTAGGGGTTCGACCCCCTAATGACGCTGTTAGAGGAAGCGGTCTGAAGGTTACTTGGCTATCACAAACATTCTCTGCGCTGCCGGAGGGTGCCGACGAGGGCACGGTTGAGAGATACGCTAAGGCGTATCTTTTATATTTGATTGGCGCTGTCTTGTTTGCCGACAAGACTGGTAGCCAAGTGCAGATTTTGTACTTGACTGCTACTTGATGCGCCATGGGAGGACATTGGAGAGTACAGTTGGGGTTTAGGTGCCCTCGGTTACTTATATAGGAGGCTGTGCGACGCCTCAAAGAAGCATGTGAAGGAGATCGCAGGGCCATTGATTATTCTCCAGGTATTTCTAAGTTAAATGCTTTATTTTTTAATGGATTCACCTCAATTACAATGACTAATTTATGTAATAATATTACAAAGCTTTGGGCGTATGAGCACATTCTCATTGGGCAACCAATGAGAATAGTAGGCCGAGGTGCTTTTGCACCACCACCCACTCCCGACCAGGATCTCCCATATGGATCACGATGGTCCTTCGCACGTTGCAGTAGGACGCATACTGGATCTGGTGTCGGTTTCTATTGAGACCAGTTGGATCTTTTACGGGCTGACCAGGTAACTACTTCACATAGTTTAATTTTATAATAGTTTCTTTAGTCAATACTAACGTCTAATTTTATAATAGTTTCTTTGGGCCCCATATCCCGCTGAGGCATATGCTGCGTTGCCTCATCACTCGGGGATACTGACCGAAGTGTGGAGGGCCTCTGTGCCACTGATATGCTTCGACATTGTCGAAGTACATCTGCCCGAGCGCGTAATGCGCCAATTCGGGATGGTACAAGTCATCCCACCACCGTGCGACACTGGGGTCAATTTACATCAGTCTTCGCGTAAGGGTACAACTCCCAAGGACTGGAGTGCGATCAATAGACGCTACATAGATCACTGGAATGATAGACTGGAGCTGATAGCTCAGGGTGCGCCGATCGATGATGCTGAGTCATCTACCAGTGCTGATTACATGCCATGGTACCTCTCCATCACTCGGCGATGGATGACACCACGAGCTGTACGGGCTGCGTCACAGTATATTCCTGCCGCGCCAGCTATGACACAGTTTGTAAGTTTTCTTACATGTTTAATTAATCACAAATACAACATTCATAATATCGTATTAACTTTACTAAATATTTGATTGCAGGCACAAGGTTACGCAGCGGTGATCCAGTCTACCCATGAGCAGCCTGTACGAGATATTGCCCACGGCATGCTCCATGGCACTCAGTTCCAGCACTTCATCCCGGAAGTGGCTGAGGAGGCTCCACCTGCTACCCACGAGGTCCAGCCCCCCTCTCCAGCTCAGGACATTCATTTAGAGGAGGTCGACTTGTCCTACCCCTTGCATGGTACGGGGTCCTCGCAAGCTGGGTCATCGCAGTACCAATCACCTCCTATCCGCGACCGACTCAACCCCGCCTATTATCAAAGGAGGCGTAAGAGGCCATCACAGTTGGAGAGGGTGCAGGAAGAGGATAACGATTAGTTTGTATTTTGTAGTACATTTAACATTGTAGGATAATGAACATTTGTAGTATTTTGATATTTATATTATGTGATGTATGTATATATATCGTTTTTATCCTATTTTGAATGACACAAAGATAATCACTTCATGACAAATGGAAGAAATCGATAAGTCAACATAGTTTCATTAATAATGATTACCAATACAACGTTCATTCATTACATATAACCATTACAACTTAAGTAGGCTTAATAAACTTTTTCAAAATCCTCTCGGTTTCTTCACTTCTTTGTGCTTTATCCATTGCTTCTCTTTTTAGGTTATCTATCTCGTTTATAAGCTCTTCATTCTCCTTATCAAGCTTAATAATGATTTCTTTTTGCCAAGCGGTGCCCTCAGGATCAACCCACCTAAAGTATGTGCATCTCAAATTTTCATCTTCAGATAGTGGACATGCAACATATTGACGTCCAGGATCAAAATCGCTCCAATCGCGACCATATTCAACCTCATAACCACAATAACATAATTCTTCCATTGAATGAATGATGCTTTGTGAAATTTAACGAAATCTAAAAACAAACATGAATTAAACGTTAATGAAACACATAATATTAATATTATAAATAACTTTGAACAAAATACATATAATTTACCCTAAACATACCTCAAATCTACTTCAAAGGGATTATAAGGTATACATTAGAGTGAATAATGATAAGGTATTTATAGAACTTCACTCAACGGCTATATTCTAAGTATACAACGGCTATAATTTGAAAATACAACGTTTTAAAAAGTCAAAAAAAAAAAAAAGTCAAAGAGCTGTTCGCTGTTACTAACAGCGAACAAACTGAAAACCAGTCACACTCCTGTTCGCTGTTAGTAACAGCGAACACAATGAAATTATGTTTTTTTAAAAAATATGCTCCTTGTTCGCTGTTAGTAACAGCGAACATACTTAAACACTGTTTTAAAAAAATAATCCCCTTGTTCGCTGTTACTAACAGCGAACCGGTCCGAACCACAGCTTAGGGTAAAAACTGCTCATTTTGGGATATAGTTTCAAAAATGTTTCAATTAATGATTTTTTTTTAAATTTTTGCTCATTCATTTCAATTTTTCTGTTTAATAGACCTAATTCTTATTTCTTACACAAGTTTTCAAACTTTCATGTTATGAAAATGGGTACACAAGATTGTCAGATTTTTTATTTTGAAACCACTGAATTTGAATCAACAAAATTTCGTCAGATTTGACAATAAAAATCACAATAATTCATAATTAATAATCGTGACTTGTAAATCACTATTAAGAGACAAAAATTATAATAATAAAATAAGCAAAAATAAAAAAAGAAATTAAAATGACAAAACTCTCACCCTATCAAATCCTACCACATAAGGGTGATTTGTTAACTTCACAAATAACCGTTATTTACTAATACTTCCTCTAAAAATCAATTGTCTGATTTTTGATTTTAACTTAAGTATTTAATAACCTAAACAGATACTCTAATAAATTTTTGCCTTATATTTAGTTAATTGTAGAATAAAGAAATCTATTTAATATAAATCTTTTCTTATATTTGTTTTCAACGAGGTTATACTTGGAGTTAGACTATTTTAGGCTATTTCGTTTTTTTCAATTTTGAACAGCAATCCAAATTTATTTCTTTTAGTAACTTTTAGACATTTTTATATATTTATTAGAAAGTCTTAAATTCCAAATAGGGTCAATTGACCCTATTGCCATTGCCCCTAGCTTCAATCGCGACTATCAAGTTCAGATAAATAAGGTGATGATTAAGAGCTCATTATACACTATATTAATTTTAATGTATAGTGATGAAAAAGTCAAGTGAATATGAGAGTGACAAGTGTAATTTTTTTATTGGCCAATACTTTTAGCAGGAGTATTTATGGCCAGATATTTTTAAATACAGCAGGATTATCTATGACCAAGAATTTTTAATGTTTAGTATAGTAATTATATGACCGAGAATCTTTTCCTAAATACGGCAGGAGTAAACTTGACCAGGGATTTTTAATGTTTAGTATGGTAATTATATGACAATATGACAATAATAACAATGAGATCAGATATTTTGACCAGTAATTTTTTTATTTATGGCAATAATAGTATAGTGATTAATTTATTTATGACCAGGAATTTTGACAACTGAGACAAAATTTCTACAAATTTAAAACAACAGGATTTTGAAATATGTGAGAATGTAGTATATAAAGAGGTGTTTCAAAACTTATAAACTCTTTATTAACAACCTATTTTGTGTTTTTTATATTCAATTTTTTTAATTACAATGTATGTAAATAATTTATCACGCACATTCATTTAATATTTTCGTTCGTATAAAATTTCACTAAAATATCAACGTATTAAAAAATCCGTACATTGCACGGGTTTCTATCCTAGTATACTAGATAAACGTCGTTGAAATTTCAGTAAGCTTCTAAGAGAATACAAAATATCAATATGTATCGTATACAAAAATTGAGCTTGAAGCAAAGGGCATGCTCCATATCCTAATTTTATGAACTGTGTATTACATATTAACAGGAGTCACCATTCTTGATAGAGCCAAAGATTTAATGAAGTAGTATTTCTTTGATTTTTGATAATGATGAATTATTATATTAAATAACTAATTAAATCACGAACACTTTTTGTTTATGCAAAATTGAAAATCATGTTTTCTATCAAGGAATAATCTTTACAACCTCTTTACTTTTACTGGAAAAGTTGTATAAATATAGTCTCTCCAAACTCGATTTAAATGGGAGCCACTTAGTGGCATCAGAGTAATAAAATGTGTAATTACATATAATGGGTAAATTTCATCAATATTTTTGCTTTAAGTAGAAGATTTATGGTGTGTTGAAATGGGTTGTTTCCAAATCAAATTAGCAAACTCAGGATGATCTACAAATGGGTTTCTATTGTGCTGGTAAAGCCTACATACTCTTTCATTTCTCAACTTTTCCTCATGGGATGGAGGGTCTAACTCATTCCATTTCAGCAATATTGAGAGTACTCCCATTTCCCTTTTCACTGCAAAAATTGAACAAACATCATATATAAACTTGCTCAACTAACACTGGGTATGATCATGAGCAGGATACACTGGGTATGAAGATAAATTTGGACAATGACTTCTAAATAAATGCATCAAATGAATATTACAAATGAGAAAAAGAGCTCGAGTTATAGTTGAACTCGGAAACGTTCCTAGCTTAACTTCCTACGCGATAATGCTACCAATCATATTGTAAAATGTGATAACGGTCACGATCGCGTTAACGGAATGTTGATGCGGTAACAGGAATAATGCGGTTATTATAACACCTAAATATTGGTCGAAACCATAAGATATCCCTTGATATAACCCAGAACACGTTTTTTTTTACACCTTTACAACACAAGATATATCGAATTGTTTGATTTGAAAAACTTAACAGCGCAGTTGATGCGATGCCATACGGCCTAATTTTTACACTATGCTACCAATTAGGTTTCCATGAGGTGAGTCAGACAATGGAAAAGGCAAAAAGAATAACACACACAAGAAAACAAAAGACAACTACTTCATTAGATAATTAACAAATATGCAGCCATACCTTGCTCACATGCAAACCCTCCAAAGTTGTATTAAGAGCTAGAAAAGCTTTTGGAAAATCTGTTAACCTTTCTTAGACAAGCCCATTCTTGTAGGACATAGCCTTTCTATCAACAAGTATATAAAAATTTAATAAACAATTGACGTACCCATGCTTGGTGAATCTGATAAGCGAAGATTAGGACCTTTAGCCGGTTGTTGAAACCCATAACGAACCGCCATGTACATCACTGCTCTTGCAACATCTCCTCTAACCTGAAGAAGCAGCATCATAAGTTCAATTATATGACCTTGAGAATAGAAATTGTATTCTATAAAACAGCGCTTTTTCCGAGCGATTCCCTCTTTTTAATGTCGTTTGGGACTATAGCTGAAAACAAAGCAGAGCCCCCAAAAACCGAAGAACTCGGGCACATACTTGTTTGGGTGGAGCCCATATTTTCACATCTGTTTCGGTATCAGAAGCAGCTTCCTTGTTTGCAGGCTTCACACAACGTGTAGATTCGACTTGGCACTCTCCGAAATATTTGTTACCTCTGGATGAGTTCACTGCCGAGAAAACATTAAGATCTCAGTGAAATACAAGCTTCATTGAACTAAAATTTTTGCATCACTAGCATCAGTCTAAGATCATAAATTATTACCGTTCACATCTGCTGGACGAATGTTATGCAAATCAGTTAAGGATGGACGACGCGTTAGCCCATATGATCGTGGCCAGAGATGTTCTCCTAACAAGGGATGGAACAGTTGAATGCATACGCAATTAGATGATATGGTGAACGAATCAAAATTATCATCGATATAATTAAAATTTTTGGAGTTTAAGGCTTGGGTAAACCAGAAGAAACTAAAACAACAGACTTGAGCTCACAGGGGATAAATGTGCACCTAAAATATTATTTTTACAACTTTTTTATCTTCATAGTATGAAGAATGGGAAACAATGTGTATAACACTATAATTACTATGTGGCTAGATGAAGGAAAAATTTGATCGGCAGAAACTACAATAAGAATTTAGTACTATGTTTGTGCAATTTCTGGCAACTTCAACCGACTAACCAGCAAATAGAACTAATCCGTAAGGTTGTATTTGGGAATAATTAATTAATTTCAGTTATGTGATCATAAAAGAAGAATTTGAGAAAGACAAGGTTTGGCCGTTTGGGTACTCATTCTTAAATTCTCAACTTTAATTCCCTCTAAATGTAGAGGTGGAACTGGTTCAAAATCAAATTCAAATTTTTTTTGATTTGCCAAACACTAAACAAATTAATTTAGGTGGCTTCCACCTAGGGGGAGGTTTGGGGATCTAAACAATCTTACTCTTGTCATACTCTTGTTGGTGATAACAAAGAGGTTGTTAACGATTTGACAAACATCATAAGCAACTTCACATAAATAGGAAGTACACATGATTAAATCAATCGTTTTACTATAATCTATTATAATCCGAAACCAAATAACTATAAATCTTTGTCCCTATCGAAATAAGGGATGTAATAAGGTGTCTGGAGTTCAGATACAGAAATTAAAAGCTCTCCTATTGTTTTATGGTATGTTACTTGTACTCAAGTACTGATGTCGGATACTGGGATACTGGGTCCAAGTGTCGGATACGAGTAAATATTCAATTTTATGCCTAAAATGAAGTGTCTAAGCGTCATACCAATATCCGAGCATAAGGATCAGACATGAGTACGTGAAGCAAAATGAAGAGTTCGACTAACATAGGTTTTATGTTACCGAAACTTAGGAAGTGTGTGCAACTTGGGTACCTATCCAAATTCTAATTAGGCTATATTATGAAGAGTGGAACCATCCACCCATGTGGGAGTGTAGAGTTGACATTGGTGATGTTTGTTCAAATTTTTTATAATAGAATGTAATACAGCGACCAAAAAATTGTAGGTAGAATAACCTTGACCTCAACAAGGATGACAGTTTTGTTTGCTCCAAGCCTCAAATCATGGTTCTGAAGCAAGCCATACATGTAAATAAGCGTGCATTCGCACATATGGTAGCATTCAAACAAGTTGGTCAGCAAATAATGTACATGGAAGCATATAGCAACATAAGGCGAAACTAACGGCCAAAAATGCTCGTATTAAATTTGTAAACCTTCCCTAAAACAAAAACAGGAGCAAAGAGCTATGACACATAATCATTCAACAATTCATATGAATCAATCATCAATCACAGTGAGCTTCAAAAGTAGAGAAATCACTCACGGTTCCAGCCTTCAGGTTTTCCCGCTAAACGCTTGGGAACAACTTTTGCCGAGTAGATCTCAACTCTGTATAAAAAAATTTGCCATTATCTTTACGGACACTAATACAATCAATTTATCAAACAATGTTCAGAAAAATACTTGTATGTGGACATACATTTCAGATGACGATTCTGGTTCATCAAAATCAGCAGCGTCAAGAATCTTAAGAGCGTCCCAAACCTCTTTGTATGATAACGAATGATGCCCAGCGATGATAGAGTTCAGTTGTTTACTTAATGCCTTGCCTTGTAGGTGGCCGACACTAGCATAATAACTTTGAACATCTTCACAAGAGTGCCTAACGAGCAACGAGGAATGGTCTTGTGCATACACATACGGGGTAAGGGAAAACAAGTATATGGAGATGATCCAGGAAGCCAAATTTAGCCAATTGTTTTTGAAAGGTATCCAATTCTGAAACGCCCTGCACGTAAAAAAGAGAATAGTATTCTTTTCAACATCATAACATTCTGTCCTACATACAATCTCTTGAATCCAATCTCATATACATCTCAATAAAGCACAATTTGATTCTGGCAGATCTTTAAGGTCTCATAACTTATTATATCATGATTCCACCTGCACAAGCTCCCTTTTAATAGGAGTAGATTTGAGCAAAGTTCAAAGCTTGATCAATTAAGCCACAAATACAATTCCACTTAGTCACTAATCACTTGTCTTTAACTAAGTCTCTTAAATTTGTCACTACCCACCACAAATAGTTTTCACACATTACTAAAGGTGACCTCAGTCATGGTCGCGGGGTGTTCTGCTCATGTGGTATGACATTGTACTCGTTGGTGCTTTTGCACGTTATATATCAATCAATTGTCCTAATTCCTTCATGATTAGGATGATTTGATACAATTTATTCTCATTGATATTTCTGATTTAAGTAAGCCTTATTGGGGTTATATAGGTTGAACTCTAAAGGATTTAAAGATTATGACCTTAAACCTCCATCTTTATGGTGTACAATAACAGAGAAAATTGTTAGAAGTGGCCATATAAAAGCCATTCAATCTCTGATTTTTCTTATCCTTTTACGGTCATAAACATCTTGAGCATTCTTGTTTTCCCATTTCATTCAATCTAGAGCGGTGAATTATTCACATCGTAATACTGAGTACATACTACTTGCTAGGGCGAGGGTATTAACCTCGAGTAAGATTCTAGTTGTACGTAGTACCTTAGATACTCCGAAAATCTCTTCCTTAAAGCTAAAAATATTCGTTCGTGGCACTAATCCATAAACAAAATACATACTCCCTCTGTTCTTTTTTTCTTCTCGTTCACTTTTTGCACAGTTTTCAACGCATATTTTGAGCCTCATTATCTCTACATATGGATCATGAAACATTAAAGACGAATCTAACAAGATTTCATATGGACATATTTTATTTTCTGTGTATATCTCAAAAACCTTAATCAAAGTTCTCTCTCCTTAAAGTCGAACATTTTAGACGGAAAAAACATCAGACAACGGATGAAGTACTTAGTTTATAGGAATGTTAACATCAAATTTCCATACAAACTCATTGATTTCCCAACAATTTGCATTTTCATTTTAACACTATGAGATATTACCAGCACTAGAATGATTTTCATACTATTCTCAAAGCTCAATATACATTAAAATTGATTAATTCCATGTCTTATAATGGAATTGCTTTACTCTTTATTGCCCATTAGACGGCTGAATGAATAGATACTTTATCAAAACTTTTTAGGGCAGAATAAATCTCAAAAAATAGCATTTTCTATATAATCAACTACAAAGACAAAATCCCAGAAATCCAGAATTTTGATGACCCACCATTAACACAACCCTTTGTTTCCTTCCTTCCTTTTGATGACTTAAACTAAACCCATTTCTAGGCTTCTATTAAAGATAAAATGAAGCCCAATTCTTTAATTATTGAACATATAATAGTGGGCAATTGGGGATAAATTAGATCATTGAATTAAAAATTGAACAAGCAGGCAAAATCTTAATCATAAAGCATAATCATTGACAGTAAAAGGGGACAAGAAAAGAATATCATAGATTAGATTAAATGGGAGGATTTAAAATTAAAAAATAACCTGGGAATGGAAGTAGATATGGTGGAAAAACATCTGGAATAATACCTAAAATGGAGGGGATAATGGTGTGAAAATGGGGAACTGGATTTGGTGTTGTTATTATTGATAAGTTGCTGAAAATGGGCAGATTTGCTTCTGGGAAATCTTGGATTGGTAGTTAGTGGGTTAATCAGCATTCTTTAAATCTGTGTGTGGTTGATTATTGGAACTTGGAATGGTTGCCAAAAGGTTATTTACTATAATTACAACCATGATTTCACCCTCTTGGCTCTTGCTTTCCAAGTCCATCTATCATGTAGATAGTGGTGTTCAAAATAGACTTGATGATCCGATAGACATCCGACTTTATAACCGAATTCGATTTAATTCGACTTAAAAATGGATCTATAATCATGTAAAAACCAATGTGAACCCGAAATCTGATCTGGAACCGACCCGAAATACCTGACCCGAAATCAACCCGATGACCCGAATGAACACCTCTACATGTAGATAATGGTTCTACTACTTGACTAGTGTAGTCAATTACTACAGTCGGATTTTAATAGTTGCTACAGTTCTTATAGTAATATTGTTCATCAACATTTGGTTTATATTTCTCCATGTATAATGTAAAATACTTTTGGTAGCAATCACTGTTCATCAACTGATCTTGTTTGATTCATTTTGATGCATATTTTCATAATATTAATTATTTTAGAGTTTTTTTATCATATGCAATTCAAGATTAAAAACATTAAAATCGTGCATTGGATAACGTGAAAAACAGTAAACTCTCACAATATCAAAGGCTACCACATAAGGATGATTTGTTAACTTCACAAATAACCGTTATTTGCTAATACTTTTTCTAATTTAAAAACAAGTCCAAATTTAGTTTGGGATGATATTTCCTTGTCTTATGGAGTGTGTACATCCAGCATCCTATATTTTCTGGTTCATATATCTTGACATTAAAAATAAGTCTATATTTAACAAAATTTATGTGGGAAATCTTTGGTGGAACATTTGAATTGATTTAGTTGAAACAGAAATACAAATTAAGGAGTAAGGAATAAGGATGAAGATAACTCCATGTGAATGCAACTCCACAAGTCCTAATCACACCAACTTTACCACTTGGAGTTGCTTGTTTGGCATTTACTAATGTTGTAAGTTGTAACTTGCAAATGTTTTATGATGTATCCTTGCTAGGGTGAAAATCAACACTATTGGTCCAATTACTCATCATTGAATGCATATATTATATTCATTTCGAAATACTTGTCGTTGATAGTGACATGTTCGAATAATGTCTGGTGACAAGTATGATGAAATCGGAGAAGTACCAATTATAGACGTATTACTCAAAGAACATGTAAAGAAAGCCTAAATTAATGGATAGAAAGAATATACACGTCTTAAAAAGAATTGATTAAATTGGCTTTGTATCAGCCAATAGTTGTTTCAGTAAAATATTAAACAATATTCTATAAGAAAACGGAGAAAATATATATGTAACTAAAAAATATTAATGATTATGTTTATCCTCTAATGATTTATGTGTAATTGTATTTAGGTGCAAATAAAATACAAAATGTGTATGAAGTATTAAATAACATATATGTTAGTGTAATGACTTGAAACCTGAAATTTTATACTAAATATAAAAATGTAGCTAGTAAAATTAATCGAGTCTTTATCAAATGAGAATTTACCTAATTTTTTAAACTATTTAGAAATCAAAAAATAATAGTCTCTTCATTTGAATTTGTTTGTCATTCTCTGAGTCAATATAAATCAATGGCGAACGCATATATATGCCTATGTGGTCATTCAACTCCACTTGATTCTTTCGACTCTTAAACATTTTAGGTATTTTTACTATTTATAGTAAAGAAAAAAATAAAATAAGCTATTGCATTGAACCCACTTAACATAAAGATAACATGAAAAAGAATCTAAATGATTTAATTAGAGGTGTCCATTCGAGCGTTTAAGCGCGTTTCGAAAGAATTACTTGGGTCCATTTAATTTTTATTCAAGAGTATATTCAAATATCTTGACAATTATGATTTGACTTTTATGATTTATTTCAAGCCAGATCATTCTCAATTTTGGTTAATCAAGTCAATTTTAGACGACTCTAAGTAAAATATTATAGTGAAATTTATCAATCAATTTAAATGAACATATGATATAGATGTATAATGTGCTACGAATGCTTTATTTCAAATATCTTAAATTCATTAGCATATATAAATTAACTCCTCTCTAACAAATAAATTTTTGACACAAATTTAAATTTAACGACAAAAAAAACATAAATTGATAAATTAAATGACCAATATTACTAATTACAATTCGATTATTCAGTACTCTCTCCGTTCCAGTTTACTTGTCCCATTTCCTTTTTTGGCAATTCCTCATTACTTGTCTCATTTCCTTTTTTGGCTATCTTTTTTTTTACCTAAATACCCCCACTTTTCCGATTCCCAATACTCCACTACCACTTTTACAATTAATTTAATCAATTAAAATACCCAACTACCACCTTTTCCAATGGACCCCACTACTACCTTAATATCTGTGTTTGGTCAAATGGGACAAGTAAACTGGACCGGAGGGAGTATTATTTTATTTCACTTTTTAAACTCACTTAATATATAATATTTAATCCACAACTTAATATAATAATATATAATGGTGAATGAGTGAGATATGCTAAGAGGAGACAACTGCATGTTTGGTATGATATTGACCTTTCTTTAGTGAAAATGTGGCGGCTTTAAGCTACGTTTCTTAATATATTCAAAAAAAAAGCTACGTTTCTTAATCCTTCCTCATTATCATGTTGTAACTCACCTACAATTACAGGTGTTCAAAATAGATTTGATGATTCAATAGACACCCGACTATATAACTGAATTCGATTTGATCCGACTTAAAAATGAATCTACAATTATGTAAAAATCAGTATGAACACAAAATCCGATTTTAAACCGACCCAAAACACCTGACCCGAAATTAACCTGATGATCCGGATGAACAACTCTACGCAGACCTAAATATTTCTACCATACCAGCTATGACTATGTACCCATTAAAAAGTTTTAAAAAATGTTTTTCAGATGAAACAGTGCAAGTATAACGTCGTCCTGGGATTGTAGTAAAATATATGATCATGTGCATTTTCATCTTTTTTTACGGACTTCATGTTCTCGATCATTATTTATTTTTTAATTGCTACTTTTTGGATGTTACTTACCTCCTACTCATAATAATAAATTTATTGGGCTCAAGTTATTATTATTATTATTATTATTATTATTATTATTATTATTATTATTATTATTATTATTATTATTATTATTCAAATGCAGACTTGTTAGGTGGCTTCAACGTCACCTAGTTCCGTTCGTTGCTGGAACTTCTCTTGCTTTTCTTCGAGTTGGGGGACTCTTTGGTCGTACTCTCCTTTTAGGTATGAGTTGTCACTGACCCGTTGTTCTTCCCTCCCCAGACCTTGTTCATGGTTTTTTTATGGCGGGATATGATGATGATGAGTCTTAAAATTTAATATTTATGCAATTGCAACTTTAATTTTTTTTTCTTTCAAATTTATAGTTACCAAAGTATAAATCTAAAGTGTTCAAGACAATTACATAATTCTGATCATTTTAGTGGTCAATTTTAGGTTTAAGTGGTTGGAATTATGTGATTTGGTTGGAACACAGTAAGACTTTAACACTTTTGTGGGTGTAATTATTAGCAAAAAAAAAATTAAAGCAATAATTCGTAAAAATCCTAAATTTTAAAGCTGTAATTCACAAATTATTATGTACTCATATATATATATATATAAGATATATTTGTCTTCATTTTTGAACAAGAACCCTACCACCTTAATGCATTTTTACTAAATCAGTCAAAAAAAAATCAAGTTGGGCTGTATTTGGTTCATGTTATATATAAACTGGTCACCAAATTTAACTTATTTAGTTAATATGATCGAAAATCACAATTATAACCCGACCTGATAGATAAAACATGTAATCGAACTATGAATATTATGTTCAAAGACATTTTTAAAACGTTTAAAATATTCTTTCACAATTTATATTTTTTAAACAACTTTATTGATTGTTTATGTTTTATTTTATACTTCATTCGGTCCAAAATACATGTAATATTTAATTTTTCACGCAAACTAATATGTTATTCCAATCCTTAAAATCTATAATAAAACATTATAAAAATTTGATACTAATACAAATAACATTTGACTCTTCACGCAATCCATTACATTAGCTACCTCGTTACACTTTTACAATATCGTTCCTGACAATTTTTAGGCCCTATGCGAAAAATTAAAAAGGGCCCATTTATAAATAAAGTGTCGCTATTTTTTCTCCAACTATGTAGTTTAATAGTCATGCGCTTAACTGAGAAACTTAATGCTGCAAGTTCAATCCTTGCTAGAAGATATTTAAGCAAATACTAACCATTCCTTATAAGGATTAACTCAATTTAAGTCCATTTATAAACTGAACCACAAGTAATTTGCACCTCAAAACTACCCTTAGGAACAATCCTGCTCTTTTATTATCTTCTACGTACTTCCTCCGTTCCATAATACTTGCTAGTTGCTACTAATAATGACATGTTCCTACACAAATGTCACACGCAGTAGCAACTATTATGGAACGAAGGAAGTATATATATATATATATATATATATATATATATATATATATATATATATATATATATATATATATATATATATATATATATATATATATATATATATATATATATATATATATATATATTATCTAATCGTTATGTACAAGTAAAAAAGTATCATAAGATAAGACACAAGTAACTCAAGTATGTGTATTGTAGTCGTCCTTGTGTTCCGTTATTTCCTTTTCCCGATCCATCTCCTTCATTTGCACTTTCTATTTGTTTTTTAACTTTAAAATTTCGAGCATAGTCCATTATTTTCATTTATTTCTTTTTCTTTACATTATTATTCCCTAAAACAACCAAAATAAATCCTGCTGGCAAGCTTGTATGCACTTGTATCCAAATTATTGTTCTTTTCTACTTGTCCTTTTTCCTCTTTTCCACCACCCTTTCTTATTTTCTTCAACAATTAAATCCCTTAATATCTCCCTTCTTTTTTTTACTATTATCCATCATTAAGCTTATATACTTGGTAGTATAAAAAATATCTTGAATTGTATATTTATATTTGGTTTTAGAAAACATTATAATATGATATCAAAAGCATAATAGTTAGTCTTTGACGCACGTATCTCAAGCCCAACCCATTAAAGATTAATGTTTATTTATTGTATTCTTAATGCCTAGTTACATCATCTTTAATGCATACTTATCGTATCTTTAAAATCAACCTAGAAAACCCATATAAACCCATAATTAGTCCAAAATCAACCCCAAAAAAAGCATAAAAACCTTTAAATGAAGATGACCCCCAAAGTTCGAACCTTTCTAGGATAAACGAAAGTTCGAACCTTTAAAAGCAAATGAGGCAAAGTTCGAACCTTTAAAATCAAATTTTTCAAAATTTAATGCTAACAAATTGTGTGGGATAAACTAATTAAAATAATATAGGTAGGAGTGCACATGGTCGGATTTGATATGATCTGACACTAAAATCATATTAAATCAAAAATTCTAGTCTGAAAATTTTCCAGACCAAATTTGACCAAACCATTTAAATCACCAAATCGGACCAGAATAGATATTCTACAACAGTCTGATGTAACTTGGGGTTTAGACGTTGTGAGACAGTTCGGTTCCTATCTACCGTTGGTGTTAAAGGGAGAACTGAGAGGAGCCAACCCTAGTACAAGAGGACTGGGTTGGGCCAACCGTTGTCATGATTCCATTATTAAGAAAAATCTTTCTTTCCGTAAGCTTCGCTTAAGCGACTTCATACCTGGGCGCACTAGTGACGATATCGATTGTGACCTTGATATAGAGCTAGAGCTGCGAACTATGATGAATGCACTAACTATGGATATGATGCCAGAAATAACAAAATTTTCTATCACCCTCTGGGTTGCCAAAAGCGTTGAACATACAGAATGAAGGCATTGCCTGGGTCTTCTTTGAGCCAAAGCAAACATAAAAAGCACAATCAGTCTCAGTACGAGTGAGGGGCCAAAGTAAGTTCTCTCTAATCGATCAAATTAAGTCTTGCAATTTTGTATTTCGTACTTATAATCACCAAATATGATAATTTATAACTAGTTTAGTGTATACACTACTAACAATCCTAAGGGAATAGCCTCCCCGGCCCTAGGGATGGTCATGGGGCGGGTTTGGAGCGGGTCCAACTAGACCCGGACCCGGACCCTTTTAATTTTTTGAGATCCAAACCCGGATCCGGACCCTAAGGGTCCAAAATTTTCAAACCCCTAGTGGGTCTAAAATAAGTCTTTGATTTGTTGAATTTGAAACATTATTTGTAAGTAATTGTATTTTTCGTATATTTGTAAGAGAGTTATTATCGTATTTTACAAATATTTAATAGGAAAATTTGCTAAGAATAATCCCAACTATCACCCGTTGGCCAGAAATAATCCCAACTATTGATTATTTTTTAATAATCCCAACTATTGATGAAGTTTGCTGAAAACAGTCCCACTCTATTTTCAACCGGCTGTAGAAGGTTTTTTGAGTATTTTTTTCTAACATTTTTTTAACTTTAATATAGGTTTACCTAATTTGATGAAGGAAAGTTAAAAAAAAAAGTAAAAAAAATACTCAAAAAACCTGCTACAGCCGGTTGAAAATAGAGTGGGACTGTTTTCAGCAAACTTCATCAATAGTTGGGATTATTAAAAAATAATCAATAGTTGGGATTATTTCTGGCCAACGAGTGATAGTTGGGATTATTCTTGGCAAATTTTCCTATTTAATACTAATTTAACATCTAAACTCGCATAACCTCACCAATATACGATTAAATTTTATTATAAACACTAGTTTGAGTCCATGAAATAAGGGTAATTGGGTTAACACTTAATAATTAACAAGTAGCATATATATTATTTATATATATTATGATTATATCAAAATAACATAAGTGTTGAAGGCATAATTCATACGTAGAAGACAAATAAAAATGAACATTTTAATATTTATAAGGGTCCAAGGGGCGGGTCCAGGGTCCGGATATTGGACCCGGACCCGAACCCGCCAAATATTTTTTAGATCCAGATCCAACCCGGATCCGATAGGTCTAAAAAAATAAGACCCAAACCCTTAAAAAAGGGGCGGGTCTGGGGCGGATCCAATAGAGTCTTGGACCCGTGACCATCCCTACCCGGCCCCTAGTATAATTGTTGGAAATTACTGATACACATTACACTCAATACACATGCTATACTGCTACTGGCAATACCCTTTTCATTTTTTGTATTTACCTTCTTTTTTTTATCCCCATTATAGAAATCTATATAGGAAATTAGAACATTCCCCAGACAATGAATGCCACTCTAACAACCTTCTGCCATTTTCCATTTACGGCATTCCCTTTTTATATCCCCCCCTCTACCCGTTACCCTCACTCAAACTTCTCTTCAAGTTTCTACTCCACTCTCATGGATTACTTATTCACTTACTTATTATACACCTAACAATTAAACATCCGCCATGAAAATACCTTCATCCCATCACCATTTTTCCCTCCTTCTAACCATCTTACTTTCATCTTCTTCTCTTACTATTTCCCGCCCAATTTCACCCTCTCCGGAAAACCCACCTCCTAACTTCTCACCTTTCAAACCCAGTATCGCCGTCATCGTCGGTGCTCTCACTACTCTTTTTTCACTTACTTTTCTCCTTCTTATGTACGCTAAACACTGTAAACAGCGACCTGGGTCTTCGTTAGACTCCGATTCCTATTACTATAATCGGAGTTTCCCTGTTCCCGGAAGAAAAAACTCGGGTATTGATCCACTTATTATTGAATCATTACCCGTTTTCCGGTTTGGCGCATTAACGGGTGAAAAAGATGGGTTAGAGTGTGCAGTTTGTTTAAACCGGTTTGAACCGGCGGAGATTCTCCGGCTTTTGCCTAAATGTAAGCATGCTTTTCATGTTGAGTGTGTTGACACGTGGCTTGATGCTCATTCCACGTGTCCTCTTTGTCGATTTCGGGTTGACCCGGAAGATATCCTTCTTATCGATCGGGTTAAGCCGGATGAGTTGGGATTGGGTTTGAGCTTACCTGAGTCAACTCGGCGAGTCTCGGGTCGCCACTCGTCTGCACTCGAACGAGGTAGTGGGGAAACTAAAACGAAAACCCAAACGACGTCGTCAAGGAGATCATTAGACGGGACAATCAAAGCCGTTGATAAAAGAAAAGATGGGATGTTATTAACCGTCGATAAAGAGGTTAGGAGAGTAGAACATAAAATCATAATAGAAGGTGGCCCACAGGAGAGGTGGAGTGATTTTCAGCCGTACGATAGACTTTACTTACGATCAGAGATGTTGATGAGTGAAGGACGTCGATCATCGACGAGAGTGCAGGGGAATAACCATGGGGTGAGGACACAGGAGATCACTAATAGTGGCAGAAATGTAATAAATGAAAGAAGTGTGTCGGAAATCACGGGGTTAAGCAGGTTTTCCAGCAGAAATACAGGAGGTAGTGGAAATGAAGAGAGAGGAAGGGAGAGACATGATGGGGCTATTGCCAGGTGGATGGCCTGGATTTCGCAATCTAAGACAGCTGTACGGCCAGGAGCTTAAGTTTATGATGTTTATACAATAATTTAATTAAAATTTGTTGGATTTTTTTAAAAAAATTATGAGTTGGGTAAAAGATTTAGTGTTGGGTCCACATATTAAATTATCATTAATTGAGTAGGTCAATGGAGTATTAATTAATTGAGGGGTAATATATTTGAGTTTTTTACCCTCTAAAATAGGGGTGAGATTAAGTTTTTGAGGAGAAAAAATACTTCTATAACATTAAATAGAAGAGAATTAAGGTGGTAAATTGTAATTTAAAAGGATTAATTTGAATTTTTTTTATGTAAGGATATAACAATGTTTTTACAAGTACATCAAAGTGTATTTGGTAACAAGAATTTTAAAAGTAAGTTGCTAAGAAATAAATTATCTAGTTTTTAATAATTACAATTTTAATTTTTGCACAATTTAATTTAATGTTTTAATTTTTTGTAAGAGTGTTAATTAATTTGACCTTGCATTATTAGTTGTGTAACATGTAAACAAATAAATAATGTAGAATTTAGTGAGACATTCCTTCACGAAAATTGTACCAATTTCTATAATATGGAGCGAGTAATGAGGAACTGAAGAAGTTACATATATAGAAGTATTAGAATTTTCAATTTTAGAGATTAGAGATTTTTTTACGAATCATTCTAGTTAATTCACAACAAAAAGTATCATTCTTTGAATTGACATAAACATCGAAATTCAGGTGTGTTGTGTATGGGCTATGTGATTTGGATGAGAAACAAGAATAAAGGAATGGCAAAAAGAAAGAACAAAAACAGAGCACTAATAGAAACAATCAACACACAAGATTAATGAGGTATCTTAGGATACCTCCCCCTCAAATAATGGTTCTTATCATTAATATATCAACATACACTAATGATTCACCCCACAAAGCTTTGAGAACAATTTCACAAAGCTTAAGTTTGAAACTCTCCCTCAAACTCTCTTACAATGCATAAATAAGTAAGAAACACTCTCAAATGGTTGATAACCCTAATATTCTAACTTATGTATGCCTCACACATCTTCTAGTAATGTTTTACAGTCCCTTATATAGCCCCAAAACATTCTAGAGTACAATAGTACAAGAGTGCTTGATGCCCAAGCAAACCACAAACAAGAAACAAAAGGCGTCAGAAACTTTCTGGACCACATTGCTCGGGTCGAGCCACATCGCTCGAGTGGGTCGAGCGGACCCCCAGAACCTACTGGTTGGTTTCTGATCTTCTGCTCGTCCGAGCCATGGGGTTCGATGGGTCGAGCGGTTCACCCCTGCTGTTGCTCACTCAAGTGTGGCTTCTCCACTTAGCATGGTTGCTCAAGCAACCCTTGTAGCTCCCCAAATCATGCACTCTCCCTTCATTAGTGCACCACACATCATCATCAATCCTCACTTCATCAAGTGAGCTAAAGATAATCCTTCCATACTTCAATTCATGCTCCACACCATTCTCAAATGTGCAAGCCAAAGAATAAGCTACTAGGTGATCAAATTCACCTCCATCACATTGAGATTTCGGGCTTGACTTAACAAGGTGGTATACATTTGTATCGACTGAATTTCGACTGTATATAGGTCACTCAAGTGGTATGATCAAGAAGCTATTTTTTCTGAAAAGAACACACATCAGTACCTAAAAAAGAAAAATATATATTGTTTAGTGCATTTAATGCACCACCATAAATCCAATGGGAGGCTGCCACGTCAAACGTTATAGCCAGCTTTATAAGAACTGTTTCTTGGGATTTGAGTGACACTCTCGAAAGGTTATTTGTGACAGTTCTAAGAATATTCAATGATAGACTATAAATACTCACAATTACTATTTACGCTATTAATAAGGTATGTGTTTTTCAAGGGATTTAAGCATTTACCCTCTACATTTATTGTATTTTACACACCAAAGGGGTCATGGACATGTAATCAACCATTGATGATCAAATATAATGATCATCAATCAATACCATTATAACTATGGTATTTATGAGCATTATTCACACTATTAAGTCACTTATAACTCCATAATCAAAGTTGAACAAGAACAAAATCAAATGCTCATTGATCAAAGAATATGAAAAGGCACATTTTTGTTCCAATTTGTCTTTTGTCCTTCCCGTTGATCCCTTTGGACCTTGTATGTTTAGTACACTTTGTCCCACTACTATTTGTTATACTTGGTGATAATTCTTAGGATTAAATATACAATAAATGTTCAACAAACAGTTCGTTGGTTGTTCATCTTCCTCCTGCGTTCCCTTCATCTTTTATCCTTGAAGACATTTTCATCTTCTTCCTGAGTTCCCTTCATCTTTGCCCTGATTTCCCTTTGGTTTAGCTGTTTGGACTTAAAAGTAGTTGTTTCAACTTTAAAATCGTTAATATAGTTATGTTTTTAGACCTTATGAATCTTTGTAGATGTTATGGTTTTGAGATTTGATTGTTAGACTTAAGTAAACCCCATAATAACCTAACTACTCAGTTAATATGTAAGTTACATTGTTACATTATTGGGCTTATAAAAAGGTCTTTCCTATATTGTTTGTCTCCTTTCCTTACAAAATTGTATTTTTTCTTTTCAATTAAATTAGGGTAAGAAAAGGTTCCATCCTAGATGATTTGTCTTCATCCCTTTTAGTTGTATTTTTTTTCTCTGTTTTGGTAATAAGTTCTTTTTTTATCAATAACAATAATAATAATGATAATAATAATAATAATAATAATAATAATAGTAATAAAATAATAAAATATCACAAATTCTTACTTGAGACCGTCTATACAATAGACGTCTCAAGTTTTGGGGCTGGACCAATTGATAAATTAAAAAAACTGATTGATAATTTTGTAAGTTAAAAGGAAGATATTGGCTAAGCTATTGAAAAACGTGTATAGTATAGACGGTCTCTCAATAGAGGCTCTGTAAAAATATTACAATAACTTTAATCGGATCAAGCCATGTTAAATGAGAGAACAAACAATTTATTCATATTAGATGAAGAGAACAAGCCCAAATAAATGAATTTTTAAAGTTAGTGTAAAAAGAAATCACAAAAACTTGGCCGAGACCGTCTCAAGGTGAGACGGCCCAGTTTTGGCGGCCCAAATACACACGCGTGCATGACACGCGCCCGGCCTTGGATTCATTCCCTCCAACTTCCTTTTTTTGGGGTTTTATTTTTGGCAACCTTTTTAATTCCCTTATTCACAATATACCTTCAGTTTCATAATCATTCTAACTTCCCATATTCAAAACTTTCTTCAACCTCCATTTTCGGCTCCATTGACGTTCTTGACTCTTCCTCTTCCATCATTATTGCTTCGTTCTCATTTGTTTTTCTTCATCTTCCTCCATTACTGGTAATAATTTTGTTTTTTTTATCTTTAGTCTAAAAACTAAATGAATGTGTGCAACTACACATTTTAAGCATGAAATTGAATGTGTTAAGATAGAATTTGAATGTGTTAAGATAGAAATATCACGCAATTGACAACTTAACATTTCAGATATACCTAAGATAAAAAATTGAATGTTTTAAGATAGAAATTGAATGTGTTAAGATACAAATTGAATGATTTAAGATAAAAATATCACGCAATGGACAACTTAACATTTCAGATATACATAAGATAGAAATTGAATGTGTTAAGATAGAAATTGAATGTGTTAAGATAGAATCTGAATGTGTTAAGATAGAAATGCAATTGGATATACATATATGAAACATCAATGAAATAAAAACGTAGTTGGAAGTACTCAGTTCTCCTCTTATGTTAATCAATTCTCATCTTAAGATATACAATTTTTAGCCTAAGATAGTCAGTTTTAATATAGTCAATTTTCGTGTTAAAGTCCTCAGTTGTTCCCTTAAATTACTCAGTTCTCCTCTTAAATCAATCAATTCTCATCTTAAAATGCTCAATTTTTAGCCTAAGATAGTCAGTTTTAATATAGTCAATTTTCATGTTAAAGTATTCAGTTGTCCCCTTAAAGTACTCAGTTCTCCTCTTAAATCATTCAATTCTCATCTTAAGATATACAATTTTTAGCCTAAGATAATCAGTTTTAATATAGTCAATTTTCATTAAATCCTCCATTGCAGCCATGCTTGAAGAAATTTGCAGAGATTGCTATGAAATTTGAGAGAAATTGATTGATAATTATTTCCTATTTAGGCGCGGATTGGTGTTTAATGTGGGAAGTTACTGATTTTTGAAAATGGAAGTTTATGTTTTAAAAGAGGAAGTTACTGATTTGAGAGAAATGCCCCCATATCACGCCTCTTGCTGTCTTGGGCTGGGCCGTCTCAGCGTGAGACGGTCTCGGCCAAGACCAGCTGAAAAGAAATTTACATTTAAACTTTAAAACCTTCTATAAGCCGTATATACACTAAGAATTAAAGAGTAAATAACCCTATTTGATTTGAAAAATTGAAAGGATCCCTGATTAGAATAATAGAAGAAAATGGCGGAAGTGTTTAGCTTAGGGATTTTGATTGATATAGTTGATGAAGAATGGATGAGAGATACTCTTCCTGATGAAGGTAAATCAACCAACCTTCCCAATTTGTTCTTCTGATCCACACTTATTTTGAATGTGTTACTGAAATCTGTCCAATTGTTTTAGAGATTGTCTTACCACCCACGGCCATTGCTCGCACTGAAGATGCTGATGATCCCAGTAAGTCCCGTTTCATTGTTGGCTAATAATTATGTTCTTGGTTTGAGTTTTGTTTCTGGATAATGACTGAAATACGCTAGTTTTTAGAGTAAATGGAAAAATGTTAGGGGATTTGGACACCAAAATCACGAAATAACGAACTTCATTGATAATTTGATGCTCCCTTCGTCCCTCCTTATCCCATTTAATTTGGCATACATGTCAATCCGTTATTCAAGCTTCATATCTTTTATAGAAGATTGATAAACATAAAAATTGATACTAATGAGAAAAATCTGACTTCACTATGTAAAATTGAATGAGTGATTGATATATATGGCAAACAAAACACATTGGCTGAGACATATGAAATATTACAGTTTGATGAAATTGGAATATGTAAAGTACAATAATATGGATAAATGAATCAGAAACATGACATTCCCCACTTTTCTTAAAATACATTTCTTCCCACTTGGTGCTTGAGATGTTCGTTAAATAAGCCCGAGAGAATCAAAGAGAGAACTAGACACACTTGGCACTAGAATGACCTAAATGAAAAACCCCTGAAATTGTAGAAACCAGAATGACAATCTGAAATAATTTGCTAGAGAATAAAAGAGCTAGAGAGTTTAGAATCAGGAATGCTATTCTTATTTGGGGTGTACATTGAAATGTGCTTTGGAGATATTGAGTCCTAAAGCAAGCATTAGTTCTCTTGCACTTCATGAATCTGTCACAGTCTCACAGAGGACGTGGAGCACAAGGAATAACCCATGTAGCGAGCACATACACTAAGAGATCATGGCTTCTGAAAACCTTTACAACGTGGCCGATCCGATATCCCTTGATAGAGCCCAAAACATGGCTTTTTATACCTTTACAGTGCAGGAAATGTTAGTTCGCTTGTTTTGAAAACCTTTACAACGCAGCCAATGCGATGCGATTCAACTTTGCTTTTACACTATGAGCGTGCACCCCATTTAGAGGAGTGTGTGCTTCTTTGTTGCCTCTCACAATCTGTTTTCCTTATTATATGATTATGAAGTTAGGAAACGTATAAAAAATTGTGCTTCGGCTCTCTTTCAGTTTCATTTAAAGATTACTTGTTAAATCCATTGGCATTCCTCCCATGAAGTTGAGCATTGTACAATCTTGCAATGTTATCCCTTGATGTTAAGCATTGTACACTCTTGCATTAATAAATATTTTGCTTAAGACTAGACCTTTAAATTTAGTTAAGGCTTATACAATCCTTATATGGAACAATGGCGTTTTTGGTTGACCTTAAAAGATGTAGATGCCTTCACAAATTTTTTAGTTGTACATGATATTTTTGAATTTTAGAAGCAATGGATTTATAAACCTTATACTTCCATGACTATTTGTGAGATTCTTCTTTTCAGTTCAGATAACTTAGAGTTTTCTATATTACAACGAGAGATCTTTTTTTTTCTTCTTTCTGTTATGAACGAAGACTAGCCAACTTAAAAGTCTTGGTTATAGTGAGGATCATTGGTTAAGATAGTGAGATAACAATTTTTCCATATTGAATGTACGTTAGTCAGTTTTTTATTATTAGATTTAAAATTTAATAGCTGACTTTGTATCAGGTCAATCCAAATTTTTTGTTCTTTTGGGCCTTGAAGTTATGGATAATCTTGATAATCTCTATATAAACATTCTATAAACTTTGGCTTGCCTGGTTAACACCAACTTCTGCAGTTGGATTTTTGGTTATTAGTTTCTTGCCTTGTATATACTATATAGTATGGTGCATTTGGATGAAGAGAATTGTTGGAGAAGTATGATTTTTATATTACAGGATTATTATCATACTCATGTAGCTGTGGAATGTGATTTTTGAGGATTGGGATGATTACAGATCGCGAGTGTTGGCCTTTGCAGTTTGTGGGACTCCAACTAGTAATTAACTACAAGAAATGGATTTATAATATGTGACATTTTGAATTTACTACGGTAAATGAAAATTTGCTTTGGCCTGAGCCATTTGTAATCAGTGGTTGAATGTAGCAAATGGTGACAGAAGCAGTTACAAGAATACATCTAAGGAAATTGGAATTGGAATGGTGTGACAGTGTTACGCAATTTGCGAGTCATGGTCGGTTCTGGTTTAATTTTCGGTGTATTTTGGGCGAACTGTAAACTCAAAAAGAAAATTAAGTATAAGTGCTCTCTAAGTTCAATTGGTAGATGAACACTTTTTGGGTTGTAAAATAAAATGAGATTGGCAGATTGGCCAGCAAGCTTTTTCTCAACATTCAACAATTAGAGGTGTTCATGACATGAGTGTGTTGTAGCCTTGTAGGGTGTGCGCTGGTTGAATGTTTCAAGTATATGTGTCTTTAGCCTTTGAAATTTGTTACATTTTCTGATGTGTTACATTGACACTTTTGGTGGACAATTTGAGTACCACTGGAGTGTGGAGTCATTCTACCCTATCAAAAGTTCAACTGCTTGGAACGGGCAAACCAGTTTTGTTCACTTGCAGTTGGAACTTCAATGCACTTAGGCACATTTTTAGCTCGTGCTCCACTAGGAGAGCAACTGTGCCCTCTTGATTCTTGGGGTGAACTAAGGATTTGTTTACTAGGATTGCTACGGGTATAGCTAGATATACATATTCATGCTCCCTGCTCGTAAGAATGCTTTTTTAGTGGGGATTCATTCTTTTGAATTAGGATTACTCTTTTAGTCCTTTGTTTTGTATATATTCAGTCCTTTTCGGAGAGGGGTAGCTGGGTAGGAATTGGATCGAAAGAATTAGATATGATGATCAAAAGATGCACCCTTCGTTTTTCTGCTAAATTACAAACTAATATGATTTCAGCAAGCTAGATACCAGAGTTTAGTTTTTAAAACTATATTTATTCAAAGCATTATGCTGCAGGTGGCTGGAAAATTTTGAACTAAAGTTTCCATTCTATGCTATAGTATATTTCAGAAGAATCAGGCTTGGAAACTTTCATTATAGAATGATCAAAAAAGAAAAAAGGGTATTTAGGAGAGAATGGAGGAAGAGACGGGAAGGAAAATGTGGCATCCTAAAACACAATTTTTCCTTAGCAACCGACACCGTTTTACAGACCTAATAAACAAAAAATGGAAAACTTGAATTCAATCCAATCACATTTTATAAGTTTTTCAGTTCACTTTCACTTGGTATATACTAATGTTTTTGGTTACTGCATGATCTAACAGATGATGAAACTCCCGTAGCGAATGGAGATACATGGCATGACCTCGCATTAGGTAGACAACAGTGAATACAAATCCATGCATCTGGGGCATACAATATCAATGAGGATTTATTATCACAGTAGTGGTGTTTAATATGGTGGGGAATAGTTTCAGAAATGTTCACTGGTCTAACAGTAAACTAGATTGAGTAGATTCCCATATGTGTTGCTGTATAACATCAAACTTAATGAATGTGATGAAGAATTGAAGATGGTATTGTTGTAAAACAGTACTCTTGTACTCCCCCGTCCTTTTGAAATTACTACATGTCGTGACTTGTGAGGGAATATGTCACTATTAGTAACAATCTCGATGGGACATAGTAGTACACTAGTAAGCAGAGGTGTTCAAAACATACCTGACTACCCGAAATTTACCTGACCTTGTAATCAAAATATGAATGCAAAACCCGATTTCAAACCGGCTCGAAATTCCTAATTTGAAATCAACTTGATGACCCGAATGATCAGCACTAGTAAATAGTAAATGAGAAAGTGTCCTTGTGTTTGGCATTATTCAGTTAGTTTGATGGCATTACTCCTACTTTTTTTTACTCATAACGCATTCTGATAATGTGGGGTTGAAGCCAGACCACCATAATTTTGTCAGATACTCACTCTACTGATAATTCCAGCACTTTTATAGGTGGCGTTAACAGTATTACTCTTACGCACAGTTTCACTATTGTCCGTACACCTTATTGAATTTACATCATTTTCTGTTTTAGTTTGTCTCACTTAATTTGCATTATTTTTTATTTTTGAACAATAGCCCGCTACTTTTTTTCAATGTTATTTGCACATTTTAACTCTTTTTTAATTTCATCAACACAATTCATTCTCTCTCTTTATCTGTTACCACTTTTTTAAAAATAAACCGATTTCTCTTAATACGATTCAAAGAGGACATAGTAGTATAGGACAAGGGAGTTTACATTTGGAGTGGAGCATTCAACCAAAAGCTTTTGCTCCCAACTTTGTTGTTTGATTCACTTCCAAATTCAACCAAATCTAATTCAATTCAGGACCACCTAAAACCTATTCCTCCCATTCCCAAGAATTTGCAACAACACACCAATGCATGGTTAGTAAGGAAATAACAAAAATAATTAGATTGTGCTGATAAGATTGAAAAAGAGAGAAATTGCGTCATTGCGTCATTTTTAACTCTTAGACTCCCTCCGTCCCATAGCATAGCATTAGAGTTTGTCTCATTTTTATTTTTAGCCTTTACCCATGTCTTCCATTTGGTTCTCATCATACGTTAATTTTAATTTTTTTAATCCACATATTTCTCATGTTTTCCTATAAAATACACCTTTTTACAGTTTTATATTTTTCGTTGATTTTCACTCCATGAATAGCCAATTCTTTATAGCCATATATTTTTCGTTGATTTTCAATCCACATACTTGAGAGTTAATGCCAATTCTTTAAGAAAAGGGTATATCCATGAATAGCCATATATAAATTTCACTTTTCTTATATGAAATATTACAATCGCAACAATAACAAGTGTTTTCTTGAGAGACTGTCTTTTGTAAAGACGACTCTCAAAAGTCCAGCCCAAATCTATATTTAGAGTTGTAACAATATACATTTAGAATTGGACTGGGCTTTTAAGAGTCGTCTTTACAAAAGACAGTCTCAAGTAAGAATTTGTGCAACAAAAAAAATGAAATGTGATGAGTAGCTTAACTTGGATCAGTTTGATCCACCAATTGAGCATTTAAGATGGCTAGTTGTCTTGTTATGACCCCTTTTATCTTTAGTTTATTACACATTCATCTGAAAATGAAAGGTAGGAGTACATATCGGGTTATGTCCCCCCTTTTGTTTGGCCAAATTCATTGTTACTTGGTTCATCAAAATAAGTATAATAACTTGTAATTCTAACCTAATCTAACTCCACCTAAATCAATCATAGACTTGAAAGCATATAGTAACCCAAATAGTCGGATTTGAATTAAAGTTCTTTAATTTGAACTGATCTTATAAACACAACCTAAAACATTACACAAAAATCAATAGAGTTAACATGCTGATTAAATATACAAGACATCCCATATGAGTCCTAAACAAAAGACTAAAATTAAAATTCAGTCAAACACACAAATACATATCTCAAATGTTATTAATTTATATCAATTGGTTATGTGTTAGTGTGTCGTTTTTTCAATAATTTCATTGAGACAACATAAATCTTACAAAAGTTTCATTTACAATATATAATGAATGATACAAATGTACATATTTTAAGAAGATATACTTTGTATATCTTTAATGTATCAATAATATGTTTGGAAAATTCTTGTGAATGAGAAGAAAGCAACATATATTGGGAGGAATAAATTTAAGAAGTTTTCATGGAAAAATTACCGTGAATAATACAATTTTTTTGTTAATCTTTTTTACAATAGATTAATCATGAATAATACCAACTTAGGAGATATTTTTTTTAGAATAATACCAACTTATTTTATTAGTTAATTTACTAAATTTTTTGTCTTATAATCACCTATAATTGATTTTTAACATATTAGGAATTTTCCAGGCAAACCACCCTTTAAGTTGGTATTATTCATAATTAACCAATAGTTGATATTATTGTACGAAAATTAACAAAATGTTATATTATTCACGTTAATTTTTCATATATAATTAATTGGTGTAACAAGCTAGAATTAGCTTATAGAAGCTTCCATGGTTTAGCTCCTTTAAGGTTAAATTTCTTGAGTCTTCCAAAGAACATGACTAGAATTAGTACCATCTTGCCTTGGTCACTCCAAGTCCCAGCAAATCCATACATTTTATTTACACATTTTGGATCTTCTTTTAATTGCCTCCCACAACTGTACCCCGTCGAGAAACCAACATTTCCATATGCGCTGCCAAACACAAGCTTACCTAACTTAGTTTTCAAATTAATAGTTTTAAGTATTCTTGTATGAGACTGTCTCATCATAAAACAAATTTAAATAATTTTCTTATTTTTCCTTATTGATCACTTTAAAATTATTGTAAGTGATCATTTTAAGCTTGTACTTAATTACTTTAAGATTGTAAAAATAAATGGTGTTCACTGGAGCAGGGCAGTTGGGTCACATCTTTTTTTTTAAAACTAATCACAACCCGGCCCATATATATATGGACCGCTTTTGCTGTAATAAGTTTTGTTCGATCCGTTAAAAGCCCGCTCTGACCCGCTAGAAATCTTTTCTATTAGTGGGCCTCGAACTTACTCCCTCCTATTCAGCCTAACAATTTCATTTTTTTTGACACTATTTACTTATTACTCTTAATTTGTATTTTCCTTTAAATCTATAAGTTAAAACATAGTTATATGAGATCTTGTTTGATTCGTCTCAATACAAGAATTATTAATATCAAATTTTTATGATTTTTAATTAACAATAATTTAATTTATTAAGAGTTAAAATGTTGTCTCAGCAAGTGTAAAGGTAGGCTGTATATAAGGTAGTATTAAACACCTCTAATAATCACTTTAATATAGTAAGTGTACATTAGATTAGCCCAATAAAATTGTCTTACCGTTATATTACCATCTCATTTGAGAATTTGTGCAATATTTTTGCGTTCCTGTTTATTTTCTCAAATTCTTAGTCTTAGACTATTTTAGACTTGGGCATAAGAGGGCATGGCTCATATACGGTTGGACACCTAATAGGCGTCCAGGGTCGGAGCAAAAATTGACAAACTCTATAACAACCCTATGCAATTTTATATATTATGATACTTTTCTAACAATTTTGTATCTTAATTAAAACATCTAGCATATACTAATATTGAGACTCCTAATTTTCGACCATATGTGATCAACATATTAAACATGCTCAGAATCTCCCATGTAGGCGTTCAAACATCTTTCTTTTAATAGAAAGTAAGAATTAGTGAATTTCAAAAATTACCTAACAACTTCGAAGGCGATGTTGAAAACGTTGAAATTGAGGGGATCATCTTTAATCCTTTGCCTCTCTATAATGCATATGATTATGATGAAGATGACAATGTAGCTTAGTTGAGACAATATCAAATTCTTGACTAACTTTTTTCTTCTCTTTTCTACATGTTTTTTACATGGATATATTATATGCGGAAATTCTTCTTCTTCATCTTCTATTGGTAGAAACGATGTATAGGGTGGAAGATACCTAGACACCAAAACAAAACAATAAAAGATGATGTCAATAAAATAGCTTACTTAGTTTCTACTTTCTTTGTTCTGAAATACTCGCACTCGATTATAATACTTGGTATGAGAAAATGTCACAATCAATCACAATTAGCAAGTATAATAAAATGAAAACGTAGAAATTAAATATATTGTATGTGGCTTTGTGTTTTTGAGTTTGCCTTTATATTTGTATAAAACAAAGTATAATAACAAAAATAAAGTTAGTTTATGTAAAAATGAAGGTAATAGATGATTTAATGTTTAATGTTTATTAGTAATCAATTACAATTAAATTGTGATTGGAGAATAGATCAAGAGAAGACAATGTATACATGATGATAATGCATAAATCATGTCACTTATTTGATGAATAATTAAACACAATAATTGACTACAAAACTATCAACTAAGATAAACTATGTTTAAATGGTCAAGAGACACAAATGATTAGTTAATTTATTAAGTAAAAGAAAATGAATTATTTAAAAGTGATTATTGATTAAATAAATTATTATATAAACATTAGATGGACCTATGTTAATTGTTTTAATTAAAGTAAAACATAACCTAGGATGACTATGACTATATATATTAATTATAGTGCAGTCAAATGTAATTATGTCATTAAAACTCTAGTATACTACTGATTGCATCAAATAAAGTTAGTATTTTATCTTTTTGGGACGGTGTAATTAAGGGAAAATCATCTCGAATAATTTAATATTTTATGATTTTTCTATAATAATCCCATTTATTAATTATGAGTAATCATAACTTAATAAAATAGTAAACTGAAAATTCATATAAAATTAGAGAAAACTTTTTAAATTTACATAAATAATACTATATAATAAAAAAATCAAGAAAAAAAAAACATAATATTGTTTTTAACTTTTTTCTTGACATTTTATTTTAGTTTATCTTATTATAAAAATGAATTTGCTATATTAAGAAATCAAATTACTAGATTTACTCTATTTGGATTGTTTATGGTTGATCAATAGAATGGATTATTGTAGGAAAATTATAAACATGTTGAATTATTCTAGATAATTATTTCTATATTTAATTGTAATTTGACTGCAAATAATTCATCCAGTCCAAATTACTTGCAACATTATGATTTTTACACTACTTATTTATCCCATTAATTTATGTTGAGTTTTCATAATCCATCACTTATATCATACTCAAATGAGATCTAGTTAGATTTATCTCAAATGGAAATATTACAACTAATGGGATACATAAATTAAAATAAAAACTCAACACAAATTAAGAATCAAATTAGGGCATCAGTAAGTGTACAAAATCAAAGAAGGACATTTAATTAAAAGAGGGAGTATTATATATTCAGAATATATGTTCATTCGGGTGATCGGGTCGGTATCGGACGGGTGTCATTCGGTTCGGTTGTATTTCGGATCGGTTTTGTTTCGACTGTTCGTTATGCCGGGTCACACTCGGGTCGGGTCGATTAGTCACGGTTCGGTTAAAGATCGGTTATTCGAGCTATCGGGTTAGCATCGGTTCGGTGCCGGTTGAAGTTCGGGTCGAGTGTTAATCGGTGTCGGGTTGCCACCGATTTATAATTGGTTCGGTTTTGTCGGGTACAGATTGGGTTCGGTTTTTTAGAAAATAGAATTCGGCTACGTATTACTCTTTACTATCGATCAAAAACAAAATAGTTAAAATGCAAATCAATTATAGTGATCATTATTACTTTGTTACTTTTACATGTTTGACCGAAAATTAAAAATATAAAGTTCTATAAATTTTCCTCTAGTACGATTAAAAGTAGTTTAATAAACATAGACCATTGATTATTAGCTCTAAATATATGAAATCATGTATTTATTAGTTTAACTAATAAAATTATTGAATATAAGTATATCATACTTCTATCTTAAAAATTGGTTCAGATTTAAAGCAATTCGATCTAAAATTCATTCGGGTTAAGTCGGTTTTAGCCGGATCGAGTTCGGTTTCGAGCATGATTCGAGTCAGATATGACTCGGGTCGGTCATTTTATGTAATCTCGGTTAACGGTTATGTGTCGGTTACAAAACTCGGTTACAGTTCGGGTTCAACTTTCTTGTTTCGGTTGTCAACCGGTTCGGGTTCAACATCGGTTCGGATATTGTCGGTTCAATAAACCTGAAAACGGAAGATATTTTCGGGTTGATTTACTCTCGATTTCGGTTCAAGTTTTCGGGTCGGGTCACTTTTGAACAGCTCTATATATTCTAGACAACTACTTAAACAAACCAAATAGAAGTATCTAACTATGAGTTTACAACTACAATTATTTAAACAGTCAAAAATTAATCACACAAGTATATACCTTATAACGAACGTGACCTAATCTCACTCTTAACACTTAACAAAAAGAATCTAATTTATTCAAACATATATCAAGATAATGCTCATGATCCAAAATTATAAAATAACAATAATTTTAAGCAAGACCCACCCCAATTAAAGATATTGTATGCACATGCACATGTTATCAGGGCTTACCCTAGGTTTTTAGGAGTCTGGGGCGAAAGATTATTTATGACCCCCTAAACAATTGTATACATAGAAAAGTTTGAACCTTAACACTAATTGAAAACTAAAATTTTAAACTAAAACTTTTTAGGGGCCCTGAGCGTAAGCTCGTCTTGCCCTTGCTTAGGGCCGGCCCTGCATGTTATACTAGAAGAGTGAGATAGAAAACTAACATCATGGCCATAAACAAGACCAATATAGCTGAGGAAATAGAGGAAAGATCCACAATGCTTTCTCCTGTATGCCTTGTATTCACACATTGGAACAATATTCCCACTAATTTTTCATAAACATTTAGACCATTTAATCCTTCATTCCTCCATTCCATACCACAAAACATCACAAATTGCACCAAAATAAACCCTAAAACTGTCACAACCAAAAGCTTTGAATGCTTGCTAGGTACCAAATGATGATATCCAATCTCCTTTGTATTCCTCATCAAAAACTTTGCCTCATCTTTTTTCCCAAATTTGCTTAATACCCATATCGAAAATCGAAGAAATGAAGGAAATAATGTGTTTCCTAAGAGATTATGAGGGATTAAAATTAATAAAAGACCAGAATTTTTGCTAAAAACAACCATGTTTTCATTAGTAGGTATAAACCCACAACTAGCAAAAGTGGAAACAATGGTAAAAATTGAAAAGGTAAATGTTTTAAGCCCTTTTTGCTTAAGAACATTTTTAACACTTGATGTGATATTGACATATACTAAAACAATAAAAGACCCTAATACATGAAATAATGTTAAATAACCCAGAACTAAAAAACCTAAAACTTTAACCGATTTTGATTTTATAAGAAAATCTATTTCTGATTTTGTTTTTTCCATAGTGGTGGATGATGTAATAATATCTTGGGTTGTAGTTGTTGATGATTGGGTAATGATTCCTAGTTCCAAACTTTCTGGAGGAAGTGGTAGGCTAGCTACTGAATTAATCCTACTTCTTGCTTTAGGTGTGTACTTAAGTTTAGAGGCTGAAAAATGGAGACCTACCATGGATGTGAATATTTCACCTCCTATGAACATTAAAATGGTTAAAATTATGAGTTGGGTATTGGAAAATACTTCCATTTCAACGGTGGACATACTTGAAACAGTTATAGCCGATACTGAGGTGAAAAAAAGATCTAGACTTTTTGGGTTATAATTAGGGTTTGTTCTTGGGTTTAGGCTTTTCAAGATTAAAAAACCAAAAATTGATGCAAAAATGAAGTAAAATAGCTCAATTACAAAATGGGTAAAATGGGAAATGATGAAATCATAAATTTTTGAGGATATGTAATATAAGAATGTAATTAGGTAAATAACACTTGCACATAAATATGTATGAAAAAGCTTGTATTTTTCCACTAGAAAGTTAAAACTCAACATTTTTGATCTAATACTATGTTATCTATGAGAAGATTTTATATATGCTTAGTGATTGAAAAGAAATGTATGATCTTTCCTCCCCTTTTATAAAAGGACGAGATGGGTACGGATATCCATTTTATATTGATATAATAAACTCCAAATATTGACTCATTGCCAATCAATTTATTCATTTATCTATACCTCAAAAAAGTATTCATTTCTTATTTAGTTATAAATTAAGTACAAGTGGCTACATAATGACCTCTACATTTGAGAATAATTTAGATTCATGAACTTGGTTCGTTAAATTGCCCATATATTACCCACATGTGAGTTGCCTCACCTCGGAAAAAGAGAAGAATATGCATCACTTTATAAACTCAAGGAGCAACTACTATCACCAATTGGTTTTAGTAGTGATCTTCGTTGGGTTTATGAGTGGACTACTTCTATTTCTCATTGTTTGAATTGCCAGACCCATTTTCTAAATATACATAATACTCCCTCCGTCCCATTTATTTTGTCCACTTTAGTTTTTGGTTACTATTCACTAATCACTCTTAATTTGTATTTTGTTCTTAATCTATAAGTTAAAATATAGTCATGTAGGATCTTATTTTGTTCGTCTCAATGCAAAGATTATTAATATCAAATTTTTATAATTTTTAATTATACACAATTAAAGATATTAAAGATTAAAATGTTGCCTCGGCATGTGTGCCCAAAGTAAAGTGGACACAATAAAAGGGATGGAGGGAGTAACACTTTCTAAGTTTTGATTCAACAAGAGTTTGATAAAGCATTTTAAGAACTAGCTTGTACCACAAAGTGGTCATCTAGAGAGTTAGTCATGTCATAGAGGTTTTATGAGTGATTAGAGCCCTATTAAGCTTGATTTTTAAGAGGGTCGTGGCCAATGTATTGAGGATTGAGATTTTTCTTTGGATCGAAAAAAGTTTTTAGTATCAAATCATACTATTTTAATCTTTTTTTTTGATAAAATAACAAGTTATACTTGCATGTGTTTATGATTTTGTCATATTCCATGTATAAAAACACACACAATACAAGTTTGGCTTTGGCCTTTAATCATAAAATAAAAATAAATAAAAAAAATACATGTAAGCAAATTAAAGAATGACATGTAAAAGGCAAACAGTAATATAAGAAATAAATAAGGTGCCTCTAATTGCCCATGTCCTTAAATTTGTCCTCAAAATGGTGTAATTCATATAAGTTAATTTTTATTTCATTATATATCATGAAAATTTTTCTTTTATTAATCTAAAACCTAAAGTAAGTAGAGTATGTTTTTTAATTTTGATAGCCATTTAAATAAAATACCAATATCTAGAAATATGGATATAAGATAAATTTGGAAAGATGAGTAAAATTGTCAATAATATGGCAATATGAAGCTGGGCCGGCCCTTTGGGTGGACAAGAGGGGCCGTCGCCCAAGGCCCCATGTCGAAAAAGCAAAATTAATAGTTGTAAAAGGTCTATATAAGTTATAAATTGCTGATAAAAAGCGCCTTAATATACCATTTCGCTCAGGGCCCCAAAATATCTAGGGCCGCCCTGTGAAGGCAAGCCATATGGGGATGAGACATATGGCATATGGCATTCCGTGTTCAATTCGTGTAGGGGAGGTGGCTGAGAACATGGATCATGGGTAAGGAAAGTCAAGCAATTATAATAACTCAATTATTTTCTATTTAATTAAGAATTTATGATGGGATAATTATTTAAGGTAGTGCAGACATGAATTTGTAAAATAAAATAAAATAAAAGGCTGATTGAGCAATTATATGAAGAATATTAGTTTTTAAAGGGTAGTTCCAAGATTCTTAAGGGTCATTTTAAGGTTATAGTCTTAATGGACAATTTAGTAATTTATGTAAACAATTTAGTTATCGTGGCTGTTTGTAAGTTGTTCATCCAACAAATTTTGGAAATTTTGTGTTTTATATTTTGTTTGATTATAAGAAGTAATAAATGGATTAAATGATCAACTAATTGTTGACATCAATTTAATTTTATATTCTTATAAATTACACTAATAGTACAATTTGGAGTACAATCTTTCAAGATCACCATAATTGAGAAATAATTATTATTATTATTATTATTATTATTATTATTATTATTATTATTATTATTATTATTATTTTTTGATTTCAATCTTTGGAATATAAAGGTCTGACTTTTTAGTTGATGGGTGTTGTTGTAGGTTGTTTCTATTTGTTTAAGTGTGTAAAGGATAAGTAAAAGTGTTTTAATCTCTTTTACTATCACTATATGTAATAAGGTCCGAACGTATCTCAATCCTGTCTTGTAAAGCAAATAGTCATAGTTACTTGCACGAGGGTATCACCTGGAAATGCCATTCTAATGCTTAAGGTAGTGATTGGAAAAGGTTCATATAGAATTATATGAAGCAAGAAAGAGAAGAATGACTAATATAATTGATATAACTAATCTTATAAAACTTACTTCAAAGTGGTGATTATGAGGTTATCTATGATGTCTAAAAATGAAATGAATGGTTGATGTCATTGCTGGTGTCATCACTAGTTCGAGATTTTTGAACTCAAATAGGCATGTTTCGTTCAGTTGATTATTCTTTGTTGGCTATTTCTTATAGTGAAATAGACTTGATATTTTAAAGTCATTTGACCCCAATAGCCCTACGCATAGAAGGCAACAAACCTGTTGGTAAGCTTGTGTGAAACAATATGAAGAGCTGTATGCTCTCGGTTTTGGGTTTTCAATGGCTGTTTGTATTAGCTTAATCAAATTACAATGATACAGTTTGTACATTATAAAGGAAGAACCTACCATAATTACAATATTCTAACAGCTATAATATCGCCTAAATCTCAGCCAAATATTTGCTAATATTGACCGGATATTCTAACTAAGGAAATAGAAGATAATTCGATTATTCTTTCCTTCACTCCCCCTCAAGTTGAGTCGTGGGATTCCACACGCCCAACTTGCTCAATGTATCATGAAACTGTTCCGTCCCTACGGCTTTGGTTAGAATATCTGCAAGCTGTTGTTTTGGTCGAACAAACGGAATATGAATGATATTGTTTTCGATTTTCTCCTTTATGAAATGGCGATCGACTTCCACATGTTTGGTTCTGTCATGCTGTACCGGATTTTCTGAGATGCTGATCGCTGCTTGATTATCACAATTCAATTCACAGCTACTGTCTGGTGGAAAACCGATTTCTGTAATCAACATTCGAATCCATAATACTTCGGTTATCCCTTTTGCTATTCCTCGATACTCGGCCTCTGCACTAGATAGTGCTACCACTTTCTGTTTTTTGCTCTTCCAAGTTACTAGATTTCCACCTACAAGAGTGAAATATCCCGAGGTAGACTTTCTATCATCTCTATCTCCAGCCCAATCTGCATCTGTATAGGCCTGAAGATTCAAATGCCCATTTTTCTCAAAAAGAATTCCTTTTCCTGGAGTACCCTTCAAGTACCTTAGTATTCTCAAGACTGCTTCCATATGCTGGATTTGAGGCTGGTGCATGAATCTGCTTACTATCCCAACTGCATATGCTATGTCGGGCCGAGTGTGAGAAAGGTAGATCAATTTACCCACGAGCTTTTGGTATTGCTCGCGATTTGCTGCTTCACCCCCTTCGATGGTTCTAAGGCCATGATTAACCACAATCGGTGTATCTGCTGGTTTGCAATCTAACATCCCTGTTTCTGCGAGAAGATCCAAAACATACTTTTTCTGACATATAAAAATCCCATGTTTCGATCTCAGAACTTCAATTCCAAGGAAGTATTTCAACCTCCCCAGATCCTTCATCTCAAATTCTCCAAACAGTCTTTTCTTCAGACTCTGAATTTCTTCTCTGTCATTCCCTGTTATAATCATGTCATCCACATATATTATAAGACAGGTTACCAGTTTACCTCTCCTCTTCAGGAACAAAGTATGATCTGAATTACTCTGATGGTAGCCAAACTTTTTCATAGCTAAGGTGAATCTGCCAAACCATGCTCTAGGGGATTGTTTTAGACCGTAAAGAGCTTTCCTGAGTCTGCAGCCTTCCCTTTCTCTGAAGTTCTCTGAGAAACCAGGAGGCGCTTGCATGTACACTTCTTCCTTGATTTCTCCATGTAGGAATGCATTTTTAACATCGAATTGTAGCAAGGGCCAGTCTTTGTTTGCTGCAATGGAAAAAATTATTCGGATTGTATCAATTTTTGCTACCGGAGAGAATGTTTCCGAATAATCAATTCCGTAGGTTTGAGTATAGCCCTTTGCGACAAGACGAGCCTTATATCGTTCGATTGTTCCGTCACTCTTGTATTTGATGGTGAACACCCACTTGCATCCTACAACCTTTTTCCCTTTCGGAATAGTGCATCTTTCCCATGTCCTGTTTTTCACCAAAGCTGTAATTTCATCATCCATGGCCTTTTTCCATTCTTTCGATCTGAGTGCCTCTTCAACTGTCTTGGGCACCTGTGAAGAATAAAGAGCAGCATTGAAGGCTTTTCCAGCCTCCGACATATTTCTCAGTTCACCTGGGTCTATGGGATACTTTGATCTCTGTGCCTCGTAATCTGGATCATATCTCTTTGGAGGAATTCCCCGAGTACTCCTTGGAGGGAGTTTGTACTTGGGTGATTCGACCAAAGGTGAATTGCGTTCACCATTGTTATCATCCTGTATTATCTCATCAACCACATTCTCATTTTCATTATCAGCAATATCAATAACAGGAGGAGATAGAGCAGTTACCTCATGATGATCTGTAGACAGGGTTGGTTGTGGTAGAGATTGTGATTGTACATGTCCATTGGTGGCAGTCTCTTTGGCCGTATCATCTTGCTCAATTTGATCTGTGTCAACTGTGAGCCAACTTAGATGGTCACTAGGTCTCTCCCCCTGACATCTAAGGTGGTAGTAATAGGTCTCCTCATGAAAGTCACAGTCAAGGGTAACATACATGTGTTTGGTAGTAGGGTCAAAACATCGATAACCCTTCTGGTGTGTACCATAACCCACGAAAACACATTTCACAGCCCGAGGTTCAAGTTTAGTCCTGTTTTGCTTAGGAAGGTGAACATAAACAACACAACCAAAAACTTTTGGTGGTAAGCAGTGAACAGATAAAGACTGAGTATAAGTGGCCATAACATCAAGAGGAGTCTTATGTCCAAGGCTCTTAGTCGGGAGTCGGTTAGTGAGATAATTTGCAGTTGCAATGGCTTCGGGCCAAAAACTGGTGGGGACAGATGATTCAATCATTATAGAGCGGGCAATATTCAAGAGAGTCCTATTTTTCCGTTCAGCAATCCCATTCTGTTGGGGGGTATTAGGACAAGAGGTCTGGTGTAAAAGCCCATGGTGAGAAAAAAAGTTATGCATCTGATTATTAACATATTCTCTACCATTATCGGATCTCAAAATACGAATCTGTTTCTGAAACTGAGTTTGAATCATCTTATAAAATTTAACGAACACATCAAAAATCTCAGACTTATGTTTAACAAAGTAAACCCAACTCATCCGAGTGCAATCATCAATAAATAGCACAAAATATGAAAAAACAGACACACCCCTCTCAGGAGATGGTCCCCAAACATCCGAATGTATAATCATAAAAGGTTCACTAGCACGACTCAAACTAGGATAATAAGAGTGTTTATGACTCTTTGCCAAAATACAGGACTCACAATCAAAAACTAACTTAGAACCTCGTAAAGAAGGAAAAAGATGTTCTAAATAACCTAACGAAGGATGACCAAGCCGACGATGCCATGTCCACAGTTGATGTTCCACAGATTCACGAACAAGTGCCGCACAGCCTTTTAGAGACACCTCCGTCAAGTAGTACAATCCTTTTTCCTCAATACCACGCCCAATCGTATTCCCTGTCAGCAGATCCTGTATAATGCAAGAATACGAGTCAATTAGAACAGTACAGTTCAAGTCCCTTATCAAATGGCTAACAGAGAGCAGCTTATGAGACAACTTTGGTACTAGGAGACAATTTTTTAAAGTCATATTCGGGAGTAATTTAATTGTTCCTGTACCCACAACTTCAATACATTCACCATTGGCAGTCTGAATTAGACGACCATCAATTTTTTCCACATCAATAAAATCAGACGGGTCATATGACATTGTGTCAGTAGCCCCACAATCAATAATCCACTTATCATCTTTACCACATTTTAATTTTTCAACACAAGTTAAAGCAATAAAGGTACAAGAAGTTTCTGGATTTTGGGCTCCCTTTAAAAAGGTAACCCTAGGAGAGAGACACGGCATTTGTGCCGTTTTACCTTCTTTGCTTTCCTTTCTTGGCTTACCTTCCTCCTCCATTCTAGAGTGAGAAGGTCCACCATTTTCATGCCTCCTGTCCTGTTCATACCTGCCTTCTGATTCATAACTCAGGTGAGCTTGGGGTCCATTCCATTTTTTCCGGCCATCTCTTTTGTACTCTGACTTTCCGGCCTCCTTTTTCCGACGGGTCTGATATTCTTCCCACCAATCTGGGAAGCCAATAAGCTTAAAGCACCCATCTTTGGTGTGTTTGCTTCCTCCACAGTGAGTACCAAAGTTGTTAAAATCGTGATTCTACTTAGAATCGTTTAGAGAGGTAGAATCGAATCGGTAGAATCGAATCGTAGAATCGTACGATTCTACAAATAAACTAAAATATATTACAAAAATCTAGTTTCTTATCATTATTACCCAAGTCAAAAGTTTAAATTTATAAATTAGTGTTTCTTTGACTTTATTTTTAAGAATATAACAAAAAAAATTTAATAATTAGTTTAAATCTACATACCGATTAAGAAATTAATATTTGAAAAGTTTTCTTAATAGAAAATTTGAAACTTATGTGTATATGTGAAAGAGATTAGTAAAAAATAGTACATAAGAAAAATTAAAAATAATTCATATTAAATTAGTAGAATCGAATCGTTAAATCGTAGAATCGTGTTATGATTCTACCTCTAAAAATTTTAATCCAACTAGAATCGTAAGATTCTACAACTTTAAGATTCTAGTTGCGATTCAAATCGCTCGCTTGTTTTTGGATCGTAAAGTCGTAAAATCGTAGATTAGAATCGCGATTTTAACAACAATGGTGAGTACAGTATAGATTTGACCGGTCCTCTTCTTCTCTCCTGTTGGTTCTTGCTTTTGAGACATACGCCCCTGTTTGATGATAACTTGATGAAGGTTTGATGTTCTCTGTTTTCGGTTTTGTGATTAGGCCACTAGCAATACCTGAGGGCTCCATGCCCGATGATGGGTTCAAGATCTCTCTTCTAGAGATCTCTCTTCTGATGTAAGCATATGCTTCCTCCATCGTAGGTAGAGGAATTTTGTTGAGAATCTCCTTTCTCTCCTTGTCAAATGTTTCGTTTATTCCTGAAAGAAACTGGTACAGCTTGTTCCTTTGCGTCATTTCAGTGTAGATGGTGATATCTTCGGGGCATTTCATTGGGTTTGGGACTCTTCTATCAATGTCTTTCCATAGAGAAATTAAATTCTGATAGTAAGTCTCAATTGACTCACTGTTTTGCTTCATTGTGTTGGCCCTGACAGTAAGGTCATAGACCTGGAGTTCGTCTTGTCCACTGCTATAAAGTATTTCGATTCCTTTCCACAGATCTCGTGCCGTGGGGTAATCGAGAAAGTTATTGACCAGATCGGCCTCGATATTTTCAAGAATCCATGATATCACCGTCGCATCATGTTGTGACCAGACAATGTAGCCTTGGTCGTTTGGATGTGGTGGGGAGGCAATGATGTGTTTGAGCTTACCCCGCCCACTTATGGCCAGGTGCATGAGTTTGGCCCATCTTGCGTAATTGTGGTTGTTGAGTTTAATGTTGAGGTTGATACTTTGGTTCGATGACCCTCCTTCATGGCCGGGTTTGTTTGAGGTTAGGTTTTGAATTATTTGTAGCAGCTGGTTCATGGTGACTGTATTTTCAGTCATTTCAAGGCTTTGTTTCGGTTCATCCATATCAGACATGGTTAAAGGTAAGTGTTTGGGTAGATGATGAGGCTAGAAACGGTCCTGGTCCCTTGACCTAACCGTAAGCTCTGATACCATGAAGAGCTGTATGCTCTCGATTTTGGGTTTTCAATGGCTGTTTGTATTAGCTTAATCAAATTACAATGATACAGTTTGTACATTATAAAGGAAGAACCTACCATAATTACAATATTCTAACAGCTATAATATCGCCTAAATCTCAGCCAAATATTTGCTAATATTGACCGGATATTCTAACTAAGGAAATAGAAGATAATTCGATTATTCTTTCCTTCACAATAAAATCATTGAAAATTCAACATTTGAATTAATCAGACTTGACCCACATTTCAACCATCAGAGTTCGGGTAAGACTTAAGGTTTGTTGATTACATACATTGTTGTCCTTCAAGTTAAAGTCCCATAACCATGTATGCGAGTTTTGGGCTACGAGGCCCTCTAGGAATCTGACTTATAATAATCGTAAACTTTTAAAATTGATCACTATTAATCGAATAAACACGAGATCAAAAATAATATTGATATCAATAGAGAAAGAAAGAGCATTAGGTTTAGGTACAATGACAAAATTCAATCTTGTTATTTTACAATTACCAAATGATTATGTCGGCTTATCTTGCTTGGGGTTCGGACAAAACCCATGTTTTATTTTATATTATTTTTCAGCTTTCACTACTTATCCAACTCATTGTTTCCCTTGTGACCCAAAAATTCCAAACATCACACATTTGGTTTAGGTACAATGACCAAATTCAATCTTGTTATGACTATGGATTGCCTCATCGTATTTAGCGCTTTTATTTTAGATTATATAATATATATTTTAGGCCTTAACCATCGGCTTAAGTCAAGAAATCAACTCAACTAAAAGTTTAATGAAACAGTCGCATTATTAATGAGGTTTTATTCGTCATTTTTAGCGCCTAATTTTTTTTTTTTTTTAATATTTGTCATTCGCTAATTAAAATTTAATTAGTGATGGTAGAGATTTGAAAAATTTCTACGATGATTAGAAACTTGTTAAATCATAACGTGGTTATGAATCGTAACAAGAAACGTAAACTTTGGAGGTAAAACTTAAAGTTGAGCAACTACCGATAATAGTTCGAGAAAATTTAATTATTACCCGATCGTATTATTTAAAGATGATGGGAGTAAATTAAATATTTCATACACATATACAAGTGATTTTAAACATATAATACAAGTTACATAACTTGTTACATGTACAACAATTTTTACCCAAACTTTAAACTATCTTAGATAAACCTTTCCTACACTATAATAGATCAAAATGAGACAAAAACCACATCCAAAACAGCCCCAAACAGCAGCCCCAATAGCTGTCCCAAACCCTCTTTATACCCCTTTATACACTTACATACTCAAGCAAAACACTCTAACCAAAGTACCCTTTTGTTCTAACCTAGATTATGCTTCATTACAAGCATGCAAGAGGCTAATATTTGAAGCAAAGACACTCTATTTTCTGAATAAGAATTCAGCCATAAACACCCAACACATTACTCCCAAGTTCATCCATGAACAACCACTAGCATCCTCCAAACTTTCAACTACTAAGACACCTTCTTTTCTCATCAAATCTTCTTCAAAAACTCATCTTATACTTCTGAAAATTTATGTTTATAAACTCAAATATTCCATAAAAATAATCTTCATTTCAAGAGCTTTCCATAGACACCAAACTTGAAGAAATCCACCAAGTATAGAGTAAGTTACATTCATTTCCTTATTCCACTAGTTTTTGTAAAACTTGTTCATGTAGAACACTTTTACTTGAATCTTTCTATAAACTAAAATCATTTTAATATGGATATTTTGTCTCTAAAACTAAGAAAAATCATCACTTATAAAATCTCTATAAAAAAAACTTTCTTTTCACAAACTTATATATTTTCTTACTTTAAAAATTTAAGTAAAATTATGAGACTTGATTAAGTATATATGTTGCTCAACATAATAAGTATACTCCAAATATGTTAAAATCATCACAAGTATTAGTTTAACAACTCCAACTAAGAAAAATTAAGTGCATGTTAGAAATCCAAAATTATTATTGATTTTTGGATAAATGCAATGTGTTTAGTTGAAGAGTTGGAGTTGAGACTTGAAGGGCAAGGACCCGAAGTTGGAACCATTTCTAAGAACGCATCGGAGCTTACGTAGGAGCTTACGAAATACTTATATAGGCTTGGAGTCGAGGTATGTCACATGGGGTGATTTTTAAAGGGTTTAAGAACAAGTTGGGAAAGTTTTGTATGAACTTGTTTTTTTTTAAAAAAAAATAAAATTCCCAAAGAGAAGTTCTTAAATCTTGAAAAATGATATCAAAATGATAATTTTGAGTATGCAATGATTTATTACATGTATTATTATTGTGGGCATCATGCATGTTGATTTTAAGAATTGTTATATGTTTAAAGGCATGATTTACACTACTTTGTGAAAGTAATTGTGATGGAAATGATTTTATGAACTTAGAAAATATTTGAAATGCATTTTAAGAGTAATTTCCAGTAGCTATATGTTAAAATAATCTCTTGAATAATTTTGTTGAAATTTATTCGTTAAATCGATATTTTAATGGATTTTAAGGTGTTAAATACTCTTATTATGAAATATGGTACTACATAAACTCTTCATCATCAAAAATAATTAATAAAATCATATTATAATGTCTCTAACAAGATTTGGCCAGAATATAATTAATTTGTAATTTTTCATGATTTTTGAGTAATCGTTAAAATGTTTATCGGTAAATTGTTAAATAGTAAAATATAAAATAATTACTAAATGAAGACATATGGACTTGAAATTTTTGTCACATACTTATATGGACAGTAAATAAATTTGGTAAAATTTTGAGAAGATTTTGTTGACGTTAAAGGACCTTAATAATTTTTACTCGGATATTAATAATCGGTAAGTTAGAAAACGGTAAAATACAAAATAAATACTAAATGACGTCCTTTGAGCATGAAAAATTTATGAGACACTTATATAAACAGTAAATACATGTCGACAAGTTTATATGGATTTTCGTGACCATATATGGACTTAAATAAATTTTATTCGGTTTATCGGTAAAATAACAATATTAATTATTAAAAATGCCCCACACGGTTTTTTATGGTCATTTAAAATTTTATATTCCTTAAAATAGTTTCTGGAACATCATAAAAGTTTTTATATTAATTTATTTGGACTTAAATAATTTAAACCGATTTTATTGATTTATCGATAAAATGTCTATATAAAAAAAATATAAAATATTATACATGACATTTATTATTTAAAATGAGCTAATAAAAGTATTATATGAATTCTAGAACTTTAGTAAAATTTTATTAAGCTAATTATTGATTATTTACTAATTTATCAAATTAATAAATATTGTTTAATTATTTAAAAGTGTAATATTGTTAATTAAATTTGAGTAAAAATAGACCTATATCAAAAACTTATAATTTTGTTAGTAACCTACTGCCTCATAGTGTAAAATAAGTTTTACTTAGATGTTTCTTAATATTTATGAATTTAAAACATTATTTAAATAACGGTAAATACCGTAATTGTCGAAACAAATCGTAAAATGATTATAAGTGCCATAACCAATCATAATCTGATGGGACAACATTAAACTCATTTTAATTAAGGTATTATAATAACTTGATTAACTTGGGTCTTGTTGGAGAATTAATATGTATTTTTGTAAATCAATTATCGATTTTATTATCGGCAAAATTATTTCGTATTTGAGGAAATAGTGTTTTATGGAATCTTTTGTCATAATGATTTTAAGGACTTATGAACTATATCATAGTTATTTTGAATTAATTTCAAAACTCTTTGATTGAAACTAAACATTTTAATGGTTTCCTTGAAAAATCGTCTTGCATTTTAATCACTTTTTGTTGCAATGCATTTTCATACATGTTAGTGATGCCCCAATATAATACAAAAGTTATGTTTGATTATATAATTATGCTAAGCATGTTTTACCCATGTGGGAAATATTATGATTTGATTTTTTGCTATATTGTAAAGAAAGTATGTTTTGCTATGTTGCAAATAAAAGATGTTTATCATAAGGAAAAAGTTAATATTTTTTTGACTTTTCAAATGCTATTGAAATTACAAGGTATATATATATTATATACAAAAATGTTTTAGCCTAAATGGCGGGTACATATGCCACAACAAATGTTGTGTGCATGATTAAACGGCTCACCAATGCTGAGCGCGTATTGTTCACAATACCATTGTGTTACACTTGCCTGACATGTCGCGGACGGTAGACCGACTACCAAACGAGTCACAGGATGACTCACAGAGTACCCATGAAAACTTATGATATGAGTTTGAAATTGATTGGATCCATTGAGATCGTAAGATTTATAATGAAAATTGTGAATTTGAAATTACTATAAAACCATTGAACTGGGTTTGAATGATATTATGATTTATCAAATGAAAAAGCATCTTTCAAAATGAATTTACTCAAATCAAAAGGTTTTGATAATTTGTTTGACGGACACTAGTGTGTTTATACTCAGCCTTTTTGCTGATACTATACTTTCTATGTTTTTCAATGGTTTTGTTTTTAGAGTAAACCCCTATGGCACCTCGACGAAGAATGGATATGCGAGCGGAAGATGAACCCGAGTTGGAGTATGACTCCCCTTTTGTTTAGATCTCTTTATTGTATTTGAGAGACTATTAGTTTGGTTTTTAGGTTTGGACTATTTTAAGGATGTATTTGAACTTTGGACTTTTTTCGATATGGTTGTAATTTCCCTTTATTTTAGACAGTTAAGACTTCCGTTATATTGCTTTGGTTGTTGTTCAAGTATTATACTTGGACATTGGTTTATCCTTTAAGTAATCCCCTTTATTGTGTTGGCAAAAGCGAGCTTACGCTTGATTAATACTAAATTCCAATTAGTCTTTGCCTTCATAATCCAGGGCGGTTACATTTAAGCTGATGGTTGAGACCCCAGGATACGTTATATACTCTAACATGCTCTCTTACACAATCCTTTATGCTAGAAGTGTGGATGGAACACATGTTTACCTCATACTAGAACTGTTCAAAAGTGACCCGATTCGAAAAACCGAACCGAAACCGAAAGTAAATCGGCCCGAAAATATCTTCCGTTTTCAGGTTTATCGAACCGACAATACCCGAACCGATGTTGTACCCGAACCGGTTGACAAACGGAAATGGGAAACCTGAACCCGAACTGTAACCGAGTTTTGTAACCGACACATAACCGTTAACCGAGATTACCCGAACCTAAAAATGACCGACTCGAATCATGCTCGAAACCGAACTCGATCCGGCTAAAACCGACTTAACCAGAACGAATTTTAAATCGAATTACATTTAATCTGAACCAATTTTTAAGATAAAAGTATGATATACTTATATTCAATCAATTTATTAGTTAATCTAATAAATACATGATTTCATATATTTAGAGCTAATAATCAATGGTGAATATTCATATATTTAGAGCTATTTTTAATCGTACTAGATGAAAATTTATAGAGCTTTATATTTTTAATTTTCGGTCAAACATGTAAAAGTAACAAAGTAATAATGATCACTAATTGATTTGCATTTTAATTATTTTGTTTTTGATCGATAGTAATTAGTAATACGTAGCCAAATTTTGTTTTCTAAAAAACCGAACCCAATCTGTACCTGACAAAACAGAATCAATTATTAACCGATGACAACCCGATACCGATTAACACTCGACCCGAACTTCAACTGGCACCGAACCGATGCTAACCCGATAGCTAGAATAACCGATCTTTAACCGAACCGTGACTATTCGACCCGACCCGAGTGTGACCCGTCATAACAAACAACCGAAACATAACCGATCTGAAATACAACCGAACCGAATGACACCCGTCCGAAACCGACCCGACCAGTCTTAAAGAGGGTTAGGGCCTTAACACCTTCGATAGATCCTATCAGGCACTTATCACCCGAATGAACACCTCTACCTCATACATAGTGATAAATATTCCACTTCAAATGAAGGGTGGTTGAAATTCGAATTTGTGACATTTTATCACACTGGCTTCTGATACAATGTCAAGAAACCAACTCAACCAAAAACTTAAGCTGATGATTGCGGCCCAGAATATAAAATATGTTATGTACTCTAATTCTATACAAGTTAAAATGGGGGAGGAGATATGTTATGGAGGCTTTGATCTCTTTCTTATTTTTTACTTGTTGCTTATTTTGTGACTTTTTGTATATGTTTTAGTTCTTTGGCAATAGAAGTCTTTTTGGTTCCTTGTTAATGTGAATGTATGAAACTGTATAGAATGAATGAAAATAATAATTATAATTTAGAGTGTAATCAATATATTATTTTGTAATAATTATAATTTAGTTTTATATGACTTTAATATAGAAACTAATTTTTCTAAAAAAAAGTATGATATTTTTCTTTATTAAAAATACTAGTACACTAGATAAAAAGACAATAGTAAGGTGCAACATGTTATCATTGGACCACACCATCAAAATTTGCCTGGACTAGCCTAACGTATGGTAACAACTAAATAGGTGGGCTAAAAGCCCAAAAAACCAACATAAGCAAGAAAGATTATAAATGTTAAATAAAAACCCTTTTAAAGATTATAATTTTAAAATAAGCGTTTTTATTTCTGAAGGTCAGAGTTTATTTGCTATTATTAACAATGAACAAAAGAAAAAAAATAATTTGTTCACTGTTAGTTCAGCAAATAAAGAGGAATAATGTTATAAGTTATATCATTTAAAGGGACAAAAAAAAATTTAAAACAAGCTTGGTCAAAGTTGATATTTTTTATACTTTTAAACGTTATGATATTGTCCCTCTTTTTCGTTGTTACTAAGTAACTTTTTTCTTTTGTTCGTTGTTAATAACAACTAACAAACCACCTTAGGCTCAAACACGAAAATGCTTATTTTGGAGATTAGAATTTTCCGAAGCTTATTTTGGAGTTTTTTTTTTAATAAAAGCTTATTTTATACCTTAATTCCTTAAGCAAGTGACCAATAATAAGATGGACTTATGAACAAACTATCATTATGTACGTGCTAAACCAAACACATTTTGAGAATTATCTATTATTTTTGTTAGTGTATGAGTACCATTTTTTTTCCACGTATGTCTTAGATTTTATTATTTTTGTTAGTCTATCCAAATTTTAATTCATTAATCTCGCCTACTCACCTCAAGTGTTATTATGTTTTTATACATTTTATCTAATACACTTATTCAATCATTAGTATCTCTAATTATGTATTATTAAAAATTATGAAAAGTTAATATGAATAATTCTTGCATTGAGACGGATCAATTAAGATCCCACTTGACTATGTTTTAACTTATAATATTAATAATAAAATACAAATTAAAAGTAAGAGATAAATAGTGTTCAAAAAGCAAATGAAAAACCTGGTGAATGAAAAGGAGTAATTATTTATGGAGAACACTATATTATACCAATAAACTAAACTTCATTAAAATAAGTCGTCAAAAGTTATCTATAAAAATTCACTTTTTGTGTAAATAAAAAACTATTCATAAAAAATTCCCAAAAACTACCTATAAAATTGCGTTTTAGTGAAAAGTTATCAATTAGCATATTTCACCCATATTATCCTACATATGGAGATCAAAACTGCCTACTAAAATATATTTATATTGTCAAAAACTGCATACTAAAAAATACATTTTATATTACGAAATGTATATAATGCAATACAAATTACAATCGGGAATTTGTATTAAACCCCTTTGTTGATGACAAATATGAAATTACAACGACTATTACAATGCTAAAGAAAAGTGAAGATTAGTTTGTAACAACAACTGTTACCCGGAAACTTGATACAAGTTGTAGGCGTGTGCTCACTTTCCTTTTGTGATATTTCCCCCACAAAGGTACTTGGGTTTAGAGTGGAAATTCACAACGAGATACAAACAACTCCAATATACCCTTAGTACTTAGGGTATATAATATAATAGCAATGTGTTTAGGAAATTATAAGCAATGGAAAGTACACACAAAAGTTAATTACTCTCTTGAGTGCACAAGACAAATGAGAGGAAAGCTTAAAAGAATTAGAAAAGGTGCAAAGAACACAATGCACAAAGTTCTCTATTTATACACAAGAGGAGCCTTGTGCATTCATCACCATTCATGATCATATTGATGATCATGAATATCAATGCAATTGAATGACATTAATCTTGGTCATTCATGGGCATTATAACACAATTATATTTTCAGAATTAAGAGCATAATCAAGAGAATCCAAGGCACTAAACTCAAAGGAAACGGGAAGAAAAGCAACGGTCATTTCCAGCCACAATCGCCGAGTCGGCGATAGGTCCAAAAAGAGGACCGCCGACTCGGCTTTTGGTCTCTGACCAAAACCAATTTTTCCAGAGAGCAAAAGCCTACTCGGCTAAGGCTCTTCAAGGGGGATCGCCGAGTCGCCACTACCAAGATCCCCCTTTTCCTTTGTTTTGTACCAACTTCAATGCCTATTGGACCTAGTATAACGATACGTTTTGTCCCACTACTTTTAGTAGCTTTAAGCGATATTACGGACTTATATATTGTCCCACTACCTTAGTAGTACTTGGTGATTATTATATTCAGGATTATTATGTTATTATACACTAAATGTTCAACAATCCTCCCCCATTTTGGGTATAATAAGCCTCTCATTTACCAAAACTCATAATACATTTCATGCATCAACGCTAATATCCCTGCGGATTGAATTAACGCCTAGTACAACACACTTAACAAGTGATCGAGCCAGAATTGATTTCCATAAGGAATTAAATCAAATGACCCTTCCAACCACTTGAAGATGTAGTACACACAAAACAAATAACACAAAGTTATTAACTTGACACATTATAAGGCCGTGTCCGTATCTTATTCATAAGTTTATCATAGTCATTATGCCAATCTTGACTACTTGAAGCGGCCACACTTCAAACTTATATAGGTAGGTTCTCAGTACGTATAAAACATATCCCCGTGACGTGGATATAACACCAAGAGCTCTTCAATTCCATCACGGTACAAAGCAACAATGGGTCATATACGAGTTGCTTTAACAAAAACCAAGAGGACTTTACTACATTGAATTCAGACACAATGTTACTCATGCGTGAATTGGGCTTTCCCTAATGGTTTTACTGACATAAACCGATCTCAACTGAGGCTTTCTCAATTGAGTCTCTATTCATGGCTTTCGTAAACGAATCCGCCACATTGAACTTAGTATTCACATAGTCAAAAGTTATGACCCCGTTAATGATAAGTCCTTGCACTAGGCTATGCCTAAGAGCAATATGACGAGACTTACCATTATATACTTGACTATACGCTCTACCTAAAGCCGTCATGCAATCCGCATGAATTGCCACCGGTGAAATTGGCTTAGGCAACAAAGGTATCTCGAACATGAGATTCCTCAACCACTCTGCTTCACTAGCTGCTGAAGCCAGAGCGATAAACTCAGCTGACATCGTAGAGTCGGATATACATGTTTGTTTCTTAGATGACCAAGAAATGGCACCTCCCCCATAGATTATCACCCATCCACTAGTAGAAGAGTTATCCTCTTCATTAGTGATCCAACTAGCATCAGAATAACCTTCTAGAATAGGAGGTTCTCCGCTATACGCAATACCATAATCCTTGGTACGCAACAAGTATCTTAATACTCTTCTAATCGCCATCCAATGATGGGGACCTGGGTTACTAGTAAATCTACTAAGTTTACCCACCGCGAATGCTATGTCAGGCCTTGTACTAGTCATAGCATACATCAAAGATCCTATGACCTTTGAATACTCCAATTGTGAAATTGGTTGACCGGTATGTTTAGCAAATTTCATACCCGGTTCCATGGGAGTAGAGACCGGCGCTTTATCAAGCATATTAAACCGCTTAAGTATCTTCTCAACATAGTGAGCTTGACTTAACTTAATACGGTTCCCTTGCCTTATGATCTTAATGCCTAAGATCACATCAGCCTCCCCCATATCCTTCATCTGAAAGGATCTGGACAAAAAATCTTTTGTCTCTTGAACTTGTGCTTTACAAGTACCAAAGATAAGCATGTCATCAACGTATAGGCAAATGGTAACGCCATTACCATGGCTATAAAACTTGCTATATACACACTTATTGGCTTGATTCAACTTGAATCCAAAGGACAAAATAGTTTCATCAAATTTTTGATGCCATTGCTTAGGTGCTTGTTTAAGTCCATATAAGGACTTCACAAGTTTACACACCTTTTGCTCTTGCCCTTTCAAAACAAACCCTTCGGGTTGTTTCATATACACTTCCTCATCTAATTCCCCATATAGAAATGCGGTTTTAACATCCATTTGATGTATTTCTAGATGATAGACCGTAGCTAACGCTACCAATAACCGAATAGTGGTTATTCTCGCAACCGGTGCATATGTATCGAAATGATCGATACCGTGCTTTTGTCTAAAGCCTTGAGCCACTAAACGGGCTTTGAATTTATCAATAGTACCGTCGATTTTCATTTTCTTTCTGAAAATCCACTTGCAACCGATTGGTTTACAAGTCGGAGGAAGATTCACTAACACCCAAGTGTTATTTCCCATGATGGATTGCATCTCATCATCGATAGCCTCCTTCCAAAAGGCGCTATCATGTGATGCCATAGCATCGCTATAAGTCAATGGGTCACCTTCCACATTATACAAATATGGAACGCTAGAAGATACTTCACTTCTATCACCTTCAACCAAGTATACTTCTATCACCTTCAACCAAGTATACTTTGAATTTAGTATGTAGTTTTTGAAAATAATAAAAAGTAACTTTTGACAAATAATATCATAGAAATTTTTTTGACAATGTTCTCTAAAATAAATTATCTACTCTCTCTCGATCATAACAATTATATACTAGCTAGAGACCAATCTAAATCTTCCGAGAATTTAGTTATATATATCCTCTTTATTAATTAATGTAAGATCATTGAAAAAAAAATCAAATATTGACATAGTATAAGCCATTCTCAGTATCCCGTACAAGGCAGGGTCCGAGTGGGTTTTTTTCCTAAAAGATGCGGACAAATTATACCCGTTTCCCCAAGAAAAGACTAAAGAAAGATGCGCGCAGTCAAAAACCCCCCAAATCAATACCTACATCTAATAGGGTCGAACCCCAAAGCTTTTGCTCCACATGCAGATTCTCTATCCATTAAGGCACAAGCAAAATCTGTAATATCATGAAAAATCAAACATACATATAAAACCGTTTGCCACAAAATACTATACGTAAAATCTACCACAAATTAAACCTTTAAAAGGTTTTTAAAAAAGTATCCCTAATTTTTTAGATTGTTTTATAGTTCCTTAAGAAATGCACAAAATAAGGATTAATTAAGTAATTTAGTGTGAATGGAACTTCATGCGAAAGCTTTGGGGAGAACATCACAAAGGCATGAAATTATTCTTATTCCTTAGAATGCCTCCCTATTCCCTAAGCCCCAATAATCCTTCTAACAATCCCTTAAAATATGAAATTTAAAGCCAATAAATCCTAATCAATATGTAAATAACCATAAAAAAAAACAAAAATAATAATAATAAAATAAACAAAATCAAAAAAGTTAAATTGAATTCACAAAACTCTCACCCTATCAAATCTCACCACATAAGAGTAATTTGTTAATTTCACAAATAACCGTTATTTACTAAGACTTCTTTGTTTAAAGGTCATAAATTAAATACATGTCTTATTCTCCTTTAAATCTCCATTTTATTCCTCCACTTTTTTTTTTACTCTTTATTGCCTCCCTCTTTTTTTAATTATTCTTTTTCTTTTGTTTATTTTTCATTCTCTCAACTTTTGACCGTTTGCTTTCCCATTTTCACATCACTCCCTATTTCTTCCCCTCTCTAACCCTCTGTTTAAGTATAGTCCCAAGTTACTATTAAAGGTATGCAGTTTCTCTTAACTCAATTTTGTTAATTTTCTTATTTTGTTGATTTTTTATGATTAAATTTTTAATTTTGTGTTATTTTGGGTGAATTGCGACGTAATTCTTGCTTTTTTCGAACAACATTATGATTTTTTCTGTTTTTAATTAATGATGAAAAATGTGTAATGCTAATTATCATGTTTCATGTTTATATTTTCCCAATTTTTTTTCTATTTTTTATCAGTAAATTAGAGCTGAATTTTCAGTTTTGTGTACTTAAAATAAAACCCTGTAATAGGTTTTTACTATTAGTACTTACCAATGGTTTTTTCTGTAATTGCTCATTATATGCTACAATGTATTTTATCATCAACATATTTTTTGTAGTTTTGATGAAACCCTGAAATTATAATCTTGGGTTATTTTTCTTCATAATGATTTGATCAATTTCATTTTCTGCTAAATTTCCAATTTATTTGCATGGAGTTTTCTTTCATTTTTTATTCATTGAGGGAAGTCCTTTTGTGGATTTTATTCTTTACAATGCAGGTTTATACCAAAAAAGCTGTAATCTGTGGTTGTCCCTTTCACCCTTGTGACAGGTTTTGATTCTTAGTATTTACCGGGACTCCCCCGAATCCAACGATTCTCTAATCTACCCGCGAATTCAAAAAACACTTTCGTGTTCTAACCTTTAGACAAATGGAATATGAGAATGAGAATATCCAGCCCTATATCAATTTTACAGTTTTGCAATTAGCTTGAGAAGAAAGAAAAGCACCACCTTTAAAAATCTGTGTTTAGTTTGATATGATATCTTTTTTAAAGTTATTATTGGGCTTTTTGAGGTGTGAATTTGGGATTGCTTCTTGGGTGTAGTTCTTGTTCTTGTTTCCAATTTGATCATGTTCTAATCTTATGAATTTGGCTAAAGAGATTGAAGAATTGCATCATTTGAGTTCATAATTGGAATCCAAGATCAGAAGTTTCTTTGATAATTTAGTAAGAAAGAAGAGGAATGGGATGTAATACATCAAAGTTAGATGATGTAGAGGCTGTTCGAATCTGCAAAGATCGAAAAAAGTTCATCAAACAAGCTCTTGAACACAGAACAAAGTTTGCCTTAGGTCATATTGCTTATCTTCAATCTATAAAACGAGTTTCTGCTGCCCTTCGTGAATATATCGATGGTGATGAGCCTCGTGAGTTCTTGTCTGATTCATTTATTAACGCTCCATTTACGCCTGTGACGAAAGTGAAGCCAAAGTTCATCACTATTTCTCCGAAGTGTGTCTCAGCGCCCGCAATCCAATCAAAGGAAAACTTCAATGTGAAGATCAACTACTATAGACCAAGTGGGACTGAATCGTTTTCAGTTGAGGAGAGACCTCAAGCTCCTGATACTTATCGTGTCCAATCCTATTCCCCAACGCACCAATATGGATTCGATGGTTTCTTCGCAATGCAGACCCCACAAACGAACTCTCCTTATGGCTCACATTCATACTATTCCCAGTATAATGTACCTGATATACCTCCGCCTTCACCTCCAAATCCTTCTCGATGGGATTTCTTTTGGAACCCCTTTTCATCACTGGATTACTATGGATATCCTGCAAGAACTAGCCCTGATCAATCGATAATTGATGATGATATAGTGAGTTTAAGGCAGGTTCGAGAAGAAGAAGGGATTCCGGACTTGGAAGAAGAAACTGACAATGAAGAAGTCGATGAAAGTAGACATAGAAGAGAAGAAACTAAACGCGACTCGAATGTTGTAAGAGAAGAAGTAACTGTTGAAGATATAGATGACGATGAAGAGGAAGATGATGAAACGGAAACTGAAGATGAAAATGAACATGAAGTGAACGGTTTACAGGAACGTGCTAATGACAATCTAGCATCGTCACAGGCACCCAATGCTGGGAAAATTGAAGTGAATCGTCATGAGACGATGGTTAGTGAACGACAAAAGAAGGAAGAAGAAGCACCTGGATTCACTGCTTATGTAAACAGAAGGCCTACAAGCATGAATGAAGTTATAAAAGATCTCGAATCGCAGTTTATGATTGTGTGTGGTGCTGCAAGTGAAGTTTCTGCTATGTTAGAAGCTAATCAATCTGATTGCCTACCAGCATCAAGTGTAGTAACCGGTAAGTTAACTAGTTTGCAATCTGCATTCCGAGTTTAAGATCGAAATTAGTCTAATATGCTGAGTTCTCATTTACAGGGGTTAAGACGCTGAACCCAGCAGCAGTACTGATTCGATCAGCTTCATCACGCTCCTCATCATCCAGATTTTTGGTGAACTCTTCGGTTGGTTCGAGAGATGAAGGATCTGAGAGTAGTAGTCATTTGTCAGATGAATCATACATGTTTTCTGGCAGCCATCATTCTACATTAGACAGATTGTATGCTTGGGAGAAGAGATTGTATGAGGAAGTCAGGGTATGTTTTGTATGATTGATTTTGAGATGATTTGTATTCATAATGTCATACTCTGTTATAACTCATGCCCTTCTGTTCTTGTGATAGTCTGGAGAACGCGTTCGGATGGCATATGAGAAGAAGTCTACAAAATTGAAGAATCAAGCGTCAAAAGGAGATGAACCATCAAAGCTTGAAAAGACGAGGACAGCTCTTCGAGCTTTGCATACCCAAATTAAAGTTTCAATACACTCGATTGAAGCTATTTCGAAGAGGATCGAGACTTTAAGGGACGAAGAATTGCTCCCTCAGCTTTTAGAATTGATTCAAGGGTATGTTAATCTCTTATGGCTCGTTCGGTAGGTGGTAATAAACGGTGATAATAGAATGAAAACTAGTGTAGTTTTGGTTGAAAAATCTCCTAGCTTGATGGGCGTGCTTGTCCAACTTCAATGATCTCATTGGTAATGGAAATTTGTGAACAAATTTTTCTTTTATGATCAAAGTTTCAACACCATGGGAATGACATAGAAGTTTTGATGAAATTTTACACTATTAATTCATTTCCATTACTGCCATTTATTACCATAAACCAAACGGGTCGTTATTGCTTTCCTTCTTTACCATGTACAATGTTGAAGTCTCATAATCAATCAAAATGATCCATTGTTAGGTTATCAAGAATGTGGAAAGTGATGGCCGAGTGTCACCAAACGCAAAAGCATACATTAGACGAAGCAAAGCTTCTATTAGCCGGCACCCCTTCAAAGCGTAACCAATCAAATAGATACCATCCTACACTTTCTTCGACTGAACTTGCTCGCTCAGCCCAAATTCTACAGTCTGAGCTAAGAAACTGGAGATCTTGTTTTGCTTCTTGGATCACTTCTCAGCGATCCTACGTACTTGCATTGTCTAGCTGGCTCCTAAGATGTATGAGACGTGAAGCCAACACGTCAGAGCTACCATTCTCTCCTCGTCGATCTCCTGGGGTCCATCCCATGTATGGCATTTGCATACAGTGGACTAGACTTCTGGATGCAGTTTCTGAGACCAAGGTCCTTGATGGGATGGATTTTTTCGCTGCAGGAATGGGATCAATCTATATCCAAAGCCAAGCCCAAGTTCAGGTTCAATCCCAAACCCAAAATATAGGCGGGTCTCAGAGATTCGAGGACTCCGGTGGAAGCATGGATATGGTAGAGGTGGGGAAGGTTGAAGAATCGATGACACTTGAGAAAATATCGGAAGTTGCAGTGAGAGTTTTGTGTGCAGGAATGTCGGTTGCTACGAGTTCATTAGCAGAATTCGCGGATAGTTCAGCCGAGGGATATGCCGAACTGGTAAAGCAGTGGGGGAATGTGAAGTGGCCACCTAATGCCAATGCTGAAGGCATGTAGACTCTTTTTTCCATTGATTTATTGATTCCTTCATTCTTAAATAGGGTTTTTACTGAAATATTGTAGATTAGTCATGTAAAGTAATAGATAAGTAGTTAGGTTTTACAGTTACTAATGTCACAAGATAGAATCTGACTTGCTTCCCCCAAAGAACACTCTTTGATTAGTGTTTGAATTTGGGAAAATTTTGGTATAAAAAGCTTTTGATTGCAGAAATTAATTGCTCTTTGGCATCTAAACATGGACATAGCACTACTATGCTAAAGCCAAATCTTTTCATTTATTGCAACCACAATGATTTTCCCACCTAAATATTGAATAGGATAAATAGTCAATAATAAATCAATCTTTTTTTTTCAAAAAAAAATAGATCAATTTTTAATTGATTTGTTGAAAATAAACATATCTACTCTCATATTCGCTTTACTTGTCCTATTTAGTTTTTCAATACTATTCATCAATCACTTTTATTATGTGATTTGTTTTTAATCTATAAGTTACAACATAGTCATGTGGAATCTTGTTTAATTTGTCTTATTGTAAATTTCATTAATATCAACTTTTTATAATTTTTTTACACAAACACAAGTAGAGATATTTAAGATTGAAAACGTGCATTGGCAAATGTGTCAAAACCAAATGGGACAAATAAAGAGAATATGAGGGTGTATTACTCATTTTTAAATAAATCCATCTATTAGGTATATTTGCTAAAAATAAACCTAGATATTATTTATAACCATCTTCAAAGCTTTTTTTGTAAGCAAGAATTAGGAAAAAAAATAATAGTTCGGTTTATTTTCAACAACTATACCAAATAGGTGGATTTATTTAAAAATAAACAATAGTTGAATTTATTTTCAGCGGACCGAGCAAAGGTTGGTTTATTTTTAAGAATTTTCCATAATCAAAAAGATTAGCGAAATTTAAAGTTAACTAAGTAAAATCAATAAGAATATTTAGATATGAGTAAAATATCATTATGATTATTTTCTAAAATATATTTTCTCAATTTTTTAAAGTTGATCTTATAAGAAATGTTCACAAAAATTAAGAAAAATAAAAATCTTTCACAAAAATTAAGAAAAGTAAAGTTGATCTCACTTGAAAACAGGGTCTGGTGAGGAAAGGTGATAGAAAATTTATATACGTACTCCTTTCAAAGAGAGGACTAAAAAAATATAGTTAATTTTACCTTTAAAAAGAAAGAGTCCTGCATAACGGGAAATATGTGTAAAATTATTGCCTCAAGAGGCAACTAAAACACTAGGAAAAAAAAGGCATGAGAATTTTAGATAGGTAATGATATTTACAGCCCTTAGGGCTATACATAAAAATTAACAAATTTTTTTTTTTATGATTAATAATTTTAAATTTTCAAGAGAATCTAATCTAGAAATTAGTAAATAATTAACATTTTATATAATAATTTTTATCTTCCCAAGAAATAATAAATGATAAAATAATAAAGTATAATTAAATACTTATGTTTCCAACGCAAAAAATAATATTAAATTAAATAAATTAAAAGCAAGATTCCTTCTTATATACAACCCTTAGGGTTGTATATATCATTTTCCTTTTTAAAATTATAAAATGATAAACCACAAAAATAATTATGTCATAATTTTGTTTGATGAAAATTATTATGTATATAATTTCTTGTTACTTTGTTGTAGGTTTCGTTAACATTTTTATCAATTAATTATTAGGTTTCTCTCTAAAAAAGTTAACTATATCTAAAATTTATAATATAAATTGAACTCTATTAAGAAAAAATTAGAATAACCCAAAATGGCATATGAGAACTAAAGAAAGGGGTAGTATTGATTTATTAAAGAAACTATAGCTTTATGAGAGAATATTAGTAGATATATTCTACTTTTTACTATGCCAATATTGCAATTTAGAAAAAAAAAAAAAAAAAGTTTTTGGTGTAGTATATAACAGCATATGGCAAAAAAAATTTGACTTAGAAATTAATAAAGAAATAAATCAAAACTCAATAGGGAGCATTTTATAATATTAAACATTAAAAAAATACCATATGAACATATATTCTAAAATCCAAATTAGAAAATTAGAAATGAAACCAGCTCTACAGACATCAGCTGAAACTAGTTTATCCTGTCAATGGTAGCCATTAAAAGACAACAGAGGGCAGCACAAACTCAAAATAATGTTATTTGTTCTCGACTTGAATTTAAGCCGAAATGCAAAATCGCAAAATTTCAACAAAGTAATCAACAAAAAATGAGGAAAAATCTCCTCAAATGTGAGCAGAAACTCCTGCATTTCCCATCCAGAAAAAAGGACAAAAGGGATGGCGTTTATTATGTCAATATCTAACACAAAATTGATGGCAAATGTGCGAGTGATGATTGTATGGATTTAATTCATGTAATCAACTTCGTCATTTTCGTCGAATTCCAATTCACCAGAATCAGATGCACTGAAAAGTGACAAGAAAACAAGAACCGAAATTAACTGTGCGGCTAAGAAGTATTTGGCTCTCCGTCTGAACTTCTTTTCTTCCTCTGTCCTTTCCTTCTTAGGTTTACTTTTCGGTTTTGAACCTAGTAATTTTACCATAGAAAAAAGAGGTCAACAATCAATATGTATACATAATCACAAACACGAAACCAACTCTTGAGAAAGTTACACGTAAAAGCATAAACATACCAAGGACAATGCAAGTCAAAGAGATGCAACAATCAAAAGGTTTCACCAATTCGAGAAACAAAGAATAATAGCAGCATAATGCTCCTAAAATCAATAATATTTCTCTGAGATGGGATAATACATGTCTCAGTCCTATTTTAAACAGCTTCCTTTTGCTGTTTTGTTTCCCTCCTTTCGCTACGTATGTATTCTTTTCTTATTGATTACTCCTCCGTCCTTTGATTTAGCCTCAAAGAGAGTGACGTTTTTTTTAGCAAATCTGGATATTTGGTAATAAATGAAGAGAGAATGAATTATGAGGATGAAATTGAAAATGGTTAAGAATGTATGGATGAGATTAGAAGAAAGTGAAAGGTCCATTTCCAAAAGTAAAAATAATGCAAAATAAAGGGGACAACCCAACATGGAAAATGATGCTGAACGAGAGGGACAAAATAAAGGGGACAACCCAACATGGAAAATGATGCTGAATGAGAGGGACAGAGGGAGTAGAAGCGAAGGTGAAATTCTGAAAAAACAGAACAAAGACGGATCTCTAACTAGTATCTATGATCAAATGTGTGGTGAATGGTCAGAGTTCCAATTACTTGTGCAATCAAGAAGGATGGAGTTAAACACTAAAACATACTCCTAAAACAGATCTCTGACTGCTTCTCAGTGCTTCTATACGAATATTACATCAAATTTTCACAAGTTTCCTGACATAACAATAAGCAAGTGTGCACTTTGCTTATGATTCAGCGTCTACAACTCAAAAGCTGCACACAAGGCAAAACAACAGAAAAACTCGCACCTATTTAGACACCTACATCTATGTTATATTTTCAGTATATGAGATAAGCAGCTTCACATGCCCCATAAACTACCATGCAAGCAATGAAAATGAGCATGCCCATAACACAGTTTAAATAATGCCCCACTCCAGATAAAAAAAATAGTGAATAAATTAGTAGACATCAACTTGAGGCTATAAACCATATTTGGAAACTTTTTTAAGGTAGGTGCATCTTACTCCAGTTCGAAAATTTTCCTGGATTATCTGTTGAAGAAGAAGGCTCTCCAGAAGAAGATGGACTTCTCGACCAATTCGGCACTGATGATTGTGCTGAACCATTTATAAGTTCGTTACTGAGCTTCTCAGTATACTTCACAAGGTTGCTGAAATTCAAAAGCTTGCTCTTCAAAACTGATGCCTCCTACACATGTTGGGGAACAAAACGTATATAAAAACTAGTAGGAAAATAAGATAACAAAAAGGGAAGGACTGAAAGTTATAACTCAAAATAAACATAAGAAAATATCATGTAAATCCCACAGAGCAGTCAACACTCATGTTGTTGAATAACAATCTCACTTTATACGAACATTACCAGATAAAACTATACTGAGGAAACACTTTGTTAGGATTGATAGGAAGGGGTAATATGGGAATTGAGTAATAAATAATATTTTAGTAATTAGCAAGTTGGGGGAATAAAATGTAAGGATTAGTATAAATAGAGGGAAAGGGGAGGGAATTAGTCATTCAAGAATTGTAATAGTTTTGGTGGAGTGTAAATGTGTAATACTCTTAGGAGAGAACAAGCCTCTCGAATGCTTGTATACTATCCATTAGAATCGTTCTTCGTTACACAATCATATTTTACATACAAATCGATACATTCATATACAGTCTTTAGTGATTTCTTCTCATGGCCCATCAAATTCATAACACACTTCCACTTAGGGGTTCTACTGAGCTAATTGCTCGAAGCCTACTTTCTCATATTTTAGACGGCAGAAATTGGATATCAAAATATAAATATTCATTTCCTTTCGTAAAAACTACTGCTATACTATTCCTCCAAACACATTCAAGCATTTTTAAAGGTTAAATTTCGACAGTTTGTTTCCAGAACTAGTAGCAGAAAGTAGCAAAGAGTAACACCCTGAAAATATGCTTTAACAATACAAACAGGCTATACAAGTTAGAACAACCACCCAGACGGATACCTACACATGGCAAAATCTAACAAGAATGCCATGTGTTATGCTTAATTGAAAGGTCATAAACTAAGTTCATATAATGTGCCTTCTAAAATTTTCAATTACGAATCAAGGTACTTCTGAATAAATAAGTGTCAAACATTGACACAGAAAGTGAAAACACTGCAAAAGTACAATTCAGGAAACAATATAGTTGCATGTTATCTTAGAACCATCCAAAATTTTAGTTTCTAGCATCTTGACATGGCTCTAGAGAAACGAATATATGCTTTACAATAAAGCTACGAAAACCATGTCAGCATTTCTAAAATGTCCAAGTGCCTTTATATTGACTTCCATTTTTTCCACTATCTAATACTTCTAGATGTCTAGATTCAAGATCTAATTGAGGTAATTTGATTTTGTCTTCAGGCGTGAAAGCAAAAAGAGTTCTCATACTAAGTTCAGTTGAAACTTAAAATATGTAAAGCAACGCATAATAATTATCCATATGCAAGAAGGTTGCATGATGAAGTAGTAGATAATTTCCCATCCCAGGTCCAGCCCTAAAACAGACGAGAGGAGTAGATAGTAGATTAAAATGGAAGGAAGCTCTTATTGTTTCGCCTCCACTTTACGCCTTGATTATTGATTGATGGTACTTAGATGTGGTTTCAATTGTTTTTCGTTTTTGAATTTGTCTTAATTCGATTTGGCCGGGGTAATCTCAGGCCTAAATTAGAGTTGGTTCAATTAGAAGTCGGTCCCGATCAACGCATTATGGATTATGATTAAATGTCAATCAACAATTGTGTAGGATAGGATTCAGTTTGAAGATCCAGTTAGGTGAGGTAAGGTTTCGAGATTTCATTTTTCACTGAACTGGGGTTGAATCGGGTTTGGTCAAACATAAGCTCAATTGGTAAAGGTTTTTAGTTGTACTTTGTCAAATTCAAATATGGGTTTTGTTGAGGGAAAACAGGTTTGTCGAATCTGATTTATGTAAAAGACGGTCAAAACCCAAATTAATTTTATTTTGAATCAGATCACTTTTAGTTTGGTTTAATTTTGGATTGGATCATATTGCATTTAATTATATCCCAAAATTTTCATATGATTTGTGAGATATCTAGAGTACACTGTATATTTATGAGGTGATTAAACCCAAATACTCTATTATAACAAAAACTCAAAATAGGAGCAGCCATACACACCTTCATGATCAAAAAATTAACATCAACAAATTTGTAAAAAGATCAAATTACTGGTTCAAAATGAGTTGCTTAACATTTGGTTCAAGTCAAATATAGATTAGTTAATTGTTACGAATTAAGTTCAATGTATCACACAAAAGGCTCAAGTCAATATTAAATTGGTAGAAAAATGGTTCAGGATTTCACTTTTCAGCTTTCCTACATCAGTTTGAAATCAAATTTAATTTTTAAGTCAATATAACGCGTCAGTCCCATTCTATGACGGCTAATAAGTGGATCCCTTTAATTTGTTGACGAGCTTCAAAAGTTGTTCAACTTGGATTATCGTTATATTACCATTAAACCAAAATTCGAGTTCGGGTTATTTCCTGATCCATATCTGTTTCAATTACCCAACCATCGGTTATCTTAGGTTAGGATATCCATCCTCTCGAGTCACCAATTAATTGGTTTAACTTCATGTCCGTTCAAATAAAATCACCTTTAATTATTTTTTTGCGTATTTGAAGGGTTATTAAAGGTCCCCTTATCCCAAAATTATATCACAATCCTAGTGCTTGACTTCTAGTCCAATTTGACATTACATAGCCAATTCAAGATAAAAATGAGCAGGACACTCATTTATTAGGATTCAAAGTTGTAAAGTTCAGCTCATTAGAATTGCAAGATGTCAACTCATACTTGCCAAAGAAATGTAACACTCCGTTATTAGGATTAAAAGGTGAAAACACAGCAGCTAACAGCACTTCCTTCTAGATACTTTTGATGAATAATGCATAAGTTGGTAGATCTAAAAGGACATAACGCTATAGGATGCAGCAGAAAAGGCATCACATAGATAAGAATGCCTATCTAGGTTCGTTATACTAGTTATACTAAGGGAATATTTCATAAAATGAGTAGGACAAATCTGCTTCCTCCTGTGCATATTACTCCCAACCCATACCCACATTTCTCCCACGAATTTGGGGTCCATGTTGGCTGTAGCAAGCAAAACAGAGCCAAAGGAAATAACTATATGCAGCACTTTATAAACAAGAAACATTGACAAAGCATATAATCCACATAAGTTGAAACCACAAAAAAGAGTCACGATTTCCTTATATATTCAAAAAGATTTGAAAAAAAAATCATAAAATAAGATAACAATAATGAATAAGCCTGTTTTAATAATTTAAGAGAACACTCATACAGATATTGAGACAACTTACAGGTAGAGCCTGAAGAGCAATCAGAGCATGCCCAAGAAAAGAGGCATCCAAACTACTGGGCCTATAAGAAGGAAAATTTAATGTAACTCCAAGTTCAAGTGATCACCCAAAATTCTGTACATTGAAGACAATCTAGTGTAAAAGATAGAGACGCACCTGTCGCCAAAGAGAAAAGAGGCTTCTCCCAACTGAGTTGAAAGAGCTCCATATGCCAAGTTCGCCCTACTATAAATCTGTAAGAAAAAAGAAAGGAAAATTAAAGACTAGAAAATGATGCCTATAAGCTTAGAAATAGGTAATAGTTTAAGCTTTATGAAAATTGGAAGATATAAAAGGGAGTATTATGCCCAGTCAAATTCAAAATTCACGGGAGTTTGGAAAGGAACTTTTTCTAGAATTTGATTGCAGCTAAAAAGTCAGCAGAAAACTTCTAAATAAACAAATAAAGACAACGTTAACTAGTCAAATAAGTCCATTAAATGGCCCTATAGAATTTCGAGGAACAAGAACAGGACAGAATTAAGACCTCAGTTTCTATTCTCTCAGCATTTTCATTGGTGATCCCAAGATGACGTTTCACGGCAAGAATTTGCTTGAAATAGAGAATAGTGCCAATGGGCCATGGGAGATCAGAGAAGTAGATCTTCTGCACAGAAGTTTTGTCAGAAGCTATCCATAGTTCATATACAAGCGCATCCACAAGCCAACTGCTAATCATTGCCTTCATTGAAATCCATTCCGGGATAGAGCGAAAATCAGAATCCAAATCAACAATACCATCTTCTCTCAAGCAATTGATGACCCCACCTTTCTCATTATTGTAGGCCACATAAGAACCAGACTCAACGTATGGTATTTGATCTAAAAGAGAAGAACCATGTTTCAATCACATTGACTAAAAAAATTCTTATAAAAGAGAAGCTCAGAGCATGTTGACATATATGTTTTGTCAGGAGAAAGAGCAATTAAGAACATCTAAAAGGTGTACACAACCGATCCTATAGGCATAGCTTACAACAGCAGTACTTTTTCCTTAGCACACTATAAAATCAAATTGTGTTGCCGAAATCATTAATTCAGGATTAAGGCATCAAATTTTTTTTGTTCTAGCTAATGTTTAGCTTTGCACGTTTTCAGTGGAACCAAAACATCTCGGTCCTTGGGTTTACTTTTGGATAAAAATAAACTAAAGTAAAATGGCTCATGTGTGCTATTCATGCAAACAACAAAGAACATTTACAATCAAGGGTCACTAATAGTTTCTTAATTATTACATGGGTAAATATGCGTACATATTAAAACCCCTTTCTACTCCACTTCAATAATTGTGGAACCATAACCAATGTTACTCGTAGTTTTTACTTCACCTAAATTAACCATGTTAGATCCCGAACACTCTCCGGTTGGTACTTTCAACACTTTATTTGAGGCTAGAATCATGAGTTCAAGTAGCCAAGTACACAAATTCGAGTAACATAGATTGGAGCGATGTATAATTGTTATTTCTATCAACAATAAAGAAGTTTACTTTAGAGCTCCAAAAGATCCTAAACTTTATTAATAAAAAAAATAGAAATTGGACAACTCTTCCAAAACTAAAATACAATCCTTGTTTTAGAGAAAAACATATTCAAGTTATCAAAAAAGTGCTCAATTATTATGACTACTTGAAAGTAAGCCATGCTATGAACAGACCCGAATGGCAGATGCGTCTAAATAACAAACACACAACCTTGATGCAATACATTGTGATTTGTGACATATTTGATTGTTGTAGTTATGTTGCAACAATCATTATTTGTCTTAATCTAAAGCCTATTTTACAACCCAAACCACCTCAAATCTCTCCATACACCTCTCCTACATCAACTACTTCTCAATGTTCTATTTTGAACCTTTTGTACGCCAAATACATTCTCAAAACCCTAACATAAGAAATTTGAGTCATCAATCGAACTCTATTCAAAGACTCAACCTTTGATATGTTCTCTTCGTCAATCCATCCCTAAACATTGCTTTATTCCCTCATCTCAAATCAACCAAAGTTATCAACCTTCCCTCAAAACCCTAAATTCAAAAACCTTCAATATATATTCTTAAGAGAATCCTACTCAGATTAGATTTCCTCTAACCATTCATAAAAGAGGGGTGAAAGATTAGGGAAAGGAATCTTGAGGTAGCTAGTTGGATGAGATGATTATGCACTAGAAGAGCTACATATTTTGGTGATCGGAGAGTCTCCACAGCACGTATTTCACGACATGTAAATTGGGAAATCTGATTAACTGTTCCATGTTGATGTCGAGCACAAAAGCATTGTAACTCCCTATTGCAATTATAGATGCAACATAAGGTATTTATTTGTTAGCATTACTTACATAGAAGTCCTGGTAAATGAGGAAGGTAGGTCGCTAGCATAACTAGTCTTTTGGCATCATAGTTGTTGATGGTGTATTTAAAGCATTGTAACTTCCTACTTCCTAGCACCTAATAGCTAAGCAATTCGTTCCTCAAATTACCAAAAAGCTCAAAAAAATCTTAACCGTAGCATCTGTGATAGTTGTAGTTATGTGTGCTGCATTCTTTAGAATAACATTAGATGAATTGGTTTTCTTCAACTCAAATATCATAAGCAGTCAACCTTTGCTTTCAAATGAACATATACTTAAAACATATAAGGAAAATTACCCGAGTTATTTATCATCATGCCACCAAAAAAATCAAAATAAAGTAGTTCCCAAATATTTCTACATTGCTAACCCTAAAATACTTAGTTATTTATCATCATAAATCAAGAAAAAAACAAAAACCAGTATCACAACTAAAATACATCAATGCTCAAACAATTACCAAAAAAATAAACAAAGGGCAATGCATAAACAACAAAACCCATGAATTTTTCACTAAGTAAAGCAAAACCCAGAAAATATTACTAATAAAAAGAGGAAATAATACCTGAATCAGGAAAGGTGGAATGGAAGCACAAATCAAACGGAAGTTTAGCAAATTTGAGATAAAAATAAACAGGCAAGCAATTGGTACAAGCAGTAGGCAGTCCAAAACAGGGTTTTGTTGTAACAAGAGTTAATGTTTTTTCTCTTGATTCTTCCATTAATTTGAGCTTCTTGGTTCTTCTCAAAACAGTTGATGAAATCGAGAATTGATTCTCACAAAAAAAAAGTGGATAATCGAGCGTTACAATTTGATGATATTGACTAAAAGAGGATGAGATTAGTTTGTTTATGTTGCAAATTGCAAGAAATAGGCTTTGGCCTTTGGGAGGAACAAAACGCAGTCACAAAGAACGCCAATGGTAATATCCCCTTTTAAGGGACGGGATAATGTGGCTAACGCGACGCTTTTGGGGAATAGCTTGGGGAGGTTTATGGAGATGGAGAAGCAAAGTAAGATCCGTTTTGACAAGTCTTTACGTATCCGGGTGCAGTTGGACGTTCGTGAACCCCTTAAAGATAGTGTGAAGATTCGCATCAGAGGAGGCCAGGTGTGCACGGTTCCAGTGAAATATGAGAGGCTGCCCCTTTTTTGCTTCTATTGTGGCCGTATGGGGCATGGGTCTAACGAATGTATGGAATATAGCGGGGATTCGACACCGGAAAAAAGATTTGATGTTTCTCTTCGCGCATCTCCTTGGAAGAAAATTCAAGATGAGGGGGAGAGGGGGCCGAGTGGGGTGAACGGAGGTGGTGAGCATAGGAATGGTCCTTCTACTTTTGTTTCGAGACGGGTTGATGTTAGTAGGAAAGGCTTGGGGACGAAGACTATTGCTGCTGTGTCCGATTTTTTTGAGAGAATATCGATTGGGGATGTGCCACTTGGAGAGGGTCTGGGTAGATTAAATGAGGAAGTCAACAGTGGTTTACGAGAGGAGCTGGGCAATTTTGAGTCTAATGATGCTGTGGATGGGGACAACGGTTTCTTGGCTTCCAAAGAAGGTAGATCGGTGGCTAAGGAGGTTACCAATGGAGATGTTTCTATTATTCAGGGCCAGGAAGGGGAATGTGCTAGTGAGCAAGCTATTGCGGCCAAAGGTGTTTATGGGCGTCGATGGAAAAGGAAGCCCAGAGGCTCTTCCAGTTTTGAAGGTGGGTCAGGAGGGAGTTTCGGACAGGGAGGTAAACGTTTGGCTAGGCAGTTGGAGGAAGAGGATGTTAGTAGCGAGCTCGATTCTTTAGCGGTCAAGCGTCGGGGTGTAGCTATGGAAGTTGATGATGTTTCTAGGGAGGTCAATCTTGAGGTGGCGGGCCCCACTACTTGGGCTCTCGGGGGTCCATGTTGAAAATTTTATCTTGGAACTGTCGTGGGCTGGGGAGTCCTGCGGCGGTTAGTTCTTTGAGGGATTTAATCCGTCAAAACTCTCCTGATGTAGTGTTTTTGTGTGAAACCAAGAGTTGGGATAATGAGTTAAAGAAAGTGTTGCGGAAGGTTGAATTCGAGAATGGGGTTTGGTTTGAGGCCGACGGTCGTGCAGGGGGTTTGGCTCTTTTTTGGGCCAAGGATATTGATGTTAGGATTCGTGCTAAGGAGGCTCGTTTTATTGACTTTGAGATCAAGCATGGGTCGGGGGCTTTTTGGAGAGGCACCGGTATTTATGGTTGGTCGGATCATCGGCAAAAGGAGTTGACTTGGGCTATGATAAAAGATTTGGGGTCTAGTTCTTTGATGCCTTGGATCGTCTTTGGAGATTTTAATGAGGTTCTATACGAAGCCGAGAAAAAGGGTGGTAATCCATGCGACAATGATTCTCTTATGGGCTTTAGAGAGGCTATCGACGGGGTGGGTCTTCGGGATCTCGGATGCACCGGTTACTCTTTTACATGGTCTAATCGTCGAGCAGATAATTTTGTGGAAGAACGTTTGGACCGTGCTCTAGCAAACGAGGCTTTGATCGATTTGTTCCCTGGTTTTGAGGTTAATAATTTGATTTGGGATTCCTCCGATCACCTTCCGATTTTGATTAAGGCCAATGATGTGATTGCTAGTGACAAGTGGGATTGGATGAGGGATGAGCGGCTTTTTAAGTTTGAAGCGAAGTGGCTCCATGTGGGAGAGTTCGATGAGGTAGTTGCTCGAGCTTGGGGGGAGGCCGTGAATGCGGGGGGGTCTTCTTGGTCAGAGCGCATGCGTCTTTGTGGGCTTTCTTTGGATAAGTGGGGACGGATTACTTTCAAGCACTTACATAGACGTCATAGATGGCTTCAAAAGCGGCTAAAACGTTTGCGGTGGATGGTTCAATCTAATTCCATTCTTGAGGAGGAAAGAAGGGTGGAGGAAGAATTGCGTGATGTAAGGAAAAAAATTGAAACTGAAGCATGGCAGAGGAGTCGTCCATTTGTGCTCCGTGACGGTGACAAAAATACCGCATATTTCCATTATCGTGCCTATCATAGACGGAAGCGTAATCATATTGAAGCCCTTAAAGATTCTTCGGGAAATCTCCAAACTAGCCAAGATTCTATGATGCGTGTGGTGTGGGATTATTATAAAGATCTTTTTTCATCATCTAGAGCTCCTATTTCTTTTTCGCATATTAATAACATTGAGGCTCGGGTTAAAGATGACATGAGGGATTTTTTGCTTCGTCCTTATTCTAAAGATGAGGTCCTTTCGGCCTTGAAGAGCATGCATCCTAGCAAGTCTCCGGGGCCCGACGGTTTTCCGGTGATGTTTTACACCAAGTTTTGGAGTTTGATAGGTGATGATGTTCTGAGTATGGTTCTTAATTTTTTAAACCATGGGGGTATGCCAGCGGGGGTTAACCATACTAATGTGGTGTTAATTCCTAAAGTCAAGAAGCCTCAAGATTTAAAAGATCTTCGACCCATAAGTTTATGTAACGTGTCCTACAAAATCATGTCCAAAGTTATGGCTAATCGTCTCAAAGTGATTCTTCCCGATATTATTCAAGACAACCAAAGTGCGTTCGTTCCGGGCCGGCTCATTTCGGACAATATTTTATTAGCTTCAGAGATTTTCCATTTCTTGAAATCGAACTCGGCTAAGTCTCGTGGATATATGGCCTTAAAACTCGATATGAGTAAGGCATATGATCGGGTCGAGTGGGATTTTTTGCGGGGCATCATGATTAGATTGGGTTTTCCGATTCGATGGGTTTCGAGGGTCATGGAATGTGTATCGTCGGTGACTTATTCTTTTATGGTTAATGGTGCATTGACGGATATTTTAGCGCCTAGCCGGGGGTTGCGCCAAGGAGATCCGCTTTCCCCGTATCTTTTTCTACTTTGTGCGGAAGGCTTAGGAGCTATGATTCAAGATGCGTTTGTTAGGGGAAGTATTGGGGGTATCTCGATTTCTAGAGGGGCTCCCTCCATCACCCATCTCGTTTTTGCTGACGATAGTGTTATTTTCACCAAAGCATCTATCGATGAAGCCAAGACTATTAAGAGTATTCTTGATCGTTATGAGTGGTTATCTGGCCAAAAGATTAACCAAGATAAATGCGAGATTTCTTTTAGTAGTAAACTTAGTGGGCATGTTCGATCGCATATTAGAGGTTGTTTGGGTTTTCGGGAGGTTCCTTTTCATGATAAATATCTCGGGCTCCCTACCATTTTTGATAAGTCGAAACGGATCTCTTTTAGTTCTCTTAAAGATCGCATTTTGAGGAAACTTCATGGTTGGAAAGAGAAGATGCTATCACGAGCGGGGAAGGAAATCCTTATTAAGGCGGTTATTCAATCCATCCCCACTTTTGCCATGAGTTGTTTTAAACTCCCTAGTGGGTTATGTAAAGATATCGAGCGCATTGTGAGGAAGTTTTGGTGGGGTATTCCTAAAGATAGGAAAGGGATTCATTGGAAATCTTGGGCTCACATGTGTTTTTCTAAAGATCATGGTGGAATGGGATTTCGGGATCTTGAGCTTTTCAACCAAGCTATGTTGGCTAAACAGTTATGGCGCATCCATTCTCGACCGCATTCTCTTTTGGCTCGGGTCTTGAAAGCCCGATATTTTTCTAAGGGGGACGTTTGGACTTCCGGTGTGGGCTATAGGCCTAGTTTTGGATGGCGGAGCATTTGGGGGTCTAGGGAGTTTCTTGAAAAGGGGGTTCGATGGAAAGTGGGTAATGGAAAGTCTATCAAAGTATGGCATGACGCGTGGATTTGTGGTAGTGGGTCGGGGAGGGTTATTTCCCCTCGTCTTGGGTTTGATTTGGATACCACTCTTGATTATTTCATCAATCCGGTTACACATTCTTGGAATGAGGCTTTAGTTAGATCTTCTTTTCTCCCTTTTGAGGCGGACAAAATCCTTAATATGCCCATTAGTTCGGTTGGGGCGTGTGATGAGCGTTGTTGGGCGCTTAGCTCGGATGGCATGTTTAGGGTTAAAGACGTCTATTCTTACATTTCTCTTTCTAATGAGGTTGTTTCTTGTTCTTCAGGTCCCGATCCGGTGTGGAAGAAGATATGGAAGCTTAAAGTTCCCCCGAAAGTTCGTGAGTTCGTTTGGCGGGCAAGTTGGGACATAATTCCACACGGAGTCAATTTGAGGAAGCGTGGTGTTTCTGATTTTGTGTGCTGCGTTCGTTGCGGATTGCCGGAAGACTTGGCTCACATTCTTCGGGACTGTGCGTGGGCTTCTAGTTTCTGGACAGAAGCCAACTGTGATGCCCCTAGTTCTTTGACAAATTCTTTTCGTGATTGGCTCGATGACACACTTTGTAAGCATGGATGGGCAGCTGCTGAGAGATTTTCGGTCCTTTGTTGGCAGCTTTGGAAGTTGCGGAACGACATGGTGTTTGAGCATATTGATACTCATCCTCGTCTTGGGGTTCATCGTGCTCTTGATTGGGCTGCTGAGTATAGACTTGCTATGGGGAGATCGTGCAAGCAGGCTGCTGCCCCGTGTTCTGTTTCTTGGCAGCGGCCTCCTAGTGATGTGGTCAAGTTAAATTTCGATGCTGCCTATAATAAGGAGGAAGATAAGTATGGTTTGGGTTTCATTGCTCGGGATTCCAATGGTGATTTTCTTTTGGCCGGCTCGAGGACTATTTGGCATTGTGGGTCTGTTGAGGAAGCTGAAGCCAAAGCCTTAGCATGGGCTGTTTCTGTGGCCGCTTCTCATCCGTGGTCTAGCATCATTTTGGAGGGGGATTGCAAGACGATCATTGATTCTTTAAATGGTAAAGGGAGTCGACATTATTTGGTCCAAGCCATTCTCGATAATTTGTTGGTTGTTGGAGCTCATTATTCCTCCCTTGTGTTTTCCTTTTGTTATAGAGCGTGTAATAGTGGAGCCCATAGGTTGGCTCGTTGGGCCGTGAGTGGCGTTGTTGATAGGGTTTGGGCCGAGTGTCCTGTTTGGCTTAGTGACATTTTGTACTCTGATATTATTTCATCTTAATCTAAGCCTCCCTTTCGTTTCAAAAAAAAATCTATTCTTGCTTTATTTCAAATAGTTTATCTACATAGTAATTAGGGTTTAATGTCAACTTTCTGAGTTTTTTTTTTTTTTTTTTGCTAAATGGTGCTTACTGGATTAACAAAAGAGTAATCTCATAAAGGTAATTACGACATTTGTTTTTTTGAAAAATTATCGTTATGATGGGTAAACATGACGCTAAATTTATTTTCGGTTTATGTGTCGGGAAATAGGCGAATAAGTACTTGTTTCGACCGGATTTTTGAAAGAGTTTCCTCATAAGAGTAATCACAACGTCCCTTTTTTAGAAAAAAAATTATTTTAATGGGTAAAAATAACATCAAATATCTTTTATTTTATTATGTTAAATTATGTGTTTTAATTTTAATTTTTTAAAAAACAAGGACCAATGATTATTACAACATATATGGGCGTTAATAAATTAAAACTTTATTATAATGCCAACAATTTGAATAAAAACAAAAATATTACAACATTTATAGGCGTTAATGAATTAAATTGTGAATTAAACGTTAAAATGGTGAATTAAACAAAAACTTAATGCTACCATGTGGAAAAATCTTATAAAATAATGAATTAAGCGGAATTTAACATGAATTTAACGAAAAATACTACGGCAATTAGATAGCCCATAAACTGAATGCTACCATGTGGAATTTTCTTAAAAAAGTACTACCACTGAAATTTCATTAAAACAAAATGCTACCACTTGAAATTTGCCTAAAATTAACTTCAAAAAAGATATAACCAAACACCCAAAATAGTTTATTAACCAAATGTCCATTCCATTTGGCCTTTCTCTAAGTGGGAGACTTTGGTGCTCTATTTTTATCAATGTAATAATAGTTAAAAACTTAACAAAATGCCAGCACACTAATGATATTTTTTAAAAAGGGACTAAAGGAACCAACCCGGCAACCTACCATTCAAAATGCCAATTTCAACCCAATAATGATAATGTGTCATACATATAGCTAATCCTTAGAATACCTAAAAGGCTAAAACCATTATTTTTTGGTAAACTTAAGCTTCTAAATTCTAACTATGAAGGTTTCTACAAAGAAAAATGTACAAAGGGAAATCAAACATCTTCGTTACCAACTTCGTGTGATCATGAAGGATATTCATGGCCACATCGAGTGTCTGCAACGAGTGATCAAAACCTCCGAACATAGTGCTAAATGCGCGGTGTTACATAGTGACATATACGCGCTTTGGCACAGGGTTTGGTTAACTATAAGTGAAGGATCACCAACTTATAACCTTTCTAAAGCTAAGGTTATGGTTCAAGAGTTGAGGAATAAAGTGGATGAATTTGGGCATTATTCCATGTGTCTCACATTTGAAATGTCCCCTTTTATTCCACCAGGTTATTTCTTTTATTCCACATTGAATTATAATACAGTAAGTTACAAGTATTTTTGTTTTTAATACAAAGGCTATATTTGGTTTGTTTCAAATATGTTGATCTGATCTATCTGATTTGATCTGATTTGTATAAGATCTTATATGATCTAGAATAAACAAAAGTGATAAACTGAACATAGCCTATTAACTTCTTATGAGTTTTATGTTTTGTGAAGAAGAAACCAGGCAATAGATCTTAGAAGACATAAGGGTAGTACTATTTCTGTAAATTGGTGTAATTGGAGTTGGATTACACACTAAATATGTTTCTGCACATTTGATCTTGTTCGGAGACTGATTGCATCACAGATAAGTCTGCTGTTTCATTTTTATTATAAGTTCTAGATCTGAATTTTCTGCTACAAGATTTGGTTTCAATTTTGATTGAAAAAGTTCGATTAGCGGTGTTTGTTGTTGGCTTTTGGATTTACTTTTAGTTGGTTGGTTGATCAAACAGAAACGAAAGGTTTTTGATTAGCGGCTTTGCAGCCAGCTAAAAATGTGGCTTTTAAGCTAAAATGAAAAGAAAAGCTCTGACCGGCAATTGGCTTGACATCAAACAACCAATATCAAAATATACCAAACATCTTCATAAACAGGTGTCTCATACAACAACTTAAAAGCTAACAAAAACAGTCAACTCTTAAAGGCTTCAGCTTCAGTTGGCCAAAAAAGTCATTAAAAAGCCAACGGTCAACAACAAACAACAAACTGCTAAACACCCGTCAAAATGTGATTGGTTTGGTTGATCTGACTTGTCATTTAATTCAGTTGTGAGCCCTTTAGTGAAAGCAAGCAGCTCGAGTGACACAATCATAAACATTGAAGGAGGTGATGAGCCTGGTGACTCGAGGTTGGCTCACGACAACATGCTACCCCAGTGGGTGGCCAAACTGATGTTGGGCCTTTCGGGTCAGATGGTGATCCAACTTCTAATGACTCAAGCGAATGACAGAAGCCCGACAGCCAAAGTAGGCCTAGCAGCTGTAAAGGTAGCTAATGCTGTTGGGTTCATCTGTTTATTATTGGGCTTGAATATCTGTCGGAGAAGATCACTGGCGGCATCTGCTAACGTCTTACAGCGAATAGGTGTCGTGTTGGTGGCAATCGGGCTCATCTTAGCGATGACAGTTGATCTTTCTGTCAGCTATGTGGTGATGTGCACACTCCTGTTAGGGGTACCTGTTACTATTGTATTATCAGCTATGTAATACTCCTTTGGTCTCCAAGTAAACAGTCCATCCTAGTGCATAACTGATGGGGAAATAGGGTAGTGCTGGAGATATTGTTGGGATGAGTTATCTCACATTAACAAATTGAAAATGGTGTGCACGCTTTATAAGTTATTAGAGTCGTTCTTCCTATTGCCATATGGTTTTGGGATAATATTATGTCCTTGGCTTATGAAGTGTGTGAACCTTGTGTCTCTCTGTTAATGTGCTGACATTCACCATAAGTCCAGCTTAATTTAACAGAAATGTGCTTTGTACATGGATTAAATGATTCATGTCATACATATTATGAGAATATAGACTTCTTTGTTTGAGATCGTCTTATCGAAAGATGGTCTCTCATCTCTCACAAGAGTAGGTCAGATCCATTTTGTGAATATCAATTTTAAGGCAAATTAATGCATTTCCAAGCTATAATAACATCATATTTTCTAACACTTTGCCTTGCTCTTTGTGGAGACAAACGTCATTACTCATTTACTTATACTTAATTAATAATGCTATGAAATGTTTCTATATTATTAATTGTTATGCTAATGAAGCAAATGATCAAAGTTACTTAGCTTTAATATTAAAGCGGTATCTAATTCACGTTGATTTAATTGATTACTTTGTTTACTAATTAAAATTGACATTTACAGATTTTAGAATTATAATTAGTTTTTACTGATTATACTTAATTTTTAATTTACTAATCAAGATTAAATTTTATTGAATGTAAATAATTCAAATTCAATATGATATCAATTCTTCTCAATTTATATACTAAATTTTTTTATTGGGAGTGTTTTGATGATTAAAACTGAAATCAAATTAAGCCAAAAATTCCGGTTAGAATCAGACAGGATCGTCTACTACTCTACTTCATCAGATTCGACCATACTATTCTACAACGGTATGGTATGGTCTGGTCTATAGTTTTTTTATTCTAATACTTTTTTCTAAATTAATTTATGTGTTTATGCAAATATTTCGCACCTATAATCACCAAATATAATAATTTATAATTATTAATTATTAATTATAAACAATAAAATCATAGATTATACTAAAAGGCTTGGAAAATTCCAAGTGTAACACATTAAGAGGGTTTCCTATATAAAACTCATTTCTTAACTAAAGAAATAATATAGCATTTATTTTAGACCAAGATTTCTACTCTTAAAATTATCTTTGACTAGCAATATTTATAATTAAATCGAGTAAATAAGATAATATAATATAGTATATAATATATTATTGACAATTTCTAAAATTTCAAAGTTCATTTATACATATAATTGTCAATTTCACCATATTATCTACATCACATTATATAAAAGGCCTAAAAAGTTTTAAGTGTCACAATTTAGAGGTTTTTATTTTTTGAATGTATCTTATTTATTGGCTAAAATTTAACATGATATTTGATCTTGACTAATATTTATACTATTAAAGTATTTTTTGACTAGCAATAATTTATTAGTTTATTTGAGTAAATTAGAAAACATAATAATATAATATACAGCATTATAATACATGTAATATCAAAATTGAGTATTTCTACTGCAACTTTATTTTTTTAATATCATATGTTTATAGACGTTGATGCTAAAAAACCGTACAATGCACAGGTTTTTCCGCTAGTACTCTATAAAAAAATGAAACATTGTATAACTTCAGGGAGAAATGTAGTATACAATAAAATGTCGCTTTCATTCATTGCTGCTCTATTAACCAAAACTTTTACTCGATAATTTCTACCAAACAAAGATTCATAAAATACATGAGCATCGATTATGCGAGATACGAAAAATAAAATTTTAGAAACGAGTTTTACGTTTACGGGCTGTGTATTTTGTATCTGCAGGTACTGTGGCACCCTTTCTTCTCATCTGTTCTTTTTTCCGAATAACCCAATCTTTTCCTTTAGTTTTCTTGTCCAGCCTCTGCTTTTTTCTGGGTCGATGTCTGTCTGAAACAGAAACCTATACGCCAGCAATGAAATTTCCGTGAGACAAGTGAATACAACATTTCGTTGTATTAAGCCAATCACTGGCTCTCACCTACGCAGATTTCGAAAGTCGTATGTACCAAGTACCAACCTTACCCTTGTAATAACAAAGAGTTGTTTTCAAATGACTCTTAAAATATATGTAGCAAAAATGGTTGTGAAATATGAAAGCAATAAGGACACAGTTTTCATGCTCATATTTAAACTGACCGTTTTATTTTCTTCGTCTCCACTACTTTCATCATCGGAGCAAAACTCTCCATCTTCACCTTTAGCTTTTGGAACAGCTGCGCTCAAGGATGGTGGACCACAAGTGAGGACGAGGTATTCTTTTCGACTTTTTGTACTGCAATGTAGTGATAATAAGAATCTATATTAGCTTCTAAAGAGTATCATTCAAAGAATGATTCAATCAGCCGCTACTTGACCACGAGAATGATCAAGAGCTATACAAAATTTTGTCTAATTACAAATAATAATGCGGAAATTAAACTACAAATATAAGTATGATCTTTGTAGTGTCTCCTTTGTGTATGGCAATGGACTCCTTGCTTGAATTAAACGAGCATCACCTTGCTTGAATGAGCACATGGTCGAGCAGCTCAGATTTTGTTCTCGTTGTTACGTTTTTGCTTAGTTTATGCTTTAAGCCTTTGGAGAATGTCCTACATGCTCTAAATACTCAACATGGACTAGATTTATTTGTTCTCAAATCACCCACGAAGATAGCGACATGCCTACTACGATAAATTGTCTCTCAGGCATGGAATAAAAACTCCCCCGTTACGTTACGTAACGCCCGTTATATAACCTGTTTGAAAGTTGCCGCGACGTTAAATCCCGTTATATAACGGTCCACGAAATTTCACGGTCAAAACGCCGCGTTGACCGTTATATAACGTGTAACGCCCGTTATTTTACCGTTATAACGCTATTTCACCGTTACAACGTTATTTGTCTTCCCTTTAAAATTTTATTAATACCCATTAACTTTATTTATTATGATTACTAAATTGATAGTCATTAATAATTTTAGTTTATAAACAAAATAATTAACTAATAACTAATAAGTTAACTAATTATATACTAATAAAAGAATCAAATATTGCAATTATAATAGCTAGTTGCATATTATTGCATAATAATAGTAGTTCAACAACAAAAATGCATTTATAAGTTCAAAACCCCTTATGTGATTTTTTTTTTCCAAAAATCACACCGCATCGGCCGCAATTTGCGTTATTTATCCGTTATAGCCGCTTTCCGCGACACCGCGACCGTTTCCGCAAACGCATCCGCGTCCGTGATTTTTTTCCATGCTCTCAGGTGAACAAAAAAAAAATATGCAGAAGATGAAGTTTACCTATGGGGATAGTCAACTACAACACCACCAGCAAATCCAGCACGCATTGCAAATCCTAGAATAAGTTCACGCTGAGCCACGTTTTGGGGATAAACCTGAAGTACTGCTCTAGCCCCTCTTGCGAGGCACCTATATAATGATCCAAAGAATGCCCTGCAGCCAATGCGACACTTATTTGGTCACAAAATGTGCAGCGAATCACCATAGTATTGTTTACACAATTCCATGGAGGAGAGAGTTTACAAAAGATGCCACTCGGTAGATAAATGAGAACAAAAGGAGGTTGAATATATGAAGAAAACTTCTTCAACGTTTTCAATCAAGCATAAAGGTTAACATACTGAATGACCGAACACTCAAAACAGCAGAACAAAATAAGCAATTGGAAATGACATTGTAATATAAAACAACCCTTACTTCAGTCTTAAACGGGGCTCGTGGGAGGACTTATCTGCATTGCATAGCCACTGTTTGATCAAAATAAAACAGAAAAGTGAAAAACTACCGTATAAGGAATTGAGATAAAAACAAGGAAATCTAACGACAAATAAACATATTAATAAAAGATATAAATTTGAATCATTATTGCAATGAATTTAACTACTGTGAAATGATTGACTAAGTCGCTATTTCATGAAAGGACGGTCAACATTTTGTACCACATCAATCTCAATTTCCACTAACGCCTTTTCTTTTCATCTAGAAAAAAAAATTTGTACAGAAAATAGATCATACAAAAGCTACCAAGTTCAACTAATAATAAGTTCAAAACAGGGAAGTTCATATGAAAAGTTTTAATGAGAAAACAACAAAGGTTAAGCATGTAAATGATCATTTGATTGATGAGCAGGCACAAGTTTCAATTATATAGATGATCCAAATCGTTCATCAAGGGTGGTTTCTCCACATGATGGAGAACAGAACCTAATATTTGGGAATATAAGGCTTTATAAGAACGAGACAGTGAGTCATACACGTAGCGAGAAGCCTTATTCTCCAACCAACATTGCTTCAATAACTGATAAGTGCAATTATTTGCACTTATTGCTATCATTTATATGCTCCTTTTTGGGTGTTTAGTGGTGTTTCAGGGTCATTTTTAGCTTATTGGCCCCAATTGGTGACCCATGGACAATTTGTGGGATAATGAGTTAATCATGACAAATTAGAGTTATTTTGTGAATTTTATGGCTAATCTTGTACATGGGACATACAGAAAGAATCAAGCTCTTGAAATCATCGAACCTTGTGAAGTGAAGATCCAAAGATTAAATTTTGCAAGCAAAATTGTCTCAGAGCATAGGAGCCGAGTCGGCTAAGGTGAAGGTTTTTTGTCCTCGACGACACGATGTTGAAGAAAGAGATCAAAAAATTTTCCACAGATAAAAGCCGAGTCGGCTGTGAGGGGGTTGTCATGACCGCCGACTTGGCGGTTGGTTCTGACTATTTATCATTTTTTCAGAAGAGAACGCCAACTCGGCGTAAGGATGAAACAAGGTACCGCCGACTCGGCGGTGAAGACTGCCAAAGTTCCTACTTTTCCTGAAAATATAAAGCCGACTCGGCTGTGGTCATATATTCATGACCGCCGACTCGGAAGAGATCAAAATTGGTTGCGAAGTGACTTTAGCGGCGGTTTTTCATTAAGCCTTAGGTTTATTTCCTCTTAGTGATTTAAATAGACCCTTAATTGTTGATTAGGTTTCTCTCCGCTTCCGTCTCTCTTAGACTACCTTCACTTTAATTTGTTAGGTTTGCTCTTTAATTCTTCCTTTAGTTTAGCTTTTTCATGAAGTTTGTCATCAATCTTTTTTCAAGGATTGTAATTTTCTTATAGTCTTTTAATTTTCTTTGCATTTTAATTCCTTGTATTAGTTTTAATCCTTCATTAGTGAATCTTAATTGGTTTACATTAATCATCTTTTAATAATAACTAGTTTTGTCCTTCATTTATTGCTCTTTTATTCAATTGTTGTGTTCTTTAGCATTTAATTATTGCTTCTCTTGAGATTATTATTATTTTCATATTTAATCACGTCTAGTATCATCCTAGCGTTTATGTTTATTGTTTTCACCATGGATAGTGAGTAAATCCATTTTCTAGAGTTAGGGTTTGAAACTATAAGTCAAGTATGATTTAATGATTGAAAGTGTATGAAATTAGGATTAATCATTAAAGTGGATAACCCTAAATCAAATATGCTTTGTCGGACTAGTCAATAGAACTAGTGTGTGAGATTATGATCGACTTTGCTTTAGGGTAAATTTTAGTTAAATTCTTATTAATTTGTTCAATAAAACTAGCGTGTGAGAATTGAATTAGCAGGGTCTAAATCTTATAGTTAATCAACAGAGCAAGAGTTTGAAATTAACAAGATCATATTTGACCACGTAATCAATCCGACATTTCATAGACATTAATGAGAATTTGATCACACAAGACTTTAGGGGAATGCCAACATCCTAAATCTCTTTATTATATAGTTTTATTCCATATTGCATTTGTAGTTTGATAGCTAAACAACCAACCAAAGATTTTTGTTTCCTCCTTGAGCAAAATAATTAGTAGAAATTAGCACGTTTCGTGTCCTAGCTTCCTTGTGTTTAACCCGCGACTACATGTACACCGTGCGCTTGCGGTTAAATAAATTTTGCACATCAATAACATAGCGTAGGATCTTTCAGAAAATAATATAAATAGAAAAGAAGCTGAAAAATAACCTGGACGGCAGAGATACTAATTGCACCATCAATAACTCCAGGACGAAGACCAAGCCCCTAGAGAAATTAAATAAATAAACATATAAGTTCACTCACACAATTTAAAGGAAATGTTTGGATCAATATTGTATTAAATTATATAGAAGGTCAGGTTACACTTATCCAACAAAGAAACTAACTTGACAAAAGTAGAATGTAAGCAATCCTTATCAACTGCTAGTTCTAGTCAATTTGACAATGAGATATATAAACATATAAGTTCACTCACACAATTTAAAGGAAATGTTTGGATCAATATTGTATTACGTTATATAGAAGGTCAGGTTACACTTATCCAACAAAGAAATTAAATTGACAAAAGTACACTGTAAGCAATCCTTAGCAATTGCCAGTTCCAGTCGATTTGACAATTTCACCAAAAATATAACAACCTAACACAAAATATCATGCACCTCACCATACCAGAAGTTCCATTTTAGTTGACTTCAAAAAATTGTTTTATCTAAAAGAAAAATTGCTTCCTAACTATATATCACAAAGCTACCTGACCCATGTCTGCAAGAAGAAGATCACCCTCAGCCTCTCGCTCCACAGCAACATCTGGCATAGCAGAAAAGAGAGAAAAAGAACGATTAAAGCATCAATTTCTACTGCAAATATTAACAAAAACGAAAAGGCAAAAAGATGAATTTGAGATACCTAGCATTGCTTGGGAAATATCTAAACCAATCCAATTATGCCCATTCTCAGATAATGTCTCTCCACTGAGCCCAGATCCACAACCTAGAAAGAGAAACAAAAGAAATGTGATACGACTCGTATTAAGCCTCCTATTCGTTTTACATACAGCAGAAAAAGGGGTCTAGCAGCTTCTTGAGTTTTCCATAGAAAGTTGTTATGCTGAGGTGTCAATTGGTTATGCAAATTGGTTATGCCATTTATCAGTTTGTTATGGCATGGTTATGAGCTGGCCTTAAGTTTGTTATTTCACTTTTGAGTAGTATATAAACAAAGGGGTAAAGTGTAATGAAATCATGAAAAGAGTATTGTATTCTCATATATGGTGTAATGGAGTAATGAGCCACTCGAAGTGCTCACAGTAATACAATAATCTTTGCCCTATTCTGTTTTCTCTTCTTTCTACTAGTCTGCTTCTTCTTCCTTATTCTTTTCTTACTATTTGAATAGCTTGTGCGTATCATTTGGTATCAGAGCATTCATGCCTCCCACTCAATCCGCCCGTTTGGATCTTCACGAAACTGAGATCCAGCAGTTAAAAGAATCCTTACCCAACCAAATACAAAACCTCTCCCAAAATTTCGAAGAACGTTTGAACCTTATGATGGCATGGATCCAGAATAAACTGGATGATGAGCAAAATAGGGCTCGAGAAGCCCAGACCAAGTTACTGGAGGAGATAAGGAGTGCGAATACTCAGAGGAGGGAAGGGGAGTTCGTTCAAGGAAGTCCGAATAAATCAGAGAATATATTCTCACCTGGCGGTGGGTTTAATATGCCCAGGGATGTACGTACGTTTGGAGAACAACAAGCAAGTAGGGATGGGAATGCGGGACGGTTCCGGCGACTGGAGTTACCGGTGTTTATGGGCGACAATCCCGATGCATGGATTGTGAAAGCGGAGCGTTATTTTCAGTGTTATCAGCTGAATGAAGAGGAGAAGGTTGAGGCGGCGGTGATGGGGCTTGAGGGAGACGCCTTGCTCTGGTTTCAATGGGAGCATGGTCGGCGGCCTATTCTACGGTGGAGAGAGATGAAGGAGCTACTCTTGCGTCGATTTCGGGCGCGAAAAGCCGGATCGCTGTGTGAGCAATTGTTGGATGTCGTTCAGGATGGGCCGGTGGAGGAGTACAGTAAGAAATTTGCCTTAATGGCAACCCCCCTGAAAAATGTTGATGAAGATATGTTAATGGCGGCTTATATGAAGGGGTTGGATGAACGGGTACGGACGGAGTTACGAGTACTTGGCCCTTATAATTTGGAGCAGGCAATGGATTGGGTGGTAAATATAGAAGAAAAAATCATGAGTCACTATGGCCCCACCACTCACTGGAACAAATCCTTAGAATACCCCACGCGTCCCACTAACCAAATTATCAGAATCCCAAATATAAAAACCTCAAACCCATCTTCCTCACACTCACAACCTTTCCCACCTAACCCAAAAATATCCCCATACCCAAACACAAATCCAGCTACAAAAAAACCAAATATCCGTCGTCTCTCTGATCGTGAATTCCAAGAAAAGCGAGAAAAGGGTCTCTGCTTCAAATGCGACGAGAAATGGCACTTGGGCCACGTTTGTAAAAAGAAGGAACTTAATCTCTTGATTTTTCATGACGAGGAGTTGCATGTGGAAGAGGTACTGGAAGAAGAGGCGTCGGAGGACACTCAATACAGTGACCCAGTAAGTATTTCACTTAATTCCTTAGCTGGGTTAGATAATCCTCGGACTATGAAGATGCGGGGTAGGGTGGGCACTCGAGATGTTGTCGTGATGGTTGACAGCGGGGCCACACACAATTTCATTTCTCAGTCCTTGGTTGCGGAGTTAGGGTTACCGGTGGACACTCTTAGTGTTTTTGGAGTAACATTGGGTCATGGGAAGACCGTCCAGGGCCGGGGTCAGTGTAAGTCGGTGGAGTTGGAGTTGGGTGATGGCACGTTTTCAGAATCATTTTATGTTTTTGATTTGGGTAGTTCCGATATGATATTAGGCATGGAGTGGTTGGAATCTTTGGGGACCGTAGTCACAAATTGGCGTTTACAGAAGATGCAGTTTGTCTATCAGGGCAAATCAATTGTGTTGCAGGGTGATTTGTCTCTTGAACGTTCGAAAATCACTCTTAAGGCGATGTTGAAGTCAATTCGTAAGGCTGGCCATGGTGTATTAATTGAGTTACAGGCTTTGTCTCCGGCGATGGGGTTCCTGCCTTCCCCAAATGTTCCCACATTTTTAGAAGAGGTGTTGCACAAATATATGTCCGTTTTTCAAGATCCTCAGGGTCTACCTCCTCTACGTGGCCATGAACATCACATCGTGCTCAAGGAGGGGGTTAATCCTATTAGCGTACGGCCATATCGGTACCCCCAGGTGCAGAAGGATGAATTGAGCGCTTAGTAGAGGACATGTTAAAAGCTGAGATCATCAAACCGTCTACTTCCCCCTATTCCAGTCCGGTTCTCTTGGTAAAGAAAAAAGATGGCTCGTGGCGTTTCTGTATTGACTACCGTGCCCTCAACAAGGAAATTGTCCCCGACAAATATCCTATCCCAGTTATTGATGAACTCCTAGACGAGTTACATGGAGCTTGCCTTTTCTCAAAGCTCGATCTAAAATCGGGCTACCATCAAATTCGTGTGTGCCCGGAGGATACTCATAAAACGGCTTTCCGCACTCATGAAGGCCATTACGAGTTCTTAGTGATGCCATTCGGCCTCACAAACGCTCCCGCCACCTTCCAGTCCTTAATGAACGACATATTCCGCCCCTTCTTACGGAGGTTTGTACTTGTTTTTTTCGATGATATTCTTGTTTACAGTCGGTCTATGGCTGAGCACATTCAACACTTGGAGTTGGTTTTGTCTACTCTTAGTGAAAATCAGTTGGTTGCTAATTGGAAGAAATGCTCCTTTGGGCAAACTGAGATGGCTTATTTAGGACACATCGTGTCAGCTGGGGGTGTATCGGTTGATCAGGAGAAAATTCAGGCCATGGTTCGTTGGCCACTTCCCACTACCTTGTGTGAACTTCGCGGTTTTTTGGGGCTGACAGTGTATTATCGCAAGTTTATCAAAGCTTATGCGCAGATTGCCTCTCCATTGACCCAACAGCTTCGCAAAGACTGTTTTGCTTGGTCTGATGAAGCTACTACTGCTTTTGAACATTTAAAGGCTGCCCTCAGTTCAGCTCCTGTGTTACGGATGCCCGATTTTTCTGTCCCCTTTGTCATTGAAGCTGATGCGTCTGGCCATGGTTTAGGTGCGGTGCTTATGCAGGAGGCACATCCTATTGCATACTTTAGTAAAGGCTTGGGTCCGCGGGGTCAATGTAAACCCATCTATGAAAAGGAGCTGATGGCTATTGTACTTGCGGTTCAGAAGTGGCATCATTATCTTTTGGGTCGTCCTTTCGTCATATGGAGTGACCAACTTAGTCTGAAATTTATTATGGAGCAACGGGAAGTTGGGACGGATTATCAGAAATGGGTCAGCAAACTTTTGGGGTTCAATTTCACCATCAAATACAAACCGGGCTCTTCCAATTCTGCTGCTGACGCTCTCTCTCGCCATCCTTCGCTGAGTCAGTTGGTCCTTGGGTCTCTTTTGACCTCTTCTCGCATTCCTTGGGATGACTTGGTCGTTGAAATTCAGAATGACCCCTTGCTCCACAAAATTCACACTGATTTGGTTCAAGGTAATCATTCTTACCCTAATTTTCATTTGGTGGATGGGTTACTGTATCACAAAAATCGTCGTGTTTTGTCTAAGCATTCTGTTCATATTGCGGAATTGTTGCACGAGTATCATGACTCTGCCATTGGGGTCATACCGGCGAATTCAAAACATTACAGCGCATATCCACGGACTGGTATTGGGAGGGCATGAGACAACGAGTTGCTCAATACGTTCGTGAATGCAGTGTGTGTCAACAGCAGAAAACCTCTCAATTGCAACCGGCTGGTCTCTTGCAGCCTCTTCCTAGTCCTTCACAGGTTTGGGAGGATTTGACGATGGATTTTATCGAAGCCTTACCCAAGTCCGGGGGATTTGATACGATCTTGGTTGTGGTCGACCGTTTGACTAAATATGCTCATTTTATTGGGTTAAAACATCCGTTCTCGGCTCCTACTGTAGCGGCTGCCTTTATCCAACACATTGTCCGATTACATGGGTTTCCGGCTTCTATTGTCTCGGATCGGGACAAGATCTTTATGAGTCTTTTTTGGAAGGAATTATTTCGTTTGCAAGGAACGGTATTGCGGCGTAGCACGGCCTACCACCCTCAAACAGATGGCCAAACGGAGGTTGTTAATCGCACCTTGGAGACCTACCTTCGCTGCTTCATCCAAGGCAAGCCTCATCAATGGTCCAAGTGGTTGCATTGGGCTGAATTTTGCTATAACACAGCCTCTCATTCTGCCATCAATATGTCTCCTTTTCAGGCCCTCTATGGGCGTACACCACCCCCATTGGTTCGTTTTGAGTCCCACTCTACTGTTGTGGATAGTTTGGAATCTCTGTTATGGCTTCGCGATGCTGTGATTGATGAGCTTAAATTCCATCTTGTTCGTGCTCAGCATCGAATGAAAGTTCGCGCTGATACTCACCGTAGGGAGCTGCACTTTGATATTGGTGATATGGTCTTTTTGAAATTGCAGCCTTATCGTCAAACATCCTTGGCTAAGCGCCCTTGTGATAAGCTGGCACCACGTTTTTATGGCCCTTTTGAAGTTCTGGAGAAGGTTGGCCTAGTTGCTTATAAGCTGAAACTTCCTGATGATTGTCGCATTCACCCCGTGTTCCATGTCTCGCAATTAAAGAAGGCTGTGGGATCTGCCTTACCTCCTGCCACTATTCCCCCTCAGTTGTCCTCTTCCTTGGAGCTGCTGTCTGTTCCAGCTGAGGTGTTGGATGTCAAGTTTGCTCACCCTGGGTCCTCGATTATTGATCAGGTTCTCATTCGTTGGGCTGATCTGCCTGTTTCTGATGCTACATGGGAGCATTATGCTAATGTGACTGCTCATTTTCCTTCCTTTTCACTTGAGGACAAGGTGAAAGTTTGGGCGGCGGGTAATGATACGACTCGTATTAAGCCTCCTATTCGTTTTACATACAGCAGAAAAAGGGGTCTAGCAGCTTCTTGAGTTTTCCATAGAAAGTTGTTATGCTGAGGTGTCAATTGGTTATGCAAATTGGTTATGCCATTTATCAGTTTGTTATGGCATGGTTATGAGCTGGCCTTAAGTTTGTTATTTCACTTTTGAGTAGTATATAAACAAAGGGGTAAAGTGTAATGAAATCATGAAAAGAGTATTGTATTCTCATATATGGTGTAATGGAGTAATGAGCCACTCGAAGTGCTCACAGTAATACAATAATCTTTGCCCTATTCTGTTTTCTCTTCTTTCTACTAGTCTGTTTCTTCTTCCTTATTCTTTTCTTACTATTTGAATAGCTTGTGCGTATCAAAATGTTATTCCACTTGAGCCACACCTCTGCACTCCAACATGCATACATTATAAAAAGACACTTCCGACTTAGATTCCTTATTGGTATGTTTAGGAATGATGATTTCATTTGCAAATATGGATTTGACTTAAAGTTAGTATTTGGCAATAACAAGATTTTAAATTTGGATTTGAGCCAAATCCACCAATGTTATAAAGTAGTTGATCAAAATGAGGATTTGAGAACGACACCCCAATCCTTGTCATTTCAAATTCTTCATTATGATTTCATAATTGAAATCCATAATTTGAAATGAAATGTGTGTTTCCAAACGCATCCTATGGTAAATTTACCATTATATAGATGCATCAATACATTGTAGATCGAACAATTTCAACAGATTTATCATGAAGCTAATACAAACTATTAAAAAACACCCCAACAAATGAAACTATTAAAATTAAATCACTCTTGTTCAAGATAAACAAATGTATCCTATAATTGAAGCAACGTCCTCTTGGAGATCTAGAAATCCCATCATAAACCAAATAGAAAGAACAAAGATAATGTGTACAACACTCACTATCTGCGTATTGTTTCTGCTAAGAAAGGAAACTCCTCTTCACTCTTAGTACATGATACAAGTTGCACTAGTAAAACCAATAAATAACATTAAATTATACATGTCATTCTTCCATCATCCGAAAACCAAAACCCACCTCCATTTATAATTTGTAATTGCTTTGAAAGAAAAAATAACAAACAAAGATGAAAAAAGAAAATGAAGGCTATTCTACCAATGTCAAGGAGCAATCTAGGAACTCCATCATCAGGCAAGGCAAGCAACTCCAGTGCTCTTTCAGATAATTTCGCCTGCAAATCATAACCCGTAAATATATCATCAGTATCTGTCTAATGAAACAACTACATAGTTTCTCAAACATCAAACAATACGATATATTCAAGTCCAAAGAAACAAATAAAGCAAAGTTTATCCATAGTCTATTGCTATCACAAAATTCCCAAAAGGCATAACAAACTATTCAATGACATTTTTGCAGTGTATTTTCAAAACATTATTTTATAGTCCGGCCCTGAAAATTTTTCGATCATATATTGTTAGTATTACTTCATATTTTTCCGGCCCCTTTGGCTTTTATTTTCTGACTTTGCCCTTAAATTAAATACATTCACCCCTTCTTTTTACTTTTCCTTCACTCCAAGATCGGTTTTGTCATATTACTAACCACTTCATGCTTTAGTTCTAGGATGTGATGAAGTTGAACTTGTTGTCAGTTGTCACTCATCTATCACAACTCTACTCCTTTAAGGAACTTAAAAGTCAAAATTACCCCAGTTTGGACCATGATTCAAATCATATTATCTAATAATTCTCAAAGATAAATTTTCCTTGAATTCAACATTCAAAAATCATCATACAACATTACAACCTTTAAAGCTTCTAAATTTCTTAAGAAAAACAAACAATATAAACAGTAATTTGGTTAAAAAATTTCTTGGCTACCTTGAATGCCATGTTTGACAACCTCCGATCATTTCATTTTGTTCATAAAATTCATTTCAATGCATTACCAATGGGAGAGATGGTATTAGATTGTAATGGAAATTTGTGAACAAAAAAACTTTTTTATGATCTAAGTTTCATCACCATGGCAATCACATGAAAATTTGATGGAATTTTAAACTATAAATCATTCTCATTACCACCATTTAGTACCACTAACCAAACGGGCTGTAAATGTCAAATTCACCCCACAAAGACAATAATTTAAAAAATGTTTAATTAATCTCAAACATTTATTTTCCTCGAATATAAGATTCAAAAATCATCATACAAACCCTTCCAAGCTTGTAAAACTTTTCTGTAGCAAAACAAACAAATAAAAAAATCTCAACAACAAAGCATCTATGACATTTTCAAACCCAAAAAAAACCACATCATCAAGTGACCGATTCCTATTCCTCTAAGTTCCCATTTTTTCTGTCATGAAATTGGTTGCGCACATACTCAAAACTCAAAATCACCACGAAAGAACAAATGGATTTTCCAATAATGGAAAATAAATTGCACGAAAAAATTCTAAATAAAATTAGTGATACAATCATACAGCTAGATGACGCAATCGAAGGAGAGAGAAAAAGATAGGAAAAGGGGAAACCTGAATGTCGATGATACGAGAAGAGGAAGTGTATTTACGAGCTTCCGTTTGATCATAGAAGATCTCTGGTGGTGCTAATAGCTCCGGCCTTGACGCCATCTTTGTGTCTGCGGAGCTTTGCTAAGTGATAGCGCAGGCTTTCCTGGGGTTTTGGGTTTTGCCTCCCGTCGCCTGCCCTTCTTTTCTGTTTTTTTTTTTCCGTTTTTCTTTCTGTGTTAGGTTAAGAAAGTCATGGCAGAGGGCCCCTTACTCATGACTAGGGGTGTTTAGGCGAAAATTTGAAATAGATAAAGACTTTTAATTAAAAAAAAGCATTTAATAAGATTTAAATTAAACTTATTTCAAATATAAGCACCTGATACCTCAAAGCACATATTCGGGTCTGTTCGCACTTAGTAAGTGCGAATAGTAATAAACTCGTCAAAAAAATCTAGTGTTTGTTCGCACTTAGTAATTGCGAATATGTCAAACAGGGTCAACATGTTTTTTTTGGCAAATAAAATCTTTTTCATTTACCAGAAAAAACACCAATACATCAAAACAGGGAAACTCGGAAAAGTCTAATTGCATCAGTGTGGAACTGAAGCCCATCTTCGAGGAAGGGTTTCCCCGGCCCACTCTTCATGTGCATACGGGAAAAAACTGAGCCCACAAAACAAGCCGATAAAAAAATTCAGCTAAAGAAAGCTATACACAATTGCTAAATAAGTACAAGCTATAATGGACTATGCATCTAGCAAACAACCATCACAATATATGTGGAAGTGAACCACGGCACTAGCAGACATCAAAAAATAGTAGCTTAACAAATCAGCAGCCCAGCTACAACCAGTAACTTGACAACAGGGTCAACATGTGTGATTTTAAGACAAGAGTTGTTCGCACTTAGTAAGTGCGAACAGACTGAAAACTTGAAACAGGTTGTTCGCTGTTAGTAACAGCGAACAACCTATTTCAATTTTTCAGTCTGTTCGCACTTACTAAGTGCGGGCAACTCGAACCTAAGTTTTGCGGATTACACGCTTAGTTTTGGAATAAGATTGATTATGATGTTATTGTATGGTTTTTTTGATAAATAATCTTATTTATTTCAAATTTTCTGTTTAGGCTAGGCCCCCATTTTAAACTCATATTCGGCCCATTTTAATAAGGGTTGAAGACGAGCCTTTGTAAATAATATAATTAATAGATAATTTAAATATAAAAAATGACAATTTTAATTGCGATTATTAATATTTTTTCAATTTAACTATTATAAATGATAATTAATTGTCATACATTGATAAACGGGGATTAAAACAATTTTTGGAAGGGAAGAATCCATCCTCGGTCTCTACCATAAACTTGATTGGAGGGAATTCGAAGAAGTCTAAGTTTGTGAAAAATAAGAAAAGGGGCTTTAGTTCTTTCAAAGGGGAAAATTCTAATTTTTCAAGAAACCTACGGTTGGTGGGTGTTGGTTTAGTGGAAAATCGAGACATCGCAAGACGAATTGTTTTCTCTTCAAGAAAATGAATGTTAATAAGGGTGAGGCTTCTAATAGCCAAGACCCCGTGAATGAAGGTATTTCTTCACAATTGTTTGAATTTAATTTTGATTTGGATTTAAATGGAATAAATAGTGAACATTTGTTGTGTGCAGGATGATATATCACAGTACATTGATTTAGGTGCCTCTAAGCACGTTTTCATGGATAGGAGATAGTTTAAGACTTTTCACAAGTGTGATGGTGAAGAGCTTCTTTATATAGGAAATAATTCTACCATTCACTTCTTGGGAAAGATTCAGCGAAGGATTTTGGGGTGAAGCGATGTTGATTGCATGTCACATCCTTAACCAAGTTCCCACAAGAGGAAAAAGGTTAATTCTTATGAACTTTGGTACAAGAGAAAACCAAACTTGAGTTGTCTTCTAGTTTGGGGATAATGACAATTGTAATAGTGGGAAGAAACTTGGTGAAAGAGGTTTTGATCGCATTTTTGTTGGCTATGTACATCATAGTCATGCTTATTGGTTTTATGTAATAGATACTAATGACTATATATCGGTTAATTCGATAATTGAGTCTAGAGATGCTATTTATATTGAAACTCGGTTTTCATCAATTGTTAGGCCTAAAGACCTACAAGTTAGTACCAATATTCAATAAGTTAATGATGATCAACTTGAATCTCAAGAAGTTCTATCAAATTATATTTGAATCCATTTTCAAATTAATCCACATCTTATTGGATATTGAGGGTAAAACTGGTGCTAATAATGTGTTAAGATTTAAAGATAATAATAATAGAGAGAAAATAGACTAAGTAAATAATACTCCCTCAGGTCCAGTTTAGATGTCCCATTTGACTTTTGGCACTATTCACTCATCAATCTTAATTTGTATTTTACTCTTAATCTATAAGTTAAAACATAGTCATGTGGGATCTTGTTTGATTCGTCTCAATACAAGGATTATTAATATCAATTTTTTATAATTTTTGATTAAGAATAATTAGTGATATTAAGGTTTAAAATGTTGTCTCGGCATGTGTGAAAAGTCAAATGGAACATCTAAACTGGACCGGAGGGAGTAAGATAGATAAAGTTTACTCATTGTGCATTCATTACTACGCAAATTCGCATATTTATAAAGAGTTGTACTGACAAATAATCATCATAATTTATCTATGTGTAAAAGCATTAAATGATTTTTACTCTTAACATGTGAGGTTTTGGGTTTCCACGTTGTAATCAAAACTTTTAAAAATCTATGCGATAACCTTGATCTTTTTGCACATAAAATATTAGCAAACGTTAATTTTGAAGTTTAAACACTGTTGTACGCCAATTTATGTGATTCACGATTTCAAATTTCATCAATGTCCTGAAAATTGATACCTTTAAAATTAAAATTGAAAAATGTCTAGAAAATGAAAAAAAAGAGAGAAAGCATGTATAAAACGCGCGAATTGGACCGGCCCACTCTTATCTCAATTTAAGACGGTTTCGCCCAAGACCAACTGATATTATTAAATGCATGGACGTAGTAATACAAAGGTCAAATAAAATTAGCTAAGCTTCACTAATCACCATTAGCGGAGCCACATTAGGTCACCCGGGGTCATGTGCCCCTAGACGTTTTTTTTAAAAAAATATTTAACGTAGACTTTTTTATTAGTAAGAGTAAAAGTGTAAAATTAATACTGAAGTCTTTTGATGATAAATACTCCCTCATTTTAGTAATTTTGTCTTATTTATTTATTTTATATTTGGGTAGATAATTAACTTGTTCAATTTCGTTTTGTGGTATGTCGTATTTAAAATTTTAGCAAATAAGAGTAAAATAGTTGTTAACTTTGCAAATAAAATTCTACCAAAATCTCGTCCACTAATTGATACCCCTAAAACTCCGGACCCTAGATCTCTCACCATCACCATATATACATCCCCATAAGCGGGCCTTTGGATATATTGGTGTTATCTTGCAAAATTCACAATGGTTATGTCTACCAGTAGCATCGTACAATCACATTGGTTAATGGCCGGTTATCCTCCTCTAAGACAAGTCCTACTCCCTCTGTTCTTTTAAGTTTGTCCACATTACTATAACGGGCAGTTTCATAAGTTTGTCCTATTTAGAATACTTTCCTATTTTGGAAAGTTTTTATCTTCCATATACTCTCTTTATCCCTCATTTCTCTCTCATAATACCAATACAATTATTAATCCACACCACTATTTTAATAAAATAATACCCACTATCTATTAAGATTCCACCTTTCTTAATAAAATAATACCCACTATCTATAAAGATTTCACCTTTCTTAACAAAATAACACCCACTATCTATAAAGATTCCACCTTTCTTAATTTGTGTGAAATCTTCAAATAGGACGATAAAAAAAAAACGGAGGGAGTAACTTTTACGGGAACACCGAACACTTGTTTAAAAGCAAGCTTATTTGACTTTTTACATAATATTTGATATGTTATTTTAATTAATTATATATTAAATAATATAAAATTAATAGGAAAAATTACCTAGCATAATTCAACTTTTTTTCATGATTTTCCTACAATAATTTCACTTATCGATTAAACATGAATAATCTCAAGTATATGGGGTATTTGCCTACAGTAAACTTGGGTAAACCGATGAACTGCTACGATAGGTAATTCCCAAAAAAATTAATTTAAATTAGAGAAAAATTTTAAAAATATACATAAAAAAATTCTAAATAATAAAAAAATCATTAATTTTTTTAACATTCTTTAACATTATTTTCGACATTTTATTTTAATTTATCATTTTTTTAAATAAAACTTGTTATAACAAATCATCCGGTTACCGAGTTTAAGAAAATACTCCACAAAGTTGGGATTATTCGTGGTTAATCAATAGGTGGGATTATTGTAGAAAAATCATGAAAGTTGGATTATTCTAGGATTATTCTAGGTAATTTTTCCAAGTTAATATTATGAAAAATATAAAGACGATTCAAACAACATTCCATTTGAATATATTGTTTTTTCACATTAATCGTAATATATAAAATATGCTTAAACATCTAAAAAAAATATGCTTAAACAATAAATAGTGTTAGTAATATAACAAATATTTCAGAATTAGAATTATTAGAATAACTACTAAATTGATAAATGACAATGCATCCTAATAATAATAATTAAACGCGTGTAGTGTTTATAGCCGTGGTATTTGCTAATGGAGATGATTCATGCATTAGAGGGTTGTTGATTCCATTTTCCAAGCCATGAAGTGGAAATGACAAGTTAATATTATAAGCTTCATTCTACCCTCCAAAAGATGGCTAAAAATGTCAACAAAACTTTTTTTTTTTTTTATCACGTAATATGCAGATCCGTTTCTAACCTTAGGTAAGGTAGATATTTGCCTAGAACCCAAACATTTAAAACGAGAATACCTTAATTATTCAATATGTTATGTACTATGACATATAACACCACTTGTAAATTGGAACTTTATTTTACCAAACATTCATTAAGTACCGAAATTAACCCTTTATAAGGACATGCTTGTATTGGGTGTGAATATTTAAGGGAGTAAAAAAAGTCAAAATAAGAAAATGAAGTTGATAAATGAGAAATTAGTGAAATTTGATTTTTGTAGAGGTGGAAGAATGGTTGCAAAGTAATGAAAAATAAAAGGGAGCTTTTAACTTGTGGGGTAAATATTTATTTTAGGGGAGGGTCGGGGAATCTATTACCTCCATAATAGGGGAAATTATCTTCTTTTTCCTTCATTATTTTTATTTCATGCCCTAAAAGGGATCAATTTCTTTTATTTTAACTAGAACTTGTAAAATGTCAAAAACGACAATGAGAATATGGTAAATTCATTACACTGATCATTTTAGGAAAATGAAGTGTCGATTGAAGAGCCTTCAATGGCATTAGTCAAATATACACCATATTATAAACTATTTTGAATTACTTTAATATTTATAGGTGAAAAACATACGTCCATCCATTCCATGCCAATGCCTGTTTGTACAAATGTAATTACTTGCAGACATGCTGTCTAAATAGGCAAATAGCTATGTATAGACGTCAGTTAGTTCCATTTCATTAAGTTTATAGCAAATACTAGTATATAATTATGTTCGGTATATATATTTTCTAATTTACTCAAAATTTAACTATAAATAAATGATAGTCAAAGATAATTTAATGGTAGAGATATTGGTCAAGATTAAACGCATTTTATTAATTTACTTAATTTTATTCAATTTAGTTTAATAAATATAACAATTAATTAATTTGCTTATTCTATGTGAAAAATCTTTGAAAGGATGCCACATGAAATTTTTTTAGTTCTTTTAATTGATAGTATGATTGGTGGATTTGTTTTAGTTTAATAAAATAGAATCAACATTACCTTGTATTCAAAAAAAAAAAAAAACATTACCTTATTTAGTTTAATAAATATATCAATTAATTAATCATATTATTAATAAATATAGCAAGAATCTTAAGATTATTCCATGTGGCAAATCATTGTGAGCATGCCACATGGAATTTTCCAGTTCTTTTAGTTATATGATGATGTGACAAATCATTGTGAGCATGTCACATGGAATTTTCCAGTTCTTTTAGTTATATGATTTTAGTTATATGATGATTAAATCTAAATTGAGAAAATAAAACTATTTAGAGTGATCAAGGGTTTCACCTTGTTTTATTGTATCCGCTTCGTTCCAATTTAGTGCTCCTATTAAAAAAAAATTAAATCGAACTGTTGAGGCAATTTGTAACTTACTTTAATGATAGTCTCTACGTAAATTTTAGAGTGATAAAGGGTTTCGCTTTGTCTTATCTAATTTGTAGTTGTGCACTATTAAAAAAGCAAATTAAAATTAGATTTTCATCTTTGTCGTGTATTCCTTTTGTTCATAATAATAACCTATAATGGGTAGGCTTTAAACAAGCCTCATGCGTCTGATTGGTGACACATTTTCCCTTCTTCTCTATGATTTTCAATGACTCAACGTGCCATCTCATTTCATTGACATTAACTTGAGAGGTCTATAATCATTGTAATATTGGGCCTATGAGAAGATAAATTGCTTCCTTGAATTCGGTCTATTTCCCATATCGTTTATAATGTCGAGCATGTTTTGAAGCGTTTAGCATTTGTGGTAGAACCACACTATTTGCTTCTTTGTGTCATAAAACTCAGATGTCATTGAGTTAGGTTTCGATAAAGCCTCCCACATCACATTGCAAAACTCGTTGTACAAGCTTTTCCAATCGTTATGAGATGTCGTCAAATTTGTCGTTCACCCTATAATCGACATCTAAGTGTAAATTTTGCACCCAAAATATAATGAATTGTTTGCAACACTTTGCATATCGAAAAACTATTTAACCTTAGTGTGTGGATTTCGTGATAATAAATCTATAAACGAATAGAGCGAATCTTTTGCAGAAAGAAGTTGTGTTAAATTTCGGAGAATCCACTTGAAGTAATATCATACACCATACACACTTATTGAGTGTCCTCATTTGCTCATCAGGAGGGACATATGCACTTCTTCCTGGACAAATGCGTAGCTACTCCTACTTTCGTCACCGAAAATATCGTAATGATATATTCAATCATGATAATCTTCGTTCCACGAAATCCTTCCAATAGGTGATCCCTCACTTCACTTGGTTTTTTAAATGCGAAGTTTTTATATTTAGAACATGTACATCTTTCCACTAAACACTTTTTACTAATAACGCATTTCAAGAATTCTTCTAACACTCGTATGATTCTATAATAAAGGCTTTGTCTTCCAATTGCCTTTGATATATCCAACTCTTATCATATAAATATAACTATAATCACCCGCTATTGCATAAACCTATAATATATAATATTATTTCTTAAACTATAACATTTCTTATTGTTATTATTATTTAAAAGGTTACATATTTTAAGATATATAAACTAATATTATTTATTTTTAATTACAATTTATATTTATTCCATCTCTTTGGTTTTTTTTAATGTTTTTTTTTTATTTTAAGTGGTTTTTATTATAATTTTACCACATTTTATTTTTAATAATAGTTTATATTCTTTCTTTATCTTATCCACAAATATATTCTTTATTTTCATTTTATTCTCTCTTATTTTTTATAATCATACATAAATTTAAAAAATAAGATTAAAATATCATAGCACAATTAAATGGATAAATCGAGGTATCCTTATACCGTACCCTTTTACAAACTTTTCATCTACATACGTTTCTTTACTTTTGGTGCATCTTTATTTTTGACTACGATCATGTATATTCTCTAATTAATGTGATAGTAGGTTATTTATCGACTTAGTTTTTATTGATAGACAATATCTCACATAAGTAGTTATATCACAAATTGTTATATGAGATATTCTCACCGTAAGACTTAGGGAAATGGATAGGGAATGGGTGATGGAAGAAAATAGACTTCTTATTTTGAGTCCCTTTCATTGAGAGGAACACTAATAAGAGTACCTACTAAAAATTATAGTAGGTGCTTGCAAAATGGGTACGCTTATTTTGAAATAATTTGATTTAGGAAAAATTACTTTTAAAACTCTCAACTATTCGCGATTTAAATATTAAACTCTCAACCAAAGTTGTTAGAATCGGGATTCTACGTAGGATTATTGAGGAGGTAGGATCGAAATCGGTAGAATCGGATCGTAGGCTCGTGTGATCCTACAAATATGCATTAATATGCTTTAAATAACTGATTTTCAATTGTATTTGCTCTTTTTTTGAGTTTTAAGGTTTATATTTATACTTATTTGACTTCAATTATTAAGATTTGTAGAAGAATACCTTTAATAATCATTTTTAAATAAGAAAACTGAAAGTAAACCGACCCGAAAATGTGTTCCTTTTTTACCTTTGTCGACATTACCCGATCCGAAGCTGTACCCAAACCAGTTGACAAGTGAAAATAGGAAAACTGAACCCGAGTTGTAACCAACACATAACCGTTAACCGAGATTGTTCGAACCTAATAATGACCGGCCCGAGTCATATCCGACCCGAATCATGCTCGAAACCGAACTCGATCCGGCTAAAACCGATTTAACCCTAAACAAAGCTTAAATCGAACTACTGTAAACCTAAATAAATTTTTAACATAGAAATATGTTCAACTCATATTCTATTATCTTATTAGTTATTCTAATAAAGTGATAGATATTTTAATAAATTAAACTTTATAAATACATTGTTTCGTATATTTAGAGTTAATAATCAATGGTCAATATTTATTTAACTATTTTTAATCGAATTAGATGAAAATTGATAGAACTTTAATTTTAATTTCTGGCCAAACAAGTAAAAGTAACAAAGTAATAATGATCACTAATTGATTTGCATGTTAACTAGTTTGCTTTAAGTAAAGGAAATCTTATCATCAATTTAAAAATGACTAACAACTTAATCTGATACTAACTCGATTAATAGTAATTAGTAATTCATAGCCGAATTATACTTGAAAAATACCCGAACCGATTTGTACTCGATAAAACCGAACCAATGATTAACCGATGACAACTCGAGACCATTTGACACTCGACACGAACTTCATCCGACACCAACCCAATAACTCGAATGACAGATCTTCAGCCGAAACGTGACTAGCCAACCCGATATGAGTGTGACCCGTCAACACACATCTGAAAAATAACCAATTCAAAATACAATAACAACAAATGACATCCGTTCAAAACTGACCTGATCACCCGAATTAACGCCTACTAAAACGTGCACAAAGCTAAAAAGTCTAGGAGTACAAACAAATCCTCTAAAGTAGCAAACTCCATGTTCTTTTCCAAAAACAAAAAAATCTCTTCTCACACTCCAAGATTCCACCTCCATTATTATACTCATACTCTACTTTTCTCTCCTTCACAACTCTCTTCAAATGGAGCTTGCTCATTGCACTCCATTTTCTTTATCTTCCTCTCCTAAATTCTTCAATCCCCGTAAGCTTCATTCCTCAAATTTCATCCGCATTTCCCCAAATTTTTCTTCAATCTCAACTGGGTATCATCTCTTTTCAAGAACCAAACGATCAATGGTGAAGTCTAGAGAAACAAGTGCTGAAGTAGTTGATACCGCAGTCATTGATAAACCCTCTGAAACGCATCGTTTTGAGATCTATGAGGGTTATCCTGCACCGTTTGGTGCCACTCCTGTTGATGGCGGAGTTAATTTTGCTATCTTTTCTGGGCATTCTGTTTCTGCTACTCTTTGCTTGATCACACTTTCTGACTTGCAGCAGGTATTGGGTTCCTCTTAAAATGTGTTCTTTTATTGTTTTTGGTGGTTTTAATTTGAAGATTAATTTGGCTGTTCAAAAATGCTCCTATTTTTATGCATCATAAGTGCAGTATTGCAAAAATGGGGTTTATTTTTATTATGTGGTAAATAATTTAGGATTGTATGTGTAATTTGCTTGACATTAATACCCACAAAGAGAGAAAATATTGTGTTCATGTGGAAATATGTGTAATTTACATGAGGCTGTATACTTCCTAGAAATTGGTGGAAAGATATTTTATCAAAGGTGTAAAGAAATTGGGATGGATATTGGTGATGTCATGTGGAAATTATTTGCACCTTTTGAGTGTTGATGATTCTATGAAGATGTTGACAGTTTTGTTGAAGATACCCATATCTCATGTATTATCCACAATGCTGAGTTTATGTCTATCAAATTGGAAAATTATGAAGGTCAGCAATTAGCTTTGTAGGAAATTTCTATTGACAACATCAAGTTTTAGATTCCCTTTCATAGGTACTATCTTTTAACCCATTTTCTCAACCATTGCAAAAATAATGGAAAAATGAAATCTTTAATGGGTTTCAGTAACTCTTGTTGTACACGAACCATGTGAGATTAACTGCTTAAAGAATTTTGGTTTATGGAGCATTGTTGAACCCCCAATGTTTTAGAGTTGGCATGTTGTAGCTTTATGATGCTGCTAACTTTGACTTTAAGGGTGTGTTGGATGGAAGGAAATGGAGGGAAACGAAGGGGAGGGATTTCGAGGGAGGAAGAATCCCTTGTTTGGATTGAAAAATGGAAGGGAAGGGATTTGGAAGGGAGGGAATTGGAAGGGTTTAATGGTTACTTTTTGTTAAGGTTCCAATCTCTCCAAAGTTGGAAAGATTTGAAGGAAAAACTCCCATCTCCTTCCTTTCCCTTCCATTCCTGCCTATATAAACAAGAGCTATTTTCCTTGCATCTCTCTTCCCTTCCTTTCCTTTCCTCCCTTCCCCTCCCTTCCTTTCTTTTCCCTCTAAAATTGTTATCCGAACTGTGTTCCTGTGATTATGTTGTCTAGAAATTGTAATGTTGAAATTTCATTACATGCTTTATTTATAATTGGTTTGGCACTAGCCTTATTTAGTGTTTTCTATTTCTGACCATACTGTTATTTGTGATACAGAATAAAATAACCGAGGAAATTTCCCTTGATCCAGTGATCAACAAGACTGGAGATATATGGCATGTGTTTTTGAAAGGAAACTTTGAAAATATGCTATATGGTTATAAATTTGATGGTTCATTCTCTCCAGAAGAAGGACACTACTATGACCCTTCTCTTGTAATATTGGATCCGTACGCAAAAGTTAGTGGTTACATCATTATGTTAGTCTCTTGATGCATGGAATTTTACTGATATGAAATCTTACACTTCTTGATCTTAAAGAGTGTCGAGGACTTTGTATTTAGTGAGGGTGAATTCATGTAGGAGTATTGTATTATCAGCTAATTTTGTTCATTTTTGTCTAGGCAGTTATCAGCAGAGGGAACTATGGTGAGTTAGGACCTGAAGATAGTTGTTGGCCTCAAATGGCTGGCATGATTCCGTCGCCGAAGGATGAGGTAGCAGCTCAACAAAATATAGTTTTTCTGCATCTTTTTTCTCCTTGGACCCACCATTTTCTCTCAGAAAATGGTTGGTCCATGCAGCAAGTGAAAATTATACAGAGGAAGTAGCCTTGATGTTTAATATATTCTAGAAATGTTTCTCGTTATGGATTTTGTGCTGCAATCTTCTGAATGAAAATATAAGCTAGATGTCTTGCAGTCATCTTAATTTGTGTGCGAGACATTCTTCTCCCATATTTTACTTGTGATCGAATCTTAATTCATTGGGACTTTGCCTACACCTCTTTACACCTCTTTAACATAAACATAATAAAATTAGCACATGTTTGATTTTCACTTCGCCTTGATTTTCGTCCTCATTTTATATCGTGTGGCGCAAAGAATACATGAGGCAAAGCATGTTGAGGACTGTAATTTAATTATATTAAACTGCTGAATGAAAATATTTTTTAACTTTGAAAAGGAGAAAAGAGTAATTTGAACTGGTTGCAGAGAATTGGAGTATTTTTATCACTAACTGAATCTTCACAAGTTCTATTGTTTTGACCTGTACTTTAAATATTTTCAGTTTGATTGGCAAGGAGATCTTCCTCTTAAGCTCCCACAAAGTGAACTTATAATTTATGAAATGCATGTCCGTGGCTTTACAATGCATGAATCGAGCAGGATTAAATGCCCAGGTACTTACCTTGGCATGATAGAGAAACTTGACCACTTGAAGGTATTTTTCTTTGATTGTTAGTTAGTTACTATGTGTATGTAATTGTCTGAGATATCTATTACCCGTGAGTTGCTCTGTTGTTTATTTATGCCTTTTGCCTTTTGCCATTTTTCCCCATCTTTGATAGACTTACTGGTTGAGTTGAAAGGATTCATGTTACTCTAGATGCTTTTGTAACATAAAAGTTTTTGTATGACATCTTTTTGTGAGGTCAATTCAAATGCAGAACTTTTTCACAAGAGTTTTTTCTATGCTTCTGTGATCAACTAAATATTGTAGAAAGTGATAGGCCTGTATTGCTGCATGCCTGAATGTGTAAAACTTATATGGTAAGAAAAAGGGGCCATTTGTTGAAAGTTGAAGCAACAACTTATTTCTGTGGTTTCAGGCTTTCCAAGTTGTATAATGCTGCTGATTTGTGCAGGAACTTGGGATTAATTGCATAGAGTTGATGCCATGTCATGAATTCAATGAGCTAGAATATTATAGCTACAACTCTGCGATGGGTGATTACAAGTACTTGTCCCCTGTCCTCCAGTGAAAAAATAATTATGACTTCATCTTTTATTCTTTTTCATTTTTGCTTGGGTTTACAACAACATTCTATTACCCCAATGCTATTAAGTGACTCAGACCTTAGCTCTCACCTAGGTAGAGTTTGGGAGGGCTAATTTAAGAATGTGACCTCAAATAACTAAGAAACGCACATGATCAAATTAGCTGTTACTATTGTCCATTATAACCCAAAACCAAAGAACTACATGTCATTGGATACATAGAGACAAATTAATTCTACTTATATCAAAAAAAGAAAAAACACTAACCTTTGTACTAAGGATGAGTTCAATTACATGGTAAAGATGAAATGCTGTTATGGAATGACAAAATAAAATTTAATGCAGGATGAACTTTTGGGGTTATTCAACTATCAATTATTTTTCACCCATGATAAGATATGCATCTTCTGGAATCAGCAATTGTGGTCGTGATGCCATAAATGAGTTCAAACTTCTTGTTAGAGAAGCACATAAAAGGGGTATTGAGGTGCAATCTCCAGCTAATTTGTTGTTTTTTTTTTCTTTTCTTAAGATGTTGGTGAGTCTATATGTTTTTCAAATTTGACAGGTGATCATGGACGTTGTCTTCAACCACACAGCTGAAGGAAATCAGAAAGGTCCCATTTTGTCTTTCAGAGGAATCGATAATTCTGTTTTCTATATGCTTGCACCCAAGGTATGTCTTTGTGTCTGTTATCTGGTTTATCATTCATGGATGTTAGATTTGCCAGTGAATGAATATGTTTGTGTTCTTCCTCATGCAAGTCTGTGTGAAATCACTGTGAATCCCTTTCTATTTTCTGTGAGCTAGAGAAGGCAGTGCTATCTTACTGTTATACACAATGAAGGCAAAAACTATAGTATGTATGCACCGTTATATTAGTCTTAACTCTTAACTCTTAAGAAATAATAGATCCAATGAAGCTGTAGAATTGGATGATTGTACCTTATTGGCTTGTGGTTTAGCACTAGTGTACAAAACATGGGCTTATCTCATGTGAAATATTATCATGAATTACGATACAGGTTATATAAGTAGAAAAAAAGATTTTATGAGGAAAAGTGATGGTGATACTAATCTTCAGAACCCATTTACCGGCTTGAAGCTATGTGAAATAAATTTGACATTCAAGAGGCTCCTGTTAAGGTTTAAACACATTAGTCCACTCAGCTTCAATGAAATTTGGACAGTTGTAAATAGAGAAGATTAATGGGTGATAATGCTCTGTGTTCATTCATTCAGTACCATTTTAAAACTGAATATGACTAAAAGGTTTATACTGATTGGCCATGTGCAATTTCTTCTGTTATATTAAGACTTATGGATTTTCCATTGTTTTAGTGAATCTCAAATGAAATTGACAGATTTGTTTTTGTTTTTTTTATCTGATGAGTTTCTGTGTGTATGTTCCTAAAGAGTTTCACAATAGGAAGGGCATTGCCACATGTATATTAGTTTATAGCATTGTCAAAGTCCTCTTAGCACATTAAATGTGATTCATCCTTTATATATAAAATCTTACCATTCAGTATTGTTTCTGTCTGTCGATAGATATTTGTATCCTGTTCTGGTATAAACTTGTACTGCTGTACCTATTTTCTGTAGTATTTGGTTGTCATTTCTTGAAGACTTTTGGTGAATAAATTGCAGGGTGAATTTTACAATTATTCTGGCTGTGGAAACACTTTCAATTGCAACCATCCTATTGTGCGCCAGTTCATTGTGGACTGCTTAAGGTTATTTTAAATACCTTGCTAATTCTTTGTGTCGAAGTTAGATATGAACTAATGTAATCTATGCTGGAAAGAACATGAAAATATGGGTATTTTCTAAGTTTGGTGGTTTTAAGGGTAATGAATGACTAGCTTTTATTAGTGATTTAATCTCTGACAATATGCTTATGCCATCTAATCATCTCATTGATGGTCGGTATTTTGTCAAGATCTGTTGCATTGTTGTAAATGTTCACTTTTCTTTTGTTTAACCCAGAACAACTGAATACTGATACTCTTATGTATTGAAGACACCCCAAAGAGCGTAATGTTTCCTTTGACTTCCTAATAAATATGCACTTTTTTGATGCAACAGGTACTGGGTCACAGAAATGCATGTGGATGGCTTTCGCTTTGATTTGGCTTCTATATTAACCAGGGGAAGCAGGTTTTTTTCTTCCTTATATATATATATATATATATATATATATATATATATATATATATATATATATATATATATATTTATTTATTTATTCTAATTCATCATCTGATCTTGTAATTCTCAAAGATTCAACTTTCAACTAAGTTATCTCTTCGTTTCTTGTTTGTTTTGTCCGCTCAAGCCTCTGGAATTCTGTTAATGTTTATGGAAGTGCTACAGAAGGAGATTTGCTTACAACTGGCACGCCTTTGAGCAGCCCTCCATTGCTTGACATGATCAGTAATGACCCTGTACTAGGTAGAGTTAAGGTGATTATTGCCTATCCTTTTTGCATTTTCTATTTTATTCCTATCCAATTCAGGCATGACCGCGATAATTGTCACTGTGATACAATGGGGTGATGCGGTTATCGTTATGCCAAATATCAGTCCAAACCATTTGATATCCCGTAAACCAGTTTGAAGTGTTATTTTTTACACCTCTATGAATAGTATTGACATATTAAGTTTGAAAACCTCTACAACTCGATTCGATACGACACTTTGTTCTTGTTTTTGCACTATGGATCTTACGTGAAGGATTTAAATTTTTTGATTCGTCTGCAACTATCAACCATCAGTGCTTAGTATTCTGCCTTTTTTTATAATGTCATGTCCGTATACAAGGTATAAGTTTAGAGATAAAGAGCATGGGCGACAAAGGGTAGATAATGGATGAAAAGCTTTGAGGTAATGAATGAGGAGGATGATGATGAATGGTCATAGGTGGATAATAAAAAGGGAAGTAGATAAAATGAGAAGGTGATAAAAATGGAAGAATGGTAGAAGATTGATGAAAAAATCCATAAATCAGATGGGGTATAGCAAGGTGTGAGAGAAAGTGAAATAGTAGTATATAAAAGTATATGAGAAGGTAAATATTGAAAAATAAAAAATACATATGGGGAGTTAGGATATAAAAGTTAGTGGAAAATGATGTGACAAAAGAGAAAAGGAAAAAGAAAATGAAAAAGTATATGAGTTAGTAAATGGCTGTTGATCCGCAAAAGTAATAAAGAAAAATAACTAAAATTGGAATCCTTTAGTACTAGTAATAGTACAACATTTCATCATCCCAGATGTCACTAATTGGCTTCCACCTAGGTTAAGTTTGGAGGGTCGATGTAAGCAACCTTACCCGTCTTAGTGATAACGAAAGACTCCGATTGTGGCATTAGTAGAAAACATAATTTGCAACTTCACATAAAGAGGAAGTGCACTTGATTTAAATTTGTCATTTTATATAGTTTATTACTCCATTGTCATATGAAACCAAAGAATTATAAATATGTGGTCTCATTGTGGATGAGCGTCCTATTTATACTAGTATCAACAACAAATAATACAAAGACGCTCACAATGGACACTTCATGGTCTTACTATTTGAGAACTCTAATTCCTTTGAATATAAATCGATTTAAGGCCGTTGCAATGAATATCTCATACTTTTGACTGATATTTGGCATTACATTCATCGCATTGTTTTCAATCTTTGTTCATCTCATTTCTATCAAAGATATTCGCAAGAGGAAAATTTTTTTTTGTTCCTTTTCTTGCAGAGGGATACACATTAATTAGATAACTACATCTTAAGTGTTTTTGGGGAATGATACCTTTTTAGCTGATTATCAAGTGTGATACCTTTAGCTTTGTCAAGAGAATTCAATGGGCCAAATAAGTTCTGAAAACCGATTGTGGCATTTTTCTAATTTCCTCAAGGTTTGGAAGTGTAATAGTTTGTGTCTATGGTAGCTTTAATACCCCTACAAACTTTTTTTAGATATATGCTATATTAGCTCTTGCATTGATGACATACAAGATATCCTCTCGGTTCTTCACTGAGTATATTCTTTTTTGCTGATCTTATGAAAGAGAACATCCAGTGACTTTAAGAAGTCAAAATATCATCTGTATTTAGTTTTTCTTTCTTTCCTGTATGATTGTTGCTTCAATGTGCCTCAGGTGTGCAAGACTGGGGATTTGACTTTTTAAGGTTTGAGTTTTTGAGTAATCATTAGGTGGATGAATTTACTAGCTCAATTGTATATGGTGGTTTCTTGCCATCTTGACTTCGGTATCAAATCTTAAGCATCTCAGCTGTGTTTTGTTAGTTACGCAATTCATTTAATTATCCATGACTGCAGCCTCCTTCAAAATATGGACCTAAGTTCTATTATGTTGTGAGATGCTTTTATTTACTATAAATGGCATAGTTTCAACTTCATCTTGATTTTGCGAATCCGAGAACCTATTTAATGATGTCCTGTTTCAGCTCATTGCTGAAGCATGGGATTGTGGAGGGCTTTATCAAGTTGGCGGTTTTCCTCACTGGGGCATTTGGTCGGAATGGAATGGAAAGGTTAGTTTTCAAATAGTTTTTTGGGTAGATTTTTCATCAAAATGCTTATTAGGTAACTTTTTATTCCGAGTTTGCCACTGCTAAAGTTCGTAAACCTATATTTTTGAATTAGTTGGATTAAAAATTTCCTTGATAGATTGGGAAGTAATCATAAAAATGTGCGACTGCTAGTTTGCTATAGTTTGATAAGGGGGTAAAACCATCTGGGAGTGGATATAGATCGTAAAGATTGGAGCTGTCATTTTCTGATTTATTGAAGTTGCATTTGACTGGAAATAATTATCAATACAGTATCGTGATATGGTACGGCTGTTTATCAAAGGAACGGATGGATTTGCTGGTGCATTTGCTGAATGCCTTTGTGGTAGCCCAAATCTGTACAAGGTATCCCTTGTCCTTGTAGTTTTTGTTGAAGATGAAGTGCTGTTTCTTACTAGTGTTTCTCACCTTTGTACCTATATCAAGATTTCCTTGTCAAACTCGCTTTTTGTATCACTTTAATTTTGTTCTGAAATTTGAACTCTTTGGATTGCTAGACATGTTTTTATTTGCAAGGTCTGCCTGTTTTTCTTGAAAATTTTTTAAAATGTGATGTGCACATCAAAAATGATTGTTTAGTTCTGAAAATATGTACTTTTTCAAATAAATTTTTTCAAGTACTTCACAACTTTTTGGTGTTTAGGATAGTAGCACAAACTAGGCATGATGCAACTAGTAATTGTTTTTGTTTTGCTTCCCCAGGAGGGAGGGAGGAGACCATGGCATAGTATCAACTTTGTCTGCGCACACGATGGTTTTACCTTGGCTGACTTGGTTACATACAACGAAAAACATAATTTGGCAAATGGGGAAAACAATATGGATGGGGAAAATCACAATAACAGCTGGAACTGTGGGCAGGTATGCAATTATGCACACTTAACATATTTCCATTATCTTTTGGTACTAGGCAAGCCATCTGCTTCTGTTAGATAATATGATTGTGCTGGATGATGAATTAGTGTGTACAAATACTCAGGACGACATGCTTACTGTTTGTCTGTGGGTCACATTAGTCCATAATCGTTTGATATACAGTACATATGTGCATATGTCAATGGTGAATCCACTTTTGGTGGTTCTTGTTCCATTGCCTTATAGTTATAGTAAGAAAGTCTCTTTCAGTTTAAGCGATGTTGAACCAGTACAGATGAGGAATTTCTTCTGGTGACTGATATAGAACATATGCATCAATGAGGCATCTATTAATCGTCTGTCAGCATACCGAGTCAGGAACAATATTTTGGACATAGCTGAAGTATATGAATCTCTTTTTTGTTGCTGTATTTTACTCATCTTGATTTCCGTCATGCTTTTTCAGGAGGGTGAGTTCGCCAGCATTTCCGTGAAAAGATTAAGGAGGCGGCAAATGCGAAATTTCTTCCTTTGCCTCATGGTTTCTCAGGTTTGTCTCCATCATAATAAGAACTGAATAAATGCTAGTTATTAACAAGTATGTACACATATGCTCTTTAAATAACAGCAAAAATAATCATGCTTGTTAGTAATCTGTAATAGGGATCTAGTTGTTTGTTTCTGGCCTTCATTTAAATCTCTTGTTTCTTCGATGTGGGTGGATCTAGCTGTTTATTTCCGATATAACAGAACCTTTGAAGACCTTACCTTTGTTATTACTTTGGCACAGGGTGTCCCTATGATCTACATGGGTGATGAATACGGTCATACAAAAGGAGGAAACAACAACTCATATTGCCATGATAACTATGTACAAGCTGCTCCCTTTTCAAGTCTTACATGAAAAAGTGCATCTGTGAACCCTTCCGACTAAATATTAATTTAATCTTAAATACAGATAAATTATTTCCAATGGGATAAGAAGGAGGCCGCGGCTTCAGATTTCTTTAGATTCTGTCGTCTGATGACTAAGTTCCGCAGGTGAGTCACTGACACTGCACTGGTACTGCAACTCATTGTCTATGCAATTGCTCAACCAATCACTTACAGATTTTTCTGCCTGTTGATTCTGTATTTTCTGAAGGGAATCTGAGTCGCTTGGTTTGAGTCAATTCCCAACATCCGAGAGGTTGCAATGGCATGGTCACGTTCCTGGCCGTCCGGATTGGTCTGAGACGAGCCGTTTTGTGGCATTTACTTTGGTAAGATTAGTTTCTCAATTGTATTTATCTTTCACATTTATAGATGCTGTCGTAGCCTGCAAAAGTTATGTTGATAGTTGATGACATAAAGAATGAGTTTTCAGCTGTTTTGCTTAGCTAACAATTGAACTAATGTTTTATGGTACCCAAAGCTATTAGTAGACTTCTGGACCACCATTCTGTTCGAATCAGTGTATATCCCAAGTCCTCAATCATCTTAACGGCCCGTTTGGTTGTTGCCTTGTTGGGACTAAATGATGGTAATGAGAATGATTTCAATGTACATTTTCATAAAATGAACCATGTTATTTCCATGGTGTGATGAGTGATGACTGATGAAAGTATGATTATAAAAAAGTTTTTTAAATTTCATTATTTTCCATTACCACTTACCATCTCTCTAAATGGTAATACTTTGGTATATATTTTTTGTGAAGAAAATAAGATGATTAAAGTTAGAAAAAACATGACCGTTAAACTTGTTAATAGATCTTCCTACTATTTAAATTTCATCAACAATGGTAGTACCGTAGTAGCTTTACGTGTTGGTTCAACTATAAATGCCAAAGAGCACACCATTTGAGTTGTTGGTGTGGTTTGATTGTTTTCCTCTATTCTTCATCTTCCCTCTATCTAAATCATGTTGCACACATCTCTCATATTCGAACAGGTTGAATTCTTTCGATCGTCATCAGCATCTACCAAACCCCAATGACCGTTTATCTTCTTAAACCCAAAAAAAATGCATGTAGATGTGTTTTACTAGTCAATATAAAACTACATAAATCCTTAGGATAGAATTAAATGAACTATGTAAGGTTTCATAACCAAAATACTTTAACAAAAACATGTTTTCCGCCCAACCAGAAGAAACGTAGTTATTTGTGGAGCATTCTATTAGTCCAATTCGATGTTGCTTGAGTCATTGTTCCCTAAATGATTTATAATTGATGAATGCAGAGAGACCTGGTAAAGGGAGAAATATACATTGCTTTCAATACCAGTCATTTACCCGTCACTGTAACTTTGCCTGATCGTCCTGGTTACCGATGGGAGCTTCTGGTAGACACAAGCAAGCCTGCACCATTCGACTTTATGTCCGATGACGTTCCAGAAAGAGAGACAGCCACCAAACAGTTCCAGCATTTCCTCAATGCCAATTTGTATCCGATGCTAAGTTATTCTTCCGTTATTATGTTGTTGAAGCCCGACATGGACCAAAATGCATAGTTCAAGTATTATAAAACTCCACTACCCATACATAATTACATATAGTTACTTTTCCAGCATCTGTAAATAGGATAGATCTTGTAGTAGTATATATAGAGAAGCAAATAAAGCCTGTTGTCATAAAATTGGCTGCAATACTAGTATTGTAAGAGAGGAAGAGTGTGCTGGATTATAATTACTGTAATCATGCCGTGGTTCTAGGTTTATTTAACAAGATCTTGTGGCACACGATTAATAATTCATCTTCATCCCTTTCGATGATAATAAAAGTTTGATTACGAGTTAATTTTTATGTTTTTTGTCGTCCCGCTTTCTCTTGTATCAATTGGCTATATTGGCGCACCAGAGATCGTATATGACGAAGTGCTATTGTGAAAGATGACAGCCCGAATGAAAGCGGACTTTTTGATAGGTTTCTAACTTGGTCTTGTATGTGACAAATATTCGTGTTTGGCAAATGTCCTTTCACTTGGCGTTCCATTCGCCCGGCTGAATGAATCTAGGTAACTAAGTAGGATTATTCTTGATTTGTTTCTTTTGTGTCGTTAATTAGATTAGTCGAGCAAATTAGTACTTACTATAATTGAATTAAATTAGTTGTTTGTCTTTGTCACTTTATAACATGGACATGATCTTTTGTACTTAAAAACCTCATATTTTAATTTCGCTCAGGGCAAAAAAAGTTTAGAGACGACTCGGTTGCCAACCATTAGCCTGGCTAAATGAAAAGGTTGATTGAGGTTAGCTTATTTCATTGTATTTTGATTATTTTACTTGAACTTTATCTACTTTGTATTCAAATAATAGTAGATGATATAAAATAGTTGAATAAACATTATTTGTAAATCATGATTGTCAATGCTAATAATTGGCCTAAGCAACCAAATAGAAAGATCTAACATGATGTTTTATCAAACAAATTTCCCCCTTTACTGATGCTAATCTTGCTGCATAAACACAGGTTTATATCCAAGTTCAATAGATTTCCTAACTGCATCTAAACCTAACTGAGTCTTTCTACTTATCTCACCCCACCTTTTATCACAACACCTTTCACTATCCTTTACTCCCTTTACAAGCCGAGCAAATTCTCGAATCATAAGACCTTCTTGAGGAAGTCGAGACTCGACTACAACTTCCATCGGTTCAACGCTTCCTTCAATCTGAACACCGTCACACTTCGCCCCAGTAGTAAGGAAGAACGAAGCCGAACTTTCTTGATACGGAATCGCTTGATCATGTAAACGAACAGACCCATTTGAACCGCACACGGTTAAGTCCATGGACACATGAGAAAGAAAGGAACAATAGAATGTTGCATTGATCTTGGGTTCTTCCTCCCAATGAAAAGATGCATTACAACCCAAAATGACACCCTTTGAATTAAGGGTAGCTTCAGGTAATGCTGTAACATAAGTGGGCATTTTATAGTCAACTACCCATAAGATAAGTCCAATGCAGTACCAACCTAAGTCACCCAATGCTCCAAGTGCATCACATTCTGGATTTACCCTTATATTGCTGTCTAAAAATTCTGGATCTGCCAGGAAAGACGATGCACAACTAATCTGTAAAAATAACGTCAGTTAAATCCATCAATCTAAACCGATAGTTATAGGCGTAAAATATGTTATATACTCTAACAGTAAGTATAATGGGACAAACCAATTAGTGTAAGGTATTATTTACCGAGCAAATATGTCCGAAAATAGTTGAATCAGAGATAATCTGATGAATTTTAGCAGTTCTAGGGTGATGATACCACATAGTCCCATCCATAAACTGCACTCCATTAATATCACAAGCTTCCAATATTTGGTCTAACTGGGCTGAGTCTAAGGCAGTAGGCTTCTCAAGCAACAAATGTTTCTTCTTAGAGGCAGCTAAAACTGCCCATTCGACGTGTAGACTGGTGGGTAATGGCATATAAACTGCATCTACATCTGGGTCATCTAGTAGCTCAATGTATGTACCATAAATCTTGACTGAAAGGGCCTCATTTAACCCATTTTGGGTTGCGAATGCCTCCGCTTTTTGGAGGGAGCGACTAGCAATCGCGTGGAGCGTGGCGTTTGGGGCTAGCTTGATGGCTCTGCAAATTTTTCTAGCTATTGTTGCACATCCCATGATGCCAAAACGCACTTGTTCCTGATTTCCTTCCATTTTAGATTGGTATTATGTGTATTTCACTTTACAATTGATAACAAATTGGGTGGATAAGAAGTGTGGTTTAGCTTTCACTTTAATTATTTGATTGTAGGGTTGCCAATTGGTCCAATAAGTCCATTTCTTGAGCCTCAATAACTATTGAATAGATTAGTTGGGGGATGAAGTACTTTTATTTGAGTAATGCAAGTGGAGGAAATGAATTTAGCTTCCAATATTAAAAAAAAATTATTTGGATGTTAATGTTCGCTCACTTCGCTGTTAGTAACAATGTACGATTTTTGACCACGTCCGTTTGTTCGCAATTATTAACGGCGAACAGATACCTTGACTTCTTTTGACTTTTGCTCTTTGTTTGCAGTTAGTAAGTGAAAACTAATTCGAACCTAGCTTTGGGAGTCAAACACTTATAAATACAAATAAGTTTAAAAGTATCTTATTCCGTACTTTTTTTTTTGAAAATTAATTTTATTCATTTCAAATTTTCTTGGTTGGGGGATGAAGTACTTTTATTTGAGACTATTTTTAATTCGGGCCGGCCCATTATACAATTTTAAAATATTATAAATAGACAGTACGAATGATGTAAGTAGATATTTAAGATATTAAAAGTAGGCATTAAGGTTACAATGCGTAAGTTTTAAGGATAATGTAAGTAGGCATTAAGAATACAGAAATTAGGCATTAATCTTTAATGGGTTGGACAAGAATCTAGTTGTGCTCTATATTTTTTCTTTTTGTACCAGTACAATTAGAGTTAGTCTCTCAAAAGTCAAAACGATCGTATCTCACAAGAATTTGTGTTAGCCGATTTAGCTATTCGAATTACAGTGCCCAACACAAAAACTTGGGTGAGATCGTCTCACTTGTAAGACGCGTCTTATTGGGCCCACCCAATTGTATATTTTTTTATGTCAATTTTAAGAGTTAAAAGACTAATTTAAAGACTTAAAATATCAATTTCAAAGATTTGAAATTGAAATTTAAAGTCAAAGAATTTGATAGTTTTAAGACTTAAAAGGTCAACTTTAATACTTAAAAAACCAATTTTAAGACTTAAACGATCATTTGCAAAATATAATTCTCATTTCAACTTTAAAGTTGATATTAAAAACTTTAAAATGACCTTTTAACTTTTAAGTCTTAAAATTGTACTTTATTTTTTAAAGTTTTGAAATTGTTTATTTTAACTCTTAAAATTAGTATGTCAAAATATTTTAAAAAAAATATTAAACCTTGGCCAGTTGCACGAGTAAGACATTCTCATAGAAGAGTAACTGCAGTGGCCGATGTATATCACAAATTCTTGTTATAGACCGTCTATAGCATAGACGGGTAAATATAAACCAACCCATTTGCTAAATGAGTAACTGAATAGTCATGTCAGCCATTAGACTAAGTCATTAAGAGAGCCGTCTATACCATAGACGGTCTCTCAGGAGACCTTCTAGATTCCTATAACTGCCTAACTGGGCCTATGTAGGAAACTAGATTTTGGTCCTAACATGTTCGTTGCTATAAAAGGGTCCATTAATCATTTCACTGTTTTTTAATCTCTGGAGAACTCTAGAGTAGAGTCTAGACTCCTCCTGAAATTTCATCTATCGTATAACACTAACTTTTTCTTACTACTAAAATACGGACTAATTTAAACCTTTCATAACTTCCTTTTCGTGCTTTCTTCATTCTTCCCTCGAGTTTCTTGTGATCATTTTTAATATCAACTTAGGGTTTTACTACTTTGTGAATTCTTTCATTTGTTTAAAGTGATACCAATGGAGGATTACACTTCAATTAAGATTAAGAGGAAGGATTTGGACGAAGTTAATGATGATTTTTCCGATTTTTCTCTCTCTGCTCCTGCTCGTAAAATTCGTCGCCTGGTATGATTTGCTCTGTGTTTCTCTTTAACTATGGTTTTATGCGGTTTCTAATTCGTCGAATTATTTGGTTGATACGATTGTGTGTTTCATGTATGATCACAAATATTTTTGATTATCAAGAATTTGGTGGAAAAAGGGGGAAGCAATCTTTACTGTTCTAAATTTGTTCCGATGAATGTGTTGGCGAAAAGGAAGTTTGATAGTTGATGAATGAACTGTTAATTGTCTTTCACTTAATCACTTTATGTTTCTTTGCAATTGGAGATGGTTAAGCTGATTAATTAGTTAATTTTGCTTGATTTTAGATTTCTTTGTATGATTTAGAAATTTTTGTCAACTAGATGCTATTAATTGGGTTGGAACTTGGAACGAGAGTTCTTATTCCGTTCGCCCGTTCGCCCGTTCGGTTGAATGTATAGTTAAAGTAGTGAATTACGCTTAAAATAGTATATATTTTGTCTTTTATATCGGATTCTGCCTTGTGCGGGATACTGAATGTGTCGTTTATTTTGACTTTTTTGTGTTATCTGTTATTATTTAGGATTTTTTTATTTGTGTTAGGTTAATTTTTCAATTGGGTCAGAGCGAGTAAATACCCGTTTAGACTTGGATCGCATCAACCTATTTAGAAAAGTTCATCTAATCTTTCACAAATTATGGTAAAAGATGTATGAGTTAAATAGCTAATTAATGCAAATTAAATAAAAATTATGAACATGAATAGAAAATAAGAACGTGAACTATATGTCTTGAGGTTATGTCTTTTAAGAGATAATCTCTCACAAATATAGCTATATTCTTTTAATCTATACAAATAATATCATATAAAAATAATGTAATCTTAAAAGATGACAATATTTTTATGGCAACGATAATGATCCGGCACGTCCGACCCTTAACAACTAATAATAATCCTACCCCTGATGATCCAAATGAACTTATAGAGTATATAATATGGAACCTTAATTATTAGATTAAATTTTTAGTTGAGTTAGTTTTTAACACGTTTGTAGAGGTCGATGTGATAACTGATAAGAGGTTAATGGTTTAAATCTCAATCTCCATTCATTTAAAGTGGAATATTCAATGTCTAGGTGTGTTGAATTGAATCCTTGACATGATTTGTCCTATTGAATACCTCTAGTTGAAATGCTACTTATTTTTTGCTTTAACAATAATAAATAATTATTATGTTATGCTTGATTGAACTGGGATTCAAATAATTGGCTGTTTGAAGTTTTTTTGGTTATGGGATTGAGTAGGATGCCGAGTCGCCGCACATAATTGCTGAGCAGGAGGCTGATTTTGAGGTTGGGTACGAACAACGCTTACCTGAAAGCACAATGTTCAATGGTTCAGAAAATAGATCGAGTTCGGTGGTTATTGAGGAACTACCTTCCGTTCCAGAGGATGAAGAAAAAGCTATTGTTCTGTTCAAACCTATGAATAATAACCCTTTTTCTCAGCGAAATTTATCTGTTGACGCCAATTTCATATCCAATTTCATAAGTGAGTCCCCTGCTTCTTGCTTTTTGCTTCATGCTTGACTGTTGCCTGTTGATTTTCAAAACTGCTCATTATTCACTTAAATTTCATTACAGATGATGGTTACTGGGGCAATAAGCTGAACTTTAGTAGACTCGTAGACGAGGATGAATCCCTGGAAAATGACGACAATAATGATAAGGAGAACGCATGTAAGGCAGTGATCCCTTGGGTACCTTCTCAGACACTCAACCCATTACCAGAAACTCTTGCTCCTCAAACAGAGGTTTCGGCATCAATGGATGCGGAAGAAATGGATGTTGCGACAATGGAGATTGAGGATGTGAATGCAGATGTTTCAAATGTTGGACATGAAGAATTTTCTAGACTTAATGAAGGATTGCAACATCAACATCATCAACATCAACATCAACATCAACATCAACAACCGTATCAACAGTGTCAACCATATCAACAGCAACATTGCTTGTTTCCACAACCTCCTCAAAATACAACCACTCCTGTTGTGTGGTACAGGTGATGAGGCTATTGTCTAGTAAGTAGTAATGTAGGTTGGAAAGGAGATTTTGAAGGAAATGTACCAAGACACTATTGAGCAATGTTAAAAATGAAATATATTATGCCATGTTTGAGAATGTTGATTTCATTTGAAAATGTGAATTTGACTCAAATTTAGTGTTTGGCAAGTAAAAGATTTTCAAATTTGGATTTGAGTCAAATCCACCAATGTTTTAAAAATTGGTTAAAAATATGTATTTGAGAATTCCTTCCCTAAGCTTGTGATTTTCAAATTGTTCTTTAATAAATTCATAATTGAAATCTACAATTCCAAATGAAATACTTATTTCCAAATGCAACCTTATTGAATTTATAATTGTGTTATTTTAGTAATTAACATTTACTTGTTAGATATCATCATCATCATCATACCCAGTGTTCCCGCACATAGATACTCTATGGCCAGGGTCTGGGGAAGGAAGGTCGACGGCGTCTCATACCCATAAGGAGAGGGCGGTCATAAGAGTCCTTCGGCTCTAGAGGAGTCTTCAAGGATAGGACCTGCAAAAATCCGAAAACCTGCATCTTACACCCACGTTAGCCAAGCATAGGGATTAAAAAAAAAAAAAAAAAAAAAAAAAAAAAAAAAAAAAAGAAAAACCTATAAGCGATATAGGTAAAAAAGGAAGTGAAAAGCGATGACAAAAGTCACAGAACAATATCAAACTAGTCTAGTAATCTAGGATGTGAATAAGGCGCCGCCATGTGGCTCTATCCCTGGTCAGGTCCTTAGAGAGGTGTAGTTCGAGCTGGTCGCTGTTAATCTGCTCCTCCCACGTCCTCTTAGGTCATTTACTTGTTAGATGATAAACATTATTAAGCTATTTGATTTACACTATTTTTAGGCTGTCAAATGAGATCATATGAGTTGAAGAAAAGACTGTTCTCACCCTAATTAATGCTATGTACTTAAATTTAACTTAAATTTTAAGTTTCCTCCTAAATTTTATTTTCATTTGAATCAACCCAAAATTTGTGATCAAAAACTCAATTGTGGCCTTTTAAATTGTTGTAGCTGTTTATACAAAGCGGTATTTTTTGGATTGTAGAAGACATCTGTTGAAGGCACCATTTGGATAAGGTAACTAGCATAGTAGCATTCAACTGAAAATACAATTTACTCAAACATAAGAATAAAACAATTTATTACTTCTGGATTGATTAAGAACTGGAATTATTCCATTGATCTGCAGAAGACAATTGAAACTTTGTAAGAACATTTATAGAATAAAACAGAGTCATGCTCATTAAATTCATATATTAAAGCCTCACGTTAAAAAAGACATAACATCCACCAAGCTAAAGCCATGATGCGCTTAAAGAGGTCTAGGTAAATTTCATCATATAAACATTGACTTAGGCGTCAGAGTAGGTCCCTGAAAAACCATTTGAGACCCTTCTAAGTTCTAACCCTTGTTGATTTGTAAGTCAGCTTGGCATTTTGAAGAGTGGTCTTATTGTAAGATTAGGCTGGATAATATGAACGACCCTCGAATCCCAACATAATCCTTTACTCAAGGACACATCATTGGACTAAACCAGATATAGTTATTAATTGATTAGATTTTGTTCAACTACAAAAACAAAGATGTAATCACTAAAGTCTAAATGCTGAACTCATAGAAGTCATTTTGCAGCATAAAACGATGCTACAGACTCTACAATGCTAAGAAAAATAGAAGGGGAGAGCATGAATTATTTTATAGCACTTGTATCAAAAAATGAGTTTCCTGTCAAATTCACCAAGAGTTAAGGGGGTGTTTGGTATGGGATTTTAAGGGTTTGGTAATGGAATGAATTAGGCCAATCCCTTATAGTTTGTTTGGTATAAAAAATTAGAAACCCAATCCATTATCTACAAATAACCCATTCCCCTCATTTGTTTCACCCCATTATGGAGAGGTAACACTTTGTTTCCCTTATATGGCAAACAAGTGTTATACCAAACACCAAATAACCATAACCTATACCTTTACCCTTACTCCTCTTTATCAATTCCCTTTCCATTACATTTTTTCTTCCAATACCAAACACCCCTAAGTGTGATCTCACTTCCTTCAATTCCTATCTCTACCACTAGCTACAATTGATTTGCAAATTTTATTTAACCGCAAGCGCACGGTGTATGTGTAGTCGTGGGTTGAACACAAAGAAGTTAGGATAAGAAACTTGCTAATTTCTACTAGTTATATTGCTCAAAGAGAAACATATTGAATTGATTTTTGTCTAACAAACTAAAAATGTAATATGAAATGGGTTTAAACTATATGATGAAAGAATCTAAGATGTCGGGAATCACCTAAATTCTTGTATGATCAAACTCTTGTTAGTGTCTTTGAAATGTCGGATTAATTATGTGATTAAATATGATCTTGTTAATTTCAAACTCTCGCTTTGTTGATTAACTATTAGATTTAGACCCTATTAATTCGATTCCCACACGCAAGTCCACTAGCCCACTAGCCCAACAAAGCATATTTAATTTAGGGTTAATCGCACAATTCAATCACATTAATCCTAACTTCATACACACATTTAATTATTAAATCATACTTGAATTATAGGTTCAACCCTAACCCTAGAAAATGGATTTATTCACTATTCATGGTGGAAGCGATGAACACAGTCCCTAAGATAATACTCTTTCCGTTCTCAAATATTCTTCCCATTTAGAATATTGCACCTTAAGGAGAGAGAAATTTGATTAATGTTTTTGACATATATTTAGAAGATAAAATATATCCATGTGAGATCTTGTTAGAGTCGTCTTAATGTATATTTTTTTGCCTTCAGTGGCACTGGCATATGTACTTGTTACTATAGTTTATAGTAGCATTTATGAGAAATGTTTCCTATATCACGAAAAACTTTATTATGATTTTAAATTATGCTGCTAAAGGTTCTAATAAATGTCACCAAATTCGCTATATATACCATTAAAAATTTGATGTAGTGACATTTAAATTAAATGTCACTAAATATATTCCACAAAAAGCAAATTATGTTATAGTAAATCTCTATTCACTTGGATGTGGGTTGTTGCCTGTTTGTCGATTTTTACCAAATGAGAATTGAAAAGGAAAGGAAACGGTTTTGTCAAGGAATCACATAATTCTAAACATTTTTTTTTTACCTACGGGAACGTGTTTATCTATACCCCTATATGAATCCGCCCATGTATGATGTGTGTGCACTGAGTGAGTAAAACTCTGCGTACATAGTCAAATATGGGTCCTCACATGTGCAAGGCCGGCCCTAAGGGTGGGCAAGAGGGCCGTCGCCCAGGGCCACATATCAAAAAAGTAAAATTAATATAATAGTTATAAAAGGTCTATATAAATTATTAATTACAAAGGAAAAGGGCCCCAATGCACCATTTCGTTCAGGGCCCTCAATATCTCTAGGACCGGCTCTGCACATGCAATATGTTTTTTTTTTTTTCCAAATCTCATCAAAACATTTCATGTTCACACAAAATATTTTAATCATAGGTACAAAAATTTTAGGGTTTAGATACCAAATCATGTACGAATTAAGATAAAAGGTTTATGATTTGATGATTTTTACCCAAAAATTATCAAAGATGACAAATATTAATCATAGTGGGATCAAGGATGGATCAATAATATGATCATTCAATGATTATTTTTTTGTCTAAATAATCAATTTTGATCATTATTGTAATAGTTAAAAAGCAATCATCTATCATATAATTATAGAAAAATGAAAAAGTCGAAGGCTCACTCATACAGTCATACTTAATTCCTTCGTTCTATATTAGTTGCACTATTTGCTTTTTCACACTCTTCAATGTATAAATTTAATCTCTATTATCTCTAGTTATACATATTGAATTGAGACGATTCAAACAAGATTTCATATGACTATGTTTTAACTTTTAAATTGCCAATAATATAAAAGTCGATAATGTTGTCGGTAAAAAAAGAAAGGAGGAAGTACTTAAGGTTAATGACCTTTGGAGAAGTCAAAGTACAACCATAAAATTTACTGTGTTCAAAGGTGAAAGGACATTTCTAAGTTTGGGTGCGTATCCAATATTGTTTCACTTCTCTAAATATGTGCGTCCAATAATAACAATCCTCTTCAAGTTTCCTATAATGTTTTTTCTTTTTTCTAAAATACGACATGACATTTTGTTGGAATATTCGAGTATATTCCATCAAAATCACTAAAGCATTGGGAGCTTTCTTTGATAAGGAATGCATTATTAAGTTAGTTACTCACTTTATTGGCTAATTTCACTATTCAAAGCTTATTTATATCCCTCTTTTTGTAGGGTGGTTTTTAACGGTAGTTTTGAGGTGCAATTGGTTAGGATTAGAGGTGTTCAACGGGCCGGGTCGGATAAAAATTTAAATGGGCCGGGGCGGGGCGGGTCATGTCAAATGATAAACGGGCCGGGGCGGGTCAAGTCCATTTAAATTCGACCCGCTTTGACCCTTTTTTAAAAAGTCCATAAAATAGCTTTTTTTATTATTCTTTATGGCCCGTTGGGTCGATCCACTTATGTATATAATAATTACAATTAAATTTTTTTTAAAAAAGTGGTAATTTTTTTCTGCAATTATTATTTATAATTTTCCAACCCGGCCCGGCCCGACCCTTTACACAAAGGCCCGTTAATGACCCGCCCCTTTATTGACCCGACCCGCTAATGACCCGTTAAAATGTGATCCGACCCTTGACCTTTTGGGTTGACCCGCCCCATTGAACACCTCTAGTTAGGATTCAACTCATAAATGGATTAAAATTGAGTTAATCTTATAATTAAAATTAGTATTTGCATAAATAGTTTTTATTTTTTTAGTAATATGGATCGAACTTGCAGTATTAGGTTTTTCATTTAAGTGCAAGACTACTGAACTACATAAATGAAGAAAAAGATACTCCCTCCGTTCATTTTTGATCTACCACCTTGGGTTTTTCACAAATATCAAGAAATAAGGAATCTTTGGTGGTAGTGGATATTATTTTAATTATATAGTAATGGAAAGTAATGATTGTATTGGAATTATGAGAGAGAAAATAATTAAACAGTAGTGTGAAGTAATGATTGTATTGAAGTATGAGAAAAAAATAATTAAACAGTAGTGTGAAGTAAGAAAAATGGGGTTTTAAGAGGTAAAGGTGAGATGAAAAATTTTCAAAAATAGAAAGTATTCTAAAGTGGAAGAACTTTTGAAATTACTTGTTATAGTAAGGTGGAAGAACATAAAGAAACGAAGGGAGTAACAGAAACTTTCTTATATGAGAGCTTTTTTTTTTAATTTTTCGTCTTAGCACAAAAATTTTCAAAAACGACATTACTTGCTTGTTAAAATTGTTACTTTATATATTCTGTTTGAGAATTTTAAGGAAAATATTATAATCTCAATCGATAAAAAAAAATAATTAATTTTGCATGAATAACCCTATAAACATATTATAATCTTAAGAAAGGTATATTAAAAACTAGTAATTTTGATAAGTCGACTTGAATTTTGTTTTACTCAATGACTTCAAATGATCAATTTAGTGTTGAAAAAAATCAATTTATTAATCTTTAATTCCTTTTTGAGGGACTATAATAGTATAATTTATGCTTATTATTTTAAGTTCACCACTTTTAATTTAATTAAATACTCCCTCCTATTCAAATTAATTGTCCAGTTTCCTTATTTGTTAAAGTTTCTTTACTTGTCCACTTTTTATTTTTGGCAAAACTTTTTACCTAAATACCCCCAACTACCCCAACTTATATTATTAAATAATACCCCACCTACCACCTTTTCAATTATTATAATCACTTAAAATACCCCACTACCACCCTACTACCATTTTTTCTTAAAATCCGGTCCAAACCCTTAGTGGACAATTAGTTTGAATAGGAGGCAGTATATTAGTTTCTTGATTTATCTTGCGTTATCAATAGAAGCATAGTATTTTTATTTGATAAATGTGGATCAAGGGAATAAGAAGGCAAGAAAATTAGTACATGGTTTGATTGTGAAAAGATTCGATTCTAAATAGAAGTACATCCTCTTTCCCATGGCTTTTTCTAAACATTTTAGTTTGTCTTGTCTTATGAGATTTGCTATATTTTTATTTTTGGTCATGATTTATGATTCTTTGGTTTCAGATTATAATTAACTAACGTAAAATAGCTCATTAAATCATGTGCATTTATTATTAATTTATGTGAAGCTGTACACCTTTTTGTTAATTTTATCATTAGCACGTGTAAAATTGCATAAATTTGATCCTTCCAAACCCTATTTGCCACTAATTACATTGGACTAATAGAATAAATGTTAGTATTGTTGTATTTTTGACCCTGATCCGCTCTCTTCTATTAAGTATCATCTACATATTTAGCTTATTTTTTCTCTTATTCACATATTCCTCTACTTCTCTTATATATTAACCTTTTTACCTACTTTCTCTCATTTCTCGGTTTTCACAAAGATTGTACTTGTGGCAAAATTTACGACAAATAAAAATATTATAATACATTATTTGCACTTGTAATACACAATTATAAAACGCATGTCTTTCCATATTAGGTAGGTCTAAAGTGTCAAGTTTGTTATCATTTCAAAAAAAATTGTCAAGTTTGTTATTGTACATGTAAAAAATAGTACACTTCCACCGTTCCATAATACTTGCTGTTAGAGTATATAACATACTTAGGGCCTCAACCATAAGCTTAAGCTTTTGGTTGAGTTGGTTCCTTGACATGGTATCAGAGCCAGGGTGACAAGAGGTCACAGGTTCGAATCTCAACCACCCCTCATTTAAAGTGGAATATTTAGCGCCATGTATGAGGAGGGCATGTGCTGCATCCACACTTCAAGCCCAAAGGGCTCTCGTGTGAGGGGGCATGTTAGAGTATATAACATACTTAGGGCCTCAACCATAAGCTTAAGCTTTTGGTTGAGTTGGTTCCTTGACACTTGCTATGTTTAATTTTTTTACGCAATCCAATGTACTATTTTGTTCATTTATATGTCAAATTATACTCATTTAAAAATTATAAAAAATTTATATTATGAAAGTATGCGATTAGACGATTCAAACAATATCCCACTTGACTATATTATTACTTACATATTAGCCGCAATATATAAAAAAGGTTAAACGATGAATAGTGCCCAAAAACAAAATGTAGCAAGTATTTCGGATCGAGGAAGTATATTGTTCACAAAGAGTGCTAGCTAGGGTTTAGTCAAGAAGAGCCATGATTGCACAACAAAAGACATTCTTAGATATGAAGCCCTTTTTCTTCATCGTTTCAACATCCGGCCATCTTCTTGTCTTAAGTAGTGGTAAGTGGGTGATAGATTTGTTTTTTTTTTTTCTTGTTTGCAAATCTACTTGAAAGCTTTATCGAGACGCGACATGCTACCAAAGTACCAATTATTTTAATGCCATGATGAGTTTATTTTATATAATTTATTTTTATTAAAATTTGTTAGGTGTTAAAAAATGGATCTGAATAAATCAAATAAAGAGGATAATATGTAACGTAATCTACTTAGAAGTCCAAACAAAATTTACTAATAAAATTAATTGGTAATAGTTAGAATTAGTCGTTAAATTTTAGAGATATATATTCCTCTCTTTATTTTATGTGGGACAATTAACATGTGATTAACTATATACAGTTCAACATAGTTTATTCTGATGAAATTGGATTTAAATAGTTTATTTAGACTAAAATTTACAAGTTTAGGGTAAGATTAAAACTTATTACTTTTGTTATTAATATAAGCTTAGAGAACAATAGGTTGTCTAGTTGTTGAAGATTTTCTTATCTAAAAGGTAAAGGCCGGTAAAGGTATAGGACACTCGCAATATCCCGCAAGGCAGGATTCGGGTGAAGGGTTTTGTTTTTCCACTACAATAAATTTAGCATTTTGCGACATTGGATTTAGTGGCATTAAAAAAGCCACTGATTCATATTTTTAGTATAATAATTATTGGTTTTCATTTTAAATTCCACCATAAAGTGATTTAGCGACACTTAATTTGGTCTTTAGTGGCATATGTAATTGTCACTGTAGTCTATAGTGACATTTGTGAGAAATGTCATTAGATCCTATGTCGCTAAAAGTTTTAGTGAAACTTTTTAATATGCTGCTAAAGAGTCTAATAAATGTCACTAAATCCTCTATATACACTATAAGAAATTTGAAATAACGACATTTAAATTAAATGTCTCTAAATATATCCCACTACAAGCAAATTATGTGGTAGTGTTCCTGAAAGATGCGGACATATCATACTCTTCTCCCAAGAGGGAGTACAAAGAGATGTGTGCAGTTAAGAAACCCTTCAATTGATACATGCGCCCAATAGAAATCGAACTCCAAACCTTCTGCTCCACATGAAGATTTTCTTATCAGTAATCTTTTTATTCATTCATCGCCCTTATCGAAATTCTTTAGTTGTCAACAAAAAAGCAATAAATTTACTAAAAGAATACTAGAGTATATAATTCTTAATTATTTCATATAAAAACATCTTATTTCCATTTGATTCTAAAGATTATGATGATAGCAATGTAAACCTAATTGAGAAGGATCATATATTCATATGTGTAAGTACTAATTATATATTCTACCTTCTTAAGTAATTCAAAATTGTCACATTTCCACTTACTGCTCAATCTTTTAATTTTTGTTTATACGTATTTTAAAAATACTATGCTCCACTTTTAGATTTGATAAAAGATTTTTAAGCGTAGTTCTATGGATGAAATATATTTTGTTGCTTCTAGAAGAGACACATTTCTATCAAATACTAGCCCATATATAATTGGATTGAAAAATTTTAGCTATTTGGAAATCCGTAGGATGCACAAAATTTGTTAAAATGAAATTAGGTATTTACATTAATGAAAGGTCTAATTATATATACTAATCCTACTATACATTAGGAGTATTAAATTATAATATTTTCAATAAATTAAAATATGAGATATTGAGAAAGTATTTAAAGATATTAGTTTATATTGATTATTACAATTCACACCTACTTAATTAAACTATAATTACTTTATTATTGTCCATTATTAGTATTATAATAACTGTAAGTCGATTTTAAAATATAAGAACTTAACGGGAATTATTTTAAATTTTTTTACTTAGCTTTTATATTGGATGTGTATAGATGAATTTAAAATTTTATTTTGGATTTATAATTAAAATACTATCTATTTATGTTGAGAATACTGTGACTTGAGTGCACAATTAATATGTGAAAGAAATGGGATGGAATCCTATGAGATTGTTTAATGGGTGAATTTAGTTAGTAACTTAATGTTTGTGATTTATGATTGTGCTTAAAGTATAGATTAATTCATGAAGTTATAAAGTTGATGAAGTATAACTTAATCATGGGAGCAATGGGACTTGACGAAGAAGTGTATTGAAGATGCTCTACTATGCTTAGTCGAGCAAAACTGTCAAAATGTCTCCTAAAGCTCGCTCGACCGAGCGAGCTCCTAGGTGGGTTGAGTGAACAAACCGAATACTTTTTGTAGCTTCCTGTAGCCCGCTTGACTAGGTCGCTTGACTGAGTGAGCCTCTGTTTTGGTCGAGCAGATCTTTTGAAGTTCCTAGATGTTGTTTTTGATTCTTGAAGTCATGATTAGAGTCATTTCAATGTTATTAAGTCATAGCTTTAATGTATTGAATGTTGATTAGTGTGAACTACTCTATACATAGGGAGCTCATTTGTTCATCCAAACACATCAAACACAAACCTCTAAGCCTAGATACATCGCCTTTTGTTATTCTCTTATTCAATTGTAATACTTTGTTTGTTAGAGTAGTTTTACTCCATTGAAATAATATAAACAAGAAACCACACACCACAGAAGACGTAGCTATCATTTGCGACACTACAACAAATCACTAATACAAATTAATTGACTACTCTTTCAAACGTTGTTAAGTTCATTGAAATCACTGCAACAAATTTAATTTTTTGCGACACTGGATTTAGTGGCATTAAAAAAATGCCACTGATTCATATTGTTAGTGTAGTAATGTTGTTTTTTTTAAGTTCCATTATAAAGTAATTTAGCAATATTTATTTGGTCTTTAGTGACATATGTAATTGTTACTATAGTCTATAGTGGCATTTGGGAGAAATGTGACTTTTTATTATGCTTCTAAAGAGTCTAATAAATATTACTAAATTCTATGTATACATTATAAGAAATTTGAAATAGCGACATTTAAATAATATATCGCTAAATATGTCCCACTAAAACCAAATTATGTTGTAGTGAATTTGTTATCGTTCATCAAGGACCTTATCGATCTTAGCTCAGTATTCAATTTACTCCCTGCGTCCCTATGAGATAGTAGCAAATAGAAAAATGGTGAGAATTAAGAATGTGGTAATAAATGAAAAGAGAGAATGAATTGTGTGAATAAAATCAAAAGAGAGTTAAAATGCATGGATGAGATTAAAAGAAAGTGGTAGGCCATAGTTCAAAAATAGAAATGCTGCAATTTAAGTCGGACAGACGAAAATAAAAAATGCTACAAATTCATAGGGACAAAGGGAGTATATATTTTTGCCAAAAAAAATTGTTGAATATTAAGTAACAAAAATATTATGGCCTTTCTAACTTATAAGCTGGTTGAGTTGTTAAAGCTAAAATAGGTTTGCTGTATTTATCGTCACTAAAGTTGAAAGTTATGGCATTGTGGAGATGGAGGCTGCATTTCGTTTCGTTTCCTCTTTACCTCTAAAGTTTCGCAAAACCAACACCATATCAATTTTTTTATAGAAATAAATTGGTACGGAAATTCATTTTAAAAATTGGACTATCCTTTAATTAGGTATATGACGTACACAAATTCTTGTTATAGATGTCTATAGCATAGACGGGTAAATATAGGCCAACGCATTTTACAAAATAAGTAACTGATTAGCATCAGCCTTATTTTTAAATTTAAAATCATTGGGCTGAGCTGTTGGGAGCCGTCTTTGCCTCTCAGTTGAACAGTATCAAAGAGAATGCCACTGTTTTTTTTTTAAGTAAAAGATAAAAATTTCATGTTAAATGAATAGATTAATTAAGTTAAACTAGACTAGAATTATTTTGAATGCCAGCACATTAAGGGGGAGATACGAGGTGCACACACTTTATAAGTTAAGGAGATAATATTATCCCAAAGCCATATTATATAGGAAGAACACTAATAACTTATAAAGTGTGAACTCCATGTTCAATTTGTCGATGTGGGATAACTATCCCAACAGATTGAATAAATTGTTAAAATATACTCCATATTTTACATGGGGCATTAGTAGTATTTTTGACTTACTTTCAACAGCAAACTAGCTAATTAATATTTTTAATTAGCTATTTTGTGTTGAAAGTATATCAAAATTACTCCTAATGCCCCATGTAAAATATATCCAAACAAATTTTTTTTTTATTTGATCACTTTAAATTAAAAGACAAAAGTTAACTAAAAAATTACATGAATCTTTCATCATATGAATTAAAGTATCATAAATCAACTAAAATATGTAATTAAGAAAAACAAATGAAGCAAGATTAATTGAATATGTACTAAAGCTTATGATCTATTGGTTATTCTCTACATCTGGAAATTAAATCTATTTGAATTCATATACAATAGTGATGTATTATATTTGAATTTTGATAAACATTATTAAAACAATCTATTATATATTAATGCCAAGATAGTATAAACTTGCATCTCTCTAAAAAGAATATATATTCAAATAAAGAGAATACAAAATTTGACTAATCAATAATTAAATTTCATATAAGATCATATCTTACTTTTTACAAATTAGTAAATGGAACTCATATTGAACAAAAAATTTATTTGATTTTGTAACTGAAACCACGACAATAATAACATCATCATCATATTCAGTGTATATCACTCATAGCAAACTATGATCAGGGTCTGAGGAGGGAAGAACGACGACAACTCATACCTATGAAGAAGACTGCGATCTCCCCCGACTCGAGAATGGCCTTTCAAGAGAGAGAAACCTACAACTTAACAAATAACTAAAATAAGGGTAAAAGATGCATGCGAAAAATGCTAACGTCCATAGAAATTAAATGAAAGGTGACATATAAGAAATAGACACCTTTTTATAACATGCCTTTAATTATTTTGTATAATTCAAATGGTGGAATAGGCACTCAATAATATGTATTGGTTGATGACAAGGGAGAGTCTTTTTCCAATCTCCACCCACATTCAACCAAAGGCAAAGTGGTAGGATCAAATAAGTTAAGGTATCAAAAGTGAGTTTAAAACAATTAGTTAGCTTATCCCAATCAACTTATATCAAAATACAAAATGACTAATTTCAATATTATTTTGGGAGTCAAGTGGTGCATGAAAAATAATAATAGAAAAAAAATAAAAAAAAAATTAAAAACATCAATATATACCATTTTTTATTATGTGACACACTATACTATTGATTCCTTAGTTGGAAATGCACTATGAATTAAAAGATTATTTTCATAAAATCTAATTTGTTCTTTCAAAGTGCTCTAAATTATTGTCCCTTGCGTATCTTTAATTTATTCCTTTTTTCAAGGTTTGGCATCATAGTGTATAAGGATACGATTTGCTTTGTGGTATTCATTATACATGGAACATCAACTATGTTAAAATTTGTATTATTAATTAAGTTCTACCATCTAGAAAACTTTTGAGAAATAATATTAGAATAAGAACACTATACTTGCTAACTTAAGTATATTTTCCATCCCAATTTAGAAGAAAAGTTTATCATTATCATACCCAGCGTATTCCACTCATAGACAAATTATGGTCAGGGTCTGGGGAGGGAATATAAACGACAACTAGTATCCATATATATATATATATATATATATATATATATATATATATATATATATATATATATATATATATATATATATATATATATATATATATATATATATATATATATATATATATATATATATATATATATATATATATATATATATATATATATATATATATATATATATATATATATATATATATATATATATATATATATATATATATATATATATATATATATATATATATATATATATATATATCATGCCAATTTAAGTAAATTATTGTTCCACATCGATGAATCAAAATGCACTTTTTTCTTCATATTGGAGTCCTTGATTCCTCCATTGTCATATAACAATTAGTCGAACTCAATATAACCCTAATGAATGAAGTGCAAACAAAATTATAATTGGAATATTGTGTTGGTGGCATTAGTGCATAACTATTGAGTAGCGACGCTATGATGCATTGGCTTTTTACAAAATTGTGTTAATTTGAATGATTGTAATGTAAATTCTCATAAAATGTATCATATTATTTTTATGTTATTGAAATTTAGATCATGAATAGTGTAAAAATCTGTGAAATTCTTGATTTTTTAACATCAATATATATAAACTTATGATATTAAAAAATAAAGACACAGATATATATTACACTGTAGAAATACTCAATTAGACAGTTATATATAAATTAACTATGTTATTTTGAAAATTGATACGGAAAATTTACTTTTAAAAATCCGACCTTTGGGTTATTCTCTTCTAAAAATCCGATCTTTTGATTATTTTCTAAAAATCCCACCTTTGCACCCCATCTTCACTTAAAGTACACAACCCATTGTCTACTTGAAGAACCGGTTAAAATATGTTTTATAAAAAAGGAAAATTTACTTTTAAAAATCCGACCTTTGGTTTGTTCTCTTCTAAAAATCCGACCTTTGGGTTGTTCTCTTCTAAAAATCCGACCTTTTTTTACAAAATTCATTTTAACCGGTTCTTCAGGTTAGACAATGAGTTGTGTACTTTAAGTGAAGATGGGGTGCAAAGGTGGGATTTTTAGAAAATAATCAAAAGGTCGGATTTTTAGAAGAGAACAACCCAAAAGTCGGATTTTTAAAAGTAAATTTTCCAATTGATAATAATATATTATGTATTATATTATAGGATCTAAAAATTCAATTTAATTATAGATACATACTAGTAAAATATACTTTAATGGTAAAGATATTGGTCAAGAGCAAATGACATATTATTTTTCTGTAGCCAATATTTAAGTTTATTTCACAAACTCGCTTTATTTGTGACACTTGAAATTTCCAAGCTTTTTAGTATAATGTATGATTTTTCGCTACCACATATAATACCATATCTCTAATTCGTTACTATGAGTTTTGAGAACAAAATGAGACAGTTAATGAAGTTGAACATTAATTCATAGCTTTAATGTATTGGATACTGATTAGTGTGAACATTAATGAATCGCAAGTGAATTGTAGTATTAAGGTATGTGGAAATCATGGCTTTACTAGTAAAAATAAGTAAGAATCAACTTTTATCTATAAAATAAGGGACAATCAATAAAATAAGTTTATTAATAAAAATTTGGGAAATTTCACGTGGTAACTTGAGATTTGGGTTTTCCACGTGATAACCAAAACTTTTAAAAAATCCACGCGATAATCCTGAGGTTTACTAAATTGTTCTACAGTGACCTTTTTGCACAAAAAAAACGTTAACAAACATTAAATTCGAAACTTTAAGGCTGTTGTAAGCCTATTTATGTGACTCACCATTTCATATGCCATCACTTTAAACCTTTTACCTCAAAACATAAATCCTACCGCCTCTACCATCTTAAAATAAGGGGGAAAAATATAATTTGGATGAAAGATGGTAGAGTTGGGGTTTAAGTTTTTGAGGAAAAGGTTGAATTTAATGACTCTTGAAATGGTGAGTCACATAAATAGGTATGTAGTTGTATGTCTTAAAGCTTTAAAAAGACGATCTCGCAAGAGACTAGCGGAATAAATTGACTAGGGATGGAGTGCGACTTTTTGTTGAATTTATCACCTAATCCTAATTCCTAATCTTAATCCTAATGATGCCACAAATTAAAGATGAAGCACGTAACATAATTGTGCGTGGTTCGTGGAATACAATAACGTAGAATCAATAAGACGCTCACAAGATGCACTAATTTTATAAATTAGGAAAGTGTAACTTATGGGAATCCTCTACCTATGCATGTATGCCTAATCCATATTATCATCTCCACTTTTTACATAATACTCCTTCCGTCTCACTTTTATTGTTCATATTTTTTTTTGGGTCATTCCACTTTAATTGTCTACTTTCTATTTTTGGCAAAGACTTTTTACTTAAATACCCCCAACTACCCCAACTTATATTAATTAAAATACCCCACCTATCACCTTTTCAATTATTATAATCACTTAAAATATCTCACTACCACCTTTTCAATTATTATAATCACTTAAAATACCCCACTTCCACCTTTTCAATTATTATAATCACTTAAAATACCCCACTACCACCCCTTTCTTATTTTGCGTGTCTACATTAAAGTGGACAATATAAGTGGGACAGAGAGAGTATATTTGTTGATTAACTTTTTTTTTTTTGTATTAATTAACTATTATTCCTACTATTCCTTAAAATTGTTTTTATTTATTATTTGGGGCGATTCATTGTTGGTCCCTAAAAGATCTTTCTATTTATATCATAAATTTTGAACATAATTAATTTTGTTTATCCTCATTTTAATATTTTTTAAATGCTTATGATCTTTACATATTTTTTTTACTGAATTCATGATTATGATCCCCACAATTTTTTCACATTAACTTTATTCAAAAGTTCTTACCAGTTGTGGTCTCCATAATTTTTTCATTAATTTTATTTTAATATTTTACCCTATTTCTATCCACTATCTAAAAGATTATATTTTTCTTAATTTTCGTAAATATTTCTTGTGAAAATATGTTTAAGAAATGAGGGAGAGAGAGATCTATCTTTACAAATTAAAAGAGAAAATTCCAGATTATAGGGAATATATTGCATGCTTCTTTTTCATACCATAAAGTTCTCAAAGAGATATGTATATGTATAACTTTTATGGATGTCCCTTTCTACTAGTTTCTTTAGATTACATGTATATAATTTTTTTTAATATAATGCTTAAAATGTGCTTTGATTTATGTACGTAATTATTATTTTGTTAAGTAACTAATCTCCAAAGATTAGCCTTACGTGTAAGTATTTATAGAGACAACAGGATATTCCCGTTCCTTCTTCTCTTCTATGTATTCTTGAGCTTTTAATTATTATATGTTAAAGCTGCAGCGGAATTTAACCTTCTAATAGATATAAAATAGTATGAAAAGTAATAATACGAGACAAATTAAAATAATCAATATGAAGTAACAAAATATAACTTAAGAAATTAATCTCTCTTAATCATATTATTCTCTAATGGGAATTATAAATGTTGATGATGATTTAAAACTACATCTAAAACAACGTATTTATAATAATCATGGAATGTTAACTTCATTCTTTTCCCAAAACTCTAGCCGCCCTAATTTTTTCCTCTTCTCTCTCTTAAAAAACCCTAATTCGCATGGATTTAGAAGCATTGATCGCATGGATTTCCGTAAGTATAAGCTTGGGAAACTTCAGCAAAAAGTGATGTGTGCCGTGTATGCTTCCCTAGTTTATGCCATTTGGCACACTCGTAATGATGCGGTTTGGAATGCGGTTGTTTGCCTTCCCTCCTCCCTAGTTCGGGTCGTTCAGCAACAAATTCGACTTCGGTTAATAGGTTTGCGAATGGACAACATTCCTCAATGTAGTAGATTTTTTGATCTTGGAGTTTAATTGCTGTTTGTTGTTGGTTTTGATTGGCTCATTATCATTATATTCCGAGGCTTGCTTGTTACTCTGTGTTGTGATGGAGACTCTTATGTCCTTGTTTGATGGTGCCTTAGTTGATCTTATGGCGAGAGCTTTGTTGTTGATGATTGGGTATTGGTTTGTTGGTCTAAGGCTACTGATATGCTTAATCATTCACTGATGTTGATTCATTTTTGAGTTGCTGTTGGTTTACTTGTTGGTATGCTGATCTTTGATGAGCTGATCTTCTGATGTGGTTGCTGCTCCTAATTTGGTGCTGACGCTGTTATTGATGATCTGCTGTGGAGGCTAATTTTGTTGATGTTGTTGCTGTGGTGAGGTGTTGCGCCTGCCTTGAGTTTTGGTCTGCTGTTGCCAAGCTTCTTCGGTGCTACTGCACACTTCTGCTGCACAATTATGCTGCCACTATTCTCATAATTCAGATGCTGCTTCGAATGGGTAGTTGTTGTCTCATAATGTTGCTTTGAGCTGGTAGTTGCTGTCTCATAATTCAGATAATGCTTTGAGCTGCTGTCTGCCTAGATACATTCTGTTTTATTGCTCTGCTACTGTTTTTCTCACAGATGTAGTGGGAATTTTCTTTTGATGTAATTTTTAAAGCTTTGTATAGTTTGGCTGACTTTTTTTTGATGTCGGCTTTTTTGGTCTCAGTTTTTGCCCGTATGCACATGAAGAGTGGGCCGGGAAAACCCTTCCTAGAAGATGAGCCTCGGTTCTACACTGATGCAAATAGGATTTTCCGAGGTCCTTGACTTGATGTATATGATTTTTCTGGTAAATGAAAAAGATTTTTATTTGCCAAAAAAAAAAACCCTCATATCTTTAGTTAGTTTGGGGCTATCATCAATCTTTAAAGATTGATGGTAAGCCCCTAATTTCTACCTTTTAAGTTTTTTTTAATATGATTAGAATAAATTTTTGTCCTCACCTTGTAAGAGAGTTGTTTTACCCATTCATTGGGTTGATTCTACCCATATATTGGGTTTTGAAGTCTCTCCTTGTGAGAGTTTGGAGTTATGAATTTTGGTCATTAGTTGATTTATTGGTAGAGATTAATTTGATGATGCAGCAAACACCAAAATTGCAATTATCATCAACTACATCAAATTCAATTCTATCTCAACACTACAACAGATCGAAAGACCCCCTCGTAGAAGGCTGTATCAAACAGCAATGTGAAAGAGGATATTCAGAATTGTCAGATCTCATACACAACTATCGTAGTTTTGTTATTTTTGAATTATATTTGGTTTTAGTTGTTATGTACTTGCTAATTTTTATCTCTGATGTAAATGTCGTATGACTCTTTATTAATGAATCAGGTATTATTCAAATAAAAAAAAATCATGGAATGTTAATTATGGAAACATTTCCATTAATATAATAAAGCATAAATAATCATGCCGATATTTTCTCTCTTCTTATCCTTTTATTTCTCTTATTTGTTTTTCTAAAGTTTTCTTCTTTCTCTGATTTTTACATTTACTTGCTTATTATCCTCTGCACCTTTAATTCTTACATTATAGGTGATTGTGTCAAGGTTACTTGAGTTTGTTGCCTACTCACTATAATCCTCAACTTGAAACTCTAGCGTTTTCAAGTCTTCGAAGATTTAATGAGCATTAGGCATAAATTTATATAATAATGAGCTGAACTCACACAATACCCATATAAGGGCAGATCTAGGATAAAAAAAGGTGATGTCCCTTAAAAGGATAAGCTTTAACTAGTGACCTAATGCTTAAACAATAACTACTCAACCAACTCAGCCCTATATACTTTAGTGATAATTATCAACTTACCCAATCTCCTGCTCGGAAGAATTTAAAATCTGGGTGAGGAAATGTGGCAGGCAATCTATACTCGTACTTCCTTCCTAAGATGGGTGTATTAGATGAAAGTGGTCGGTTTTACCCCAAAACATATATATATAGGAGCCCGGCATAAAAAGGGTGTGAGTGACAATGTTTAACAACTACTTGCAGAAAAAGAACTTCACAAGCAATAACAAGGCTAAATAAATAAATAAATAACTAAATTAAAAAAATGAATTACTAAATAAATAAAAAGACGATGAGTATATAAATAAACAAAAGGTATTAATTTTTATATAAAATGGTGTTACTTTAAGAAATTAATTCAGATAAAAAACTCACAAAAAATGTTACTTTTTACACAAAAAGATGTTACTTTTTGAAAAAAACGTGTTACTTTATATTTATATATATTTTTTCTGAAAGTAACACTTTCTAACTAAAAAGTGTTAGATTTTTTCAAAACAAAAGTAACTAATTTTTGTCCAAAATTAACACCTTTTCTTTGAAAAAGTATAACATACATTTATATCCGAGAAGTTGGTTCTCACGATTTTCATATAAGCATGGTTTTCATTGGAATTTGAATATGTATATATATATATATATATATATATGTGTGTGTGTGTGTGTGTGTGTGTGTGCGGGCGCGCGCGCGCATGCGTGCGTGCGTGTGTGTATTCGAAAGTAAGTAGGAATTGTCATGGGTCTTGAACTCTCTAAGAGGCCAATTTCTGACCCAATCCTAACTAAAGGGTCTCGATTCCCCTTTTTTTGGACCCTTTGGGTTTGGGTCGAATCTAGATATGTGACCTTAGGGTTTGAATTAAAGTCAACACATTTGAGATCCAGATACCTTCTTGATCTGACCCATGAAACCATGCATTTACATCTTTTCTTTTTTCAAAGTTATATAATTTACATCATGTGTATTTAATTTAATTGTTTAATTTGGAACATTGTTACATTTTGGAACATTACGTTATTTAGAACTTCATCGGTTCATGTAATTTGAAATGTGATTGTTACATTTATACTTTCAAAATCGAAAGACTTGACCATAGACTGGCTAGACTGGTTCTAAATCTAAAATTTTCAGATTTTATGAATCTGAATTCAAGTCAAAGTCATAAAAAAAATAGAATTTGAATCTGAATCTAACTATACCTGATCAAATTTCAACCATGTATATTTCCCTAGTTGAAAGAGATATTTTTCCTTAGTACTCTCTAAAGGTCAACTTATTAGAGAGATAGCACCATAATTATTTAGGGTGTGTTTGGCAATTGGTTGTTGGCTGTTGGTGGTTGGCTTTTTTAGTTGGCTTGTTTGATCAGCTGGAAATGTTGGCTTTTTTATTGGCTTTTAACCTAGCTTAAAAAGCTAGCTGTTTCTGGAGATGTTTGGTAAATTTGAATGTTGGCTGTTGGCTGTTTATTAGAGAAAAAGTGGGCCAACAAGCCAAAAGCCAATTCAAAAAGCTAGCTGGAACAGAATTTTCATTTTGGATTAAAAGCCAGCTTTTCAGCTACTTTAAGAGCCATTTACCAAACACTTTTTTAGCTGTTTGACCAACCAACAAGCCAAAAGCCAAAAAATACAAGCCAACCAAAAAGCTAAGTAAAAAGTCGATTGCCAAACATCCTCTTAGAAGTATGAGTAGTAACTAGAGTTATAGTTGTAGTTGTCTATTGTTATATGTTTAGACTGAGAGTTGACACGAGAAGGCAAGCATGCAGCAGGTACAAATGGCGCTATTGTGGTACATGAAAAACCTGTCCTTTGACCTTTATTTCCAACCGCTATGGTTTTTGTCCAAACTCCGGTTCAGCTGACTTGTGTTTTTTATCCAAAATATGACTACCTACCTATAAATGCAAACACTCCCACTAAAAAACAAAAATTAATATTGTCACGGTCAAAAGAGATATATTTCCTCCGTTCTAAAATACTCGTTACATTTGAATTATGTGCACTTCATTGTTCAAGCTTATTTTACATATTATGATTAATGTGTATGTTAAACTATAGTCAAGTGGGATATATTGTTTAGATCGTCTAATCTCATACTTTCCTAATATTAACTTTTTATAATTTTTAGATTTGTATAATTCAACATAATGAATAAACAAAATAACGCATTAGAATGCGTAAAAAGTAAAATGTAACAAGTATAATGAAACGGAGGAAGTACAAACATTGATAATCCTTTATAGGAATTGGCGACCGTCGCGACGACCTAATAATTACAAAATAGATGTGAAAATGGCGACCGCTTGGCGTCTACCCCATTTTTACAAATTTTATTCGCGAAGACCAAGTCGTAGCCAAGTCGTAGCCAAGTCGTCGCTATTTTTTGTACAGACGTACCACTTTTGTCGTCAGGTTCAAATGTTGTCTGTAAATATTAAATAGAACCCATTGTTCCATTTGATGATTTGTAATCTCTCATTTTGGAATTCTTAACATTAATCCTTCTTTTGAATTTTCTAAATAATTTTCACATTTCGGAATTTACAAAAACTTAATGATAACCTAAAACTATAGGTAATTTTTATATATAAATTTGTAATATCTATATAAATTAATTTAAATTCAAAAAATTTATGAATAAAAATAGTTAAAATTAAATGAATAAAAGAATTTAATAAATTATACCCTCTCCAATTCAATTTACTTGTGGAATTTGGTTTGGGCACAAGTGCAATATTGGATATTGTTAATGTAAGTGAATTTACACTAATTGGAGGGGACCACCTGAAAACGTTGACCAATGTGCAATATTGAGTAATTTTAATATAAAGAAAAATAAGGGGACAATAAATGAAAATGGGACAATAAAGGTAAGCTGCCCAAATAAGAAAATGAAACAACTAAAAAGAGTTAGAGGGGGTAATATATTTAATAATAAGCTTAATAATAATAATAATAATAATAATAATAATAAGGGCTTGTTTGGTTACCCACTATTACCCTTGGAATTTTAAGTTCTTAGGAAATAGTATTATGCTAATTTGTTTGGTTGCCAAAAAATCTTAAATTCCTAGGAATTATAAAATCCAAGGGAAGTTATTTCCTATGAGACATAGGAATTAGATTACCATGTATCCCCCTTCGTCATTAACAATTCCCATGAATTATTTTCAAGGAATTGAAAATTCCTATTGTCAAACAAACAATATTAAGTAATTCCTAGGAAATTGACAAAGGAAGTAAATTCCAATGAATTACAACTTCCCATTGAAATTTAATTCCTACGTCAACCAAACGACTCCTAATAATAATAGAAATCGCCATGTCAATTAGCGGTCAATGCTTGAGGTTATTTTTTTATGGGAGAACAAAGCCGCTTTTATCAAGTGGTGGTTTGCCCTTGTACCTTTCCACCTAAACCGCTACATCAAATGACGATTTTAATTGGGGAGAATGACATATAAACCGCCACTTTAAATGACGATTTTGCCTGCAAGGTTTTTTCTAACTAATATCAAACTTTTGTACATTAAACGTTTCACCACCTGCATTATAATAATTAAACACTTCATGTTACATAACAAATGAACCAACAAGCACCTCTAGTACTCAAAACACCTCATCCACTTTTTCAAATAAAAAGAGAGAATGAATGCACATAACTAAAAATTTTTTTATAATAAGCAATATTAAGGGAAAAGATTCTTCAATCGTGATCAATTTGAGTAGCTTGTTGAAGACTACTAGATCCTTATTTTAAATATGATGAATTGCCATTTATACTTTTAATTTGTAAGTAAACACAACTAAACCAAATGTAAAACAACGCGAACAACAATTAAAATAAAAGAAAATAATTTAAAAATTGACGCGAGCGTTTAATCTATTTAAACTATTAAAATTGGAGTTATAACTTATTGAAGTTCGTATTATAATCTATTAAAATTGCTATTTAGAGTTGGTATTGTAATATATTAAAGTTGATATTATAACGTATTTGAAAATACTATCTAGTTATAATACCAACTTCAATAGGTTATAACACCAATTTCAAATAAGATTATATAGCACGCATTTTTTTGGTAGTTGTTTTTTTTTTAAATAATAAGCCGACCCATTTAAAATGCGTCTTTTATTAAGACAGTCTTTGTGAAAAAATTTAATTCTCCGCCTACAAATTGGTCTATAATGTAACCGCCTATGATAAACTGTATAAGTGAGTCTCCTAACATTATGGTTTTGAAACAATGCTATAGTGGGACCCAAACTCCCTTTATTTTCTATTTTTTTATTAGATGCTCTTTTGAAGACGATCTCAAGTTCTCAACTAAGAATTTGTGTTTTTCTATAATATAAAGTGAGGAGTAGTTGTTAAGGTACCATCTCAACTAAAAGCTTAAGCTGATGATTGAGGCCCCAGAATATGTTATATACTCTAACACGCCCCTCACACGAGAGCCCTTTGGGCTAGAAGTGTGGATGCAACACAGACTCTCCTCATATTTGATGCTGAGTATTCCACTTAAATGAGAGTGGTTTAGATTCGAACCCGTGACTTCTTATCATATTGACTCTAATACCATATTAAAAACCATCTCAACTAAAAACTTAAACTGATCGTATATACTTTTAACAGTAATGTTTCAATAATAGTGCCATCTCAATTCACATTTCATAAACCTTTATTTATAATACTCCCTTGATTTCCTCTCTTTTTCTTTGTATAAAATGCTTTCCTCTCTTTTGTTTTCCTGGTTTTCCAACTTATTCCGCATCGTCTTCATCTAAACCAATTTATTTCATCTTTAAATTCTTCCATTTCTGGCCGGAACATAAACATTGGATTCTCATTTGGTACTCTTTCCTTTTCCCTCTTTAATTAATTATCTTTCATTTAATTCAATTATCAGTTTATACTTTTAATTGAGTTAACTATTAATATACGTATCAGCAATCAACGTGAAATATGAAAGGGTATCTGTGCTGCATTTATACTTCTAGTTCAAAACAGTCTTTTGTTAGGCAAAAAGAATATTAAAACCATAAATTTAAACTTTTAGTTGAATTAATTTATTTAACAGTAGCCAAGAATTACATACATGATCCACTCATCTACATGTGTAAGGAGGTCGTTCAAAAAAAATAATTATTTGATCCAAAATTTTCTTTTTCATTCCAAGATTATCTAATTTCAATAAATAAACCTCTTCAATGTTATTGATATCTCAATTTCGTCAAAAAGGAAAAAGATTTCAACTTTTTCTCCTTTTCATTAAATATTTCAATTAATTAATTAATTGTAATAAAAAAATCCATATAAAAAATCTCACAATCTTTTTAGTGGCCAACAACATTGAAAGTTTTAAGTGTAATTAAATTAAATTTGCAGGGTTAAAAAAAAAGAAAAATGGAAGAAAGTATGAAGAATAATAATATAGAGAAGAAAAAGAAGAGTAGTAGTGTAGAGAAAAGTTATTTTGATGTGTTGGGAATATGCTGTTCATCAGAAGTAGCATTGATAGAAAAGATATTGAAGCCATTAGAAGGAATTATTGAAGTATCAGTAATTGTTCCTTCTAGGACTGTCATTGTTCTTCATGATACTCTCCTTATTTCTTCTCACCAAATTGGTTAGTCCCTTTTTTTTATTTTCTATTATTTATTTTTTAAATTGCACAATTATATTAATTCTTGTTTTGTTTATTTAATAATTTTTTATTGAAAATTATGAATTGATCAAGTGGTTTTATGCTTTATCTTGTCACAAATTTGTGTGAGAGGGGGTGTTTTTATTGATCATCTTCAATTGGGCATGCCCATTATATATTTTTTAAAATTATGATACGAAGGTATTAAGAATGGTGTTGGTAGGCATTTAAGATACTGAAAGTAGCAATTAAGGATACAGTGAGTAAGAATTTAAGATAATGTAAGTAGGTATTAAGAATACGTTAAGTAGACATTAATCTTTAATTGGTGGGCTTGAGATACGTCTCTCAAATATAATGATCTATATATCACAAACTAAAAAAGTTATAAATTACACTTCCTTTTAATATGTGTGCATGGAATTTTATAGCCCCGACTATATTACTTTGAGATGGGTTTATGCTAGCAGTTCATTAGTAAAAAAATTAAAAAAAATAAAATCTGAATTCACATATATGAAAAAGCAATTTTTTTACAAATAATTGGGGCTGATTCAATTAAAATCGTCTTCTGGTGAGAAGGCCACAATAAAGAATTAGTAAACTAAAAATTACTTATATTATTTTTCTTTTTAGTAAGAAAATTACTTTATTAACCGCACTTGTTTATTATTTTTTGCGCCTTACAATATCACATATAAATAAATTGATGATAAAATGTTTTAAAAAACAAGAATTTATATCTCTTAATATAATAAAGATAATAGTCACTAGATACTTGAAATATTCTAGTTGCTCTGTTTTTAGTTGCTTTCAGACATTTTTTTTTCATAGTTTAATGCGCTTGTCTTGTCTTTTAAAGCATACATACCTTAAATTATACAATATTCTTATTATAAAAGATAAAAATATAGGAAAAAATGAATAAAATAAAATTCTACATAAATATATTTTATATATATATATATTAGTTGCAATATTTAAAATATCATAAAATTAATAAAGAATAATGAAGAGTGAAAAATTGATTTGAGGGCAACTAATAAAAGGAAGTAGTTATTTTTCCACTATCTCACATAATTCCATTTTATATTAATTTTAGTTTATTAATTATTTATATGTACGTAGACTCTATCTAAAAGTTAAAAAAAACCTAAAATGAAGAAGATACTCCCTACGTTCCTTTTTGATGTTCCTATTTGGGTTTTTCACCAAAATTAAGATAAGTGGTATCTTTGGTGGTAGTGGGTAATATTTTAATTATATAGTAGTGGGATGTAATGATTTTATTGGAAGTATGAGAGAAAAAATAATTAAAAAATAGTGTAATGTAATGATGGTATTGGAAATATGAGAGAGAAATAATTAAATAGTAGTGTGAAGTAAGGAAAGTGGGGTTTAAAGGGGTAAAAGTGGTATGAAAACTTTTCAAAAATAGAAAGTATTCTAAAGTGGAAAAACTTATGAAACTGCCCGTTTTAGTAAGGTGGAAAAAACAAAAAAGAATGGAGGAAGTATTTAAAAATTACTATATGTTAACCCCACTACTATTTAAATAGTTTATGATGGACGAAAAGTAGAGCAAAATTTACTTTTAATATATACATGTAATCAATGTGTAAGGAATTTATGTATAATATAGGATTAGTCTAATTTTGCCAACTTTTTTTATTAGTTGTAACTTTTAAAATTCATATTCTAACCTTTTTGGCTCAAAGTCTTTTAGCCGGATATGTATAATGCGCAATAATACAAGTTTTTATATTTTTATATAGTCATAATCTTCTAAACTTGAATTTATTTTGGCTTTATTATGCTAACTTATTACTCCATAATCAATGTGTTAAATAAATATATTAATCTTATAGTATATATTTTTAATCATCATGATCAATTATATATCCCTCCTATTCAGCCTAAATGCCCCATTTAATTTTTCACACTTGCCGAAGCAATATTTTAATCCTTAATATCTCAGATTATTCTTAATTAAAAATTATAAAAATTTGATATTAGTAATCCTTGTATTGAGACAAATCAAACAAGATCCCACATGACTATGTTTTAACTTATAGATTAAGAGTAAAATACAAATTAAAAGTGATGAATACATAGTACCAAAAAAATATGGGACATTTAGGCTGAATAGAAGGTAGTATTAGTTGTAATTGTGCAATTTTTTGAGCCGAATGACTCTTTGGCTGCACTCTCTTTTTTAGGTATGAGTTAGCTACTTTCATTTCCTTCCCAGACTCTTATCATAGTTTCTATGAGTGGGAGACACTAAACATGATATTGATGAACATAAATTATATAAAATATTACTCCCTCCTATTCAAAAAGAATGTCCCATTTGACTTTTCACGGATTTTAAGAAAAGTCAAATGAGACTTTTGGGGTAGGAGAGAGAGTGTTATTAGTGGTTTTTAATTGTAGAGATTAAAAATTAATTATTCAACCAATTTTGTGGGTTTTTTTATGAAAACTTTAATTTGATAATTTTCCAGAAAAATCAAACCAAAAATCAAACCAAAAAAATCAAACCAAAAATCAAACCAAAAATTATTCAACTAATTTTCCAGAAAAATCAAACCAAAAAAAATAAAATTACTAGTTTACAATTTTTCAGATCTACAATTTCCACAATTTTCCACAAAAATCAAACCTTCAAATAACCCCAAAAATCAAAATTTTTCACAATTCTTAAAAGCAGCTTACTTCATCCTTGCTTCCTCCTGCACATAAACTCAATTAACCTTCAAATAACCCCAAAAATCAAAATTCCAAACTAAATCAGAGAACAAGTTAACAACACAACCTCACTATGACACTCTACATCATCGATCCCTTCCATGGAAGTATAATAACCTTTAGAAAACGGAAAACTCGAGTCAAACAAAACAGGCGATTGCGAATTATGAAGAAGAGTATGAAGAAGAGACGAAATATCATCAGATTCAACACCAAAATTAGCAGAAGAAGAAGGAGGTTGATGAGGAGGTGAAAGATCCGCCATTAAAGAGGGAAGAGAGAGAAAGTGAGAAGAGGTTTCTAGAAGAAGAAGATGTCGACAAGGGTTAGGGTTCTTCGTGGGTGAGTTAGGGTTCATTGTGGGTGACAAGGGTTAAACAAATGTCGACAAGGAGGGAGAACTGAAGAAGATGAACGGTCAAGAAGGAGGGAGGATTGAAGAAGATGAAGATGGAGGGTTAAAGAAAATTTCAGAAACTCATGGAAGATGAAAGGGGAAATGTCGACAATCAAGAGAGGGAGGGAGATAGGGTTTAAAGGGGTGGGTTGGGTTAAAAAAGAAGAGATTTAAGTTAGTTTTAAGGTAGATTAATTAAGTTAGATAAAGTATATGTGTATAAATTAGTAAGGATAATTTAGGTTAAAATTGTAAATAGGAAGAAGTTATAAGGGTATAAAGGTAAAAATTACATGCCAAAAAAGGAAATGAGACATTTTTGGTGACTTGACCCTAAATGGAAATGGGACAATCTTCCTGAATAGGAGGGAGTATAAAACTTCTTCGAGTAGCCTTTGGCATATAGGGGGTGCAAGGAGATTTCCTAATAGTTATTTTAGTTATAAAGTATAAGAAAACTTGAAAGTAATACATTTCACATCCCCGCGTAAATATTATTTTTAATAATTTAATATTTTTCTTTAATTTGCTGTCAATATACTAATAAGGTATGACGATAGCAAACTAAAGAAAAAGGTTGAATTATTATAAAATAAAAGGATGTACTGATAGCAAATTAAGGGCAAAGATTGAATTATTAAAAAAAATCAAAATGTGAAATTATTTATAATGAATGGGTAAAAGATTGAATTATTATTATTATTATTATTATTATTATTATTATTATTATTATTATTATTATTATTATTATTATTATTATTATTATTATTATTATCACTTTTTCCTAATTACACTATTTATTAAATTTAATTTCTCATAAACTAATTTGGGCATCTATCCTTAAAAAAAGTAAATACAAAACAAAATATTTTGAGCTAGCTAAATGCTAATGAGTAGTTACAATGTCCTTCTTGTCCACCGATTCTCCCAAGAATAAAAAGAGAAAATTTTTGACCACATTTATCTATGTAACCTTTTCTTTTTGTGGCTTTTAAAAAGTAAGCTAAAATGGGTTGCTAAAAAGAATGAATGATAAGAAACATTATTTGTTTCCGGTGGAAACACTTTTAGTGCGTCACATATGTTTTCATACTTCATTTGTTCAACAAATTTTCTTCTCAACTTAGTTTATTATTGTTATAAGATTGCTTACGTCGTTTTTTTAGTATTGTCAATTAAAATTTTCTATTTGCACGTTAAGTTGCACATTCACTCTACAAGTAGTTTAGCTCATTGTAAAGAGTGAGCTTTTATTTTAATTCGTTTCAAAATTGCAGTTTTTGGTTTTTAGTATGCTCAAATCTAATCCGAACCAAAATATTTCGATTTTGAAATTTTCAATCCAAAACCAAACCAATTTATAAAAAGTCCAAACCATTTTTTAATTTGGTTTGCGGTTTTTATCCGAATAACTTTCAGTCCTATATATATACATACTCTTATATTAGGACTTAGGAGTAGTATCTTTTGTTTGGGTTTAGGTTACTGAATCTCTATCGATAGGGAAAAAAGTAAATTGAACCTTTATATAGTTGTTAAAAATCGAATTTCTATTACAAAGATAAAAATAATAATCGTCAACCAATAGACTTATTTGTAATTTTCATGTGTGCTTGAATTTTGAATGAATCATGACGATGATGATGATGCGGCTAAGTAAATTAAACCTTTATGTAGATGGTGAAAATAAAATCTCTATTACAAAAATAAAAACAAAAATCGTCAACTAATAGACTTATTCGTAATTCTTGTATGCTTAAATTTTAAATAAATCAAAAGCTTTAAAATCTACAAGAAACAAAAAAAAAAAAAAAAAAACAAAGCCAAAGAAAAAGCGATGGTAAACTAAACAAGAATAATGAAAATGTTATGATTGTGAAGCACGTAAGCCATGCTTGGAGTTTGTCGTAACCCCTAACATAAATAAATAGGGTTGAAAATGTGATACAATACACTTTTTTCAATTTGTAATGTATGTCAAAAGTAATTTATAAATGATTTTACTATTTTATTTTAATTTTATTTCATATTTTATTAATTCTTACACTTTTATCACTTATTATATTTAAGAATAATATTAATAATGATATTTTAGTATCAATTAATCATTTCTTTAATTTTTTTGTCAATTCGAAACGGTGAAAGTATATGAAAGGGAGGTAACATGAAGATGAAAAGATTTTAGTAAATAACGGTTATTTTAATTTTATTTTATATTTTTTTGTCTTTTTATAGTGATTTATAAATCACGGATATTAATTAGTAATTTTTGTGTGAAAATATACTGTTAGAGTATAAAACATATCCTGGGGCCTCAACCATCAGCTTAAGCTTTTGGTTGAGTTGGTTCCTTGACATGGTATCAGAGCCAGGGTGACAAGAGGTCACATGTTCGAATTTCAACTACCCATCATTTAAAAGTGGAAAATTTAGCGCCATGTATGAGGAGGGCATGTGTTGCATCCACACTTCTAGCCCAAAGGGCTCTCGTGTGAGGGGGCGTGTTATAGTAGCCAGCAGGTAGGTGTTGTCATTAGTTCTTGCACAATCCATGCATGCATGTGTGACACGAACTTTAATTCTATGTATTTTCTTTGCACTCACTTATATTAGTCATTTTAGTCCTATCAACAAATCAACAAATCATCAACCTTTCCTCTTTCTCATATTTCACGCACTCTTGACCTTTGGTTTTAGGTAATAGGTAGAGGTGTCAAAGTGACCCGAAATTTACCCGATCTTATAATTGAACTCGATTTGATTCGACTTTAAAAAGGATTTACAATTATAAGAAAAACAATATGGACACAAAATTCGATTCCAAATAGATCCGAAACAACTAATTTGAAATCTAATCGATGACCCGAATGACACTACAACATAATTTGCTTTTAGTGGGATATATTTAGCGACATTTAATTTAAATGTCGCTATTTTTAATTTCTTATAGTGTATATAGAGAATTTAGTCATATTTATTAGACCTTTTAGCAGCATATTTAAAAGTTACACAACAACTTTTAGCGACATAGACTCTAGTGACATTTCTCACAAATGCCACAATAGACTATAGTGACAATTACATGTGCTACTAAAAATCAAATTAAGTGTCGCTAAATCACCTTATGGTGGAACTAAAATAAAAACCAATAATTATTACACTAAAAATATGAATCGGTAGTATTTTTTTAATGCCACTAAATCTAGTGTCGAAAAAAGCTAAAATTGTTGTAGTGTGAATTTCATTTATTCAAATCTCGATCATTTGAGATTAAAAATAATCCAATAGTATAAGTGGTTAATTAATAGAACCTTAAGTAATCAATATCAATAATTTGAAGCACAAATCATAAAATTAAATATTTAATATTAATTTTGTTGCTACTATTCATGTCTTAATATTATTATATTTACATATAAAGACCCCACTAAGTAAATTAAGAAAGGAGCAATGAAAAGCTTAATAATGTAAACAATTCTTGTAATCAATGATTGTACTTCTATAAAATAGGAAAGGGTATATACATTAAAACTCTAACTTTTAATTAGTCAAATAGAAATATTTATTGAGTAATAATTAAATTAAAGATTAAAAAGGAAACATGCGTGAAGACTCCATCAAGCAAAAAAGAGGGATTAATTTGTCGTGTGTTTTCAGTGATTTCCTGACTGGCTTCCCACTATCTAACCCACCATGACTACATTTTTGTCTCATAACTTCACATTTTCAAGTTTTTAATGATGTATCAATAGAGTACGTAACATATTTTGAGGCTTAATCATCAGATTAAGTTTTTTGTAGAGTTGATTAATTAATATGGTTTAAGAAGCTAGTGTAACAGAAGGTCAGTGTCAGAGTATATAATATATATTGGGGCCTCAACCATCAGCTTAAACTTTTGGTTGAATTGCTTCCTTGACATGGTATCAGAAGCCAATATGACAAGAGGTCACGGGTTTGAATCTCAACTAGAGGTGTTCAACGGGGCGGGTCGACCCAATGGGTCAAGAGTCGAGTCACATTTTAATGGGTCATTAGCGGGTCGATGGTCAATAAAGGGGCGGGTCATTAACGGTCTTTTGTGTAAAGTGTCGGGTCGGGCCGGGTCGGATAATTATGTATTAATTAGTTGTAAAAAATATTTTACCACCTTTTTTTATATTTTTATATGCGATCCTTATATTTATAGTTGAATTGACCTAACGGGTCATAAGGTATAATAAAAAGAAACCTATTTTATGAACTTTTTAAAAAAGGATCAAAGTGGGTCGTATTTAAATGGGCTTGACCCGCCCTGCCCCGCCCCGGTTAACATTTGACATGACCCGCCCCGACCCATTGAACACCTCTAATCTCAACCAACAAACCCTTGTTTATAGTGGAATATTGAGCACTTATGCGCATGCACACTTCTAGCCCAATGGGTTCTCGTGTGAGGGGTGTGTTAGAGTAAATATAACATAAACTTTTGGTTGAATTGGTTCCTTGACAGTCAGATTCGAATATCATTCATCCCTTTATTATTTTAAATGGAATATTTAGCACTATGTATGAGGAGGTCCGCATTTACTGTATCTACAATTTTTAGCCCAACGGACTCGCGTGTGGGGGAGTGACAAAATACATGAAATATTTAAAAGTTTCAGTTATTATCAGCTTATACTTTTGATTTAGTTGGTTTTTTGACTTCTATTTACTGCCAACTAAAAGTCAAGGATTTTCAATATAAGATTCTGTTTATAGCATGTTTTCTGAAGTTTTTTAAACAAATAATTATTGATTTGAATAAAGCAATGGTGATTTGTATATGTTTACATAATTGGTTCCTCTGTTTAGAATATTATTGACATACTTCTTCTATGTCCTCTAGATTTTATTATCAAGAAGTTTTTTTTTGAGATATTATTATTATCAAGAAGTTTAATACAAATATTAAGGAGAAGTTTATGTGTTCAGAAAGTCAAATAAAATAAATAAATTTTTTGGATGACATTGAAAGATGAGAAATATCTCTACTTGAGAATTAATAAAATTAATGGAATTTCAACAAATAATGTATGTAAGATAAAAAAAAATGTGAAATGTAGCAAACTTGGTGGGTCCGAGCCAGGAAGTATATTGTAACACAAGTTGTCGGGAGCATAGTTGTTAAAATCATGATTCTGATCTACGATTCTAGAGTATAACATATTATGGGTTTTCACCTAAAGCTTAAGCTGATGGTAGAAATTCTAGAGTATGTTATATACTCTAACACGCTCCCTCACACAAGAGTCTTTTAGCCTAGAAGCGTGGGTGTGCAACACAATTCTCCCTCATACTTTACATAAATGAAGGGTTTGGACGAGATTCAATACCGTTATCTAGACTTCTATTAACATGTCAATAGACCGTATTCAAAGACAGTGACGTTGCGTAGATTCACGTTGAAATTTAAGGGCATAGTCCATAGTGTACATGAGTTTTTTTTGTATGTTTTAAGTTGAATCTATGTACTTAATAATGATATTATAACAGTCCTTTGAATTGGTACTAACAGTGAAGGCACTTAACCAAGCTCGGCTAGAAGCAAATGTAAGAGTCATAGGGAAAACAAACAACAGGGGAAAATGGCCAAGTCCTTACGTTATTTTATCGGGGTTATTGCTCGCACTCTCATTTCTCAAGTACGTATACCACCCTCTCGAGTGGCTAGCCGTTGCTGCTGTTGCTGTTGGTTTTTGGCCTATTCTCTTGCGGGGTTCAATTGCAATCAGGAATTTCACCATCGATGTCAATATTCTTATGCTTATAGCAGGTATTGCATTGCTGTTTCAAGGAAACTTGACTAACATCTCCTAGATAGTTTCTAACTTATTATTTGTATGTCTCTTGTCAGTGATAGGCACAATTGTGTTGAAGGATTACTTAGAAGCCGGTACTATTGTTTTTCTTTTCACCATCGCGGAATGGCTTGAATCCAGGGCTAGCCAAAAGGTTCCGAATTCCCTACCATTTACTGTCCACCGTTTGTTTTTGCTGCACTTTCATTCTACATTATACCAATTAGTATAAGATTCGATTGCCAATTGTTTTCACTTCATTAAGGTTTAGTTAACCTTATACAACTAAATTGTTGAGGATCAGACACAGTATTCTGTCAAACAAAATCTTAAGCTGATGGTTAAGGCCCCAGGATAATTGAGTACTCATCGGTGTTCGAGGGGAAGAAGGGTTTTTATAGCATGAAATTTCCGAAAAATATGATAGCATCTTGGGTGTATTAAGTGTTTTCTTGCCTTAATCTTATTACAAAATAAACCAAGTATATTAACAAAATTTTATTTCCCGACTCGTTTATGTGTCTCAGGCAACCGCGGTTATGTCATCACTTTTGAGCATGACACCTCAACAGGCGACTCTAGCGGAAACAGGAGAAACTGTAAATGTCAAAGATGTTAAAATAGACACTATTGTTGCTGTGAAGGCAGGTGAACTTATACCCATTGATGGTATTGTGGTAGAAGGAACTTGTGAAGTTGATGAGAAAACTTTAACTGGTGAATCATATCCTGTTCCTAAGCACAAGGATTCTAGTGTATGGGCTGGAACTGTCAATGTAAATGGTAATTATTTTGTTCTCTATGTCTTATCCTCTTCATTTTTTACCAATTTCATTATGATTAATCATTAACCGCGACATTCCGTTATACAATGCCTTTAAGTAGAGGTATTCATTTTGGTTATCGGGTTGATTTCGGGTCAACTATTTTGATTCAGTTCAAAATCGGGATTTTCGTCCACATTGTTTTTGCATAATTATAAATACATTTTTAAGTCGGATCAAAATCAGATTCGGTTATAAGGTCGGATAAATATCAGGTCATCGAGTCTGTTTTAAACACCACATAGGTGAGGTTTGCCGGTTTGGGGGCTTTGAATGTACACAACTTTACTTTTGTTACTGATAACAAAAAGCTTATTTACGATTGACCCTTGTTAGCAAACATCATTTAGAACTTCACGTTAGTAGATACTGTATATGATTTAAATGAACTATTTTATTTGCTGATCGCGTTTCAACTTTAAAATGTCAGGTTATGTCAGTGTAAAAACAACTGGTCTTGCTGAGGATAGTGCTGTAGCAAAACTGGCTAGGTTAGTAGAAGAAGCTCAGAAAAATCAATCTAGTGTTCAGAGATTAATTGACAAATGTGCCAAGTATTATACACCAGGTTTGTCTATCAACTTAATCCCTTTTGTTTTGTTAAATTTTATGTTATTTCAGGCTGTCTTTTCCTGTATGTTTTTTCTGTTAGTTTGGGGCTAGGTTTATACCAAACAGTTAAGGCGGGTAGGGGAAATCGACCGTGCTGGTGCCGAACCATGACAATTTTAAGGCCGTTGGCGAAAAATAAAAAAGGCTTTTGTATAAGTAAAGTTTTTGTGCAACTATATATGCATCATGTAATTTCTCTTTATTCCATCACATCAATGTCAAATAAATGTACGAATTTAAGATTACATAGTGATCTCAAACAAAAATATACTTAAGAACTGTTTTTAATAATAAGGATAAAGTCAATTTGGGCCCTCCATGTGTTGGGCCCTGGGCGGTTGCACCTCAAAGCTACCCTCAGGAACAGCCCTGTTAACTTCTGTAGGTTGTAAGCATTGAACCCCTCCCACAAGCGTGAGATTGTAGAAAATTAAAATGAATATAGAGAAAGAATTCATATAAACGACCATTAGAACTAATCTATTGATTCATGTATCAGCCTTGATCATTTGGATTTAAGGCTTTGACGTTGTTGTTCGTGCCTGATTATTGAAATTGATTGATTAAATATTTAACAATGAAAATTGATTGTTATTCAAAATGAAGAGTTTTTTCGGCTTTGTATTGCAGGTGTTATTTTAATATCTGCTGGTATAGCAGCAGTTGCTGCTGCAATGAAACTTCATGACAGAAAACATTGGTTTTACTTAGCACTCGTAGTTTTAGTCAGTGCTTGCCCTTGCGGACTTATTCTCTCAACACCAGTAGCAACTTTTTGTGCGCTTTCGAGAGCTGCAACTTCAGGGCTTTTGATCAAAGGAGGAGACTATCTTGAAATCCTCGCTAAAATCAAGCACATAGCTTTCGATAAGACTGGAACTTTAACTAGAGGTGAATTCACCTTGAAGAACTTCCAATCACATTCCGTTGATGTTACTTCCGCAACTCTACTTTACTGGTAGGGGTTTTTTGAAAAAATTCAAATAGAACTTTAGGCTATTTTATCTATCGACTATTATCGTGTAATAATTGCATAATTTGATTAACTTTCTTCATTGTCTAAAGGGTATCGAGCATTGAAAAGAAGTCGAGCCATCCAATTGCTGATGTACTTGTTGATTATGGAAAATCTCGAGGTGTTGAGCCAAAGCCGGAAAATGTGGAAGACTTTCAGAGTTTTCCTGGAGAAGGGGTTTCGGGGAGAATTAATGGAAGATATATCTACATTGGAAACCAGAAGCTAGGCCAAAGGGCCAACTGTACAGCAGGTAAGCAGCTACTACATAAAGTAAAAACAAGGCGTCATCGCATTACATCGGTATCGCTGTAAAGGTTTTCAAAATAAACAAACCGATATTTCCCGCATTGTAACTTGTAAAGGTGTAAAAAAACCGTGTTTTAGGCCATATCAATAGAATACCTTATGGTTTCGACCGATATTTAGGTGTCACGATAACCGCATCACCGTTCTGTTACCGCACTCATGACCATTACCGCATTTATACAATATGATAATTAAGGATATTCTCATTTAAAATGTTTTTGGAACCAAATAACAGCTACAACTATTGCCGAAACTGAAGATCAAATGAAGGAAGCTCGTACTTGTGGATATATTTACTGCAATGGAGCTATCATTGGAAGTTTCAGTCTAACAGACGATTGTCGATCAGGGGCTGCAGAAGCAATTAAAGAACTAAAATCAATGGGTGTAAAAACTTCTATGCTTACTGGAGATAGTCGGTCTACAGCAATGCGTGCACATGAGCAGGTTTGTCTCTAGACGAATAAAGCTAATATATCATCATAGTTCGTGTGAAGTGTACAAAAATACCCTTAAAAATGACAAGGATTTTCTAAATAGTTGAATTCTATGATTGTTGCAGCTCGGACAAACTTTAGATGCAGTTCATGCAGAGCTTTTGCCCAAGGACAAAGCCGGTATTATAACGAACTACAAGAAAGAGGGGCCCACAGCTATGGTAGGCGATGGAGTGAACGATGCACCCGCATTAGCAACCGCAGATGTTGGTATCTCAATGGGAGTTTCGGGTTCAGCACTCGCAACTGAGACGGGGCATGTGGTTCTCATGTCAAATGACATCAGGAAGATACCGAAAGCTATTAAACTAGCGAGGAAAACCCGCAGAAAAGTGATTGAGAACATAATATTCTCTATCGCTACTAAGGCGGGAGTCCTTGCTTTTGCCTTCGCGGGCCATCCTCTAATCTGGCTGGCGGTTCTTGTAGACGTCTTAACATGCTTGATCGTAATCGGAAACAGTATGCTTTTGCTTGGAGGATCAGATCATTCACATGGCGGTAGGAGGTGCTTTGGACTGTTCTCGTCAGGTCATTCCCACAAGACAAAATGTTGCTCGAAAACTGCAGTGCCTAAATCATGCGAGGCGGCTAAATGTTCTTCTCAGAGTTGCTCGGCTATTCCATGCCAGAGTACAGAGCACGGGCCTTGTAAGACCGTGAAATGTTCCTCTCAAAGTTGCACAACTACTCCCTGCCGAACAAGCAAACCCCAGTCATGTGGGCCCATTGATTGTTCATTACAAAATTGTGCGACTACTCAATGTCAGTCGACTAATCTGAAGTCTTGTTGCTCAACAACTATCTGTCATACGACAACTCCGGAGCATTGTGAATCAGTCGATTGTTCTTCTCCGAACTGCACCCCTCATAGCGGAAGTAATTACCATTTCAAAGATCAAGCAGAGACGCTTCCTGAATCTGAATCACCAAAATGTTGTCAGACCGCAAATCAACATTTCTGTCATGACACACATGAGAATCACTGTGATGCACATGAATGTGCTTCAGAGACTCCGTTTAATGATCCACATAGCTCGCGCCTTTGTGAAAAGAACACGTTCAATGAAGATCATTACCTAGACATTCTCGAAAGTCAAGTTGGCTCGTGTGTTAAACAAGACACATCGGAAATAGAGGAACATCACGATCACTTGGGGGTGAATCAGCATTGTCAACCAAAGAGCTCTTGTTGTGATAAAAATAGCAATGGGGTTGAAATGAAATGCGACGATCAAACAAGAGGTGGGCATCACTGTAGCCCTGTGATCGCCGAGCTGCATAACAAGAATAATGTGTCGAGGCATGAACATTGTCATAAGTCCGATGAAATGCATCATGCAGCACATCACCACCACCATCACCACCATCATGTTTTGTCGCACCAAATGTGTCATTCGAACGTGGTTGCCCACCATGCCTGTAACAGTTTGAGGAAAAGGGAGATCGGGGCGTGCTGCAAGAGCTTCCGTAAGGAGTGTTGCGGTAGTTCGCAAGGTCATATTGGAGCTGCTTTTGGAGGGCTCACAGAAATTATAACTGAATAGTAAGTAAATCAGTTTGTTTCATGGTATAGTGCATAGGAGGAAAAAAAAAACTCTTCTTTTTGGGTTTATTAAGCTATGAAGTGGGACTTAACCATAATTTTCTGTACAAAACAGAGGATAATTAAGTTTTGTTTCCCTTTTATTTATTTTTTGGTCTAAATTGATGGGAAACAAGGCCAACATGTGTATTTGCTAATGGAAGGTGGATTTTCAGTGTGATTACAAGGTTTTTTAGTAATCAATCCAATTTTAGGCCCAAATATAATATGGACCAATTGCTTCATATGAAAATTCTATAAACAGCTAGTCTCCTAAGAGACCGTCTTTCTAAAAGACGCCTTTCAGGCCCAACCCATCAAAGCTTAATATTTACTTTGATTCTACATTTTCTTTATCAGTAAGTCTCATGGGAGACGGTCTATTCTATAGACGGAATCCATGAAGCCCAGCCCAAAATATGATATAGTATATTTAGGGTTATAATGAATTATTTGGGGTTATAATAACTTATATTTGGGGTTATAGAATAGTATATTCGAGGTTATAATACCTTACATTTAGGATTATAACATAATATAATTGATATTAAAACAAAAAAAATCAGTTAAAGGAAATGGGCTGGCCCAATTTTGTGATCTATTCTATAGACCGTCTCTTGTGAGATTTTGTGTTTCTTTATGGGTCAGTTCAAATAGAGAATCTTGCTAGAGAATTGAGTACTCATAGAAGGGGAAGTACAATTGAACTTCTTATGCAAAAGATGTTTTGATTTGATGCACTTGGATAACAAGGCATTTTTAAGCATTTAAGTATCGATAAGCGCAGATATTTGTGCTTATTTATATCATTTTATATTTTTTTTATGATGATCGTAAGTGATTTCGTGTTTATTGTGAAAGATTAATGCTATATTACTCATTTTGTATATTTGTGTTGATTTTAAGTGGTTTTAATTGTTTTAAGCATAATTGTTATGATTTTAATGATGACAAAGAAGAGGATTTCGGCTCGATTGATTAAGTTTGACAAAGAAGAGGAGCAAAAGAGTTGAAAAGTGTTCATAATGCAAAAATTTTTTAACTTAAATTGATATATATTTGATACTCCATTAAGTTTGTTGAGTCAAGTCGTAGAATCGTGTTTTAATTTTAACATTAAAAATATAATTCAACTTAAGAACTTTATTTATAAGATCCTATCAAAATTTTGATACTACTTAAAATTTAAATTCTGAGTTTATAGAATCACATAAAAAATTAAAACTTTTTGAGACTCTAAATATAAATTGCCATTCACTATAAGTTTTTAGAAACATAAAATTGTTATTCACTATAAGTCTATAACATAGAAGATGAACCATAAATAATTAATTTGGAATATTATTTTAATTTGTTGGAAAAAAGCATTGCAAAAAGTAGTAATACCCATTAGTTCCTTATACATACTTATGCACTAAGCTCTCATATTGATATAGTTAAACAACATGTGTACATACATTTTAGTCCATGTAATTTAACAAACACAATACCCCCATTTCATAAAAATAGTTCTCATAATAAAAACACGAGTTTAATATCATAATGTGATAAATAATTATAGACTAATAATTTAATATAATTTAGATCGGAAATATAATAGGAGCAGGTGGAATGCTTTTTTGTTTAGGTGAGCATTCCCAACCAGTTTCTGGAGAGTAAGATAAATTAAAAAACTTTGGAATCCATTCTTCTTTGTTAGATTTCCTCTGTCTCAAAAGTTCCCTTTCCTTCTCCTCAACTGCTGTCTTCGCAATTTTTGCTTTATTCCAATCTTGACTTAAAATGCTTTTATTCACCTCTGCCCATACTACAGCTGATTCACTTTTCCATAATCCCTACAAATTAATAAGTTGAAATATAATTATTTATTAAACACTAAGTGAATTTATAGTTCATTCTTTTTTTTTGGCAAAGTAAGTATTATAAAATGCCAGAGAAAAAGATAGCCGAAGCTTACAAAAGGTCCAAGAGACTGAGTAGACTATCCAACCTAAGCTTCTAAGGGACAGGCCCCTCGTCATTCGCTAGGTCGGAAAAGACGACTCCAAAAAGAGAGCAATGCTCCTAGTCTATACAGTGATGACATATCCCACTAAGGATTTACATTAACGATTCAATTTCAACATAGTTCATTCTTTAACACAATAAAATATATAATATTTCATATGAATATACATATTTTCAAAGAATATAGTTTAGTAAAATTGCATGACACGGATTCAACATGACCTGAATATCAAATAACGTGGTTGTACATGTGGACATTTCTTTAACATGATTGTACACATGGCCATATGTGGCATATCTTTTGATTTATTTTAATTAACTAATTTATTTTACATGATTTTTATCAATTTTTTTATTAGTTTATAAAAAATATTATATTTTATTTCAGAACTAGTTTTTTAAAAAGTTAATTTTACTATTAATTTAATTTGCTCATTAATATTATAATTAATTAATTTAATATAATTATATTCAAAAAACAAAATAAAACAAAAAATGAATTCAAAAACCTTTTTTTCTTCGTAACCTTTCTTTTTCCGCTGCCAACCCTGACTTTCGGCTCCAACTCCGGCCATCGACGTTTGCCAAAACACCAACTACCTCTTATTCTCTCCCAGAGAAAACCTCCTACTCCTACTTACCTCCCTTTGTTTCAAGGTATTCTCATTTGCCATTTTGGTTTGTTTTTATTTGTTGTTATCGTAAGGAATCTTTCTATTTATTCATAAATTTTGGAAAATTAACCATGTACATCCTCATTTTATTATCTCAATAATGCTTATTGTTCCCACTTATGTTCCATTTATTTGATTATAATATTTTTTTAGGAAAAATTACCTAAAATAATCGAAACTTTCAATGATTTTCTTACAATAATCCCCAACTATCGATTGACCATGAATAATCCCATTTGTTGGGTTATTTAACTTGTAGTGTTGTTTGGTGACCTGGAACCGGCGGTTATCAAAGTATAAAATCATTTATTTTTTTATTAAACCTGAATAAAATAAATTATCAAACTCCCCTCCTCATTGAAGACAATCATACTTTCTTCCATTGAAGACAATTATACTTTCTTCTATTTAAAGGTTTTACTAACTTTCTTTGAATATTTTCTTCAATACTTATTGTCCCTACTTTTCCTCCATCAAATTAATTTTATTTAATAAAATAATATATCTGCCATTTAAAAAGCTCTATTTTTCTTAATTTTCGTAAACAATCCTTGTGGGACTTCTTAAGGAATTAAAATATTTGAAACTTTACTATTGATATCACGTTTATGAATGATTTAGCATTATACTTCCTTTTTTTTTTTAATATACTTCCTTATACTTCCTTAATTGAACGTTATTTTTTTCTTAAGGTCTTTAAATATTTCTCACTAACCCAATTTTAACATTTATTTTTAAATTCATATATATGGTCATTTTTTTAATTATGTTTATTTTAAATTTTTTTTATAATGCCGTTATTAACTTTCATAAATTCTTATTTGAGACCGTTTTTTGTAAAGACGACTCTCAAAAGATTGTTTGAGATTTCATAATTTTCAATTATTTTATTTTTTAGTAAAATAATACTATCTCATTGCTTCTCTCACATAATAATATTCTCCTTTTCTTAATTTCTTCCAAAGATGCATTATGGAAAATCAATTCGGTACAATGGATCAAATAAAATTTAAATGCTATATAAAATTGCAACATATCTGCGACCAATTTCTTAACCAACCTACGACTAACACCTATTAGCATAGATTAACCACATCGCGACTATAGTTGTTCAATGAGGCCAGTCGCCTCAACTGGTCAAGGGTCGGATCGGATCAATAACGGGTCAGGTCATTAACTTGTCTTGTGTAAAAGGTCAAGTCGGGTCGGATAGTTATAGAAATTGGTTGTAAAAAATATTTTACCACTTTTTTTTTATTTTTATATAATATTGCTATATTCATAGTTGAATTGACCTAACGGGTCATAAAGTATAAAAAAAAACTATTTTATAAACTTTTATAAAATGAGTTAAAATAGGTCGTATTTAAACGGGCTTAACCCTTCCCACCCCTACACGGCGCATTTAAATAGTAGTGAAAGACATAAATACCTTAGGATCCCTTATAATTGGAGTTGGAAGATTAGATATAACCTCTTTGGGATTATATAGAACTTCGACCATACCATCTTTAGTATCCTTTATATAAACCATCCTGAAATTATTATATTTCAAAATTATTAATGAACAACACAATAATAACTAGAAATTTTTTAAGTACAAATCAATTTAATTTTTCAAAATACATTTAAAGAGAAATCGGATAATGTAGTATTTGAGAATGTTGAGTCAAGTCTTAAATCTCAATGTGATGGAATCAGAAATGAATTTCAATTATGAAATCAGAAAGGAAAAATTTGAGAATGACTAAGTTTGGGTATTCGTTCTCAAATTCTTTAACTACTAGAAAAACAATAGTGTGGAATTGATTCAAAACCCAAATTTGAAAATTTTTGATTTGCCATACAATAAATTTGAGACAATATTGAATTTTTAAATAAAATCATCATTCTCAAATATGACATAACTGCATTTTATATTATTGATTGATCACTAAAAGTTAATAAACGAAAAGAACAAAATTGTCAAAAATCTGAAAATCGTAAAGGGACAAGAAAAATACGAGATAAGAGATATTATAGGCTCATATCTATAGAAATAAATGATTTAGAAGCACAATAAACTTATTAATTATAGTTTATTTTTTTAAAGTATGAACTTATATTGCATGACATGGTCTTTATTTGGTGTTGAAAATAAAACTTACCATTTGATTTTTTTTATGAATTTGTAATCAAATTCGACTTTATTGAATTTAAAATTATGTAAAGATCAATGTGCATGAATATACGACATGACATATAACTCAGAATCGACCTGAGACCGATAAAAACCGGTGATTCTCAACATTCATTAGCCACAAAAATGTAAAGGAGAACAGGTTTTGTTAGAGTGTATAACTTATCATGGGCCCTCAACCATCAACTTAAGCTTTTGATTGAGTTCGTTTCTTAACATGGTATCGAAAGCCAGCGTGACAAGAGGTCACTGGTTCGAATCTCAACCACCCCTCATTTAAAGTGGAATATTAAGCGTCAAGTATGAGAAGAGTATGTGCTGCATCCACACTTCTGGCCCAAATGGCTCTCGTGTGAATAACATATGATGGTGCCTCAATCATCGGCTTAAGCTTTTGATTGAGTTGGTTCCTTAACAAATAAAACATTGTGAAATAGTGAAATGACCTGTCCCAATGACCATAGATTTCATAGAATATCTTAGAAGAAGATGAATTAAAGATCTTCCCATTGAGAGATCCATTGTCTCCTCCAAAGCCCAAAACAGATCCAGTTTTGAAGGATAGCTGGGCTTCAAGGCCCGTTTCTTTGCACTTAACATTGATATTACCAGCCCATCTTGTTCCTGTTTTTGGAATAATTTTAATCAACAATGATGGACCGTTGAACACATAACTCTCTCCTTTATCCAACAAATTTAGCTTCCTTTTTCCATGTACCACACCTTCTACATATGTTCCTTTGATTATAGGATGATACAAAAAAAAAAAAAAAAAAAAACATAAAAGAGTTAGAAACATAGATGAGTACATTGGTACAAAAATAATCTTATATAATACTCTCGACCTTTTAGATTTGTAATGTATTACACAAAAAAATCTCACATATTTAAATCATATGTTGCAAACTAAAAAAAACTAAAAAGATTATTTATTAGATGTGAATTCTGAGGAACAATTTGTATAAACTATTTTATAGTGTAAAATAAACACTAATTTATTTAGGTAGCTAGCAATGCATATCTTTTATAATAAAAACCATTTCATCTAATTTAAAAAATTTCAACATTATATTAATTTTATGGAAAATGACAAATGGCATAAACTAAAAGCTCTGTCATGTTATTAAATGTTGTTCAAAATGACTAAATTATTGAATTTTATGGACAGTAAATTTGCAAGGATGTCAAGTTCAACAACAATTTTTTTTTACAAAATTATTTATCTCAAAAAACTAGCTAGTATTGGGCAGAATATATTGTTGAAGTTGGTGTGACTTTGAGTCCACCATTATTGTGTTTGATCATGTTAGTGTGTGTATGGATGTGTGATGTGTGTGTATGAGATGTTTGAAGTGAGTATGTTAATGGGTAATGTATGTTAATTGGGCTTGAAGTGGGCCCAAGCAAAGTGGTGACAAAACAGCAGCCCAAACGCAGCTTACAAACTGCTGCTCGACCTCCTGAAGCCTGCTCGAGTCGAGCTCAATGGCTCGATGCATCCAGAAGCTGTTTGGGACCCCTGCTCGACCAAGGAACAAGCTGCTCGACCCAGGCCATGGTGGCTCGACCTGGTCGAGCGGCACACAGCCCCTGTTCTGTTTTGAATGCGATAAAAGCTACGGGTGTTATAATGGGTTGGGCCCTTACCCAATCATTAACCTATGACTCCACATGTATAAATACCTCATCTTACACTCATTTTAAGAGATATTCTTAAACCCTAAGCCAAACACATAAACCCTATTCTTCTTTCTCTTACTTTCTTCTTCTCCAAGTGTAATACTACATTGTAAGAGTTCTTTGAACTCCATTGATATTCTTCACATTAATACAAGCAAGCTAACCACCACAAGGAGGACGTAGCCCACATTGGGTGAACCTCGTAAATCATTGTGTCATTTATTTATTGCTTTCTTATTACTTTTCATAGCTTATTGAAGTGTTTGTTCATCCATTGCATAGAACACCCTTGCCATTGGTCTTGGGTGTTTCTTAGGGATAAAGTTTGAACCTTTAGGCCCTAGAGTACTACTTATTTCAATTGGTATCAGAGCAAGAGGCTTTTGGTGGTGTTTTGGAGTGTTCAAGATTGCAATACTTGGGTAAACATGTCTTCAATGAAGCTAGATATTGAGAAGTTCGATAGAAGTGTAAACTTTGGCTTGTGGCAAGTCAAGATGAAGGCAATATTGATACAAAATGGGGTGCACAAAGCTCTTGAAGGTGAAGACAAGAAACCTATTGGAGTGAGTGAAGCAAAGTGGGAAGAAATGGATGCAAAAGCTCTATCGGCTATCCAACTATGTCTCTCAAATGAAGTTTTGAGAGAAGTTGTCAAGGAGACCACCTCTAAGGGGATATGGGAGAAGTTGGAGTCTCTTTATATGGCAAAGAGTGTAACCAACCGGCTACTCTTGAAGAGTAGACTCTACGACCTCCGATTGGAGGAAGGTAAACCTCTTAAACCTCATCTAGATGCATTTTATTCCATTGTGATGGATTTGCAAAATATTGATGTGAAACTTGATGATGAGGACCTTGCTATTTACTTGTTGTGTTCCCTACCACCCTCTTACAAGCATTTTAGGGAGACCTTACTTTATGGTAGGGAGAATTTGAGTAGTGATGATGTGAAGGATGCATTGACCCAAAGGGATTTGATTGAAATCCAATTGTCTAGCAAGTCACCTAGCACCTCAAATGATGGTTTGTATGTGAGGGGTAGAACTAGTGATAAGGGTTCTACTTATGGTAGTGGTAGTAAGGGCAAGAGTAGGTCCAAGTCTAGAAGTTCAAACAAGAACAAGACTTGCAATTATTGTAAGCTTAAGGGTCACATCAAGAAGGATTGTTGGAAATGGAAAAAGAAGAATTCCAATGATGATGATAGGTCTAGAGATGGGTCTAGTAATGCCGAGGCTAGCTATGCTAATGATAGCGATGATGGAGGTGTGTTGGTGGCTACCCATGACTATAAGGGTGAGAACGAGTGGATTCTAGACTCCGGGTGTTCCTTCCATATGACACCCAACAAGGACTTGTTCACTACCTATGAGAGGGTAGATGGAGGCAATGTCACTATGGGCAACGATGCTTTGTGCAAGGTTGTAGGTGTTGGGAGTGTACAATTGAAGATGTTTGATGGTATGGTGAGGACATTATCGGATGTTAGACACGTTCCGGGGTTGAAAAAGAATTTGATTTCATTGGGCATATTAGACAAGAATGGTTGTAGGACCACTTTATATGGTGGAGAGATGAGAGTTGTTAGGGGTTCACTAGTAGTGATGAAAGGGAAGATGAAAGGGACTTTGTATGCTCTTGAGGGTTCTTCTATCTCCGGCTCCGTCAACGTCTCCACTAGTGTCATGACCGATGAAGAGACCAAACTATGGCACTTGAGGTTAGGTCATATGGGTGAAAGGGGAATGCATGAGTTGAGCAAGCAAGGCTTGTTTGGTGGTAAGAAGCTTGGGAACTTGGGCTTTTGTGAGCATTGTGTTTATGGCAAACACAAGAGAGTGAGCTTCAAACCGGCTATCCACAACACCAAGGGAATACTTGATTACATCCATTCGGATCTTTGGGGGCCTTCTAGGAAGACCTCACTTGGTGGGTGCAACTATTTGCTTACTTTCATTGATGACTTTTCTAGGAAGGTTTGGTGTTATTTCTTAAAGCAAAAGGATGATGTGTTTGATGTCTTTGTGGATTGGAAGACAATGATTGAGAAGAAAACCGGAAGGAGCATCAAGACATTGAGAACGGACAATGGTCTTGAGTTTGTAGACAAGAAATTTCTTCAATATTGCACCAAAGAAGGCATTGTGAGGCATAGAACATGTGTTGGAAGGCCTCAACAAAATGGTGTAGCCGAAAGGATGAACAAGACATTATTGGAGAGGGCTAGAAGTATGATCAATCAAGCTAAGTTGAGCAAACGGTTTTGGGCCGAGGCCGTCTCTACGGCATGCTACTTGGTGAATCGTTCTCCACATACCGCCTTGAATTTCAAGTCCCCACAAGAGGTATGGTATAATTCTCCGGTCGATTATTCTAATCTTAGAGTCTTTGGTTGTCCGGCTTATATCCATGTGAGTGAAGGGAAACTTGAACCTAGAGCTAGGAAATGTATTTTCATGGGCTATGGTTTGGGTGTAAAGGGGTATCGGGTGTGGTGTGAGAAGTCTAGGAAGATCATTACTTCTAGAGATGTTGTGTTTGATGAAAATGCATTGGTTACTCCTATTGTAGAGAATTCTATTGCTACTAACCATGATGTAGGTACATCCGATGGCACCCAAGAGGAGGTGGAGCCTCCCAATATTGAAGAAACCGAAGATGATGCTCCACATGAAAAGAGTACCTTGGCAACTCAACGTGAAAGGAGGAGGATCATTCCTGAAAGGCGATACATAGAGGAGTGTGACTATGTTGCTTATGCCCTCACCATTGCTAGTGAGGTGGAGAGTGTGCATGATCCTAGTACCTACAAGGAGGCTATGGCCTCAAATGACTCAAAGAAGTGGCAAGAAGCTATGAAGCAAGAGATGGAGTCTCTTGCAAAGAACAAGACTTGGGTCATTGTTGAAGCACCTAGAAACAAGAAGATTGTGGGGTGTAAATGGGTATTCAAGAAAAAGGAGGGATCTACAAGCACTAGTGCTCCGGTGTATAAGGCTAGAGTTGTTGCAAAGGGGTTCACTCAAGTTGAGGGAATTGATTTTCATGAGGTTTTCTCGCCGGTTGTGAAGCATTCATCCATTAGGGCTTTGTTGGCTATGGTAGCTATGAGGGATCTTGAATTACATCAATTGGATGTAAAAACCGCCTTCTTACATGGAGAATTGGAGGAAGAGATCTACATGAGACAACCGGAGGGGTTTGAAGTTAAGGGTAAAGAGAGTCATGTGTGCCGCTTAAAGAAGTCGTTGTATGGGTTGAAGCAATCACCTAGGCAATGGTATAAGAAGTTTGACTCGTTCATGATTTCACATGACTTTACTAGGAGTTCATATGATAGTTGCGTCTATCTCAAGAGACTTGATGGTGGAACCATCATTTATTTGATTTTATATGTTGATGACATGCTAGTTGCATGTAGTAGCTTGTTTGAGGTGGAGAACTTGAAGAGGTTACTTTCAAGTGAGTTTGACATGAAGGATCTTGGTGAAGCCAAGAAGATACTTGGGATGGAGATTTTGAGGGATAGAGCAAAGGGCATCTTGTACCTTAGTCAAAGGAGGTACATTGAGAAAGTTTTGAGAAAGTTCTCCATGGTTGATGCAAAAAGTGTTTCTACACCTCTAGCTTCTCATTTCAAGCTATCCAAGAAGCTATGTCCTCAAACAAGACAAGAAGAGAAGGAAATGGAGGACATTCCATAGACTTGCGCGGTTGGTAGTGTGATGTACGCCATGGTATGCTCTAGACCCGACATCGCTCAAGCGGTAAGCATGGTGAGCCGATATATGTCAAATCCGGGTAAGGGCCATTGGGAAGCGCTTAAGTGGTTGTTGAGGTATTTGAAGGGTACTTCAAATGTTTGTCTTAAATTTGGGAAAAATTCAAGTGGCTTAATTGGGTATTGTGATTCCGACTATGCGGGTGATTTGGATGCTAGAAAGTCTACTTCGGGGAATGTGTTTACATTGGGTGGAATGGCGGTGAGTTGGCAATCGTCACTCCAAGATGTAGTTGCCATGTCCACCACCGAAGCGGAATATATATCGATCGCCGAGTCGTTCAAGGAGGCTAAGTGGTTGAAGGGATTAGTGGGTGAATTGTGTCCGGAGATGAGTTTGGTGTGTGTTCATTGTGATAGTGAGAGCGCTATTCATTTGGCAAGGAATCAAAATACCTTCCATAGAAGAACCAAGCACATCGACGTCAAGTATAATTTCATCCGAGATGAGGTTGAGCATGATAGAGTGCAAATAGCACAAATTAGTACTCATGATAATCCGGCCGACATGATGACTAAGCCGTTACCCACCACCAAGTTCACTTTATGTGTGGACTTGGTTGGTTTAGAAGCTTGCTTGTGGTAAGGCCCTTAAGGGGCATTTATGTGGTATGTTAGTTGTGCTTGGTTGATTTGTGGTGTGTGATGAATGGAGTGTCTTGGAGGAAGTGTGTGGACTTGGTGTACTCAAGTCAAGGTGGAGATTGTTGAAGTTGGTGTGACTTTGAGTCCACCATTATTGTGTTTGATCATGTTAGTGTGTGTATGGATGTGTGATGTGTGTGTATGAGATGTTTGAAGTGAGTATGTTAATGGGTAATGTATGTTAATTGGGCTTGAAGTGGGCCCAAGCAAAGTGGTGACAAAACAGCAGCCCAAACGCAGCTTACAAACTGCTGCTCGACCTCCTGAAGCCTGCTCGAGTCGAGCTCAATGGCTCGATGCATCCAGAAGCTGTCTGGGACCCCTGCTCGACCAAGGAACAAGCTGCTCGACCCAGGCCATGGTGGCTCGACCTGGTCGAGCGGCACACATCCCCTGTTCTGTTTTGAATGCGATAAAAGCTACGGGTGTTATAATGGGTTGGGCCCTTACCCAATCATTAACCTATGACTCCACATGTATAAATACCTCATCTTACACTCATTTTAAGAGATATTCTTAAACCCTAAGCCAAACACATAAACCCTATTCTTCTTTCTCTTACTTTCTTCTTCTCCAAGTGTAATACTACATTGTAAGAGTTCTTTGAACTCCATTGATATTCTTCACATTAATACAAGCAAGCTAACCACCACAAGGAGGACGTAGCCCACATTGGGTGAACCTCGTAAATCATTGTGTCATTTATTTATTGCTTTCTTATTACTTTTCATAGCTTATTGAAGTGTTTGTTCATCCATTGCATAGAACACCCTTGCCATTGGTCTTGGGTATTTCTTAGGGATAAAGTTTGAACCTTTAGGCCCTAGAGTACTACTTATTTCATATATAATCAATAATTATTTATTCAATCAACCAAGAATTATGTTGTTACAAAAACTTATCTCAAGTATTGCATAATTTTATTAATATTATAATTTGATAACTATGATACTAACAAGTTTCGTGCATTGCACGAATTTGTATATACTTCACTATATAATCAACTTTTTACTTCAGCATATCTCACTATTTTAATCCGCTAAAATTAATTTCTTAATATGATAGTGAGACAAACTCACTACTCACTAGAATGATGGTGTACTAATTAGCTATATAATTATAATTAAAATAAAAAAGCTCCAAATTTATATAAGTAAGCAAATAAATATTATACCATAGAACTTAGGAGCAAAATGCTCACACCAAACGAGTTCAATATTGTTGGCCTCATCAATTGCATGTAGTGCTGACACGGGCGGGTGATGAGAAACCTTCAACCAAATCATGAATAATGTATTAGTGACATTTTCCATAATAATATGTCACATTCAACAGTAAGTATTATAGAACAGAGGAAATAATTACGTTTTTCGGTTTATTTTCACTGTGTTTCTTATTATTCATCACTTTTCATTTTTGATTTATTTTATTGTTTTTGCTCTTTTTTTTCTTTGACAATTGTTTCACTCTTAATTAGTTTTTTAATCCCGTCTACAAACTAAAATAGTAAAATCTAAGGTTAAAGTTAATAGCTAGTCTCTTAAGAGACTGTCTTTTTGAGAGACAAATTTCAAGTCTAGCCCATTAAAGATTAATGTCAGCTTGTCGTATTTTTAATGCTTATTTACATCATTTTTAATGCTTACTTACCGTATCCTCAAAGCCTACTTTTATTATCTTAAATGTGTACTTACCTCATTCTTAATGATTATTTATAATAATATTTTAAAAAAATACATAATAGGCTGATCCAGTTTTAAATGGTCTCTCAAAGAAACTGTTTTTCACAATAATTAATGATTAAATTAAACGATCCATGATACATAAGTGAGCATTAGTTAATAGAGCAAGAGAGATAACTAGATAAGGGTACATACTTGTTCAAGTAAGACATTGAGGGTGCCTCTAGATGCATGATGAGTCTCACCAAGAACAGAATTGTAAGGGGCTATTCCAAATGGAAACATACGAACGGTCGAGATTATCCAACCAACAACTGCGACCATCCGATCAATACTAGTTTTTCCTTTGGCGCAGTTGCTTAGCATGTCCTTGTTCACACAGTACACCAATTCTCCGAAGCATTGTAAATGTGATTTTGGCATATTAAAAGATGGCGGTAACTGAAAAACAATATAATTTTAACTATAATTTGCGAATTAAAACCTTATATTTAATTTAGTTTTTTTATGAATTGCAGTCTTAATGGTTTTTATGCGAATTACAGCCGGAAAATTAACAATGTCTACAACTCAAGATTTCGACCAGTTAACCTAATATTTTGATCTCTAAAATGGTCGAAATATTGTGACACTACCACTACAACAAACTTAGCTTTTTGTGATATTGGATTTAGCGGCATTAAAAAATGCCACTAATTCATATTATTAGTGTAATAATTATTGGTTTTTAATTTAAGTTCCATCATAAAGTGATTTAGCGACACTTAATTTGGTCGTCTTTAGTGGCAAATATAATTGTCACTATAGTCTATATAGTGGCATTTGTGAGAAATGTCATTAGATCCTATGTCGCTAAAAGCTTTAGTGTAACTTTTTAATATGCTGCTAAAGGCTTTAATAAATGTAACTAAATCCTCTATATAACCGTAAGAAATTTGTAATAGCGACATTTAAATTAAATGTCACCAAATATATCCCACTAAAAGCAAATAATATTGTAGTGTACAAAAAATTTAACTTTTTTTTTCGCGGCACTGGATTAATATTTTTAGTGTACTGATTGTTGGTTTGTATTTTAAGTTCTACTATAAGGTAATTTAGTAACACTTTATTTATCCTTTAGTGACATATGTAATTCTTTCTATACTCTATGGTGATATTTCTATAGTGACATTTATGAGAAATGTCACTAGATCCTATGTCGCGAAAAACTATAGTATAATTTTTATTATGCTGATAAAGGGTCTAATAATTATCACTAAATCCACTATATATACTATTAGAAATTTAAAGTAATGACATTTAAATTAAATGATTTGGCTTGAATGACACTATAGACAATATCTAATGACTGTAATTCGCAAATAATTTTTTTAAATAAACAAAGTATAATAAGTACATGTTTTGGATTTATTATATGGATCATTTAGCAACTATAGCCCCTAAGTTTACTCAATTTCAAATAAATAGCCGCAAACTTTTTTTTTTACCAACTACGGCCTCCAATTTACCAAACATGACATCGAGATAGCCAAAACAGCCAAAAAAGGTAAAAAAAAAAAAAGGGCTTAAAATGGGGTGTTTTTGCTGTCTCGATGTTATGTTTGTTAAGTTGGAGGCTGTAGTTGGCAAAAAAAAAAAGTTTGCGGCTATTTATTTGAAATTGAGTAAATTTAGAGGCTGTAGTTGATAAATGATCCTTATTATATTGTGGTACAAGCAACATACTAATAAAATTAAAGTCCCAAAAAATAATCTAAAGAGGAATATTGGGTAAAACACAAAAATGAAAATAATAATTTTGATAAGAGTTATGACTTGCCTGGAAACGAGTAAGATCAGTTCCAGGTCTAATATTCTTGATGAGACCAAAAATCAATTGAAGAAGATTTGGGGGCTTGAAATTATTATCTAATAATCCTTCCAGAGATATTGGACTTGTTAAAATCACATCCTTATTGTCCTCGGTCTTCATTTCCTTAACCTACATAGATCAATTGAAAAATAAAAGATTTTTATTTTTTTTTGAATTAAGAAATAGATGTTACTAATAGGACAAACCTCTTAAATTTAATTTGTATAATAAGTACAAAAAGGTTATAAATTATAATCACATGGTAGAGTACTATGAAAACAACGGGTTATAAAATTACTATGAAAATAAACGGAATAAAAATATAAAAATTTAAGTCTAAAAGAGAAATATAGACGCAATTAAAGTGCAAAATGTAAGCTATGAGTCATTGCTTTTTTGCACAGACTTGCAGCTCACTCTCTGGGAAAATACGTTTTGGAATATAAGAAAAGTAACGAGTTGTTGCTTCACATCAGTAACTCATCGCTTATGCTCTGATCAACTCACTTTCAATTTGTGGCTTTTTCTTTAATTATTTGGCGGTTAGGGTTTAATGAACCCCAAAATTTCCACTAACCAGAAATGGAAAAGTACGCCTACTGTCTTAATGGCTTGCTTCGTAATATTATTTTCTTATAAATTTACAATCAAATAAAAGAATTAATTTTAAAAATTTCACCTTTAAATTGTCATCTTCAAAGGCCTAATATTTTATTTAACCTTTGAAAGTTTCACCTTTATATATGATTAGCGTGAAAAATTTAAAGGTTTAAAAGATAGTGTTTGTCTGACGAAGGTAGGTAAGGGGTTGTGTGGTTGTGGTAGAAGGAAAGGGAAATGACATTTTATTTACTTTTTACTTTCTTTTTGTTTGAATTTTATTTTAGCTGTAATAACAATCAATTATATTGAGACACGTGATACTTTTTACAGAATAACTTGTTACAACATATAAAGAAAATTAATAACATCTTTAGAAGAAAATCAAAAGCAAAGGTATGTAGGATCTACAAAGGATATATAAAAAGCTTGAATATTTTAACGATGAGTTAGTTGAAACATATAAAAATAAATTTTCTTTTGAATAACAGGTGTCACAACGAAAGAAAGCATGCAAGTTAAATTGCTATACACATTATACGGAGAAAATATTGTGTTAGATTTGAAGTATATATATAACATTTTTAGAGCTTTAACCATCCATTTAAGCAAAGTTGAGTTGATTTCTTACATAACCTTTTCTTACATAACCTAGTTTAATATCTTTACGTGCATTATGTTGATCTTTTACCCTATTAATAAAATATGTCCTTATATGATTACTATTTATAATGATTACTATTTATAAGAAAAAACATAGTCAAATACTCAAATACTCCCTCTTATTCATAGAGACTATGACATCTTCTTATTAGGCAATTCACTAAAAATGTCTCATTTCTACTTTTGTCAATGTTTTTTACCCTTTTACCTAGATCTGGGAAAATTTGATCCGACCCGAAAATGGACCCGGGACCCGACCTGTTAAAACCCGAACCCGACCGATCCGAAAGAGACTTAACCCGAAACATGACCGACCCGATAATTACCCGACCGAAAATGACCCGACCGGCAACCGACCCGACCGACCCGTTTTGACAGGTCTAATGTCAATCTTTAGAGTAATCTCAATGTTAGAATTCATTTCAAATAAAATTTTTATTTTCAACTTATCTAAACATATTGACTATATCATTTGAACCTTAAAACTCATTAATAGATCTTAAAAAATACGCAATTAACATCATTTTATCCATCGTAATTATTTTCTTTAAATAAAGGACGTTATAATCATCTTAATTGAATACATATATCTTGTTAAATCAGTCAAATGAGTTTTTTGTTCTTCTACATTTCAGTAAGCAAATCGATATAATTTATAAGAACGTTTTGCACATTTGAATGAGCTTTTTAGAAAAGAAATGTCGCTAGCTTAGATTATAAAACATGTATCTTATAAATCGAAATAAGTACTTAGTTATTTGTATATCTTTTTAACATGAAATTGTGAAAATATTTTTTATGAGAAAATGAGAAGATATTTAACGTCAATTTTTATCTAACGTCACAACTTTAATATACGCAATAACTTTTATAAAGCACGTATATTACAAGTCTTTCAAAATAAATATTAATTTCCTTATTTTCTTTACACTTAAATAAACCTGATATACCAACTAGTTTTAAAAAATCGCACATCTGGTTTTTCTAATGTGATACGTATCTTACAAATCCAACTATACATAGAGATTTAAAGTTTAGACAACGAGCGTCGTTATTATTGATTTCTTATAACTTGAATTCAATCACATATAAGGCTTTAATACCGTGTTAATTGATATGTGGATTAATGTCATAGGGATGAGAAATAGTTTTTTTTATTTAAAAAGTTTCATAAATAATAAAATATGAGAAAATCATTTTTTTAAATTTCATAAGTCATAACCCGTTGGGTCAAACCGACCGACCCGGAACCGAGAGTGACCCGATCCGAAAATGACCCGATCCGAGAATGACCCGACCCGAAAATGACCCGACCGAAAGTGACCCGACCAGTAACCCGACCGACCGACCGTTTTCCCAGGTCTACTTTTACCCGTACTACAAGTACACAACAACACATAAATTGCAATACCGAAAAAGAGAGTTTTCTACTCACTATTAAGTGATCTCTCACCCCTTCTTGATTTTAGTGCAAAACTCAAATGTCAGAATAAAAGGAAGTATAATTCATCATCTAGTCGTTGTAATACCTATTTAATTAACAATAGCACATTTTATATATGTTTAGTTTTTTTTTCATAAAAATCCTTTTCCTAATAAAAGAGTAAATGACATTTGGCAATTTACGAGTACTCCTACGTGATAAGGTATTAAGGTTCTAAGGACAACCAAAGGTTCGTACTGTTTGAAATAAAATTATGATGGGGACGAAAATGGCATCATATGTCATATGTTTCCTAGAGGCACTTTTCTTAGGTAGAAATTAAATTGAAAAATATTAAATGCCAGAATATTAAGTTGTATGGAACTTAATAAATGGCATTCATATTTTTCGCATCTTTTTTTATTGAATTTAATTTTCTAAATTATTTTATTTTTTCATCTCTCTAAATCATAGCTTTTATGCAATTGGACCAATTATTGAGGGGTCTTTGAAGGTGTTCGAGGTGATCGACTGTACAGCTAACTTCTTTTTGTCCCTTATATGAAAAAGTAAATTAAAAAAAATGTTAAGTTTATTAATAAAATAAATATATTTGCTATAATAAGGCGCAAAATGAAAATTCTACACAGGACATTCAAATTTCTCAAGATGACTCTGCCAATTAAATTTTTTTTTTGTCGTCAAAATTAAATATATATTTTTTTAAAACTAAAACTCACAAAGATTCGATTATTGGTAAAATTTGAAAGTTTGTTTAGTGATTTTTAGAAAGTATAGATTGTTGTCTTGTGAGGCTTTTTACAGGGAGAAAGAGGTAATATAATAAACCATATTTTTGTGATTTATTTTAAAAGGTGGTGACACAAGGAAAAGGTAATGACATTTAAAAAGCGCGTTAATTATTACCATTGAATTTGAGTAGAACTAAAATCATTGAATATAGTTGAATTATATTAAATTGAGTTATTCCTTAAAAAAAATTAAATTGAATTAGATATACCTAAAATCAAATTTAATTAAAATGAGATAATATTTTAAATTTAAAATGGATGTAGAAAATACGTCCAAGTATTCCCAAATAAAAGTATCATCTTTAGTCAAAAACTCTAACGTGAAACTCTTGGGAAAAATCACTGAATACAATCCAAAGTTCATATACATTTTTTGGATGGGAAAATTTTTTTTAAAACTCCCAACTATTTGCGGTTTAAATAAAAACTCTCAACTATTGATTATTATTCAAAACTCCCAACTTTAGGCCCATTTTAATTTTAAAGCACTTATACAATTTCATAACATGTTTAACTAGTTACCATTTTGTTAAAATGGGAGGGTACGTGAAGGGTCGTGTCAATTCAAAGGGGGTGAGGTGATTAATAAATACAATTGGGTCCCGCTACTTCTTTACTAAAACCAATTTACCGGGTTATAAGTCATCTTGGACTTTAAATTTAAAACGGGCCTAAAGTTAGGAGTTTTAAATATTAATCAATTATTGGGATTTTTATATTTAAATCGCGCATAATTAGGAGTTTTTAATGTAATTTTCCCTTTTTGGATGAAAATTAATTTCAACATCTTATCTAAGAAAAACAATATTTGCTCTAATGAGTTAGACAAGACGTTTTATGATAATTGTCAAAATTTATACATTAATTAACTCTAAAATAATTTTTTGGTTGTGACTATTGATATGCAATGTAATTCGGTAATTAAATAATAAAATTGAATATGATCAATTGTAAGTCATCAATACATAAAATATTAACTAATGAAAATTAAATACTCAGAAGACTTTTAATTATATAATTTAAGAAAATACATATATTTCATCACCATTATACTTAATCTCTTAACATTGTCCAATATGTATAAAGAAAAAGTTACAAAAAACGACAAAAACAATTCAACTAAAAGTATAAATTGATTATTTAAGCCTCAAAATATACTATACGATATGAAGAAATATTGCATCTAAAAACATGTATGTCACAGCTAAAACTTAAATATTTGATCGACTTGTTACTTTAACATAAAATTTGCTAAAAATAGACCTTACTATAAATATGTAGCTAGAAATAAGTTATAGAAAGTAGAACGAGATCGAGAGAGTGAAGCTTACTTTTAAGAATGGCTTCAACTTCAAGTGTTGTTAGATGATTAAACAAAACTTGATTTGTTTGGAGGCCACAAAATATTGTGATACAAAATGTTGTTTCTAAAAACAAATAAATACTCCTCAAAATTTAGCAAAACGATGACGTATTAATAAAAGGGTGAAAATACTCCATAATATAAGGATTTCCTCTTATTTTTTCAAACAAACTAGGTTTATGAACTAACATACGAGAGATGGTCCCTATTTAGCTTATTATATATATTCTTTAAAATATTGTAAGTAGACATTAAAAATAATGTAAGTAGACATTTAAGATATTGAAAATAGACATTAAAAATATGTAAATACGCATTAAGGATAATATAAGTGAGCATTAAAAATACAATAAGTTGTAAGTGGACGTTAAGTTCTAATAAACTGACCATATCTCTCAAACAAACGGTCTCTCAAGAGACTAGCTGTTTAAATCCCGTATCATAATTAAACCGTTTTACAATATTTTGTGGCGGTCAATTGAATTTGGGTGAGTGTGCTGACGTAAGTTTGATTTTTGTGAAGTCGTCACAATTTGATCAATAAATAAAAATTTTTATTTTCCGAATTATTGTGTCCAATCAAGTTGAGGATAGCACATAGTCCATATGTTCCAATCAGATTCAATAATAAAGAAAGAGGGGTCATTTTAAAGAAAATGTGAAAATTATGAAACTGTGATATTAAATAGAAAGAGAAAATTAAATTAATGAAGGTTGTGTCCAAGTTTTGGTTATACAGTGGTTTTTTTTAGATGGAAAATTATGAAAATTTCTTACTCTTAATTTGTATTTTATTACTACTATTAACCAATAAGTTAAAATATAGTTAAATGAGATCTTGTTTAATTCGTCTCAATGCAAGGAATCAATTTTTTCTAATTTTTAAATATGCATAATTAGAAATTTTAAGGATTAATTAAGTGCACCGGATAGAGTAGATAAAGCAAATGGGACATTTGTGGTGAATAGGAGGGAGTATTTGTCAAAAAAAATAAAAAACGAAAGGAAAATTTGCCAAGAATAATCCCAACTATCACCCATTGGCCAGAAATAATCCCAACTGTTGATTATTTTTAATAATCCCAGCTATTGATGAAGATTACTGAAAACAGTCTCACTCTATTTTCAACCGGCAGTAGCAGATTTTTTTGAGTATTTTTTTCACCTTTTTTTTTTTAACTTTCCTTCATCAAATTAGCTAAATCTACCCTTCATCCTCTCCATCTTCATCTCATTCATCCTAAACCTAAAACTTCATCCATGGTTAAGATTTAAAAGCTTCTTCCCTTTAAGATTCAATGAATTCTTCTTCTTCTTCTAAGTATTCAAACCCTATCCCAAATATAGGGGTGCAATTTGTGGTGGAAGCTTGAAATGCATGCTACCATGGTATTCTAGGGTTTGAATATTGCTCATCAATGGAGGAAGGAGTTTAATGGGTTTTTGAACATGGAATGGGTAAATCAGTTTTTGAAGATGAAAAGGTAGTTTTACCTAATTTGATGAAGAAAGTTAAAAAAAAAAGGTAAAAAAATTACTCAACAAAACCTGCTACAGCCGGTTGAAAATTGAGTGGGACTGTTTTCAGCAAACTTTATCAATAGTTGAGATTATTAAAAAATAATCAATAGTTGGGATTAATTCTGGCCAACGGGTGATAGTTGAGATTATTCTTAGCAAATTTTCCAAAAAGAAAATGAACTGTGTAGTCAGCATCGATGATATATTAATTAAAAGATTAGATTTTTAAAGGTGTTATTGAAATATAAAGAATGTGATGTGGTCCATTTTCAAATAACAAATATAATTTAAAATGTATCTATACTATAAATTAAAACAAAACACAACTGACATAAACAACTCAAAAAATTGATAAGTTGTTATCTTCTCATGAGATTGATGATGTCATTGAACAATAATAACTATAGAAATATTAAATATTAAGGATGTTTATAAGATGATTAATTTGACCATCATTAAAAACTTTAGGTTTTTTTTAAATGTCATTAAAAACTTAAGTTGGGAATATAACATCTACTGTTAAAATTTAATAACCAATATAATAAAAATAATAGTAGTATATAATAATGATGCACGAATTATTATCTTTGATATTTAATTTACAAAACATCATTGATTTATATTTATTTAAAAAAACATTCATTCATTTACAAATTAATTATATAAAACAATAATCATTTTGTTGGTTAAAGAACTAAAAATAGAGATGAAAAATCTGAGCACATTACATATACCTGATTGCACAATAAAAAAAATTCAATTAAATTTCTACTTGTTCCAATTCTTCAAAAGAAAATTAAGGTTTTAATTAAGATGATGTTGTGAAAGAGAGCCTAATTATCGGGATATAATAAAATAATAATTTTGGGTTTTCTTTGCTTTGGATAGGTTTTTTTTTTTTTGAAAATTAGGAATAATATATAGATTATGGTATTGCGTATAGCAGAGAACCTCCTATTCTAGAAGATTATTCCGATGCTAGCTGGATCACTAATGAAGAGGATAACTCTTCTACTAGTGGATGAGTGTTTGTTTATGGGGGAGGTGTCATTTCTTGGTCCTCTAAGAAACAAACATGCATAGCTGATTCCACTATGTCAGCTGAGTTTATAGCACTTGCTTCAGCAGCTAGTGAAGCGGAGTGGTTGAGAAATCCCATGTTTGAGATACCTTTGTTACCTAAGCCAATTTCACCGGTGGCAATCCATGCGGATTGCATGACGGCTTTAGGTAGAGCTTATAGTCAAGTATATTATGGTAAGTCTCGTCATATAGCTCTTAGGCATGGCCTAGTGCAAGGACTTATCATTAACGGGGTCATAACTTTTGACTATGTGAACACTAAGTTCAATGTGGCGGATTCGTTTACGAAAGTCATGAATAGAGATTCAATTGAGAAAGCCTCAGTTGAAATCGGTTTATGTCAATAAAATCATTTGGGAAGACCCAATTCACGCATGAGTAACATCGTGTCTGAATTCAATGTGGTAAAGTCCTCTTGATTTTTGTTAAAGCAACTCGTTATATGACCCATCGTTGCTTTGTACCGTGATGGAATAAGGTAGTCGTCTTAAAAGTTCTCAAGATCAAGGGTTGAAGAACTCTTGGTGTTATATCCATGTCACAGGAATATGTTTTATACATACTGAGAACCTACCTATATAAGTTTGAAGTGTGGCCGCTTCAAGTAGTCAAGATTGGCATAATGACTATGATAAACATATGAATAAGATACGAACACGGCCTTATAATGTGTCAAGTTAATAACTTTGTGTTATTTGTTTTGTGTGTACTACATCTTCAAGTGGTTGGAAGGGTCATTGATTCAATTCCTTATGGAAATCAATTCTGGCTCGATCACTTGTTAAGTGTGTTGTACTAGGCGTTAATTCAATCCGTAGGGATATTAGCGTTGATTCATGAAATGTATTATGAGTTTTGGTAAATGAAAGGCTTATTATACCCAAAATGGGGGAGGATTGTTGAACATTTAGTGTCTAATAATCCTGAATATAGTCACCAAGTACTACTAAGGTAGTGGGACAATATATAAGTCCGTAAGTAATAAATAACTAAAGTTACTAAAAGTAGTGGGACAAAACGTATTAATATACTCAAGTCCGTAAGGCATTTAAAAGATAGGACAAAACAAACTAGGGGAAAAACCAAGTCAGCCTACAGCCGACTTGGCGGTCCCCTTATAGGAGCTAAAGCCGACTCAGCTTTAGCTTCTAGAAAGTCACTGTTTTGGTTAGAAGGCATCGCCGACTCGGCGACCCTTGTTTTTGACCCATCGTCGAGTCGGCGATCTAGGCTGGAAGTTTACCGTTGCTTTTCTTCCCGTTTTCTTTGTAGTTAATGCCTTGGATTCGTCTTAATGCTCTTAATCTCTGGTATTATTAGGGAGTATTAAGGACCATTATTCTCTAGATTAATGGAATTAAGGTGCATGATCATGAATATGATCATAATGGTGATTAAGTGCAAAGGCTCCTCTATTGAGTATAAATAGAGGCCTTTGGATGAAGAGTTCTTCACATCTTTGTTCTGAATTCTTGCTTTCTTCCTCTTATTTGTGGGGGAAATATCACAAAAGGATAGTGACCACACGCCTTCAACTTGTGTCAAGTTTCCGGTTGTCGTTACAAAACAATCTTCAACATATTTAGTATTGTAATCATCTTTGTAATTTTCATTTTGTCATCAAACAAAGGGGTTTATACAAATTCCCACTTGTAATTTGTATTAACATTATTTACTTCCGTCAATATAGTGGGCATTTTTTTCTTATCCAACACTAATTGCATTGGTTAAATCATAATGAAAATTTTTGTTTTACTGATTATTTCTAGTTATTAATTATTTTAAATATATATATTTATGTAAGTAAGAAAATATTTTTAAAAAATTTATTGATTTAAATTAACATAATCATGAATATTAATAAAAAGAGCTGAAAAATAGCGAAAGACAACTTCTTAGAACATTGCTAAATGTATTTATTTTGTAAGGTTATAATTGATTGTGTGAAAATTTATTTTCTGAAAACATTAAAAACTAAGTAAGATAAGTATTGAAAGATTCTATTACATTTATTCTTTATACCAAAATAAGAATCTTTAAGATATTAAATATTTCAAAAAAAATATTTTTATATGTAAATAAGAAATATTTTTTAAAAAATACTCCCTCCTATTCAACACAAGTGTCCCATTTGCTTTTTGCACTCTATCCAATGCATTTATTCGATCATTAATATCTGTAATTGTGTATAATCAAAAATTATGAAAAGTTGATATAAATAATCCTTGTATTGAGACGAATCAAACAAGATCTCACTTGACTAAGTTTTAACTTATAGATTAATAATAAAATACAAATTAAGAATAAGAAATGAATAGTGTCCAAAAAGTAAATGGGACATTTGTGATGAATAGGAGGAAGTATTTATTTAATTTATTAAATGTTGTTTGAATTAGGTTATGAAGTTAAAACCAAATAAATTAGCTTGAATCGACTCCAAATAAGCTCAATTCATTCATAAAAGTTAGTTTTATTTTATTTAATTGAATTGAATTAATGTAACCAAAAAAAAATATTTTTCAAGTGAAATTTAAAAGCTAAATTAGATTAAGGGGGTATTTGGTAATTAGTTGTTTGCTGTTGTCGGTTGCCTTTTTTAGTTGGTTTGTTTGATCAGTCGAAAGTGTTGGTTGTTTTGTTGGCCTTTAAGCTAGCTATTTGTGGAGAATTTGGTGAACTTGAGTATTGGTTGTTGGTTGTTTATTAGAAAAAAAGTTGGCTAACAAGCCAAAAGCCAACAAAAAAAGCTAGCTGGAGCAGCTTATTTGTTTTGGCTTGAAAGCCAGCTCATCACATGCTTTAAAAGCTATTTACCAAACACTCTTTTTGCGGTTTGACCAACTAACAAGCCAAAAGTCTACCAAAAAACTAAACCAAATGCCATATACCAAACACCCCCCAAAATATATTAGTAATAATTATAGTATTATTTAACGTAAATTCTTACTAGAGACAAGAGTAAAAGATCTTGTAACCAGCAAGATTTTGTAGTTCAAGTAAAAGATTTTGTAAAAGATTTTCGCAGACAAATGGACGTCAATTTCTCTGTGTTTTGAGATTTAGTTCAAGTAAAAGATTTTGTAACCATCAAAATTCAGAGGAACCTTTCGCAACCCCTCGATATTTTGCTTCTAGTACGAGACTCGGCTTTTCCTTTGAGAAAGTATTAAAGTCATTTTTCAATTACATATATATACTTCTAATAATTTAATTTGTACCCACTATTATCACCAATAGTTATACTGGATCCCAAATTTCAAGTCCTTTAAAGACTCAAGACATCCTAAAAACCAACAATATTTAGGAAAACTTGTAACTCTCTTCGAGTTTGTTGGCTTGAAATTTAGCCTTTCTTGCCTTGTGTTTTGTATGCTTTGTGATTTATGGTGAAATAAAAGCTATCGTTTACCGAAAAAAATATGTACTTGAAATTCGAAATGATATAAATATCCTTTTAATAGGGAAATCCTCAAATATATCAATAATAATACACAGTTTACAATTAGCCAATGGTAGATTATTAATCTTCTATTAAAAGAAATGATGTATTTTTATTAGTTTTACATTCTAGAATGCAAAATTTAAATTTATTTTGCTAATTTAAGATTGTAACTCTGTAATAGTGATAGTGCTTCACAATAATACACAATTACAAATAAAATGTATTTTTATATGAAAAAAATTTTAACTTGGGAATATGAATGGAGCTGGTGGGACAATATTTTGTTTAATATAATTTAGATCGGAAATATAATAGGTGCCGGTGGAATGCTTTTTTGTTTAGGTGAGCATTCCCAGCCAGTTTCCGGAGAGTAAGATAAATCGAAAAACTTTGGAATCCATTCTTCTCTGTTAGATTTCCTTTGTCTCAAAAGCTCCCTTTCCTTCTCCTCAACTGCTTTCTTTGCATTTTTTGCTTTATTCCAATCTTGACTTAAAATGCTTTTATTCACCTCTGCCCATACTATAGTTGATTCACTTTGCCATAATCCCTACAAATTAATAAGTTGATATATAATTATTTATTAAACACTAAGTGAATATACTTCATTCTTCAAAACAATAAAATATAAAATATTTCATATGAATATACATATTTTCAAAGAATATAGTTTAGCAAAATTGCATGAGACGGATTCAACAAGACCTGAATATCAAATAACTTGTTGGCGTGGTTGTACAAATGGACATCTCTCTAACATGTTTGTACACATGGCCATATTTGGCACATCATTTGATTTATTTTAATTAATTTATTTATTTGACATCATTTTTTTCAATTTTTTTTATTAATTTATAAAAAAATTATTATATTTTATTCCAAAACTCGTTTTTTGAAAAAGTAATTATTTTACCATTAATTAAATTTGCTCCTTAATTTAATAATTAATTAATTAATTTAATGTAATATATTAAAAAAAATGAAACAAAAAATGAATTCAAAAACCTTTTTTTCTTCGTAACCTTTCTTTTTCCGCTACCGACCCTGACTTTCGGCTCTAACTCCGGCCATTAATGTTAGCGAAAATACCAACTACCTCCTATTCCCTCCCAGAGAAAACCTCCTACTCCTACTTACCTCCCTTTGTTTAAAGGTATTTTCATTTGCCATTTTGGTTGTTTTTATTTGTTGTTCCTGTAAAGAATCTTTCTACTTATTTATAAATTTTTGGAAAATTAACCTTGTACATCCTCATTTTATTATTTCAATAATGCTTATTGTTCCCACTTATGTTCCATTTATTTGATTATAATATTTTTATATTGCTTATACTTCTAACATATATTTTCCATTAACTCTATAAAATATATTTTGATAGTCGTGGTCCTTATTTTTTTAAAACTTTTACTAACTTTCTTTTAATATTTTCTTTAAAACTTATCGTCCCTACTTTTCCTCCATCAAATATATTTTATTTAATAAAATAATATATCCGCCATCTAAAAAACTCTATTTTTCTTGATTTTCGTAAGCAATCCTGGTGAGACTTCTTTAAGAAATGAAAAAAGTAAAATATTTGAAACTTTACTATTTATATCACATTTATGAATGATTTAGCATTATACAATTCCTTAATTGAACGTTATTTAAATACTTATGGTCTCTAAATATTTCTCACTAACCCAATTTTAACATTTATTTTTAAATTCATATATATGGTCATTTTTTATTAAGTTTATTTTAAATTTTTTTATAATGCTGAATGTCTCCGTATATTCCTGAGCTATTAACTTTTTGGACATCTTTTCATTGTTTGTGATTTCATAATTTTCAATTATTTTATTTTTCCGTAAAATAATACTATCTCATTGCTTCTCTCACATAATAATATTCTCATTTTCTTAATTTCTTCCAAAGATGCATTATGGAAAATCAAATCGGAATAATGGAAGTAATTTACTAAATAAATAAAATTTAAATGCTATAAAAAATTGCAACATATCTGCAACCAATGCAATTTCTAACTAACCTACGACTAACACCTATTAGCATAGATCAACTACATCGCGACTAGAGTTGTACAACGGTCCGGCCGACCCAACTGGTTAAGGGTTGTGTCACATTTTAACGGGTTATTAACGGGTCGGATCATTAACGGACCTTTTTGTAAAGGGTCGGGTCGGGTCGGATAGTTATAGAAAGTTGTTGTAAAAAATATTTTACCACTTTTTTTAATTTTTATATAATGTTGTTATATTCATAGTTAATTGAATTGATCTAACGTGCCATAAAGTATACTAAAAAAAACTATTTTATGAACTTTTAAAAAACGAGTCAAAATAGGTCGTATTTAAACGGGCTTGACCCTCCCCGATCCTACACGGCGCATTTAAATAGTAGTGAAAGACATAAATACCTTAGGATCCCTGATAATTGGAGTTGGAAGATTAGATATAACCTCTTTGGGATTATATAGAACTTTGATCATACCATCTTTAGTATCCTTTATATAAACCATCCTGAAATTATTATATTTCAAAATTATTAAACAACACAATAATAACTAGAAATTTTGTGAGTACAAAACAATTTAATTTTACAAAATACATTTAAAGAGAAATCGGATAACGTAGTATTTGAGAACAAGTATTTTATTTTAAATTATGGATTTCCATTATGAAATCAGAATGTCTAAGTTTGGGTATTCATTCTCAAATTCTCAACTTTAACTACTATAAAAACAATGGTGTGGAATTAATCCAAAACACAAATTTGAAAACTTTTAATTTGCCAAACAATAAATTTGAGACAATATTAAATTTCTATATAAAATCATCATTCTCAAATATGGCATAACTGCATTTTATATTATTGATTGATTGATCACTAAAAGTTAATAAACGAAAAGAACAAAATTGTCATAAATCTGAAAATCGTAAAGGGACAAGAAAATACGAGATAAGAGATATTATAGGCTCATATCTATAGAAATAAATGATTTAGGTGCACAATAAACTTATTAATTATAGTCTATTTTTTTAAAAGTATGAACTTATATTGTATGGCATGGTCTTTATGAAAATAAAACTTACGATGCGATATTTTTATGAATTTGTAATCAAATTCGATTTTATTGATTCCAAAATTATGTAAAGATCAATGCATGAATTTACGACATGATTTTAAACCTATCTGAAACATATAACTCAAAATCAACCTGATGACCCGAATAAAAATGTAAAGGAGAATAGGTTTTGTTAGAGTGTATAACTTATCTTGGGCCCTCAACCATCAGCTTAAACTTTTCATTAAATTGGTTCCTTAACATGGTATCAGAAGCAAGCGTGACAAGAGGTCACTGATTCGAATTTCAACCACCCATCATTTAAAGTGGAATATTAAGTGTTATGTATAAAGGGAACCTGTGTTGCATCCACACTTTTAGCCCAAATGGCTCTCATGTGAATAACATGTTGTAGGGCCTCAACCATCAGATTAAGCTTTTGGTTGAGTTGGTTGCTTAACAAATATAACATTGTGAAATAGTGAAATGACCTGTCCCAATGACCATAGATTTCATAGAATATCTTAGAAGAAGATGAATTAAAGATCTTCCCATTGAGAGATCCATTGCCTCCTCCAAAGCCCAAAACAGATCCAGTTTTGAAGGATAGCTGGGCTTCAAGGCCCGTTTCTTTGCACTTAACATTGACATTACCAGCCCATCTTGTTCCTGTTTTTGGAAGAAATTTAATCAACAATGTTGGAGCATTGAACACATAAGTCTCTCCTTTATCTAACAAATTTAGCTTCCTTTTTCCATGCACCTCTCCTTCTACATATGCTCCTTTGATTATAGGGTGATACAAAAAACAAACATAAAAGAGTTAGAAACATAAATGAGTACATTTGTACAAAAATAAAGTTATACTAGTATAGAATCCCGTGCAATTCACGGATTTTTTAATACGTTGATATTTTAGTGAAATTTTATACGAACGAAAATATTAAATGAAGATGCATCATAAATTATTTACATACATGCATTGTAATTAAAAAAAGAATTAAATATAAAAAACACAAAATAAATTGTTAATAAAGAGTATAAGTTTTGAAACACCTCTTTATATACTACATTATCAGTACGATGACATATTTTAAAATCCTGCCGTTTTATAGAAATTTTGTCTCAGTTGTCAAAATCCCTAGTCATAAATAAATTAATCACTATACTATTATTGCCATAAATAAAAAATTTACTGGTTAAAATCCCTGATCTCATTGTTATTATTGCCATATTGTCATAATTACTATACTAAACATTAAAAATCCCTGGTCAAGTTTACTCCTGCCGTATTTAGGAAAAGATTCCTGGCCATATAATTACTATACTGAACATTAAAAATCCTTGGTCATAAATAATCCTGCTGTATTTAAAAATCCCTAGCCGTAAATACTCCTGTCAAAAATACTGGCCAATAAAAAAATTACACTTGTCACTCTCATATTCACTTGACTTTTTCATCACTATACATTAAAATTAATATAGTGTACGATAATATTATGGAGTTTTTAAATTTGTAACGTATTATTAAAAAAATCTCACATATTTGAATTATATGTAGCAAACTCAAAAAACAATTAGAATTTATTTATTAGATGTGAATTCTAAGGAACAATATCATGTACTCCATTAGGGATATTTTACGTATTTCAAGAAAAGTAAGTGGTTTTTGAAGAATAAAAGTGATAGATTTACAGATGAAACTATGATCAAAGTATCTCAATTCTCACCACTTACATTAAAATTTATTTTTCCATCTCGTTGTCGTTAAGGAATTGTTTGACCTTAGTCGGTTAGCTTCAAACCAAAAAAGAATGAAAGAAAGTAAAGGTTGTAATCGATGAATGGGACTTAAAATAGAATCATTTTCATACGCCCATAGAAAATTATGGCCAGAGTCTGGGGAGGGAAAGATAGCAGCAACTTTTACCCATAAAAGAGAGGACGGCCAAAGAGTTAGCGGTCCTGGGCTTAAAATATGATATTAATAATTCAGGTGCTCTCTTGAAAGACCGTCTTTTCTAAAGACGACTCTCAAAATTCAGCCCAAATCTATATTTAGAGTTGTAACAATATATATTTAGAATTGGACTACGCTTTTGAGAGCCCGCCTTTACAAAAGACAGTCTCAAGTAAGAATTTATGTTAATAATTAATGTTCCTTATACTTATATACAATATTTCGGTTTCCAAATTAGCGGTGATTGTAAACACTAAAGAAGAACACATGTTTATATAATATAAATGTTTGGTTCAAATATTGCGTATTTATAATTGTCTTTAAATTATTAAGTTGGTTAAACTTTAATATCAATGTGAGGCAAACTCATCAGAATGCACAAAGTTTGTATATACTTCACTATATAATTAACTTCTTGCTTCAGTATATCTCACTATTTTAATCCGCTAAAATTAATTTTTTAATGTCATCGTGAGGCAAACTCACTAAAATGGTGGAGTACTAATTAGCTATATAATTATAATTAAAATAAAAAAAAGCTCCAAATTTATATAAGTAAGCAAATAAATAAAATGGTATACCATAGAACTTAGGAACAATATGCTCACACCAAACGAGTTCAATGTTGTTGGCCTCATCAATTGCATGCAGTGCTGATACGGGCGGGTGATGGGAAACCTTCAACCAAATCATGAATAATGTGTTATGTGTTTCACACTTAGAGTAATAGAACTACATAAATTTTCATGACATGGTCTTTTTAAGAGACACATTAGATATATGGGTTAACTAGTCCAATTAATACAAATAAATTAAAAGAGAAAAATAGAATGTGGGCCTTTTGTTTTGAAGTCGTCTATTTGAGAGACAGTCTCTCATAAGAGTAGCTCTTACAATTATACAAATATGATATTACCAAAACTTACAAAATTAATTTTGAATTATCTTTGGTTAAAGTTGTTATGTACTTGCTAATTTTTATCTCAAATGTAGATGTCGTATGACTCTTTGTAATAAATCAGGTATTATTCAAAAAAACAAGAGTTTATTTTCACTATGTTTCTTAATATTCATCACTTTTCATTTTAATTTATTTTACTTTTTCCGACACTGCATTTGGCGGGGATGGCAATTCAGTTCGAATCCGCCCCTGATTCGACTCAATCCGAGGTTTTTTATCCGATTCGACTCCGAGTTGGGAAAAATCCAACTCCGGTTATACAATCCGACTCCGAGCTAGAGCTGGACCGGAGTTGGACCGCAAAAAAAGTCTGATAATCCGACCGACTCCGATTCCGATCCAACTCCGACTCGACCCGACTCCGATTCGACCCGACATCCGACTCAAATTTTAATTTAAGGCATTTTTATATTTTGAAAATTTTAAATTTTATATGAAAATAAGTTTATTCTAAACAAAATTGCAAATTTGACATCTGACTATATGAGTCTTGAGCATGAGTGACTAATTACATTGTAAGAGAGATTGAATATTGTAAATTTAATCAAGTTTATCAAAACAATCGATTATATTATTATAGACTTACAGTCTTACATAATTTTGACTTTTGAAGTTATTTAAGTATAATAAAACCTAAAACTAACTTAAATAAACTATTAGAATTATAGTATTAGACTATCTATATACTAATTAATATTAATCAATTAGATACTTAATCGATTGTTTAATAAAGATTTAATTGGAAGTTGGAACTTGTCTAATATAGTTATATAGACTTGAAACTATGTCGTTAAATTGTAAGTGAGATTGAATATTGTAAGTTTGATTAAGTTGAATGAACGAAACAATCAAAATAATCGATTAGACTATTATGGAATATGGACTCACAGAGTTACAGTCTTACATAGTTTTTAAGTTATATAAGCATAATGAAACCTAAAACTAACTAAATTAAACTATTAATCTATATGATAATCAATTAGATAGTTAATCGATATTAAAGATTTAGTTGTAAGTTGTCAATTATTATGAATGAAATGAAATTAAACCTCTAATAACGAATTAAAATTTTATTTAATTATATTTGAATCACTAATAACCTCATATTTCTATATAATTCTTATTAAATTTTATTGCTAATTAGCTTTTTTAAGAAATTAAAATTGTATTTTACCATTAGTTAAATTTAAGCCATTGATGATATGTAATGTGGATGAATGAATGGTTTTGATGATGTCCACCTCATCAATCCTTAAAAACTTTCAATAGCCAATCACATACAACTTTAAATGTCACATGAATTTTGGATTCTAACCATTGATTTCAAAATTCTTTTAATCTTAGCCCTTGATTAATTTTAACATAAGAATAAAAACAATAAAAACAAACCCTAAGGTCCCAAACCCAATTATTTCATCTTTTAGAAACCAAAATCCATTCCACTATTCCAGAGAGTACCCAAGGTCTCAAATATCATTTTCGGTTTACGCATCGGAAAATAGGCGTATAAGTATTTGTTTCGACCGAATTTTCGAAAGAGTTACCCCATAAGGGTATTTGCAACGTCCGTTTTTTGAAAAAAAAAAAAAATCTTTATGACAGGTAAAAATGACGTCAAATATCTTTTTCGGTTGCCGTATCGAAAAATAGGCGAATAAGTACTTGTTTCAACCCGATTAGATAATTTCTTATAATTTTTCAATAAAATTATTAAACATTTATGAGCGTTAATGAATTAAACGGTGAATTAAACATTAAAATAGTGATTAAAAGTTAAAATGGTAAATTAACAAAAACTGGATGCTAACTTGTGGAAAAAAACTTACAAAATGATGAATTTAACGGAATTTAACAAGAACCTAACGGAAAATGCTACGGCAATTGATAATGCATAAACTGGATGCTACCATGTGGAATTTTCCTTAAATTATAAATGTAGTATCGATAAAAATAAATCTTGATGATAATCCGAAGTCCGCCGGATGTCCGAGAGTCCGAGTCGGAGCAATGTTGGAGTATGCATACTCCGACTCCGAGTGGAGGTGGACTGAAAAAAATAGTCCGAGAATTATTCGGAGCAAAGTCGCAGGGTGGATAGTCCGAGCCGAGTCCGACCCATTACCACCCTAAGCGGCATTAAACAATGTCATTGATTCATATTTTTAGTGTAATAACTATTGGTTTTTATTTTAAATTTCACTATAAAGTGATTTAGCGATAATTTATTTGATCTTTAGTGGCATATGTAATTGTTATTATAGTCTATAGTGCTATTTGTGAGAAATGTCACTGGATCCTATGTTGCAAAAAAAATTTTGTGTGATTTTTTATTATGCTGCTAAAGGATCGAATTAATGTCACTAAATACTCAGCATATACTATTAGAAATTTAAAATAGTGACATTTAAATTAGATATCCCTATACATATCCCACTATATTAGAAATTTAAAATAGCGACATTTAAATTAAGATAAATTTGGTTGATTTTCAGACATTTAAATTCGATGCCTATAATCTTCATATAGATTCTATCAACTTTAATTTAACATTTTTATAATATTTGTGACATTTACATGTTTTTCACTAATTTTATTCTAGTATTTTTTTTATGTTTGTAGTAACTTTATTGTATATATCTCTTAGTGATTATATTTCTTCATGATCTACTCTTGTGAGTAGGGGTGTGCAAAATAAGACCGGACCGGCGGTCCGGACCGGAACCGGCTAAGACCGGACCGGAACCGGACCGGACCGGGTGCATCCGGTCCGGTCTCCGGGTCTTACTTTTTTCCAATTCCGGTCCGGTCTAGACCGGGAAAAATCCGGGTTGGACCGGATGAGAACGGATGCCATAAAAGTGATATTTTTATGTATATATATTTCAATTATTATGTAGAGTCAAAGTTGAGCAATAATCAGTTTTATCCCAAAAATCAAACTCTATAATTTGATTGAAATTAAAGTAAATCTGGATGTTAAATTGAAGAAGTAAACTTAACAGAAAGATCTAATACTGTGAGAATTGCTAAGTATGGGCAGCCATTAAAGCATAGAAAGAAGAATGGAAGAAAAATGGGTTTCTTGTATTTCATACCAGTTAGTTTCAAGGAGAGAGAAACTCCTTTATTTATACCCAAGTATATGGGTTTGTTACAAAGCATATGGACAGCTGGCATTCTAATGCAATGCTACAAGAATTATTACAGTACATACAAAAAGTGTGAGCTAATATTATTCTAAAGAATAAGCTAATATTATTCTTCTATCAGCCCCCCGCAAACTGGGCAGGGCTTGTCATGCCAAGTTTGGCTAATAGATGCTGGAACTGAGCAGATGGAACGACCTTGGTGAATACATCAGCTAACTGAGAGGAAGTAGGTAGATATGTTAACTGTAAAAGGCCTTCCATGACTTTATCGCGGGTGAAGTGGCAATCAATTTCCAAATGTTTGGTGCGTTCATGAAACACCGGGTTCTGGGCAATATGGAGTGCTGACATATTATCACAGTGTAACGTAACGGGACGGAAGGAGGTAACACCAAGTTCTTCAAGAAGGCGAACCACCCAAACAACCTCTGATGAAGCATTAGCCATGGAGCGATATTCGGCTTCGGAGGATGATCGAGATACCGTGGCTTGCTTTTTAGATTTCCAGCTAATGGGAGAACGTCCAAGGAGAAGCACAAAACCAGAGATAGAGCGTCGCGTGTCCAAGCACGCACCCCAATCGGAATCGGAGTAAGCTTGTAATGTTAAGCGATCAGTGGCGGAGAGGAGGATGCCTTGTCCAATTGTGGCGGACAAATACCCAAGAGTGTGTTGGAGAGCTTCAAAATGAGCAGTACTAGGTCGTTGCATATATTGACTGAGCGTCTGAACCGCATATGAGAGGTCGGGACGAGTATGTGTCAAGAAATTAAGCTTACCGACCAAGCTACGATAAATGGAAGGATCCTGTAATAATGGAGCACCAGTAGCAGACATTTTGTGATTTAGAGGCAAAGGAGTAACGTGAGCTTTTAGATGGGGTATAGCAGCGTCCCGAAGTAATTCCTTGCTAAACTTTTGTTGAGTAACAATAATGCCGTTATCAGAGTAAGTAAGTTCGAGGCCAAGAAAAAAACTCAAACGACCAAGATCCTTAATACTGAACATATGAGCCAAATGAGCCTTCAATTGATTAATCAACAAATCATTATTTCCAGTGACAATAATGTCATCGACATAGATAGCAACAATGGTAATCGAATCAGAAGTTTTATGAGTGAATAAAGAATAATCGAGCTTTGATTGAACAAAACCTTGAGCGAGCAAAGCCGTAGTTAGTTTAGCGAACCATTGTCGGGATGCTTGTTTGAGACCATAAAGTGACTTGCGGAGCTTACAAACCAAATTAGGAGAATGGGGCAAACCATCAGGAACAACCATGTATACTTCCTCATATAAGTCCCCATGCAAAAATGCGTTATTAACGTCAAGTTGATGCAAAGACCATTTGTGAGACGCAGCAAGAGCGAGAATGCAGCGAATTGTGGTCAAACGAACGACAGGTGAAAAAGTCTCATGAAAGTCAATCCCATATTCTTGATTATATCCCTTAGCCACGAGGCGAGCTTTATACCGTTCTAAAGAGCCATCTGCTTTCAATTTTATTTTGAATACCCATTTGCAACCGATAGTCTTTTTACCACAAGGAAGGGGAACGAGGTCCCATGTATGATTCTTCTGAAAAGCAGTAAGTTCGGCATCCATAGCCTTGACCCAAAGAGGATCCTGAGCAGCCTGTTTATATGTCTTAGGTTCAAGCCATTGAGAGTGAGAGGCTAATAAGGATTGGTGGGAGATGGGAAGGGAGGAAAATTGTACTAGATTGCACCAGTGGGATGTGTTACAAATGAAATCATGAAGATGAGATGGTGGTTTAGAGACTCGGCTAGATTTACGGGTAGGATTAGGAGGAATTGAGGGATGAGTGGATAAATCCACTACCAAAGGTATAGCAGGAGGAGAGTAATTATGTGTGGGGTTATTAGTAGAGGAGTGAGAATTAGGCATGAGAGGAGTAGGATGGATAATAGGTGTATTGAGATGGGAATTAGGTGTAGAAAGGTGAGGGTTACTAGGAGAAAGTGACATGTCAGTGGGTGGTGTGGCAAAAGGTAGAGTAGTCTCATGAGAGACATGTGGGGGACCGGTCAAAAAATGATGGGACAAATCATAATTGTCATCATATGTAGGAGGAGGGGTATGTGCAGGTAGGTAAAAAAGTGAGAAGGGAGATGTAGGTGGGGTATTAGAGTGATATGGGAAATGATGTTCCTGAAAGGTAACATCTCTAGAAAAAGTAATGGTGTTAGTAGAGGGATTGTAGGTCTTGTAGGCTTTTTGAGTAAGAGAGTAGCCAATAAAAATAGAGATATCAGCTCTAGGTTGGAATTTGGAACGTTGGGCCTTGAGTGTGGAGACAAAACATAAACATCCAAATGCTTTAAGATGGGAAATATTGGGTTTAACACCATATAATTTCTCATAAGGAGAAACATTACCCAAAACAGATAAGGGGAATCGATTAATGAGATATGTAGCGGTTTTAACGCATTCACCCCAAAAACTATCGGGTAGATTAGATTGAAAGGCAAGGGCACGAGCAACCTCTAATAAATGGCGATGTTTGCGTTCTACCACCCCGTTTTGTTGGGGCGTATCACGACAAGAAGTTTGGTGAACAATGCCATGGTCGAGATAAAAACGTTTGGAGGCACCCTCACAAATTTCTTTGGCGTTGTCGGTTCGGATGGCTTGAACTCTAGATTTAAATTGATTTGTCACATAAGCACAAAAGTGACGAAAAAATGAAATATATTGGGCTTTAGACTTCATCAAGTATATCCATGTGCCCCGAGAATAATCATCCACAATCGTTAAAAAATAGTTACAACCATCATGAGTAGCATGTCGAAATGGACCCCATATATCAATGTGAATTAATTGAAAAATACACGATGTTTGAATATGACTATGTGGGAAGGGGCGTCGAGTTTGTCTAGCAGCAGGACAAATAGTACAAAAAGTATAGTCATGGATTTTATTTACATCAACATCTGGAATTAAGAGCCGTAATTGTGCAAAAGGTAAATGGCCTAGTCTAAGATGCCACAACTTAGCCAGGTCAAATTTTGTCTTATTAGATGTTGTAGAGTCAGCAGCTACACATGTAGGAAGTTGTTGAATAGGAGATGAAGTCTCAGCATAGTATAAACCATGGGAAAATTTACCAAGAGTCTTTGTCTTTGTAAGGTCCTGGAGCACACAATGAGTGTTAGTAAATGACACAGTGGCTTGTGTGTCAGCACATATTTTGGGAACCGAGACCAAATTAAATTGAAAATCTGGAACATAAAGAACCTTACGGAGTAGTAGACCATTCATCAATAAAACATCTCCACAAAGATCAACCAACACTTTTCTACCATCAGGAATAGTGATGCTATGATTTACTCCATGAATCTTTTCAACAGAGACAAAAAGATCCAAAGAATTGCACATATGATCCGTAGCACCACTATCGATGATCCAACGTGAACCATTAGTTTTGGAAAGAAAACAGAATTTACCTGCAAGATTTGCTTGATTAGGTGTAGTGTCGAGTTCCAGAGAAACCGGTTCAGAGGTGGAATCTTTGTGCTTGCTTAGGAGAGCCATAAGACTATCAAGTTGAGTAGGTGTAAGACCAAGAGCTTGAAGATCAGTTTTAGTAGTGTCCTCTTGAGCACATCCAGCAAATTTCTTGTGCTTAAAACCTGGTGGATAACCATTAAGTTTGAAGCAACGTTCAACCGAGTGACCACTAATTTTGCAGTGATCGCAAAAATAGGTAGGTGTACGTTTCATGCCTGGCTTAAATTTGGTAAATCCACTGTCCGGAGTAGAAAATTTAGAGAAACGAGATGTATTGGAATATTTATCAGTAAATGATTTCTTATGAGCAGCAAAGGCCAAAGACTCAGATGAAGGTGCGGTATGGATGCGTGCCAATTCTTTGTGCTTTTGTTCTTGGTACAGCATACGATAGGCCATAGAAACATGAGGAAGCTCCGGCAACATTAAAATATTCGTCTTAATCGGACCGTACTGATCATCAACTTTCATAAGAAAGCTCATGAGGCGTTGATCTTGTTGAAGTTTCAACACCTTCTTAGTTAAACCACAGCTACAACCATTACAAGTGCAAATAGGTAAAGGATTTAGACTATCTAGTTCATCCCACAGAGACTTTACCTTAGTGAAATATTCAGTAATGTTCATGTTTTCTTGAGAAATATTTGACAGCTCTTCACGGAGGGAGTATATTTGTGCCGAAGTCGAGACACCAAATCGTTCTTCCAAATCCTTCCAAACCTCAGAGGCATATTTGTTGTACAGAACACTCTTAGCCAAACAACGATCAAGGGACGCGATCAACCAACCGAGGACCATATTGTTGCACCGGTCCCACGCTTTCTCCTCCAAGATATCATCGGTAGGTTTAGGCAGTGTTCCGTCGACGAAACAGAGTTTGTTCTTGGCTATGAGACCAATCATAACGGACCGCTTCCAATCTCCAAAGCCATTGCCATCGAAGGGCGTACTCACAAGCTTGGTACTAGCATGATCGGAAGGATGAAGGAAGTAGACAGATGCAGGATTTTGTGTTAGGTCAGTATGAGCATGCGATTTTCCAGATGAAACGTTAGTTGATTGTTCAGACATGATGAAAAAAATTCGAACAGAAAGATGTTCAAGAATCAAGAATTTGTTGTATGTAAAGGTATGAATCAGGTATGAAGATTAGGAAGATTTAATAGAGAAAAAAATGTACAGTGATCTGGTTTGCTTACCCGCTCTGATACCATGTGAGAATTGCTAAGTATGGGCAGCCATTAAAGCATAGAAAGAAGAATGGAAGAAAAATGGGTTTCTTGTATTTCATACCAGTTAGTTTCAAGGAGAGAGAAACTCCTTTATTTATACCCAAGTATATGGGTTTGTTACAAAGCATATGGACAGCTGGCATTCTAATGCAATGCTACAAGAATTATTACAGTACATACAAAAAGTGTGAGCTAATATTATTCTAAAGAATAAGCTAATATTATTCTTCTATCAAATACAGTTTAAGATTGTTTCAAAAAAATACAGTTTAAGATGAATTCTAGAGAGAGAAAATTAAAAATCAATGAAATGAAAAATGAGAATCAGTAACAGGAAACAGAAACGGAGGAGGGTAAGGGGTAGAAGAACAAGATGAGAGAGAAAGCATGGTGTGCAACTGTGCATGCAAATTGCAATATAAAAATATGGGAATAATTATAATTATAACTACTATATAATCTTACAATAATTATTAATAATGCAAAAAATCAATTTTATTATTGTAAATTTTTTGAGAACCCGTAATTTACAGAGAAGAAACAAAAGATTTCAAACCCAAAATTGCATGCACGACACACTTCCACCTTACAATTATTATGTATATATTTATTTTAAAGGACTTAAAATATTTTTTTTCAACATAAAATAATTTTTAATTCAAATATGTTAATTTTATAATAATTAATTTGCTAAATTATTTTAAAATATTTTATTTTTCAATTTATTTTTTGTCTCAAAAAAAATTCCGGTCTAACCGGTCTAAACCCGGACCGGACCGGAAGAATTCCGGGTTAGACCGGGACCGGACCGGATGGAACCGGTCCGGTCTCCAGTCTTAGATTTTTTGGGATTCCGGTCTTCCGGTCCGGTCCGGTCCGGGTTTGGACCGGTGAACACTCCTACTTGTGAGAGACCATCTCTCGATGAGATGACATCAAAATAAGAAGTTCTTATTCTAATAATTCTACTATTTGTTGGACTATTCAACCCATGTAAAGAGTGCGTCTTACAATTATGAGACTTTCTCACACGAGAATTGTGAATTGATGAGCAACTCTTGTGAGAGACCGTCTCTTGATGAGAAACCCTTAATACAAAAGTCCTTAATGCTAATAATTGTTTATTAGAATATTTTTTCCAATTTAATTATTATTTGATAATCTAATTGTCATAAATTGATAAGTGGGGATTAAAAGTAAAAAAATGGGTCGGGTTGGGTCGGGTCGGACTTTAAAGCCCATATTATGTTCAAAGGGGCCTTATCCAATGCAACCCGGTCCATATCTACTTAAACTCGACCAGATCCTAACAGGGTCGTTCTTGACCATAGGCAAGGTAGGCATTTGCCTAGGGCCCAGAGTTGAAATGGGCCTTAAAATTAGAAAATGCTAGTTATTGAAGTAGACACTTAAAAATTTGCAATTTATGAGTAGTTTTTTTTATTATTTAAGAATTATAAGACACATCACATTTTTAATGCTAGCTATAATATATAGAATTCGTTTTTGTTATTTTTTCAAGCGCATGTTTTAAGTTCAGAATCGACGCTCCACAAAAAGGGTCAATATCTTTCAGTTTGCCTAAGGCCCATACAATGTCATGAACGTCACTGGATCCTAATTCGACCCATTGAACACCCTAGTATCACTTGTAACCAACCTAGCCGACAGATATTACAAATGTACTCACAAGCTAATGTTAATTACAAGCCAAATGTAATGCCTTTTTATAATCCGAGTTATAGAGGTGTTTAAAATATATACAATGATCTGATAATTACGTGATTTTGAAACTAACCCGATTTTGTACCGTTCCAAAACACTTTACCCAACATTAACCTAATGACTCGAATAAACCGATATACCTAAACTAGAGCCGGGGTTATTTTTTCTGCAATGTGGACATTTAAGGTCCTCCACATGCTCGCCTAATTTCAGCATTTATTTATTGAATTTGTACTTTATGTTTGCCATAATGACTATGAATATGTCTTATTGCCATAATAATATTTAATGACTATGAATTTAAGTCTTAGCTTCGTTTGAATTTAAAGTCTTCATTGAATAAACGAATTAATTGATCTTTTAATGACTGAATTTGTACTTTATTTCAAATTAAATATTTTAAATCATTTTAAAATCAGATTTTGTGTGTATGATTATTTTTATATAATTTTAAGTTTGTTTTAAAGTCGAATCAAATTCGAGTTTGATTAAAAGATTAGATAAATTTTAAATCGTTTGATCTATATTAAACATTGCTACTTCGAACATATAACAAATAATATGCATTAGGCATTACCTAGTATACAAAGATTAGAGTTTACTTCTTTTGTGATTCGCTTGACATTTTATCTTTCGATATGATGATGTTTTAAATCTAATACAGAAGAATATATATGGTAGAGACAATATTAGCGATTATGATGTATATTCTATCACGCCATCGTATGTTTTATATATATTCTATTACATCTACCTCATAATTGTCCTAATAACACTATGTCAGTAATATCAATCCAACTAAAACTTAAGGTTAAAGTTAATATGGTTTCAAAATATATTATAATATACGCTTTATTAAATTAAATATTTTATTTGTAAGTTGTAAGTTTCTCTCTTTGAAAACCGTTCCGCAATCTCTCTATGGGTTGCCGTTGTTCTTCTCTCCCCATACCCTGATCATAGTTCTCTAACTATGAGCGGGATACACTGGATATGATGATGATGACGACTTTATTAAATTAAATGATCCATGATACATAAGTGAGCATTAGTTGGTAGAGCAAAAGAGATAAGAAAAGGGTACATACTTGTTCAAGTAGGACATTAAGGGTGCCTCTAGATGCATGATGAGTTTCACCAAGAACAGAATTGTATGGGGCTACTCCAAATGGAAACATACGAACGGTCGAGATTATCCAACCGACGACTGAGATCATCCGATCAATACTAGTTTTTCCTTTGGCGCAGTTGCTTAGCATGTCCTTGTTCACACAGTACACCAATTCCCCGTAGCATTGTAAATGTGATTTTGGCATATTAAAAGAGGGCGGTAACTGAAAAACGATATAATTTTAAGTGTAATTTACAAATTACAATTTTAAAATTTAATTTTTTTACGAATTACAGTCTTAATGACTTTTATGCGAGTTACATCAACAAATTTACAATGTCTAGATCGTTCAAAACAATATTCATAGATTTCGACCGGCTAACCTAGTATTTCAATCTCTAAAATGGTCGTAATATTTTGTGACATTACAACAAATTTAACTTTTTTCGCGGCACTGGATTAATATTTTAGTGTATTATTTGTTGGTTTATATTTTAAGTTCCACTCTAAGGTAATTTAGTGACACTTTATTTGGCCTTTAATGGCATATGTAATTGTTTCTATAGTATATAGTGACATTTATAAGAAATGTTACTAGATCCTATGTCACAAGAAACTATAATATGATTTTTATTTGCTGCTAAAGGGTCTAATAAATATCACAAAATCCATTATATATACTATTAGAAATTTAAAGTAATGACATTTAAATTAAATGATTTGGCTTATAACTTTAATTAGCAAAATACAATAATTTATTTTTAAATAGCTAGTCTCCTGAGAGACCGTCTTTCTGAAAGACGTCTTTCAGGCCCAACCCATTAAAGGTTAAAATCTACTTTTACTCTACATTTTCCTTATGGGCTAGTTCAACTAGAGATGGTCTCTCATAGAGACCGTCTCTCACAAGAATTTGTGATTTTTAAATAAACAAAGTATAATAAGTATACACGTTTTGGATTTATTATATTGTGGTACAAGCAACATATTAATAAAATTAAAGTCCAAAAAAATAATCTAAAGAGGAATATTGGGTAAAATACAAAAATGAAAATAATAATTTTGATAATATGACTTGCCTGGAAACGAGTAAGATCAGTTCCTGGTCTAATATTTTTGAAGAGACCAAAAATCAATTGAAGAAGATTTGGGGGCTTGAAATTATTATCTAATTTTCCTTCCAGAGATAGTGGAGTTGTTAAAATCGCATCCTTATTGTCCTCACTCTTCATTTCCTTGACCTACATAGATCAATTGAAAAAAAATAGATTTTTTTTTTTTTGCTTTAAGAAATAGATGTCAAGACAAACCTCTTAAATTTGTACGTATAATAAGTACAAAAAGGTTATAATCACATGGCATAGTACTATGCAAACAATGGGTTATAAAATTACTATGAAAATAAACGGAATAAAAATGTAAAACTTTAAGTCCAAAAGAGAAATATAGATGCAATAAAAGTGCTAAATGTAAGCTATGAGTCATTGCTTTTTTGCATAGACTTGCAGCTCATTTTCTGGGAAAATACATTTTGGAACAGAAGAAAAGTGACGAGTGGTTGCTTCAGATCAGTGACGACTCATCGCTTATGCTCTGATCAGCTCACTTTCAGTTTGTGGGTTTTTCTTTAATTATTTGACGGTTAGGGTACGGTTTTATTAACTCTAAAATTTTCAGTAACTAGAAATGAGAAATGAAAGAGTACGCCTACTGTCTTAATGGTTTGTTTCATAATATTATGTTCTTATAACTTTACAATCAAGTAAAAATATTAATTTATAAAATTTCACCTTTAAATTGTCATCTTTAAAGGTTTAATATTTTATTTATCCTTTAAATTTTTCACCTTTACAAACGATTAGCATGAAAAATTTAAAAGATAAAAGATAGTGGTTGTCTGACGGTGGTAGTAGGTAAGGAGTTGAGTGGTTATGAAATAAGGAAAGGGAAATGACTTTTCTACTTTTTTTTTTAATTTGTTTTTGTTTGAATTTTGTTTTAGCTATAATAACAATTAATTATATTGAGACACGTGACACTTTTTTCTAAATAACTTGTTACAACATATAAAGAAAACTAATAAGATCTTTAGAAGAAAATCAAAAGCAAGGTATGTAGGATCTACAAAGGATATACATATATAAAAGCTCGAATGTCTTAAAGATGAAAGACTAAAGTTGAAACCTTTAAAAATAAAATTTTTTCTTTGAATAATAGGTGTCACAACGAAAGAAAGCATACAAGTAAAATTGGTTTAGACATTCTTATATGGAGAAAATATTGTATTAGACTTAGAGTATATAATATTTCTAGAGCTTCAATAATCATTAATTTAAACTTTTAGTTGAGTTGATTTCTTACCTATTATTTTACCTAATTTAATATCTTTGTGTGCGTTATGTTGATCTTTTACCCCATTGATAAAATATAATTCATTAGACTCGTCTTGTCGTTTAATTCCAATTTAATTAATAATAGCACATTTTATGTATGTTTAGTTTTTTTTCATAAAAATCTTTTTCCTAATAAAAGAGAAAATGACATTTGGCAATTTACGAGTACTCCTACGTAATAAGGTTCTAAGGACAACAAAAGGTTCGTACTGTTTGAAATAAAATTATGATGGAGACGAAAATGGCATGAAATGTTTCGTAGAGGCACTTTTCTTATTAGATAGAAATTAAATTGAAAAAAATAAAATGCAAGAATACTAAGTTGTACGGAATTTAGTTAAGGCCATTCATATTTTTCGCCATCTTTTTTATTAAATAGAGTATAATTTCCTAAATTGCTCTTGAAGTCTTAACTTACTTTATTTTTTCATCTCTCCAAATCTTACATTTTATGCAACTGGACCCAATTAACAGAGGAGTCTTTGAAGGGGTGCGAGATCTCTTTCTCCAGCGTATAAAAATGTTAATTGAAAAAAGAAATAAGTTAAATTTTCACAGCTGCCTCTAAATTTTCAAGATGGCTCTGCTAATTAAAATTTTTTTGACTTTTAGAAAGTATAGATTGTTGTAGAGTCTTGTGAGGCTTTTTACCGGGAGAAAGAGGTAATAAATGACATTTTCGTGATTTATTATAAAGGGTGGCAACACATAAAAAAGGTAATTATAAATTAATGACATTTAAGTAGCACGTTAATTATTACCATGGAATTTGGTAGAACTAAAATCATTGAATATAGTTGAATTACATTGCATTAAATTGAAATTGAATTAAATATACCTAAATCAAATTTAATTAAAATGAGAGAGTTTAAATTAAAAATGAATGTAGAAAATACGTCTAACTTATTCCCAAATAAGAATATATCTTTAGTTAAAAACTCTAACGTGAAACTCTTGGGAAGAAATACTGGATACAATCCAAAGTTATATATAGATATTTTGGATTAAGGGTACAATAAAAGAAAAGAGAGCTAAATGAAAATCAATTTTAATATATCTTATATAAAAAAAATAATACTTGCTCTAATTGAGTTAGATAAAAGGTAATTTGATAATTTCCAAAATTTATATATTAATAATTAACTCTAAATAATTTTTTATGGTTGTGATTTGTGATATGCAATGTAATTTGGTAACTAAATAATAAATAGAATATGATCAATTATAAGTCATAAATATATAAAATATTAACTAATGAAAATCAAATACTCATAGAAGACTTTTAATTATATAATTTAAGAAAATACATATATTTCATCACCGTTATATTTAATCTCTGAACATTGTCCAATATGTATAAAGAAATAATGCATCTAATTAAAAACGCGAAGAAAAAGTTACAAAAAATTACAAAAACAATTCAACTAAACGTATAAGTTGATTATTTAAGCCTCAAGATATGTTATACAATATAAAGAAATATGCATCTAAAAACATATCATAGCTAAAACTTAAACTTTTGATCGACTAGTTACTTTAACAATATAAAATTTGCTCATTTCAAAAAAACTAAAATAAAATAAAATAAAAATTTACTAAAAATAGACCATACTATAAATAAGTATAGAAAGTAGAAGGAGATCGAGAGAGTGAAGCTTACTATTAAGAATGGCTTCAACTTGAAGTGTTGTTAGATGATTAAACAAAACTGGATTTGTTTGGAGGCCACAAATTTTAGTTTCTGAAGGCAAATAAATACTCCACTAATACTTCAATGCTGCTCAGAATTTAGCAAAACGATGACGTATTAATAAGGGTGAAAATGATAATACAAGGATTTCCTTTTTTTAAAAAAAAACAAAGTTCATGAATTAAATGTGTACGGAATTACAACTAATTTTTTCCCCAATTTTTATTTGTCGCCACCCTTTTAATGAAATCGCCACCCCTATTTTTTTTAAAAAAAAAAAAATTAAAAATTACAAAAATGCCATTGACCTAAAACTACCATAAAATCTAACTCAATAACAATTTTTTCATTCTAACTTTTTCATAATTCATAATTCAAACGAGTGGCTAATATGTATATCAACATCAAAACTTAATAAAGTTTATTAATTATTTTTAAATAAATATAATCACAAAACAATAAATTACATAAATAAATTAAATAAAACATAATCACAAAATAATATATTAAATAAATAAATTAAATAATAAATAATGAATAAAAAACAAAAAAAAAATTAAAAATCGCATGGTAAAATCGCACAAAACGTGCTATTGTACAATCGCACATTTTATGCTATTGTACAATCGCACATTTGTGCTATTGTACAATCGCACATTTTATGCGATTATACCATGCCATTTTTCAAATTTTTTTTTTAATAAATAAACTTAAACATTAATTAATTATAAATAAAATTTATTAATTATTTTTAAATAAATATAATCACAAAACAATAAATTACATAAATAAATTAAATAAAACATAATCACAAAATAATATATTAAATAAATAAATTAAATAATAAATAATGAATAAAAAACAAAAAAAAAATTAAAAATCGCATGGTAAAATCGCACAAAACGTGCTATTGTACAATCGCACATTTTGTGCTATTGTACAATCGCACATTTTGTGCTATTGTACAATCGCACATTTTGTGCGATTATACCATGCCATTTTTCAATTTTTTTTTAATAAATAAACTTAAACATTAATTAATTATAAATAAAGTTTATTAATTATTTTTAAATAAATATAATCACAAAACAATAAATTACATAAATAAATTAAATAAAACATAATCACTTAAATAATATATTAAATAAATAAATTAAATAATAAATAATGAATAAAAAACAAAAAAAAATAAAAATCGCATGGTAAAATCGCACAAAACGTGCAATTGTACAATCGCACATTTTGTGCTATTGTACAATCGCACATTTTGTGCGATTATACCATGCCATTTTTTAATTTTTTTTTTAATAAATAAACTTAAACATTAATTAATTATAAATAAAGTTTATTAATTATTTTTAAATAAATATAATCACAAAACAATAAATTACATAAATAAATTAAATAAAACATAATCACAAAATAATATATTCAATAAATAAATTAAATAATAAATAATGAATAAAAAACAAAAAAAAATTAAAAATCGCATGGTAAAATCGCACAAAACGTGCTATTGTACAATCGCACATTTTGTGCTATTGTACAATCGCACATTTTGTGCTATTGTACAATCGCACATTTTGTGCGATTATACCATGCCATTTTTCAATTTTTTTTTTTTTATAAATAAACTTAAACATTAACTAATTATAAATAAATACAATCACAAAACAATAATTTACATAAACAAATTAAATAAAACAATAGATAATGAATAAAAAAACAAAAAAAAAAAAGAAAATCGCATGATACAATCGCACAAAATGTGCGATTGTACAATAGCATATTTTGTGCGATTTTAACAGGATTTTTTCTTTTTTTTTTTAATTTTTTTTAAATATTTCGAAACGAAAAACAAACTTACCGAATCGTATTCTTGTTCATTTTGGTTCGCCATTGTAGTACGATTACTAAATTTAGCTAATTTCGATTTGGAGCGTTTTTGGTTTAAGAAATTTTTAGATATCTAAAATTTGAATTTTTAATACAGCTTTTCATTCCTGCTATAGTAACTTTAATTAATTTATTATTATTTTTTTTATTTATTTTTTTTTAAAATAGGGGTGGCGATTTCATTAAAAAGGTGGCGACAAATAATAATGCCCAATTTTTTCTGTACGAAAATGAATGAATTAATATACACAAATTTATATGAGAGATGGTCTTTAAATAAGTCAGCTTATTATATATTTTTTAAAATATTATAAGTAAGCATTAAAAATAATATCATAAATATACTAATTGAGAAACACATTTGCCATTTGTCACTTCATAAGCTCATTATGCCAAATGTCATCAATTTATGAATTAATAGTAAATAGTTTTGCCATTTGTCCATTTGCCATTTGTCACTTCATGAATCCATTGTGTCAAATGTTATTTGTCCATTAAAATCAATACAGGAAGATGAAAAATTCTATGGTTGATGCAATAAATAGCATAAAATTCTTCATTTAAGTTACTTACATGGAATGGAATCTGAAACATAGAGTAAGATAAAAGACAAGCAATAAGCATAGTAGACTACACAATAAGTATAAAATAATAACATACGTAATAGAGTTACAATGCGAATTTTATGTAAAAGAGAAGGGTTAAGAGAAAATTGTACAAAGAATTAGGATTTCAAGTGGAGTTTCCAACTTGTGCCGCTTACTTATGCTTTCACACTTAATCTTACGTTACATGAATAATTCTTATTCATACAACAATTAGTATTGTTAAGTGATACTAACATTTTGTATTATTATTATGATGTGGTACAAAATTGAAAGCTAAATATACACTCATTACTTGATAATAATTTATCACTTAAAATATTGATCAAATTACAAAGCTTTATTTATTTGTTGATGCAAAAATGAGTTTACCCTTTATAAAACCTTCTGAAATTAAAGAAACAAAGAGTTTATTCGAAATTAAGGCTAAAGTCATATATACATGAAAGTCAATGGAAGACATGGGTAAGGGACAAGGTAAATGAACTGCGTTACGTACACATGATCTTGATAGATGATGAGGTAAATTATTTTGGTACCTAACAAAGGGAATCATATAATTTATCAACAAATTTAAAAGGTTTACTCTCACTAATTACTGCTATAATATTGTATTAATCAATGTCTCTTATATTTTTTTTTCCAATCACAAATGTCGTTTACAAAGAAATTTTTTCCCATATTTGAGGTATGTTTTCTACGTCAATATACATGTCTCAATATTGCTATCTGCCCTAAAATGTTTTGATTCTTACATCCATTGTAGTATAATTTCGCAGGGACTGTACACATGATCAACTTGATATGTGATTCAATAAATGAAAATATTTTGATTTCACTATATTATATCGCTAATATTTAGTAAATATTAAACTTCCGATTTGACACCTGTACACAATAATATTACTGCTAACATTAAAAAAAAATTTTTAACGAAATCCGTGCATAGCACGGGTATAATCCTAGTAAGTAGATATTTAAGATGTTGTAAGTAGACAATAAGGATATGATAAGTAGCTAGACATTAAATATAATGTAAGAGCATTAAAAATACAATAAGTAAACATTAAGTATTAATATATTGGGCCTGAGAGAATCTCTCACAAGAGACTAACTGAATAACTTATGTCTATTATATGAACACTACAACAAATTTAGATCCTATATCGCTAAAAGTTTTAGTTTGACTTTTTAATATATTGCTAAAGGGTTTAATAAATGTCACTAAATCCTCTATTTACACTATAAAAAATTTAAAATAGTGACATTTAAATTAAATGACGCTAAATACATCTCACTAAGAGCAAAATTATGTTGTAGTGGAACCCGCATCATAATTACACCGTTATACACTATTTTCTGGCGTCAATTGAATTTGAATGAGTGTTTAATAGTACTGACGTAAGTTTGATTATTGTGAAGTCGTCACAATTATATTTGATCAATAAATAAAAATTTTGATTTTCCAAATTAATGTGTCCAATCAAGTTGGGTATCAATTTTTTTAGTACATAGTCCATATGTTCCAATCAGATTCAATTATTAAGAAAGAGGGTTATTTTAAACATAATGTGAAAATTTGTGAAAATGTAATATTAAATAGAGAGAGAAAATCAAATAGTGAAGCTTGAGTCTAGCTAAGTTTTGGTTATTGAGTGATTTTTTTTTCTGATGAATGAAAAATTTTTTATTTGACAAAAAAAAAGGAAAATAAATTGTGTAGTCATTATTAATGATATACTCCCTTCGAATCAGTTAAATGTCTCATTTTCTTATTTGGCAAAACCATACCAATTGTCTCATTTTCTTTTTTGTCTATCCTTTTTTTACCTAAATACCCCCACTTAATGTAATATTAAATAGAGAGAGAAAATAAATTGTCTATCCGTAAAATCCCAAATGGGACATCTAAACTGATCCGGAGGGAGTATAAATTAAAAGATCGGATTTTAAAGGTGTTATTAATATCAAAGGAATGAATTCCAAAAAAAAAAATACAAAGGAATGTGATGTGGTCCATTTTCTAATAAGAATATGACTTAAAGTAAATAGGAAAAATTAAAATAAAACTTAATGCAAATTAAATGAAAAGATGGAAGTAAAGTTAATTGTCCCAACCAATAAAATTACTACTTGTGTCTTATAAGAATTTAAGAACATTTATTTTTGAGGAAGTGTTAAATAAGAGTCATAAATTGGAGGAGGATATATAGGGTACTCACATATATTAGTAAGTTATATTGTTATAAAAAGTAATTGTATTATTAAACACAAATTTCTACTTGAGACCGATTTTATAAGAGACGCGTTTCAAATGGGCCGACCCATTATTACTTAGAAAAACAATTATTAGAAAAATGTGTTCTGTATAATCCTATTTAGAGGAGTTGTTATAACCTATTAACATTGGTATTATAATCTGTTAGAGTTGGTATTATAACCTATTACAGTTGGTATCTCCAAATAGGTTATGATACCAACTTTAATAGATAATAACACCAACTCCAAATACGAATTTTAATATATTATAATACCATCTTTAATAGGTTATTACACCAACTTCAATAGGATATAACACAACTCTAAATAGGCTCAACCGCACGCGTTAATTTTTAGATTTTTTTCTTTTTTTAATTTTTCTTTTTTTAATTATTAGGCATAGGTCTGGAGAGCCTTCTCTTATAAAGACGGTCTCTTAGGAGAGCCGCTCGTTATTGACTGTAGTATTTGCATCATCATCATCATCACCATCCTACCCAGTGTATCCCGCTCATATATAGAAAATCATGAACAGGGTCTGGGGAGGGAAAGACGGCGGCAACGCATACCCATAAAGGAGAGCGCCATGTAGTATTTACATACTTTTCTTAAACAAAAGAGTATTCTTTTTCTTGCAATATTCTTTGCAAATTTTATTTATATATGTCTCTATACTGAAATATGTGCATTATAAAGGCTTCTGGACTAGTATACAATCTAAGTTAATAAACTAAGAATATTACAAAATATACACATACCTAAACTATACAATATATGATCTTCAAAAAAAAAAAAAAAAAAAAAACTATACAATATATGAAGAATAAATAATACTCTAATTAGGTTTATGAACGCTAGCCAAGACTCTCTCAAAAGTCTTGAAAATGGATCAATGGAAGGTTTTTGTGAAAATATCTACAATTTGATGCTTGGAAGAAACATAAGAACACGAACTTGGCCTTTGACATCTTTTTTTGCAGACAAATGAATGTCATTCTCTCTGTGTTTTATTTGTTGATGGCATTGATATTGTCGCAACTCGCAATAAATGAGAGTAAAAGATTTTATAACTAACGAGATTTTGTAGTTCAAGTAAAAGATTTTGTAAAAGATTTTCGCAAACAAATGAATGTCAATTTCTTTGTGTTTTGAGATTGGGCAATGTAGTTCAAGTAAAAGATTTTGTAACCATCAAAATTCAGAGACAACTTTCGCAACCCCTCGATATTTTGCTACAATGCAGACTTTGGTTTTTTTTGAGAAAGTTTTAAAGTCATTTTTCGATCACATATATATATTCTTCTAATAAATTAATTTAGACCCATGCTATTATCACCAATAGGTATAGTAATATCCCAATATTCAAGTCCTTTAAGGACTCAAGACATCCTAAAAACCAACGATATTTAGAAAAACTTGTAACTTTCTTCGAGTTTTTTGGCTTGTAATTTAGCCTTTGTTGCCTTGTTTTTTGTATGCTTTGTGCTTTGTGGTGAAATAAAAAGCTATCATTTACACAAAAAAATATGTATTTGAAATTCAAAATGATATCAATATCCTTTTAACAAGGAAATTGTCAAATATATCAATAATACACGATTTACAATTAGCCAATGGTAGATTATTAGTCTTCTATTAAAAGAAATGATGTGATTTATTAGTTTTACATTCTAGAATGCAATCCTAATTTCATTTCGTGTAATTTAAGATTGTAACTCTATAATATAGTGATAATGCATCACAATAATACACAATTTACAAATGAAGTAGATTTTATATGAAAAAAGTTCAACTTGGGAATATGATTGGAGCTGGTAGGACAATCTTTTGTTTAGGTGAACATTCCCAACCAGTTTCTTGGCTATAGGTTAAGTCAAAATGTTTGGGAATCCATTTCTCTCCTTTTGATTCCCTTTGTTTTCGAAATTGTCTTTCCTTTTCTTCAACTGCTTTTTTTGCTTCTGTTGCTTTATCCCAATCTTTGTTTATAATGCCTTTACTTACCTTCCCCCATACTAATGCTGATTCACTTTCCCAAACTCCCTATAAAATATGAAAATTATTTAACACATTAAGTTGAATATATATTATTCATTATAATTCCAATTGCAAAAGTAGCATTTTGAATTCTTAATCATTTTGTTAATTAACTTTTAATAATGTGTCAAAGGACTAGTTAGTAATTTAATTAACGAGAAAAAATATTTTGGTGGTTGAAGATATATGAGATATGTAATTTTGCCAAAAGTCACCCACTAATGAACATTTGCGAGTATCTTTGACATTGAATAGAAAAATATTTACACAAAAACTTGCGTAAGACCATCTTAGAATAAGACGCGGCCCAATATGGAGTCCATCAGCTTTTTTTCCTTAATCTGTGCATTTTTCAATTTTGCTCTTAGAGGTATCAATTTTTACCTTAAATATATCAATTTTGAAAAATTGATATATTTAAGGTAAAAATTGATACCTCTAAGAGCAAAATTGAAAAATGCACATATTAAGGAAAAAAAGCTGATGGACTCCATATTAAGCCGCGTCTTATTCTAAGACGGTCTTACCCAAGATCAGCTGAAATATTTATATAATAAGGTGAACGGTTCTTGTAAAATACTATTAAAGTAGTAAGCATAGTCCCAGCTAGGGGAGTGGAAGTGGGTCATGAGTCATGAGTCATGACCCCCTTTAGTTTTGAATTTCCCTTTTATAAAAATAACTTTACAAACATTTATAAATTTTGACCTTTTAAACAATTATAATATGATCTTTTTTTTTTGAGATAAATTATAATCTGATCTTTTAGTCCACCTTCACTTTATGTTTTGGCTTTGCCGCTGGTAGTAATTAGAGGTGTGCAATGGGCCGGGGGCCTATCGGGCATCCGGGCCCGACACTTAATTAGACGGGGTTTTTAACGGGTCGGGCCTTAAATGGGCCGAACTTTTAAAGGGCCACCTTTTACTATATTCGGAACGGGCTTAGAACGGGTCCTAAACGGACCTTCTTATTTTTTTACCGTATATATACATGAAAGATTCATCCCCAATTTGTTATAGTAATCATTTTCATATTAGTATTATCTTCAAAAATACTCGTTTTTACTGTTCTTAAAAAGTTTTGGATTTGAAAGATTTTTGTGCCACAAAGTAATCATTCTAGTTTCAAAGATTTTTGTCATTTCTTCATTTTGATTTCCTTAGCACAACTTTAAACAGTATTGGATTTGATTTTTTCCAAATAATTATCATTACATGTAAGCAAATTTAAAGATTTAAGATAAATGGGTCGGGCGGGGTCGGGGTGGGCCATCAAGCACGGCCCATTTAAAGCCCATTTCTTGTTTTTCAAGATTCGACTTTTATTCGGCCCATTGTACAAGTCTAGTAATAATGCAGTAGAAGAAATTGATACTTATATGATTATATCATTTAAAAAATAAGTACCTGAGGATCCTTTAGAGATGCGGTTGGGAGTGAGGAAACAACATCTTTGGCATCATATAAAACTTTTGTTTTTTCATTCACGATGTCTCTTATTTTAACGATTCTGAAAATAAATTTATTTGGAATTAATAATAATGGAAGAAATATACTTCCGAATTCCAATTAATAGCACTACTAAGCCACCTTGCTAATTATTTCGATCATATTGAAAACATTTATTGATCAATTTTAATTTAAGTGCAATTGTATTCAATTCATCATTAAAATAATAATATTCATTAAAATTCCTAACATATTAGTAAAATTTAATTAGTAATAATAATATTAATAAAATATGATAAGATATGTAAATGTTAATTTTGTTGATTAAAAATGAGTTTAGATCAACAACATTCCAGTGGAACTCATTTGTCCTCTCTCACTAAAAAAATCAATTTTAATACGTAGCAAATACGTCTGTATATATAAATATATAATTAGCTAGTCTCATGAGAGATCGTCTTTCTGAGAGACGTCTCTCAGACCCAATTCATTAAAGTTTATTGCCTACATTTACTCTACATTTAATAGAGATGGTCTCTCACAAGAATTTGTCATATATAATACATTCAAGTATTCTTATTTAATTAAGACGCTTTTCATCGATTACTCTTAAATTGCACTTTATTATTAATCTATAAGTTAAAATATAGTCATGTGAGATCTTATTTTTTTGTTTTAATGTAAAGATTATTAATATCAACTTTTTATAATTTTTAGGGAAATTTCACATAGTAACCCTGAGGTTTTGGGTTTTCCACGTAAAAAATCCACGCGGTAATCCTGAGGTTTACGTAAATGTTTCATCATGACCTTTTTGCAGATAAAGCAAATGGGACAATTAAGATGGATAGGAGGGAGTATATAAATAAAAAAAATCTAAAAATATGATGATATAGCATAATGAAAGTATTATCACCTGTCCCATTGGCCAAAGATTTCATATAATGTGTTGGAAGAATGAGAGGAATGAATGATTTTTCCTTTAACAGATCTGTTGCCACCTCCAAAACCCAAAAAAGAAGCAGTTTTATAGGATAATTCTGCTTCAAGTCCTGTTTCTTGGCAACTTATTTTCACATTCCCAACCCAATCAACACCTGGCTTTGGTAATAATCTTATCAACAATTTTGGAGAGTTCATCACATATTTTTCTCCTTTTTGTCCTACTTTTAGTATCCTCTTCCCATGCACCACTGTTTCTATGCTAGCTCCTAATTCATAAAACAATTAATATTAATCAGATGTGATAATATGAGTTATATCTTTAAGTATTCGCTTATGGTATGTTTGGGAACATGAATTTCATTTGCAAATATAGATTTGGGTAAATTATGTATTTGGCTACTCTAAAATTTGAGGATGTAGATTTGATCCCAATTCTAATAACTTAAGAAAATAAGAGTGAGTTATGGATTTCAAAATCAGAGCTCTAGACTTGTTATTTCCAAATTCATGATTTCAAATTTCTAAATTGAAATCCAAATTTTCAAATAAAATCCTCATTCCCAAACACTACCTTAGTAGATTTTCGAAAATGAGGACAAACCTTGAAACGGTGTCGTTTTTAACAATTTTTAGACCTTAGGCGAAAAATATAAAAAAAAGGCTTTAGTCATGGCGATTAAAGATACTTATGCAAATATTAATTTATAAATTTAATTATAAGAATTAACTCAATTCGGACCCCTTTCAAATCTACCCTTAAGAACGGCTCTCCAGTGAAACTTTAATACATTAAAGGTTTTCATATTTGTTTGACTAATTCTGTTATTGGGTCTAGAAACTAGGGGTGAACACGGTCCGGTTTGGTCTGGTCTGACACTAAAATCAGACCAAACCAGAATTCCGATATGAAAATTTTCTAGACCGGACCGGACCAAACCGTTTTACAACGGTCCGGTCTGGTCTACGGTTTTTCATTTTTATAGTTTTATCCAAATTAAAACATGTATTTATGTAAATATTTCACACCTACAATTAATAAATATAATAATTTGTAATTAGTTAAATAGTATTAACATCATTCATGTACATATATTGCTATATAAAAATAACAATATCCTAAAATATCTAAGTAGCAACTTAAAATTTTAAATACAAAATTATTATTTTCGACCATAGAACGGTTGGCGGTCCGGTCTGGTCTGAAAAATAAAAAAACCGAGGCCAGACCGTAAACCGTAATTTAATTTGAAAAAAAATCAGACCAGATCATTTAAACCATAGACCAGACCAAATATTGAAATTCCGGTTCGGTTTACGGTTTAGACCAAACTTTTTTCAGCCCTACTAAAAACAGTCTAAATCTAATTATGTTTATGTTATTCCAAATAAAGTATTAATATTTGTGACTATTTCTATACTCCCTACTATTCACTCAATGTGTTTCATTTGACTTTTTACTATTTTTTAGATTGTCAAATGAGACCACATGTGAAAGAAAAAAGTGTAGTGTTTTTAAATTTTAATAGTAGTAAATTGGGTTTAATAGGTGTAAAGGTGTGAAAAAGTTAAGTTAAGTAAAAGTATATATTGATACAGTTAACATTCCCAAAATATAAATGAGAACAGTGGCGGATCCAGGGTCCGGAGTCTTAGGGGGCACCAACTATTGGACGAGATTTCGGCAGAGTTTTATTTGCAAAATTAACAACTATTTTACTCTTATTTGCTAAAATTTTAAATACGACATTACCACAAAATGATATTGAACAAATTAAATTAACTGACCTAATTTAAAAAATATGATAAAATAAATAAATAAAACCAAATTACTAAAATAAGGGAGTAATTATCATCAAAAGACTTCAGTATTAATTTTACACTTTTACTCTTACTTACCAATAGAAAAGTTTGCTTTAAATATTTAAAAAAAAAACGTCTAGGGGCACATGATCCCGGGGGACCTAATGTAGGTCCGCCACTGAATGAGAATATAAGGTGAATAATTGAATTAATGGAAGTTATATATTTTACCTTGAAACTTGGGTACAGCATGTTGGCACCAAATGAGTTCGATGTTATTAGTCTCATCTGTGGCATGCAATGCCGTTACTGGCGGGTGATGTGAAACCTAATCAACAATTAAGCTAAGGTTATACTTCGTATATTATTTAACAAATTAATGAAAATTTAAAAATAATTTATTTCTTTAAAATAAAGAATAATAATATTTACAATTCTTAGGGCTGTATATAAAAATTAACAACTCCTTTTTATCTTCAATAATTATGACTTTTCAAAAGAATGTAATCTAAAAATTGAAAAACAATTAATATTTTATATAATTATTTTAACTTTTAAGAAAAAGTAAATGCTAAATTAATAAAATATAATTAAATTTTTATGTTTTGAAAAAAGAAAAATAATATTAAATTACATAAATAAAATGCAAAATTCCATCTTATATACAATATTTAGGACTGCATATATCATTTTTCTTAAATAAAAGATAGAATTAAATTATTAAATTGTATAACCTGTTCAAGTAAGACGTTGAGGGTTCCCCTAGATGCATGATGAGTTTCACCAAGAATAGGGTTGTACGGAGCAACACCAAACATCAACGGTCTAAGAGCCGATATACTCCAAGCAACCACCGCGATCATCCGATCAACCGCCGTTTCTCCGATGGCACATTTGCTTAGCATGTCCTTGTTCATACAATACACTGATTCTCCGTAACATTGTAAGTATGATTTCGGCAAGTTGAACAAGGGAGGTAGCTAAAACAAATTAACACATTTGTCATCAAATTGAGTTTAACGTTACAACTTTAATTGCAATCATACGTTATATTAAAAAGCTTAGAAAATTCTAAGTATGATAATTAAAGAGTGTTTGCAAAATGGAATTCATTTATTGGTTATGAAAAATGACATAATGTTTGATCTTGATCTTGACCGGCCAATATCTCTATCATTAAAGTATTTATGATTAACATTATTTATATATAGTTAAATTGAATAGATTAGATGATAATAGTTTGCATAATATATATTCAGGGCCGGCCATAAGGGTGGGCAAGAGGGGCCGTAGCCCAGGGCCCCTTGCATAAAAAAGCAAAATTAATAATTGTAGAAGGTTCATATATGTTATAAATTGCAAAGGAAAAGGGCTTCAATGTGTTATTTCGCCCAAGGCCCCTATATATCAAGGGTCGGCCCTATATTGTTGATAATTTTCAATATTACCGAGTTAAGTTATACATATAACAGTCAAAATTGGGTGTTTCTACTACATAATATCTCTAATAGTATTATTTTTTAAACCTCATATATTTATATATGTCGGTGCTAAAATTACCTTGCATTATACACAGATTTCTACACTACAGTAACACTAGGGTGTGACTAATTAAGCTTAATCTTGTTTTATATGATTAATTCAACTCTATATATTTTTATTATTAAAGTAAAATGTGCATTTTTTATTTCTAATGATCCTGGTAAAAGTAAGTTATAAATACATTTTCCATTTTGAAATACTTACTGCATTAAGATTATTGACACTATTCATCGTTGAAGCTTATTTTATAATATTATATTGCATCTAATGTATATATAAGAAATAATATAGTCAACTGAGTTCTTGTTTAAATCATTTATTTGCATATTTTCATAGTATTAATTTATATAATTTTTAATAATGATTAACTTAAATATTAAAAATCAAAATATATATTATATTAAATTATGTAAAAAGTCAAATCAAACAAATATAGGTCTAACCTGAAAACGAGTAAGATCAGCTCCAGGTTTGACATTGTTGAAAAGACTTAAAACCATACGTAGAATGTTGGGAGGCTTGTAACCATTGTTTGATTGCTCCTCTATTGAGAGTGGACTTGTCAATATGATTTCTCTCTTCGTCTCTTTCACCATTTCTTGAACCTGTACATAATAAAATAAATACAAGCGTATAAATACAACCAGGGCCGTTCTTGACCATAGGCAAGATATGCATGCATTTGCCTAGGGCCCAAAGTTAAAAATGGCATAAAATTAGAAAATGACAGTTAATGAAACTACATGCATAAAAATTTGCAGTTTATGATTAGTTCTTTTCTCATCTTTGTTATTTTTCCAAACACCTGTTTAAGTTCAGACTTCAAAATTGATCCTCCATAGACCATAAAAAGGACCCACTTTTCTCAGTTTACCTAAGGCCCATATAATGCCAGGAACGGCACTAAATACAACGTTTATATACTGTACAAGTGTACAATATGTCATGTACGTACATACTCGTTTATACAAGCAAATACTTCTATAATACTCCCTCCTATTCAAATTAATTGTCCACTTTTCTTATTTGGTAAAGTCTCTTTACTTGTCCACTTTCTATTTTTGGCAAAACTTTTTACCTAAATACCCCCAACTACCCCAACTTATATTACTACCTCTGTTAATTATTTTCTGCAACTTTTGCCATTTTTGTCCGCTCAAGGTTATTTGCAACTTTCCTTTTTTGGAAAAAAGTAACCAATCTAATTACCTATCCCATCATTTTCTCTCTCCTTTAATCACCTATCCCATCATTTTCTCTCACCTTCTTTTTCCTAAATTACCTATCCCTACTTCCTCTCTCTTTCTTTCTCTCTCCTATCTTACCTTTAATTACATTACCCCACATTCTCTAATTTTGCTTTAAGAAAAATTGCATTGGCAACCGCAATTTGTACTGCGGTTGCACAAAACAATTAACGGAGGTAGTATTTAATAATACCCCACCTACCACCTTTTCAATTATTATAATCACTTAAAATACCCCACTATCACCTTTTCAATTATTATAATCACTTAAAATACCCCACTATCACCCCACTACCATTTTTTCTTAAAATCCGATCCAAATCCATAGTGGACAATTAATTTGAATAGGAGGGAGTATAAGACAAATGCATATGAGTTTGGATTTATTGTATATGTGAATAATATTAAGGCCATGCTTAAAGGTACCAAAAAGTTTGAAAAAAAAGCTCTTTATTTTAATGGATGTTCGATTATAGGAAAATATCTGCTAGAGTAATTTTTATTACCCTCTATTTAAATGTCTAAAAATAAGGTCGCATCACTATTATCACAACCGTATGACGTTTAAAATTTTTGAGTTTATCGTGACCGGAATATGGGTCACATTGACCGCGAAATCATACGTATTGATTGCGATATCTGTTGTGTGACCGTTATCGCACCGTGACCAAAACTATATTTTTAAACTATTAAATATCCACTTTAAAAATCTGGGTTACTTTTTTTTTTTTACAATATGTTCATGAGTTATGACCCTCCAGGGCCGGCCCTAAGGCTGGGCAAGAGGGGCTGTCACCCAGAGCACCATGTCAAAAGAGAAAAATTAATAATTGTAGAAGATCTATATAGGTTATAAATTGCAAAGGAAAAAGGGTCCAAATATGTTTTTTCGCCCAGGGCCCAAAAAACTAGGGTCGGGCCTGTGACCCTCCGATCCTATACAATTGTAATGCTCCGTATAGCCATCCACACACCTCCGTCAACTGCCGTCAACCTCCGTTCAATTCCATCCACCTCCGTCCACCGCTGTCATGATACCGGCCGGTAGCTTTTAAATTCCGTTAAGCATCATGATTGTAGAGCAGAAAAAAGAAGAAAAGAGAATATATGGAATGTAATTGGTGGGTAGAGCATTGTAAATGAAAATTTTGCAAAAAAAAAAAAAAAAAACAAAATTAATAAATTTATGTAAATGAAAATTACCCACAAAAATTAATTTTTTTTTATAATTTGGCCTAAGGAGTAAATAATGAAGGCAAATATAGAATGATAAAAATATAATATGTTTTGAGGATAATAATATTAGAAAATTCCTTACATAATTAATATTTAAACAAATAGAATTTTAAAATTTTTGTCAATTTACTATTTTAAAATAGATATATATACTTAGAAAAGAAAGACCCATGATTTTAGTTAGCAATTAAATCAAAAAATATCACAATAAAAGTGGTCAGAAGATTACCATTTTTGTAACGATCTTTTAATATGCTTCTGGTCACCAAAAATGGAAAAGAAAAATAATTAACTAGCGTAGATTCCAATTTTCCAGATTTTGCAAATGGGCAGATGACTTTTCCCTGCTATATAACAAATAATAACAATCTATTAAAACTAGACAAATTCTTTATTAAGGCTGTCTCATTTACATTTTGTATAAATGTTAATTCAGATTTTGTTTTTTTAATGTTTTTTTATTAATATACCTTAATATGAGCCTGTTTCACGATAAGACGATATTATACAAAGACAATCTAGAAGTCTACTTGACATAGTATATTCAAATAAGAACTAATTTACTAATAAGTCCAAATTTAACGAGGTATACTGTAAAATTAATAATGATATATTCTAATATACTTTTTTCGTTATGGGACAACTCAATAGTAATACGATAACAATTAATTAGTAATGTGACTTGGTAAAAATTAAAAGCTAATTGAAGAAATAACGGCCCGTTTGGTAGGTGGTAATAAAACGCGGTGATAGGAATGAAAAACTAGTGTAATTTTGGTTGAAAAATCTCTTGGCTACTTTAATGGCCATACTTGACAACCTTCAATCATCTCATTTTATTCATAAAATTCATTCCAATGCATTACCAATGGGAGAGGTGGTATTAGGTGGTAATGGAAATTTGTGAACAAAAAATTTTTTGTGATCAAAATTTCATTACCATGGGAATGACATAAAAGTTTTGATGAAATTTTACACTATAAATCATTCCCATTACCACCATTTAGTACCACTAACCAAACGGGCCGTAAGTGTTTTGGTAATGGTAAGAGTAATGTTTAGTGTTAGAAGTGATTTGTTTAAAAAGTTAAATTATGATTTGTTTTTATATAATTGTTAGTAGAGAGATGGTAATCTTTTACTTTAATTAATTACTCCTATGTTACATTGAAATTGATAATAAAGATTGTTTTAACAACTTATAATTAATTATATACCAATGAATAACACTCTTGACACAATTACTATTATTGATCAATGCTTAAAAATAAAAAATGTACAATTATTTTATTTTGTTGGCTTTTTATTACTTTTAGCTTATGACAATATAATGTTATTGATAAATAATTTTTAAACTAACTGAAATGTTGACTTATTATTGGAAATATAATGCAAATACAAATAAAACAAACCGATTTGTATTTCCTTTGTGTGAATGGCAATGGAACTCCTTGCTTTGTAAATCATCAAATGGACACCATGAAGATAAGGTTGCGACAATCAAAGAAGTCGCTCGGAAACTTGATATGAGTAGAAGGCGTTCATACACTTTCCTATTGTGATATTTCTCCCACAAAGGTGCTTGGGATGATAACTGAAATTCACAATGAGATACAATCTACACAACAATGTACTAGCACAAAGTACATTGCAATAGTAAATACAAGTGTTGTAGTGAATTAGGAACTTTGATGATATTGAGAGTTAATTACTCTCTCAATATTATCTCATGAAAGGAAGAACAAGAATGAGAGTATTCTTAAGATAGAAAATAAGAAATGATATGGAAATCGGATTGAATGTCCCTTGGCATGCAACCTCTATATATAGAGCTATGCATCAAACAATACCTCCTTTTGAAATAAAAGTATTTCACCAAGCAAAGCTTATGAATCAAAGTAATGTTTCACGAAGTAAAACTTTATGAACCAAAATAATGTTTCATCAAGCAAAGCTTATGAACCAAAGTAATGTTTCACCAAACAAAGCTTATGAATCAAACCAATGATTTCATCAAACAAAACGTATGAATCAAAGTAACGATTCATCAAAATCTTTGAGGTATTTAATTAGACTTATAATATATTTATTTAGTCCCATACTACTATACTAAGTATGTAGTATATACAAATCTAGGTCTATATACTCTAAATGTTCAACAATCCTCCCCCATTTAGAGTATAACGGACCTCCTTCTTCCTTTACACATTAAGTATATAATTCCGTTTCATGCATCAACGCTAATGTCCCTACGGATTGAATTAACGCCTAGTATAAAACACTTCACAAGTGATTGAACTAGAATGATGTCCCTACGGATTGAATCAACTAGCCCATCTAACCACTTGAAGGTTAAATACACACAAAACCAATAACACATTGTCATTTACCTTGACACATTATATAGGGCCGTGTCCATATCTATTCATAAGTTTATCATAGTCGGATATGCCAATCTTGACTACTTGAAGCGGCCAAAACTTCAAACTTATATAGGTAGGTTCTCACTACGTAAAACATATCCCCGTGATAGGATACCACCAAGAGCTCTTCAACCCTTGATCTTGAGAACTTAAACGACTACCTTGTCATCACGGTCTAAAGCAACTATGGGTCATTCATCCTTGTTGCTTTCAAAGACTTTAAAGGACTTTACCACATTGAATTCAAGACACAATGCTACTTGTGTGTGAATTGGGCCTTTTCCTTTAAACTTTATTGACATAAACCAATCTCAATTGACGCTTGTTCAATTGAAACCTTACTCATGGTTAATAAACCATACAGAATGTAACATTCACATAATCAAGAATTATGACCCCTTTAACAATAAATCCTTGCACTAGGCTGTGCCTATGAGCAATTTTTCTGGATCTTATCGTTATACACTTGATTATACTTCTACCAAAAACCGTTACGCAATCTTATGAATATCCACCGGTGATAGACTTTGGTAACAACGGTATCTCAAACATGAGATTCTTTATCCATTTCGCTTCATACACTGCTAAAGCAAGCACTATGAATTCTGCGAACATAGTGGAATCAACGATGCACATTTGTTTCTTTGAGGACTATGTAATGGAACCTCCCCCATAAACAAATACCCAACCACTATTTGAAGAATTATCCTCTTCATTAGTGATCCAACTAGCATCGTAATAACCTTCCAAAATAGGAGGTTCACCACTATAAATAATAAAAATATATCAACTTGTCACATATAATTTATTAATAAATTATATACCATCCATTTTCTTAAATGAATCAAATAAACATACCAAAAATATTATTACAAACCAGTAATAATAATTTGATTTATAAACATTATGGAATTTTAATCACCATAAAACATAATTTGCAAAATCTATGCAAATTAATTTATCCTCTTATATAGGATAACATTTATTTCATAACCATGTTCATAAGTAATGATAAAAACAACCATTTAATTATAATATTAACATTGTTGAATTATACATAATAATTTAATCTTAATTATTATAAATAATGGTCCAAACATATTAAACTTAAATATGTTCCATATACATAAATATGTATATCCATATGACATATAAATCCTACCCTTTAATCTTAGTTATGATATAACTAGATTCACTTGGGTAAATACATATCTCTTTTAAGTATGTCAGAATTAATCATTACCCATTATAATTACTTTATAATAAACTTGGGTAAATAAAATTATATGTCAAATTAATTCTTATCTCATTTTATGAGATGCTTGACATAAGTCAATTGAAACATCACTTACTTATAAGTAGTTATAACAAAATAACTACCATAACCAACCACAATTATGGTTACATAAAATAAATCATCAACAATCATATATATAAAATATAATCCAACATGTCATAGCATATAAGGCATCTTAATAGCATATCATAGTTAATACTACATGCTAAGAGATAATGAAACAAATCATCCAAAAGTGAAAACAATGGTACACGAAAACTTAACCACCAATATTGATTAATTTAATCAATTTATGCATAAAAGAATTCCATCCACTTAAATTATTATTCTACACGACAAAACAACAATAATAACTAAAATAAAATTAATCTTATTCTTTAATCATGCCTCATGGAGAAATAAACTCATCAAGTATAACTTAATCATACTTTAAACATATAGTTAATCAAATCCTTGAACATTTTCTATGAAAATATTTCATCAACACAACATGAATAAAATCATCTTTTAATCAAATAGACTTGATTAAACACATACTTTATGTATACTTGGCAATTATAATTTATATATAATATATAAATTCTAAACATTGTAGTATATTTTATTTCATACCACAAAATATCATTGCCCTTTTAACCATGATGATGATCACATGAATAAATTCTATTCTCTTTTCTTAATAAAATTATTAAGAATATAACACTTTATGATTTCCATCATAAGTTCCATCATCAAAATAACACATACTTCACTTCTCTAGATCATATCTTTGTAAAATACTATTACCTACATGCTTTACTTCAAATTAAAATTTGAACACATGTATATGATCATCCAAAAGAAGATTTAAATGTATGTAAATACTTTCTCACAATTTTAAACACAAAAACATCAACCATTTTTTTATGATAAATAAATTACATGAAAGAAAAACTTACTTGTTTTCCATGATACTTCTTATTAAATATACTCATGAAAATAATATTGCATTTTCCATCATCAACATTCATACCGAAAAAAAAAATGTCCAACTTGATGAAAACATAACGAGATTCTTAATGCTTGCCATCTTTGAAGAGATATCACAATAGATTATTGGAAATATAATGCAAATACAAATAAAACAAACCGATTTGTATTTCCTTTGTGTGAATGGCAATGGAACTCCTTGCTTTGTAAATCATCAAATGGACACCATGAAGATAAGGTTGCGACAATCAAAGAAGTCGCTCGGAAACTTGATATGAGTAGAAGGCGTTCATACACTTTCCTATTGTGATATTTCTCCCACAAAGGTGCTTGGGATGATAACTGAAATTCACAATGAGATACAATCTACACAACAATGTACTAGCACAAAGTACATTGCAATAGTAAATACAAGTGTTGTAGTGAATTAGGAACTTTGATGATATTGAGAGTTAATTACTCTCTCAATATTATCTCATGAAAGGAAGAACAAGAATGAGAGTATTCTTAAGATAGAAAATAAGAAATGATATGGAAATCGGATTGAATGTCCCTTGGCATGCAACCTCTATATATAGAGCTATGCATCAAACAATACCTCCTTTTGAAATAAAAGTATTTCACCAAGCAAAGCTTATGAATCAAAGTAATGTTTCACGAAGTAAAACTTTATGAACCAAAATAATGTTTCATCAAGCAAAGCTTATGAACCAAAGTAATGTTTCACCAAACAAAGCTTATGAATCAAACCAATGATTTCATCAAACAAAACGTATGAATCAAAGTAACGATTCATCAAAATCTTTGAGGTATTTAATTAGACTTATAATATATTTATTTAGTCCCATACTACTATACTAAGTATGTAGTATATACAAATCTAGGTCTATATACTCTAAATGTTCAACACTTTTAAGCTAAAATTAAATGCACTCATAGTCTTTCTAAAAGTGTTTAGCTTTATGACCTATTTTATTTTAGAAAAAAAACAATTATCAGCCTAATTTTTATCAAACAACCCTATATATAACGTTTTGCTTTTTCGCTAACTAACAACCTCAAATATATAGCCAATAATCATTTGCCAAACAATATCTAAATCACACAACAAAGCTAAAGCATTGTATGAAAATATTTATAAAAACTTCTTGTTTAGATTGTGTAGTTTAAAGAGAGGGAGAAAGAATAAGGCGTACCAGTGTCGTCTAGTGTGCAGGAGAAGTGTGAGAAAGGAAGGAAGAAATGATATTTTATAAGTGTATGTTCACTGAAGGAATATATAAGCACTAAAGCAGATGTTGTAAGTTGGTTGTCAGTAGTTATATCGGATAAGATAGAGGTGTTCAAAACAGATCCGATGACCCGATAACTCGATAGACAGCCGACTTTATAATCGAACTTGATTTTGACCCGACTTAAAAATGGATCTACAATTATATAAAAACCAATGTGAATACAAAATCAGATTTTGAACCGACCCGAACCACCTGACCCGAAATCAACCCGATGACCCGAATAAACACCTCTAGATACAGAGGTATTAAAAATACATCAAATAATTTGATATTTAGCCGATTTTGTAATTGAATTCGATATAATTCGACTTCAAAATAAATTTAAAATTATGTAAAAATTAATATGAATACTAGATCCGATTTTAAATCGACCCGAAATATATAACTCGAAATCAATTCAATGATCTGAATGAACATCTTTAACGGGATGTAAACATTGTTGAACCCCACTACAATTGAGCCCTTACTCTTAAGTCTTGAACTTTATTCGGTCAAAACACCGATAGCATAAGATAGTAACCCAAAAATAGAAATGTGCATTAATATTTTGGGTTAATATCGGTTGCAATTTGATTAAATTGAGATTCAGGTCGATTAAATTTTAGGTCTATTTTGATTCAATGTGGGTTAAAGTTGACTAATGGTCTTTTTTGATTGATTATCAACTTAGAAAAAGTTAAATATATTGTGGGTCAAATTTAAATTTGATCCATTTTACATAAGTTTGAATATAAGGTTTTCAAACTGTAACATACTATATATATATATATATATATATATATATATATATATATATATATATATATATATATATATATATATATATATATATATATATATATATATATATATATATATATATATATATATATATATATATATATATATATATATATATATATATATATATATATATATATATATATATATATATATATATATATATATATATATATATATATATATAAAATATATAATATATGTATATATGTATATATATATATAGGCCTGCCAAACAGATCAGGTTAGGTTGTTTTTGGGTTCGGGTCATATATAAACAGGTCATGAAACCGTTGACCCAAATCCAACCCATTTAGTTAATTGGGTAAAAAATCACAACCTTGAACCGACCTGCAACAGATCTCATTGACCTAATTTCGACCCACTTACCCCGTTTATAATTTTTTATTTTCATTTTAAGGTTTTTAACGTTGATTAAATCTAATTTTTTAGTTTTTAATTTTAACTTTATGATTTTTTGTTGTTTATTTTGTATTTACTATGAAAAATAAGAAAATTTTAAATGAATTAAGTTTAGCTTATATACTTGTTGATTTAACTTAAATTAACACATTTAATTAAATGGGTTATACATGTTTTTTTCAGGTTTAAAATTTTAACCTGAACCTAACTCATTTAATTAACAAATCAGATCGGATCGACCCATTTAATTCATTGGGTCAAAAGTCTCAACCCAATCCCACTTATTTTGGGTTAGGTTCAGGTCGGATTAACAGGTCGGATCAACTTTTGCCAGCCCTAACTATATATATTAAAATTATAAACATTGCTATTTTGAAAATCATTATATAATACTCCGTATAAATATATATAATTAATATAGATTGCTTCACATCGTATCGTAGAAAGAATAAAAAGGAGTACTATATCATTGTATAAGTTTAATGAGAAGTAAGTTCTATCCTTATCAAGTACTACTCCATATCTCGTTTTGATTTTTATTTTGCACCGTAACACTGTAACAGTTAAATATAGGAATCAAATTTAAACCAACGTTAAAATTTTCGATTTTAATTTATTTTTATTTAAAAAAATACTCTATCCAAATTTCATTTAATTAAATTTTGTTTAAAGCCCCTATAGTGGACTAGTTACACATGTAGTTGCCCACTTGTAATTCATTTCAATCTAAAAAAAAGCTTCAAAATTAGATAGCACAAGCACAACTAACCAAATTTAGAAACCCTCCAAAATAGAAATTACACATAACACATTAAATAAACCAATTTAGGAATTGATAGAACACAATGCAAATTGCAATGTCTCAATCAAATACACTTCATACACGGTATGGGTTTTAATTTGACTTATTCCAACCAATGAATTTTCCTCATTGTTTTTATTTTAGTCTTTTTCCATGGTTTCTTTGTGTTCTAATATATAAAATACATTGTGTATGTCAAAATCAAAAATAAAATATCAATATTTTTATGTGAATATAAATATATACGTATAAATATTATATAACGTCATTATAAGATATTGATAATCTAAGACAACAACATTAACTTAATCAATGAATATTATAGGAAAATAATATCAAAACCAAAAGCTTTTGTTCGAAATAATTTGAGTTAGAAAATATCAAAGGTCATCTTTATGTTTATTAAAAAACTTGAATTATTGTGCATTCAAGTTTGAAGTCAGGTAACTGAGACTGCTAATGTCAAATCACCAATGTTGAGGTGATTTTGATCACATCGTTGTTCGTTCCGTGCATACGTCATTGATGAGGATGATGAGAATGTAAGAGCTAGGGAAGAAATATATTGGATTTTATATGCATTGAAATATATATCAGTTTCGTTAGGACCAGCCTGGATTCAATTCTCATTAACCTCTCCTCTGACTTATCTGAACCTACCCTATAAAATAATTAAAGGCATAGGGAGTGAAATATGATTGTGACAAGTTATAGTAATAAATGGAGGCATGTGACCATTGCCATCTTCCATAGGAAAAGTTGATTGGTGCAAACTTGTAAAATGGAGAAGAAGTCATCAAAGAAAGGGACTTATTTTCTTTAAATTCATGAACACTTGTTTAATTTCATGGACCATGAAACTTTAGATCAAGTGTTTTCCTTTTTTTTGTCTTGTTAAAAATTATTGGGACCAATTTCATATCCTCATAAACATTATCTAATGAATAGCTAGCTAAGACATTTTATTCCTTAGGCTTTATTATCTAAAATTTGGTATCCGAGGATTCAAATTGTTCTTCCGGTCCAAAAATATTTTTTAAGATATAATATATACTAAAAAAGATTAATCTTCTTTATTAATATTTGGGAATTTCGATATATGTTGTAAATTCTAAAGACGATCTATAGCAGATTTTGTGTAGTTAATTTGATTAATTTTGGTTTATAAGAAACTAGATAGTGCCCGTGCGATGCACGGTTTAATCAAATTTTCTGACCTATTGGTGTATTATATTACTATTAATAACACACTTTAAAATCAAATATAAATACATAGAAATATGTAAAATTATTTTATTAGTTTAAACGACAAAGATAATTTTTTCCCATAAAAATCTATAAAAATAGTCACAACCAAAATCATATTAGAATTAATCATTACATTTAAGGAGCCAAGAGTATAAATAACAAAAACAAATCCTAATAAGAGTATATTACGTTCTAACTATCTCAAAATATCCTATACACTAAATAATAGAGTATTCATTTAACAAATAAAATTGAATACATTTTATAAATAATTAAAAAATAAATGAAATATAATTTATAGTTTACTAATACATTAAATATGATTTGACCAAAAAAAATTTAAAAAAAACAATTAATAAGAAAAATAACATACTCAAAATAATAAAATAGAAATTCAATATCATAATAACAATAACATCATCATTTAATTAGGAGGGAAAATTTTTAATGAGGAAGCGACACGTAAGCAATTTTAAAAGATGATGATGTAAGAGTGTTTTGTTTTAGTAATAGTTATAGATAGATAAATTATTTGTAATTCAGAAAATCCAATTAAGTTTGGAAACTTAAATCCATATGAACAAAAATGCGGATGACTTAAGAGTCTAATTAAGTGTTTTTTTAGCTAATCTCTTGAGAGAGTATCTCTTTGAAAAACGTATTTTAATTTCAGCCCATTAAAAATTAACGCATATTTATCATATTCTTGATGCCTACTTACATTATTCTTTAATTACTGTATCCTTAATGTCTACTTTCAATATGTAATGAACTAGCCTAATTAAAAATAGTCTTTCACAAGAATTTGTTTTCTTTTTACTAGTTGTGTTGGGTACTTTTTGCCAATGCCAATTAGGCCCATTTAAATGAAAGAGTCTCCCCTAATTTGGACCTCATGAGACTTTTTTTTAAAAATAAATCTCATGACTCATGAGACATTTCATTTAAGAATTTGTGTTTTTACTAAGACCTACATTAATACAACTAAAATTAACAATTATAATAATTATATAAAAAGAGTTTAAATCGGGAAAATAATTGGAGCTGGAGGAACTGTATCTTGTTTAGGTAAACAATCCCAACCAGTTTCAACATTGTAAGACAAATTAAAAAACTTAGGATGCCATTGTTCTCCTTTGGATTTCCTAAGCTTCAAAAGCTCTCTTTCTTTCTCTTCTACGACTCTCTTTGCATCTCTTGCTTTATCCCAATCTTTGCTTAGTATCCCTTTGCTTACATCTCCCCATACTATCGCTGATTCACTTTGCAGCACTCCCTATACATTAATATTCAAAAAACACAATAATGTTATTCATTATATTAAGTATTATTATTATTATTATTATTATTATTATTATTATTATTATTATTATTATTATTATTATTACTTATATCTATCAAAAGTTTTGGGAAATTTGATGTGGTGACCTTGAGTTTTTGTTTTTCCCAAAATAGAGAATAAATCTACATGGTGACTCTAAACTTTCAACTTTTCCATGTGGTAGACAAAATGTAAAGTTTTTAGATAAATTAAGTAATCATTTTGACTGAATTACGAAATATGTGATCAATTAGGGTGATCGCTACGTCTATTTTTTAAAAAAAAGTCATTATATTCGGGATAAACATCGTAAAGTTAACAAAAACACTTCCCTTTTGTCCACCATGTGTTGGAAGTTTAAGGTTATTATGTGGTTAAAAAAAGTTTGTCTACCACGTGAAAAAGCCAATAGCTTAAGGTTACCTTGTGATATTTCCCTAAATTTTTTTTTATCTTATTCGATTTGGCTTACTTAAAGAAACATAAATTGCTCTAATAATACTAAAGTTAGATAATACTAATATCAATCATAGACGTGTTCAAAACAAAACTATGTCTAATATTTACCAAACTTTATAGTCGAATTCGATTTCACCAAACATCAAAAATAAATTAGCAATTTGACCAAATTAACATCCCTATTCATTTTACAATTGATTTAAAGTAGAGAGACCAATAGCATGAATAAAAATGAACGTTATTCAATCATTTTTTGCTATTACACCATTTTTCCACTCAAGTAATCAACATTCTTGATCAAACAATGAAATTTAAACTTTTTCTTTTAAATAAAATTAAAAAGGAAGTATAATATATTTTTTATTAATAATCAGATATTATTAAAAAAAACAAAAAAAATAGCATTTAAAAATAAAAAGTGTACCTCTGGATCCCTTAGTGTTGGAGTCGGAAGTTCAGAAATAACCTCTTTAGCATTGTACACAACTTTAGTTTTACCATCGATGGTATCCTTAACTTTAACAGTCCTGCAGATGAATAATTTGGAGTTAATACTCTATAGTGCTGGCGCAAGTCAAAAGGGATTATTTTTAATATTATCTTCATTGTTATTATCCGAAAAAATTTAAAACATTTGATCCTCAAATTTAGAGGTATTTATTCGGGTTATCGGGTTGATTTCGAGTCAGGTGTTTCGGTTCGGTTTAAAATCGGTTTTGTGTTCACATTGGTTTTTACATAATTGTAGATCAATTTTTAAGTCGGGTGAAATCGGGTTCGGTTATAAATTCGGGTGTCTATCGGGTCATCGGGTTTGTTTTGAACACCTCTACTCAAATCCCACGTAAGTGAGAATTGCATGGAGCGACATATCATATCCCATCGTCAGTCTATCGCCCTGTTCATATATCCATTTGTAGTGAAACTAGTATAATATATATTCCATCCGAATCATTTTAGATGTCTCATTTCCTTATTTGGCAAAATCATATCAATTGTCTCATTTCCTTTTTTTGTCTATTTTTTTACCTAAATACCCCCACTTTATCAATTTCCAATACCCAACTACCACATTATCAATTAAAATACCAAACTATCACCTTTTTAATGAACCCCACACTACCCTTAATAAGCGTGAAAATTCAAATGGCACACCTAAAATGCTTTAGAGAGAGTATGTACTTCTTTTGTCCCTCTCATTCAACATTCCTTGCTTTATTTTGAAGTTACCAAATGCTCTCTTTCCTCTCCATCTCTTTACATCATTTCTATCATTGTTATCATCTTGTTATTTTTCTTTTTTTATCATCATTTTTAATTTCTTGATATTCTTTAATCTTAATATCACACTATTCTTAATAACTAATATACTAATGTCACACTTTTGTCATCACACATAAAAAAAATCTCGTGGTTCAAAAAATAAAAGTAAAGGTAAAGGACCTTTTCGGTATCCCGCACAAGGCAGGGTTCGAGTGGGGGGTTTTATTTTTCTTGAAAGATGCGGACAAATCATACCCATACCCCCAAGGAGGGAGTAAAGAGAAATGCGCGCAGTCAAGAAACTCTCAATTGATACCTGCGCCTAGTAGGAATCGAACCCCTAACCTTCTGCTCCACATAAAGATGCTTTATCCATTGAGCCACAAGCGCTTTTGGCTAAAAGGTAAAGGTAAAATAAATAAATTTAAACTTTCTATGTATAAAATTTCTTCCTATAACATAAGTTTCATCTACCAGACTTTGAAAATGTTTGGCAAACGGCTGATAGCTGATTATAGTAGTTGATTTGACCAGATGATTTTATTAACTGGTTTAACCAGCTAATTTTGAACCCACTGTTTTGAGTAACTTGTTCAAAAACAGTTTATTCATATCAATAAGTCCAAAAGTAACGTGTTTGGCAAGAGGGATTTGAGGGTAGAAATGGGATTTTGTTTCAAAAATAAGTCCAAGTCTTTGTTTGTTTAAGAGGGAATGAAAATAGGAAATGAGATAAAAATGGGGGAAAGTCCCCAAGAAAAATGTCTTAGGGGAGGGTAGGTATTTGTGTTGAGACTTTGATTCTATATCTTTCTTCCAAGTCTCTACCATAACAAACAAAGGATGAGACTTTCCTATTTTCAAAGTCTCTCTCAACTTAAAAGTTTCATCTTAAAGTTTCACAAGTTCGATTCCCTTATGCCAACACCTCTAAGTTGTTTCAACCAGCTAGTTTATTAATATTTAAATTAATTAAAAGAAAAGATAGAAATAGTGAAATACCTGTCCCATTGGCCAAAGATTTCAAATAATGTCTTGGAAGAATCAGATGAATAAAAGACGTTCCCTTTAACAGATCTATGGCCACCTCCAAAACCCAAAAAAGAAGCAGTTTTAAAGGATAAATCAGCTTCAAGTCCTGTTTCTTGGCATTTAATTCTCACATTCCCAACCCAATCAACACCAAGCTTTGGCAATAATCTTATCAACAATTTTGGAGAGTTCATCTCATAACTTTCTCCCTTTTCTACAAGTTTCATCCTCCTTTTTCCATGCACTATTGTTTCTATGGTAGTTCCTTCATTAATTTGAGACAAACATTTTAGAAAGATGATCATAAAGTTTAAAGTTTATTATGTTTAAATTGTTGTGTTCCATTATCGCACATTCATAAATTAAAGATGGTGTACTTTAATGTTAGAGTATATAACATATTCTGGGGTCTCAACCATCATTTTAAGCTTTTGGTTGAGTTGGTTCCTTGACATGGTATCAGAAGCCAGTATGACAAAAGGTCACAATTTCGAATCTCAACTACTCGTGAAATATTCAACACCAGGTATAAGGAGGGCCTATGTACGTAGCATCTACACTTCTAGCCAAAGGGGTTTCGTGTGATGGAGCGTGTTAGACTATATAAGATTGTGGGGCCTCAACCATCAGCTTAAGCTTTTGGTTGAGTTAGTTCCGTGACATTTCTAAGTTATTAGAGACCTTTTTCCCATTGTCATCATATGCTTTTGGGATGGTATATACATCTATCTTCTCTCATTTCACCCCGGTAATATGCTGACATTCACAATAAATTAAGTCTAATTTAATAAAAAATTAAAAACCATAATCATCCATATTATGGTTTTTTTTCAACATATTTATGGCAACTTTTTTTAAATTTAAACTAGCTTGAAAGCTTTTTAAAATCAAAACCCAAAGGTTGCTTAGTGGGATTTGGCTCTTTTGATTTGCACTTTTTTTTTAAAAAAACCAACAACAATTAATTTTACTAAATATTCATTTGGCTTATAAAAATATAAGCAGTTAACAAAAAAACAAAACAATGTACTAATTGTTCAAACATGCTAATTGAACAAGCTAACAGCCAAGAAATCATACATTTACTAATTCAGAAACTACCTTGACACGTGGTGGCTTTAGAATGAGAGTTGAGGAATATGATTCGCCACGTGTCACTTTGCTTAATTATTCCTCAATTAAATAGTGTTTTCTTATTTGCTCAATTATTCTTTAATCAAATATTGTTTTCTTATTTTCTCATTTATTATGAATATATATAATGCATATTAATAATCAATTAATAAATATTGCTTAATAGTAAGTGTTAATATAAAAATTTTGAACGAAAATCGTGCATAGCACGGGTATAATCCTAGTAACAATTAATTGCCAAACAAAAAAGTTGTGCAGCCTTTATGTTGTTTTATAAATGATGTTATTTTATTTGAATTTTTAATGGTATTATTTTATAATGGTTATGCAACCTTTTTGTTGATCAAGCAAGCAAAAAAAAACGTTTTAAATAAATAACTTTTAAGTTAAATAATTTTAAACTAGTCAAAAAACTCAATTTTAATTATGTATACAAAAAAGCTGCTCTAGATAGTTTTTTTATTGACATTTAGCTCGTTGGATTTTTTATTAATAAATAATCAACAATCAATGACTAATTTTACCAAATAACTTTATTAACAACTAGATTTTATGTGAGTTTAACAACCAATAAAAACAACTAATCCTACCATTGGTCTAATAAGTAAAACTTACACACCAATAAAAAAATATCACAAGCAAATGATTTGTGTGCTCTTGAAATTAATTTATTGTCACTAATAAATGTATAACGAGCGTAAGATTGCATACATTTGATACTTCAACCTCATCCTAGTCGAGAGCCACGCACTTAATGGCTTTAGGGCAGTAAAATGTAGTTGTAATAGAAAATAATTTATTTTTTTTTGAAATGATGTCATAGAAAATAATTTATATTATTAACTATTAAGGAACCAATTTAACCTAAAGCTTAAAAAAAAAGTTCCCTCAATGGTGCCTGCACTATGGGCAAATAGAACTAATTTAACCAAAAGCTTAAACTGGTGGTTGAGACCTCGAAATATATTTTATATACTCTAACAAATACCTTTACAAATTTGAATTATTTATTCAATATTAATAAGAAATTTAAATTATTGTTGAAAGATCACGAAAATATTAAATTATTGTTTTAAATTTTTTTATAAAAAATAAGGGAACAAAATCATATACCCTGAAATTTGGGAACAGCATGTTGGCACCAAATGAGTTCAACACCATTAGACTTATCAGTCGCGTGCAATGCCGAAACTGGCGGGTGATGGGAAACCTACAACGTAACCTCGATAATATAAGGCTACAAAATGCACCAAATCAAAAACAAAGAAAATGATTAAGGAGTGTTTGGTAATGGCTTTTGGCGATAGCTTTTTGGTTGATTTTTGACTTTTGACTTTTGACTTGTTTGGTCAAATAGTAATAAAAAAATGTTTGATAAGTGACTTTTAAAGCAGCTGAAAAATGAAAAAGTTGCTCCAGGCTCCAGCTAGCTTTTTTGGTTGGTTTTTGGCTTGTTGGCCCACTTTTTCTCTTATAAACAGCCAACAGTCAATATTCAAAATTTTCCAAACATCTCCATAAACAGTTGGTTTTTTCAGCTAGCTTAAAAGCCAACAAAAACAATCAACAATCCTAACTAGTCAAACAAGTCAACTGCAAAAGTCAACAACCAACGGCCAACAGTCAATTGCCAAACACTCTTTAAGTAATTAGTAACTACATACTTGTTCAAGTAGTACGTTAAGGGTTCCTCTTGATACATGATGAGTCTCACCAAGAATGGGATTATATGGAGCAACACCGAACATAAGTGGACGGAGACTCGAGATGCTCCAAGCCACGACGGCGATCATCCGATCGACGGCGGTTTCTCCGTTGACACATTTGCTTAGCATGTCTTTCTTTACACAATACACTGATTCTCCATAGCATTGTAGGTGTGATTTTGGCAAGTTAAACAACGGAGGTAGCTATACAAATTAAAAAAAAATACCCATTTTTAAATTCTTGTTAAAAAAAACGAAAATTAATTCTTGTAGGGGCTTTTTTTAATTACAATTAGAGATGATTAAAAATTGAAAATTATAGATTTTATTTAACGACCCTTGGAACTGGTCTTTTGGAACAAGATCATTTTGGTGTTGTTATTGTTGTAATCTAAATATAGACATAAAAATTCATTTGCAATGAAAAACTCATGTACCTATTGTGGATGGAGTTCAAGAGGTATAGAGCGTGCTTGATAAATAGCTAATAACTGCTAGTTGGTAACTAATCGTAGTGTTAGATTTTAATTAGTTGTTAAGGAGCTTGTTCAACAACAGTTTATTATTCATAACAATAAGTTATTTTAACTAGCTAAATCACCAAACACTATAATAGAATGGTTTGACACCTAACCCTTTATTTGTGCCAAAATAAGCCAAAATTGTTCAATAAGCTATTTGGATAAACACCTCCAAACTTTTGGTTTTTAACTTATAATGGTGTATAATAAAATGACTCTTAAATTTATACACATCTCTTATATACACAGTGTTTGAAGTTGAAAATGATATTTGTTGAGAAGTTAAAAATGACACTTAAACACCCTGATTCAACCCTTACCAACCCATTGCACATGTCTATGTAGGACAAGCTTGTTTTCTTACTATTAGTATTCAAATAGCTACAATCTAAAATCCATTTCATTGACCATCATATGAACTTAATGAAACTTACTAACTCTTACATAAACTAGTTATATTCTTATATTAAAATAAAACAAAACCTTAATGAGTGAACATTTAAGCTATCTAACAAAAAATGAATTTAAGCCCATATGTTGATATATATTAACAAAGTAAAAGTTAATTTGATTAACAAAAAGAATTTGTGTATGAAATTGGAGTGAAGTGGTAAGACTTGACACAATTGGATTTGTAAGAGATGCATTATTATACGACAAACAAGAAAACTCGTCCAAAAGACTAGTCTATTAGGTGAGAAAGTCTATTTGTCTATAAACCCACGTCAATTGCACTTTACAACCGATGTGGAACAAGTCTCACGCCTTTCAATGGACCATAACATATATACCTGAAAACGAGTAAGATCAGCTCCTGGTCGAACATTGTTGAGGAGACCAAAGATCATCTGAATAATATTAGGAGGCTTGTATTCATTATTTGAATCTCCATCTATTGAAAGTGGAGATGTTAAAATCACTTCCCTCTTCCGTTCAATCTTATCATCTTTCACCTATACATAATAGAAATTTATAAATCATTTACAAATTACAATATCAATTAGCTTGCGTTTAGAAACATACATTTCATTTAAAATTTACTAAAAAATATGTAGGTAAAGTTGACAAACAAAAAGGGACAGATGAAGTATGTTTTTTATACATAATTATTGTAATTGTCACTATTTTGCTATTTTGCGCAATATTGTAATTATATAGTAAATATGTAGCTTATTTTTGTATGAGATTATTTCATTATAAGACAAGACTATATAATCAGCTTATTTTTCTAATGAATCACTATAAAATTTTAAATAATTATTTTAACATACTAAATGTATTTGAGTCATTCAATAGAGATGAAATCATCATAAGACCGTTATATTTGATAATTTGTGTTATACAGGTGATGTTAAATTCATTATGTCTAGTATTGTATTTAGTCCAACATTACACGTCTAGTTAGTAAACTTCAAAAACGAGAATGACGCGTTTCCTTAATAATTAATTAAGTAAGAAATTAGCAACTATTCTGTTTACACCGTCCCTCTCAACTTTATACCAGAACAATTCATACATTCTTCGTTTTTTTTTTCTGAATTTTACTATTTTTAATTAAAAATTAAAAAATCCAAAAAAATATTTAAAAGGACAGACTCAATGAAATAGTATTCGATATTACACGTTTTGCCACCGTTAACGCTTGCTTAAATTAGATTCCACTTTTGGATCGTAACTTATAAGCCACTACTACTACTAATTTTTTTTATAATTATATCATTATATGATGTGAAAAATAAAAATTTACTAAAATTTCTCATCATCAGAAGGTCTCTTGAGAGACCGTCTATGGCATAAACGACACTCTCAGGTCTCAGCAGCCCAGTCCAATAGAAATTTCAGTTGTTTTTTTTTTTGAAAAGTGTAAAATGGGCTGGACCATTACACCCGTTTATGCTATAGACCGTCTATGCTATAGACCGTCTATAGCAAGAATGTGTGATCATTAATTTGTTAGAAATGTAAACATGATCTAATTTGAGTTGGATATATTAGTTTATTAATTTATTTTTTATGTTTTTCTTGTGAAATGATTATTTAGAGGCTTTTGAAAATATGCATATATGTTTAATTCAAGCACTAATGAAAAATATATATAAATATAATTTTCAAAAATATGTAATATTAAATGTATTATATATTAAAGATTAAATAATAATTATTAAGATGTGGTAATATAATATTGTTTATTTGTGTATAAAGTTAAATAATGAATTTGTTGATAACATTAAACATTAGATTGTCTTGTAAGTTAAAATTTAATTGTATGATTATTTTATTACTCCTATTCTGGAAAACTCTAATAAAGGCTACAATTCCTATTTAAAAATAATCAACTATGGCATTATCAAAGTACACAATTAATTTCCAAAAAAAAAAAAAAAAAAGAGTACACAATTAATTACTTACAATAATAATTCACCTTCTTATGGCTTAATCTAGAAGAATCCATGAGCTTTTTAATTAACCGGTCATTTGAAAATTATAAGCTCCTAAAAAATCCTTTAATATTCAAATTAATTAAAACACCTATTTTTTATGTTAGGAAATTTTTTTATTGTATAACTCATTTTATTTTAACCTTACTCATATCATTCTATGCAAGAAAAAAAATTCTAGCTGATTAGTTTTATAAAAAGGATTATAAATAAGAAAAATTTAATTAAGGTATGTACTAAATTCAAATCGATATAATAATATTTCATATAGTTTAATCTTAGCCAGAATCATTCAAAATTTTAGAATTAGTGAAATATGCATCTTAATTAATTTTTGAAAAGTAAGCCCACTACATAATCAATAAAATCCTTCTATCTAACGGGCTAGCTCTATAAAGCTAACACGTGAAAATTTTTCAGTATATCGTAATTTGTAATTGAATTATGGATCTGATATTGTAGTTGTATCATATAGTTGACGCCAAGGGCTAATTAATTAATTTAAATGTAATTAAAAATAGTTTTATGTAATTTTCGCTAATCTATTGAGATTAATGTTCTTACATTGTTATAGTTAGCTAATTAATTAAAAAGAAAAGTTCATTAATCATTATTCATTAAAATAATTCCATCAATTTTCACTTGAATGTAATTGCAATAAATATGAAGGTAATTACATTCAAGTGAAAATTGTAAGTATCAAATCATATAAAGGTTCGACTTATTTCAAATAAAAAATGTTCAATCAAAACATGACAGCAATGAAAAATTAAAAAATGGACATATTCTAGTCAAACGGCCTAACCATTTAGTTAATTAATGATTAATAAAATAATAACCCCTCCTTTTCAGCCTAAATATCTCATTTAATTTTTCACACTTGCCGAAGTAACATTTTAATCCCTAATATTTCAAATTATTTTTAATTAAAAATTATAAAAATTTGATATTAATAATCCTTGTATTAAGACGAATCAAAAGAGATCCCACATGACTATGTTTTGACTTATAGATTAAGTGTAAAATATAAATTAAAAGTAATGAGTGAATAAATGCCAAATACAAAATGTCTCATTTATTTTAGGCTGAATAAGAGGTAGTAGTTAATTGCTTTGTTCAAATCATTGATCATTGAACGCAAGAAACCATAGAAAACTGAACCAATTGAAATCATGAAACTAATTGAATAATTACTTACTAATCAATCGAACTAATCAAAATCATGAAACTAATCTACTAATTAATTAGTACGTAATTACGTAATTAGTTTGATGATTTTATAAGATCTGTTTAATTTTAAAAGAGGATTAAGATTTAAGATAGACGTACCATGGCATTTAAAAAAATGGAGAATTTGAAACGTTTCTGATGATGCTCCGTTGCAACTTCAAAGTTTGATGATGATTTAATTTTATTAGAAAATGGAAATGGACGGAGTAGTTGTGGGATTCTTTAAAAGGTTCTGAGAAGCTTTCATTTGGACACCTGATGCTCTTTTTATATCGTCTATGAGCCGTTTTCTAGGCTCTACTTTTTTATGTTTTTAATTTTTCATTCTCCTATTTTGATGAGTATATTAATATGTTTGATCGCACAAGGTTTCAAAATAAAAATATTATAATTTTTAAAATTACTTAGGACTTTCAAAAAGTTTATCAATTTTTGTTTTGTCTGTGCTCGTAATGAGACTAGCTTCAATAAAGAATTGGGGTAAAAGTTATAATTTAGTAGTTGATGACATTTCTTTTCACCTTTAAATAAACGATTAATTCTTATTATTTTAAAGAATGATTAATTTCCTTTTTCTGATTGTGAATTGGTCTTGAGCAAATATCGTCTTTTTTATTATTTTTTTTTTCACTCTGTTGTGATTCTCTATTCAACCTATGAATCAAATTTAAAATAAAAGAAATAAACATCTACAACTTCGTGCTGCTTTTTAAGTGGCTGTTGCCTATTCATACCAACTCCTGTGTGAGATTTGAGGTTGTTTAAAACAAGAAGATATTGAATACAAATATTTAAAATACACTTATACTTCTAAAGTTCCGGAAAGTGAATGATTCCTTATTGAAATATTCGAGTGGTTTTGTTGGAAGTGTTTAGTTAAAGTATACTCCCTCCGAATTAATTTAGATATCTCAATGATTAAATTAATTGTAAATATGGTAATTGGGTATTAGGAGTAGTAAAAGTGGAGGTATTAAGGTAAAAAAAAGATATATTCAAAAAAAAAAGTAAAAAAAAGATAGACAAAAAGAAAATTGGACAATTGATATAATTTTGTCAAATAAGAAAATGGGACAACTAAAATAATTCAGAGAGAGTATAGTTTTTGTTATGGGTTAAAGCCTTAAAGGCCTCAATTTGATAGATCAAGTCAACAAGTTTAAAATCCAGCAGAGTTAATTGAAAACTTTAAAAGCCCATCTTTAAAGGTGAAATTACCAAAATATCTCTGCCATTTTGAAATATCCAACTTAGGACATTTATTATCCTATAAATACCCTTATTTACTTATGGAAAAATTATATTAAACCACCTATTATATACACTCTTTTGTAGAAAACCACCTTATATAAATTTTTTTGCAAAAAACAACCTTACATAATACTTTTTTTACAAAAGACAACCTAAAGCTATAAATCGTTAGTTTGACCGTGTGAATTAACGTTTGACCATTTAAGCCTGTCACGTGCCTCTCACGTGAGACTAAATAAAAACCCCATATCATTTATTTCTCCTGAAATGTCAGAGCAGCATTTCATCACAACCCCCATTTCATTTCTTCTCTCTTCAATGAAACCCTAGAATCAAACTCAACCAAATTCATCATCTTTCCATAATTCATCTAAGATATATCTATTTCAATTGCGTACTAATGGTTTCTCCTTCTTCAATAGCAACTTCGAAGCCCGTAAGATGTGGGTGTGGAGCTCCATTTGCAAAGAGAGTTTCATGGAACAAGGAAAATGAACACAGTAGTATTGAACACAGTAGTGTGGAGCTCCATTTGCAAAGAGAGCTCCATTTGCTAATTTTCTTGAATACAGTAGTATTGAATACAGTAGTAAACTTGAATACAGTAGTATTTGATTGTTGGGCTCATTTTGCATATGCACTGATCAGAAAATGAATTTAAATACACAAAATGGAAATCATTTTGAATACACAAATTGAATACAAATTCATATGCACACAGCAGTAGTATTTGAATATAGTAGTATTTGAATACACAAAATGGAGAAATGAATTTGATCATTTTGCATATGCACTGATCAGAAAATTCATATGCACACAAATTGAATTTGCTTGAATACAGTAGTATTTGAATACACATTGGTCTTCACTGAGATCAACAAAGATCAAGAAAGATAACCGAAATCTGGGATTACTTTCAGAAATTCTTTAAATCTGAAAATTCTAAGAAAACCGAAAATTAAGAAAAGCAAATTAAACATACCAAGATGAATGTGGTCTTCACTGAGATGCAAGAAATTTGATAGGAAAATAGCAGCAATGAATGTCGTTAAGTGGTAGAGCTTGAGATAGCAGTAATGGAGGCAGTGAGATAGGTTCGAAAGCCTTTAACGAAGAAGGGGAATGGAAGATGGGTTTTTAAATAAAGTCACGTGAGAGGCACGTGACATGCTTAAATGGTCAAACGTTAAATCACACGGTCAAACTAACAATTTATAGCTTTAGGTTGTCTTTTGCAAAAAAAGTATTATGTAAGGTGGTTTTTTGCAAAAAAATTTATATAAGGTGGTTTTTTACAAAAGAGTGTATATAATAGGTGGTTTAATATAATTTTTCCTAAATCAGGTAAGCATTTCAACCACAACTCAGCTACTTTTGCATTTAATTCTCGTTTTACATTTCGACCTCTAACTTGAACATCGAAGGAATTTCCTGGAAAACAGCTTCAGAGAAGTAACTCTATATGTTTTCCAGGTTAGTAGCAAAACCCTTTTACTTACAATTAGATCCAGAGGAGCAAAATCCTTTCACCAAAAGACTTCTCCTTCCAAATCAAGCTTTTAACAGTTTCTTAACAAAAATAAACTTAATAAATATCAAAATAGTGTATGATTTAATGAGTTATTATACAAAATTAATATGATTAATTGAATCCATATTGTAGGTTTAATATCTAATTAATAAAATTTTAAGAAAGCAATAAGACTTTGCTTGAAATCAATGTAGACTTTGCTTAAAATCATTGTTTACAAATATGATGATTGGTGACTTATTAAGATACTAGTATAGAAATCCGTGCATTACACGGATATTTTAAATTATTATTTATAATAAAATTTAATTTACTAAAATAAATAAAAGACACATCTTTTAAAGTTCGGTCAAAGGTTAATTTTAATAGTTATAAGATATCTCAAAAATATTACAACTTATGTTTAAGTTTATTCAATTATAATTACTAGGTATTTACCCGTGCTATGCAGCGGTATTCAAAAGATTTTTGTTATAATAGATTTATAATATATTTTTAACCAAGTTGCCAAATTACAAAAAAGGTTTAAAGTTATGAACAATAATTACACGTGTGCGTATGTATATCACTATATTTTTTTTGAAATGGTGTATATCACTATATAAGAAAGTAAAGAAACACACTACAAATTTAAATTTAAAATATTAACTTGCAAAATTTTATTATTGCACAAAAATTTTTAATTTATTATTTAATTATTATATTAATTACAATAATTATAAAAATAAATAAACGTAGTGATTATATTTGGTACCCGTGTATAAACTTGATGTAAAACTTGATAACAAAATATACCTGCACGAAAGATAAAAAATAATTATATTTGGTATATGAACTTATTAATAAACAAAATATTTTAAAAACCTCAAAGAACATTATTGTTCATTTTCTTGGATAACAATATAAAAGGATAAGAAAAATAAACTAAAATAAAAAGTACAACTTAAAAACAAATAAATATAATAACCAAACCCATAATTCCTTTATTTTTTTAAAAACACCAAAACTAAAATCAAAATCTTGTTCATTTTCTTGGATAACAATATATAAGGATAAGAAAAATAAACTAAAATAAAAAGTACAACTTAAAAACAAATAAATATATAATAACGATACCTATAATTCCTTTATTTTTTAAAAACACCAAAACCAAAATCAAAATCTAGTAAGCCATATATCTATTCTTTGAATACAAATGACATAAAAATTTCGACAATATTTTTTTTTTTTTTGACATCACGACAATATTTTGAAATGAAGTTGAGATGCAATACTATATGATATATTGTGATATATATTGTGAAAAATCGATGCTCTTTCATCTTGTTTTGGAACTTGATAATATTTATATATAGTATAGTTCAAATTTAATGGAGGTAACCAAAGGGCTTGTTGGTTAAATTTTGTGAAAATAGTCTTTCAATGTTAATTTAATAATATTACTTTTAAATTTCAATAACAACTACATTTGATGAAAATCCAATCTTGTTAAATCTAAAAAGTTGATCAAGAGTCACAATAATCATCTAAGTAATAAAGTTCTATTATATACGAAGATGAAAAGTCTTTCATTTATAAATAAAATAAAAATAATACCTACAATTAATGAAAACCATATCTTAGTCTAGAAAGCTGATCAAAGTCACAACAATCATGAAAATAATGAAGTTTTATTATAATCGAAAATGAAAAGACTTATTTATAGATAGAATAAAAATTTAGCATTAATAAGAATTGACAATAGAATGAGGAAAACATGAAATAAAAGCCAAACACTCTTCCATAGTGTGACATGTGGCAAAAGTTTTCCTGTATTAATAATATGTATATGATAATTTTTCAGAAAATGTTTGTCAACTGGATAACTTTATGTCACGCAATCAAATAAAGTCCTGTAAAATCATGACATTTGGCAAAGCTCTAAAGAGCCGTCATTTGTCATTATACAGTTCTTTTAATAGTATGCATGATGATATGATGTTATTTATAATAAAATTTAAGTTACAAAAATAAATAAAAGACATATCTTTTAAAGTTCGGTCAAAGGTTAATTTTAATAGTTATAAGATATCTTTAAAATATTACAACTTATGTTTAAGTTTAATTCAATTATAATTATAATTTTTCAGAAAATGTTCAACTGGATAACTTTATGTCACGCAATCAAATAAAATCCTGTAAAATCATGACATTTGGCAAAGCTCTAAAAAGCCGCCATTTGTCATTATACAGTTCTTTTAATAGTATGTATGATGTGATATGATATGATGATTCGAAATTAACTTGTATGAGATCAAATTACACATTGAATAAATGTAACTATTATAGTCAATACTCAATAGGGATGGCAAAATGAGTAGATGGATGCAGTATGTCCTTCATTATCATACCTACAGGCTACCACCCATCCACCAATCACAGCACGTAAAATTTTCATATATACGTCTGTCAACCTGGGTATGCATTTAAACCCATTCGCACCAACTATGGCCAACTGAGTAGTGAGTATGCCCATTATGGGTATATCCATTTTATCCTCGCCTCATATTTACCCCGAATCCGTGTAATATAGTTCATAAATCTTTACAAATTTAATTGTACTTGTAGTTTTGCTTAAACAATACAATGTAGAAAAACAAAATTGATATTCTTACTTTTGTCATTAATTTTTTCGAAAAAATATACAAACTTTATATAAATTAGTACAATGTAAATATAGTGTGGACGGCTATATGGTAGGGAGGTGGGTATTGGGTGGGGCGAATGAATAAGACTTCATAACCACCACTTACCCACTACGAACGGCGGGTAGGACTTTTCATACCCATAATCACCCACTATCTACCAAAATTATACCCATACCCGCCCCAACTGGATCATATGCGGTGCAAAACTATAAGTATATACATGGAGACATTAAGTGATCAACGATGGCAACCTAATACGTACAAACTCCAAGAAGCAGTCGTAACAGGTAAGCTGTAAGCATCAAGCACTCGCCAATCGCCGTAAAAACTACAAGAAGCAGTCGTAAGCTCAAGCACTGGCCAGTTGCCAACCACCCACAGGTCGGAAACCTTCATGCTCAATACGAACCACCAAGGTCAACGGTTAACCACCTTACATGGCCGCTGCCCATCTGTTCTTGCAAACATTGTGTACACAAAGGGTTCTCGCAGGTCCTAGCAGAATGCAATACAATTCTGCTTCTCTGCGGTTTGGTTGATGGACCGTCACTTGTGCTCCCAATCCCAAACTTAACGTTACATTGAATCTCGAAATGCAAAATATGAAATATGCTCCGAATATGATATTACAAAGTAATGGGAGGACAAAAGTATGTTTCGATAATCAAAACAATTATCTTATTACACCTGATACGAGTAACTTACAACACAATTTACTCTTCTGTAGGCTTTTCCGGTTACCAAAGTCGGTCGCTAGCTTCTTTACAATGGAAATCACCGCGGAAGAGATCAAACTAAATCTATAATATACGTGTTCTAGAGAATAATACAACATAATTAAACCATATTACAACAAGAATTATCCATCAAAAAACGAAAAAATTACTACCTAGGAAGGAAACGAGCGACTTTCCCACCTATACACGATCTTTCTTCACAACCCTATTCGATATTATATAATGTCATCTCAACACACCGGCTTTTTGGTGTAGGATGTCTTAAACTCGTGCTTAAACTCGTACTTCTATCGACAAACATCCCTGACCTATCGCTTGTAACCCATAGCTACTACCGGGATTCTTACTTTGTGCCCACGGGTTCCTTTTAACGTAACTTGGCCAAAGCTGTAGGACCCAGTAACTGAACGTACCGTCAAGGTCACAGAAAATTTTCGAGATGCCCCTGGAAGTAATGTCATAGCAGAAGGGTTTACCTCAATGGCAATGGATGGTGCCATTCGTGCTGTGATTGTGTATGTTTCTTCCTCCGCGACGTTAGTAACAGTTCTTGTGACAATTTTAGTACCAACAAGGTGTGAGATGGCTATTGACGGTGTGTTGAGATTCGATGGATGGCCCATGGTAAAATTACAGGGTGATCTTGTGTGGTTCCTAATCTCATAAGGATTGATTCCGGGCGTGGTGCACAAGAACCCTAAGTAATCTGAATAACCTGCGATATCATGTGAAGCAATATGTCACAACAGATTAGAAAAACTGTATAAAAGTAAACAAAATGATCGAACAAATTCTAGCATTAGGAAGATTCTTAAATACTTAACTTCAAGATACAGGGCATCCCAAGTCAGAGAGAGAGCAGGTGACTACATAGGGCTCATAATTGCAAAATGGAGACTTGCTAAATTTTTACCCGACCCAAAACTCAGTAGAAAACAACCCAAACAAGACTCGATTATCCCAACCTGTTTTTCTCATATTTGATAATTTTTTATGTTCCACGTCAATATTTTTGAATTAGAACCTACTATACTTCCATTCAACTCTTTTGGCTCACAATTAGAACAAAACAAGCAGTACATGCTGCACAATGTACTTATACAAAAAACTGGACTCAAGCGACGTGGAACAAGACATTTATAGGATGGTGAAAAGGAGACAGGTCGTTAGAAAGGATACGAGGCGTAAGGAGGGTAACAACAGAACATTTGTGTCCAAGATGATGCGATAAAGTATAGATGAACACCGAGTGGCTTGACTCGAGTTGGCGTAAAAAGGGAGTGGAGTAAGCAAAAACCTGCATCAAATATGAGGCCTGTATCTAGAGCAGCTTGAGGATTAACATGCCCACTCCTATAGTCAAATGGTGTAGCCGTAACTAAGGTTATCTCTTCAGATGATCCAGTGTGTTGCTGTGCTTGCAGTGGTCTCCCAGCTCGGTTGATTGTTGTCATTGTTGTCATCAAAGCTGACTTAATAGCGGCTGGACTTCAGCTTGGATGCTTTTGCTTTATGAGAGCAGCTATCCCAGCAATATGTGGAGCAGCCATACTTGTTCCAAATATCATGGCAAATGCTTTCCCTACACAGAGTAAATGTCTGTAAACACTTCTTAAGTCATAATCCGTTTTTCCATTTACAAAAATTTTAATCACACAAACCCGGCAACCTACAAGGGTATCTTGGTGCATGTAATTAGATGTCAGATTCAAAAGTCAGTTCATCATTTTATTGCGTATTTTTGTAATTATTGTGCTGCTTTTGCCCCTAAAAATAAAAAACAAAATTAATTTTATGAAACTTCGGTTAAAAATTAGAAAAATGATAAGTTAAAAGTTTCCGACATCATTGGTCATTTGTTTAATAGAGAAACATAGCCTACATTGAACGTGTCAGACTTACACAAGTGACAAGTGAGTAGCGTACCTGCGTAGTTGGGTTCGTCAATGCCATTTGGTGCCCAAGCTGCCCATATGAGAGCTCCAGGAGCCAAAATGTCAGGCTTCAGAAGATAAGCATCTCGGAAGTTGTAGTCTTTTATGTTGGGACCCCTTGCAGAAAATAATGCAACTTCCGGTGCTAACTTATGAAGAGTAGCCCTTAGTCCATTACCAATACAGCCTTTTGCTTCAAAGCTCTTCACTCGCCCAGTCCAATCTCGTGGAGTAGAGACATTGTAATAGTTTATGAGCTCCTGAACATTGGGAATCAGCAAATTAGAATGCATTGTATTGACATTTTGCAAAACATAAAGGTCAGACTTCACAAAAGCTTCACATGCAACAGCAAAAAATAATATTGCAATATTTTACCTCCGTCCCTATGAATTTGCATCATTATCTATTTTGGGTTGTCCCGCTTATATTGCCTTATTTCTTTATTTGGAAATGAACCCTGCCTTTTTCTTTTACTTTCATCCATACATTCAATTCTCTTTTAGTACCATCCACACAATTCAATCTCTCTTCTCATCTCTGACCAAATTATCACATTCCCATAAAATAATCCCATTTGCAAATAACGCAAATTCAAAAGAACAAAGTAGTAGGACATATGAGTATGTTTGATGTTGACATTATGCTTTTTTTACAATGATAAGATAAGACTACTTTTTCCTTTTAATCATTACAAATGAAAAGGACTAACTCCTAATACTGAACAGAAAATGTCTACGATTCTTGATCAACAGCCAAAATTAGACCAATCAAAACTGATAGCATCCCGAAATGCATAGCCCATAATCGATGAAAATGATTGATTTTTATGATATTGAGACTGAATAAGATACGTTGATATATGACCTAAATCAAACTTGATTAAGATGACCATGTGCTACTGCTACCACTAAACCACATGATCTTCCATACAGATGTAATTTCTACATTAAAGCTCAACCCATATTAATGAAACGGAAGAATTATCTCAGAATGGTTTACCAGGGAATTGCGGACATCAGTCACAACGATGCCTGGAATACTGCTAGGGACTGGATCAAATTTTGTCCCAGGAGTAACATTTTCCACAGCAAGGACAAATCCAGCAACACCAAGGCTCCGAGCTGTCTCGGATACTTTCTTGATAGATGTAGAACCCACAACAAAACTGAATGAATAGCCACAGAGAAGAATTTTTCCCTCCACCAATTTTCTGTTAAGAACTTCAGGTCTCTGACAATCTGAAGGACTGAATCTCGTAACAGATGTATCAAGCAACGCATCTTTTGCCGCAACAAGGGTGTAAGTTTTGTTTAAATGAGATGCAGCTGCAAGGAAGAACGGGATTTGCATTAGCTTATAAAATGAAAGATCTTGGAAAAGGATGGATCTCGTAATAAAACTCACGTGACAATCCCATTCCAGCAAGAACTTTCTCGTTTCCCAAGAAAAAATGATTTTTATATCTTCGATCATCAATTGCAGCAGCAACAGATGTTATCCATGGACTGTAAGATAATATATTTTTAGGAAATGGACCGCCATTTCCAGCTGCCTGTGCAACAAAAATGCCTGCTTTAACCGCTGATAGAAGCACCGCGTCAAAGGGATTTAGAAAGGTAGATTTCGTTGCTGCAGGTGGACTGTTTGGCCCAACTGAAAGATTTATGATATCAACACCATCAAGAACAGCCTGTCAAATAATATTTGTGAGGTCACATGCATAAGCTGCAATCAATGATGTAACTAGAATAAATTTACAATTTTGAAAGCATAAATTCCAAAATTGCTCAATTATAAGCAGCCAAGACAACAAAACTAGTTTATATATTGGAAAAATTGCCCAAAATAATCCAATCTTTTACCGATTTTCATACAATAATCCCAACTTTTAATTAATTAACCATGAATATTCTCAACTATAAGGGGTGTTTGCTAAGAATGCATCAAGATAACCTCTTACCTATACAATAAGTCATTTTGATTTTTTTTTTTTTTGTTGTTGTAGCAATTAACCAGTAAAAACACGTCACCATTTGGGCAACAGTGTTCTTATGTAAGTGACCCTAAAATTGGGATTATTCATGGTTAATCAAAAGTTGAGATTATTATAGGAAAATCAAAAAAAGGTTGTATTATTCTAGGTATTTTTTTCCTTACATATTTTAGCAGCGAATTACGCTTTTGACTTGGTGCTCTCAGCTCTATCACTAGTTTGCACACAAGAGCAGTGCAATCTAAACATATTTTTTATAATATTTTGAAAAAAGCAATGCCGATGTGTTTATTATAAAAGTAGAGAAATCCATGGAGTAAAAGAAAACGAAGAGAGGACATCAATACCCCAGTAAAACGAAGCAAGAACATATACAAAAGAAATCTACTGCGTCAATGAAATTAAAATCATACATTCGAAATTTTCTCCTGTTCAGGAACCACCAAATGCACATAAGAGATTATAACGCTTGAATACGTGAATGTGAGAATGTGATGCATCATGACATGATACTATACAATAAAGTTGGAGACAACCGAAAAATACCAAACAATCACCAAACCTACAGAATTCTAACCAAACATCATCCAATCTCCAGGGAGAAAAATGCAACTCAAACTAAAGACACTTCCGGTCGTCACAAATGAAACCGTATGCGCATTTGATCGATTAAGGATGAAACATTTATAGCTAACAAGTGACAATATTGAACATGAATTTTGAATATGTAACATCAATTTTACAGAAAAGATTGCTAATATGTAGGAGCAATACCTGGTCAATGGCAGCTATGACATCTGAAACAAAGCCTCCAAACAGTTTGTAAAGCGCTTTATAAACAGCAATTCTGCAGCATGAATAAAAATATGTTGTTACCTCAAATACAGCAAAAGCTAAGAAAGTCATGATCAGCAAGGTTTGTAATTCTCACCTTGCCCGAGGTGCCATGCCACTTGCTTTTCCAAATTGAAATCTATGCAACCTCACAGGAATACCATTGTTGCCAGCAGCAATTGCAGCCGTATGACTGCAGGAATATTGTATTCACAGAAACTTAATCCATCAATCTTTTTCTAAGTGAAATTACGGAAAGGAGTTGGATTTATTTCAAAGGTGAAAACCCTCTTTTTTATTAAATTTGCTGAAAAAATTAACTATTAGTGAAATGGAAACCTTTGTAGAAATTCAGAAATTAGCTTAGTTTCTATAGCATCTTTTTGATTTTAATGGGAAAAACTGAATGAATTCCTCTCTTTGACATGCTAACTAGAAGAATTGTAAGAAAAGGGAAAGAGTTTAGCGAACCGCAAAACCCCATTATGGCCATTATAAGTTGTTATTCAAACATATAAGCCATTATTATCTTTATTAACTTGTATTGGGTTCTAAAAGGTCTATTAAAAGATTTTATTTATAATATGTGCTAAAAACTTGAATTACTATGACCAAAGGATTTTTTGCCAAGTTCAACTCACATTATGTCTGAAAAAAAGTTGCAACGCAGCAAGGGGAAGCTTCGACGACATTGCGACTATCACCGCAATCTTACCGACATCCGCAATTTTTTTCTATGATATTCACTTCCTTTCTCCAAAATACCACAACATTGTGGAAGGAAAGAGAAATATGAATTCCATACTAAAGACGTGTAATGTGTTGTTACCTCCATCCCTCCCTACCAATTCATATATGATCAATGGGGCCAATTGCCAAGCGCTATGAACTCAAAACATTTCATTTCCATTATGTTACTTTCTATGTTACACGGACCCTTCATCATACATGAAATAACCCCATGTTGGATGTTCATTGTTCACAATCCCACGTGCTAAGGGACGGTTATCATTATTTTTGAACCAAAATGATCAAATTTATTGTAAAAAAGCCTAATCCAACACCTGAAATATATCCATGTTTAACACTAGAACCTGTCTCAAAGTAACAAGAACCTTTACGTTTTATCCTTATTCCTTCCTATTTATTCCAATTATATAAGCAGTGAAATGCCAATCAAATTAGATAGTTCTAACCTTCCATGTCCATCACCATCTAAGGGAGATGCATAATCTACTGCAGGATTGAATGCTCCAGCTGCTATTGCAGCTTTTGCGAAATGCTGAGCACCGACAATCTTTCCATTGCAGAAACTCCTCTTTGTTTCAGGATCAACTTCACATTTCCCTGTATATTTCGAAACTGGTCCATATTGTTCTGCTTCATGAGCTGCAAAGCTCGGATGCAAGGGATTTATTCCTGAGTCCACAAACCCTATTACTATATCCTCTCCTGCCTTGTCAAAACCACCTCCCGTCGGCCATACTTCGGTTGGGAGCCCGAGAAACTGGGGTGTATGTGTTGTAAGTCTCCTCACTTTCCAATCTCTTTCCACCGATTTCACACCAGGAGCTCTTCTAAGGGTTTCTGCCTACTATAAATTGTAGTTGTATAAGTAATTAAAATGTCAAAACAACATGAGCTCACATTGAACATCAAAATAAGACGGCTAACATAATCAACAGGACATGGAAAAAGTTTACCTGCTCAGGTGTAGCATGAACCGAAAAGCCATTTATAAGGTGCCTATAGCTGTATAGTTTTCTGTAAGTACCCCCTTTGAACAGCAACCCAAGTAACATATCATGTTTCTTTTCTATGTGGCGTGCATATGATATGACAGCTTCACTGAAAATAATCAAATAAACCTTCAATGCTGTAACTTATATGTCACAAAAACATTAATTTTACAGAACTATCACTACAAACACAAGGACAACATAAAACATCCATTGATGGCGGCAAGACGGTCACACTCATCACAGTCAATCATCAAGATAGCAACCCAATCAGAAGACATTGTTTCATAGATTTTAATTGACAAAGCAATAAGTTGTAGGAAAGAATGAACCACTAAAAGTTAGATATTCCATGGCATTCCCTTTACATGGACCTATATCATTCAATACCAAAACAATACACATATCGGCAATCACTTCAAACACCGATGCAATAATACAAATCAACAATTCCATAATATAAGTAACAGTCAACCATAGGCATCAACATAATGTTAGAGTATATAACATATCTTGCGGCCTCAACCACAAACTTAAGATTTTGGTTGAGTTGATTCCTTAACACATAAACAATATACTACTCCTCCGTCGCCATGAGTTTGCTACAATTCCTATATGTTTAGTCCCAGTACTTTATTTGATTCTCATCCACATATCTCTTTTATCTTTTAATACCATCCACACAAATCAAATTTTTCGTCTTACCCTCCAAACAACTGAACTACTCCTAATGTTTATGACAATCTCCAAGAAATAAACTGTAAACTCAGGGGACGGAATAAAACTACATCAAACCAAATGAGCCATTCTCCAGAGTTGAAGGAGCAGAATTACCTAGTAACATCAATCTTCTCATCAGTCTCAGAAGCAGTGGCTTCGAAACCGTGCACACCTCCCTGATAACTCACTACAGGATCTTCCTCAAGAGTCACTATGTAAATCTCAGCTTTAATGAGACCCAAATGCGCAAACAACAATACCATCAAAACCCCAATTGAAATAGTCTTCATTTTCACCAAGGCCATCAAACCTCAACAGCACATCCCTTCTGTATATCAGAAACAACCCATATTTAGTACTAAAATAAGCCAAACAAACACTAGTATAATTATCCCACAATGATAACTCCTTACATACCAATTAGCAAGCAAAAAAATTCATTTATTAACCAAATATATAATTAGTAAAGAATAAGCAAGATATAATCACATCAATCATACTTTTACACTGATTCTGACGATCAGATTTAGCACAAGATCTAGATAATTAAACCTGTAAAATATGCACTCATAGTATGTAATTGAAAAGGCAAAAGTGGGAATTCAGAAAGGGGAAAGTTGTCTGCTTTTTTCTTCATCTTTCAACATTTTTCTCAAAATGAAATTACATGATGTTGAATAATGTTACATACAAACTCAAGAAAGTAATCAAAAGACCCAACACATTATTCACATTACTGGTACTTGTGTACTTGATAAGTGCAATTATTTGCACTTATTTATGCTATTTCTACACTCTGTGGGCGAAGTTATAATGATGTTTAGGGATTATGGTAGTGGATTGTTGCAATTTTTGTCTCGTGTGCTTATTTTGTAGATTTATGACGTTATGAGGCGAAATTGAGGCTTTTCACTAGTCTACGGAGTTATTAGAGGGTGAAGGCTTGGAGAAATAGCCTAAGACCCCTAGCATGATGGAGAAACGAGCCAAAACAAGTCCAGGAGGAAAGCAACGAGTCGCCACAACCATAGCAGCGACTCGTCGCATAGTTGCTGAACTCAATATCAATCCAGAGAGAAAGCAACGACTCGCCACAGACTATGCAACGAGTCGTTGCAAATTCACTGATGTCTCCACAGCACTCCAGAACCAAAGCGACGACTCGTCGCCCATCATGTGGCGACTCGTCGCTCAAGAAGAAACTGCCACCATTCAGACAGAAGAGAAGCGCCGACTCGTCGCACCTGAAGTGGCGACTCGTCGCTCAGCATTTCTACGGAAGTTCAACCGTTTCTTCTCTTAATTTTTGGAACCACTATTTAAGTGGAATTTAACCTAATTTTATTTTTTTCAGTTTTCCTTGCTTAAAAACTCTAGAATTCCTTTGTACTCCATAGATTTAGTTTAAGTTTAAGCCATTTCTTTGAGAATTTCAATATTGTACTCTTGGATTTCATTTGCAATTTACATTACCGTTCTTCAATTCTCCATTGTCAAGGTATTTTCTTTATTATTCAAGTATTTAAATTATGTCTTATTTCTTGTTTCATGATAGTTTATTAGTCTTAGAAATCTCCATAGTCATGATTAGTGAGTAGATTTGTATGCTAGGGCATAGGATTTGAACCCTAATATGTATGTGATTGTTAAATGTGTATGATCATTCAAGTTAAAGCCTTTTAATTTCTCTTAAAACCAAAATCACGAAAGTTGAGGGATGAGAATATTATTAGTCTTGGATGATAAATCAAGTTAATATGTCTTCTTAATCAAAATCACGAAAGTTGAGATTGAGTAGTATGTTCTCTTGTGACGTTAATCGATCAAAATACGAAAGTTGAGATTGAGAGAACCCATTTAATCTGTTTTAATTTGATTACCATCCCGAAAAGGAGTGATTAAGTTAGATCGCTAATTCAATTCAACGGAATCAATTGCAATCCTTATCGAAATAATTACATGCTATTAGTGGGGAATTCCTATGTCCTAGTCCTTTTATTATCTTGAATTCTTCATATTTCTTAAGTGTTATCACAAAGTCTTAGATATAACAATCAAAATCTTTGTTTCGCAAGTGATTAACTAAGCAACTCTTGTATTAATCCTGTCTCCCCGTGATCCGACCCGTAATTGTGCTACGACACCCGTGCACTTGCGGTATTAAAATAAAACCCTAACAGTACTAAAATGAAAAATCACAATAAAAAATTGAAGAAAAATGAAAAGTAAAGATCTTTAAGTTACATTAATCCAAAGTAAGATATCAGACCCAAAAATTGTAGAGTAAGATAGAATAAAATGAAATTGTACCCAGTTGGATTATATGGTGGGTTAATGAAATCCCAGAAATTAGATGATGTACTAAAGTGAGAGAAAGAATGATTTAGTGAGAGTGAGAGTGAGAGTGAGAGTGAGAGTGAGAGTGGGACACTGGGACTGAGAGTGGAATAGAGGAAGGTAGTTATTAGGGTTTTAATTGAGATAATAATAATAATTAAACACAATTTTTGTGAGATCTCTAATTGAATTGGCTTATTAGAGATAATATAGCGTAAATGTAGGCAATAAACTTTAATAAATTGGGTTTAAAAGACGTCTCTTCGAAATACTGTTTCTCAGGAGACTGACTATTAATTAAATGGGAGAATTAGAATAAGGCGCTAGACAAGGAAAGCCAACGTGGAGGGGTCTTCTGTAGTTCTTGTGATCTTGTCTTTGTGTGATTACTTTATATTATTTTTTTATTTTTGACTTTTTTTTAGCTATATATTAGGCTGAGAAAATATGTTATATGTAGGGGTGGCAAACAGATCAGGTTGGGTCATTTTCAGGTTCGGGTCATATATTAATGGGTCACTAAAGCATTGACCTGAACCTGACCCATTTATTTAAGTGGGTCGAAAATTGAAACCCCGACCTGATCTGCAGCAGGTCGGGTCAACCCGCTATTTACCCATTTAACCTGCTATTTCATTTGGGTTATTTGGGTCATTTGACCTATAAGTTCAGATCATCATAATTGACCCATTTAACCTGCTAATAACCCATTTAGCCAATCACAATTCATAACAAAGAAAAGATACATTAAAATTTAACTATTCATCATTTTAGTTTCTACAAACATCATTTTAGTTTCTACAAACATAATTAAAGTAGTCGGGCAAGATATGTCTTCTTCTTCTTCAACTTTAATCACTAGTGGAAAAAAAGTTATTGGCTGCTACTTATTGGCTGCGGTTTTGAGTAAAACGCAGCCCATATGAATAAAAAAAATGTGGTAAAAAAAAAAAGTGAACAAGGGCTGCGGTTTGTTCAAAAAACCGCAGCCCCAATGTGTATCAAAAAGTATAATAAAGAAAGGGCTGCGGTTTTTTACCTGTCCGCAGCCCTTAGCCATTCGAAAATTTAATAAAGAAAATTTTAAAAAAAAAATATTGTAAAGGGGCTGCGGACATCACTAAAAACCGCAGCCCTTGCCCTTTTAAAATAAAAAAAAAAATTAGGAAAAAAAAATTAAACAGCCCAAATATATACACACGTAGCCCATTCCCTTCCTAAACCCTAAAAAATTGACAGCCGTTTCTCTACATGACATTCTTCCTCTCCTCTCATCTCCTCTCTCTTAAAAAACCCTAAAAAAAGCCCAAACACAGCCGTTCAATTTCTACATGACATTCTTTTTCGTTTTCCTTCTTCTTCCTCTCCTCTCCTCTCCTCTCTCTTAAACTCAAACTAATTTTTCGTTTCATGAAGAATTTTTAAAGATTTCATGAAGCTTTCGAATCTCTTCACATGAAGATTCTTGCTTGATTTCGTTTCAAACTAATTTTTGAAGATCCTTGCTTGATTTCGAATCTGGAAGCTTTACATGAAGATTCTTGAAGATTTCATGAAGCTTTCGTTTTTTTTTCTCAGATCTGGAAGATGAAGATGATTCTTCGTTTGTAATTTTTTTTTCGTTTTTGTGTAATTTTTTTCGTTTTTTTTTTATTTTTTTCGTTTTTTTTTTGTAATTTTTTTGTTTTCCTTGTAATTTTTTTTCGTTATTTATAATTTTTTTCGTTTTGTTGTAATTATTTTCGTTTTTTATAATTTTTTTCGTTTTTTTTCTTTTTTTCTGGGTTGTAGAAATTTCTTGTTCGTTTTGTTGAAATTTCTGGTTCTGGGTTGTAGTTTCTTTTTGTAATTTCTGGTTCGTTGTAATTTCTTTTTGTTGAAATTTCTGGTTCGTTCGTTTTGTTGAAATTTCTGGTTCTGGGTTGTAGAAATTTCTGGTTCGTTTTGTTCTTTCGTTTGTAGATCTGGGTTCATTATGAGATTGTTATTTCATTCGTTTGTAGATCTTGGTGTTCTTTCATTAATTTGTTTCGTTCTTTCCTTCAAGATGGTTTTCTGGGTTCATTATGAGATTTTAATTTTTTTTTTTATTTTTTAAATTGACAAAAGGGCTGCGGTTCTTGTATATGTCCGCAGCCCATGGTGTTTTTTTTTATTTTGAAAAATGATGAAAGGGCTGCGGTTTTAATGTCCGCAGCCCTTAATTATTCTTTGGGCTGCTCCAATAATGGCTGGGGTCGTAAACCGCAGCCCATAGTGGCTAAAAAACCGCAGCCCATAAGGTTTTTTCCACTAGTGAATCTTCATTAAAGTCCACAAAGCTCATCCAATTGAGATTTCATTTTTGCTTCATTAACATACAAAAAAAAGGTTATCAAACAATAAAATAAGACAAAAACGAAATAATCAATAAACATAATAAAAACGAAATAGTAAAAACGAAATACAGAATCAATAAACGAATGAAAAACAATAAATAAACGAAGATAAACATAATAATCAATTAACATAATAAAAAACAACAAAAACAAACAAAATAATAAGACATAAAAAAACGAAAATAAGACAGAAACGAAACGAAATAAAAACTGAAAGAAATGAAGAAATGAAAAACAATCAATAAACACTCAGAAATGAAGACTGAAAAAGATAAACAATCAATAAACAATCAATAAGCGAAACGAAAAAACGAATCAATAAGCGAAGAAATGAAGAAGATTATAACTGAAGAAGATAATAAAGACTGCAAGAAACAGAATCGAACAGATAATAAAAGACACACAGAAATGAAGACCAAAGAAGATAAACGATCAAATAATAAAGATTGAAGAAAATAAACACACAGAAATGAAGAAAAAAACGAAACAAAGAACATAAAACAGATTCGAACAGAATCGAACAACAAAGAAATCCAACAAAAATAACAAAAACACACAGGAATGAAGAACAAAAACGAAAGAAACAAAGACGATGGTGAGATTACCTTGGAATTTGGCATTTAGGATCTGAACAAATAGTAGATTCAAGAAGCTAGATTAGAGAAGATGGTGAGATTACTCTGAGATGCGCCGCAATCCAGTCAATTTAGGGTTTTTAATTAGGGTTTTTAATTTGCTGAAATGAGAAAGGGAGGAAAAGAAAGGGTGTATATATATATCAAGGGGTAGAAAAGAACTAGTTAGGGTTAATGCTTGGGCTTGGGCTAGGCTATTTTTTTTATATATGTATATTTTTATAATAAATATTTATGGGTTTAATATTGGGTAATATGGGTCGACCTGACCTGATTGACCCATTTAATAAATGGGTTAAACAGGTATTTTTCGGGTTTAAAAATTCAACCTGAACCTAACCCATTTAATAAACAGATCAGGTCGGGTCGACCCATTTAATTAATTGGGTCAAAAATCTAAACCCAAACCCGCTAATTTCGGGTCGGTTTCAGATCAGGTTAGCAGGTCGGGTCAACTTTTGCCAGCCCTAGTTATATGTGATTTGATTTCATGACTTTTGTTTAGAAAAGATGATACTTTTCATTACTTTTAAATTTAAGGGCAATGAACTATCTCCTTATGGTTCAATCTCTAGTAACCATGTGAATAGGAAAGAGATGGAGAAGAGAAAAAGTTGAATCTTTGCCCTTAATATTGTAATTTGGGAAGTTATTTCCCACTCTACGTTGATTGGAAAATCAATTCCCATAGTACCGTCCACGTAGGACGGTTTTTTTTTTCCTAAAAAAAATTTCAGACAAAATCGCTACCTGAACTGGCGGTTTGATGTTAATACCAATCCGCTACCTTAAATAACAGTTTGGTATGTCAATTCTTTTTTTAAAAAAAATATTACCAAACCGCTACTTGAGATGGCGGTTTGGTCTAATAGGTTAAAAAATAAAAAATAAAAAAATACGAGGATTAATAGGATTTTTGTTATTCGGTCCAATCAATAAATTCCATTATAAAAAAAAGAAACAAAGACTACATTGGAGCTCAATTGGTAGTTTGGGCGCATGGGAATACTGGAATGCATGAGGTGTGTTGTTCAAATCCTACCAAACGCATTTTTCTCTCTGATGATGAAATTTTTTTCTTCTTTAAAGCAAACTGCTATCTCTTGTTTGACCTTTTTTTTTGAAAAATTACAATAGAACAAAACGCTACATGAGAAAGCGGTTTGATTTGTATTTTAAACAAAACCGATATTTTAGGTAGCGGTTTTGGGTAAAAACTGATAAAAAAATATTTTCCTACGTGGATTGTATCATGGGAAATAAGTTTTTTATGAATGTACACCGGAAAATATTTTCTCCACAAACATTATTAAGGGCAAAGGTTCGAAAAAGTTTAAAAGAGGAGAAAAATATTGTTTTATTTCATTATATTTCATAAACTCTAATACACTGGCCTTATGTCCCCTTTTATATTACTAATAAGACTAACAAAAACACTTACTTATAACTAATTACAATTTTACTAGTAAACGTATCTATAATATTAATATATAACACAAAGTTTTAAAGAAGAGGGGATTATTGAAATGTGAGGATGATATTGAAGCACAGTTGCAATATGTTGATGAAATATAAAAGGAATTAAGTGGTGGAAATTTTCCAAAAAATTATAACAAATTAGTATACAAATTTGTGCATTGCATGAAGTTTGCTACTATAGAAATACCTATAAATAAATTTTTTTTTTAAGAAAGATACAATTGCATAATTATGCTGAATATGATTTGAATATCCCACAATTACATTTTAACTTTAAGAATGATTTCAGTTGGTAAAGTTATGTAATATCGCCCTTTGCAATTTTTTTATTCTTTTATAATATTGTATGATTATATCTTATAAAATCTTTTTGCAAACTTACCTTTAAACTAAAATTCATAATTAATGCAAAACTCTGTAAACTCGTCATGTGGAATTTTACAGTTCTTTCATAGTATTGTATGATATGATGATATGATTAAATGAGACTATTAGCTTAAAAGAAAAGTGTTGTAATCTCTCATAGAGAGAGTAGTATCATCAACATTTACTATTAGTACTATACTAGTATAAAACCTCGTGAATTCTTAGTACGAAGATTTATATAAATATATTTTTAAAAACATGCAGTACTAATTTATAGTAATTAAATATACTATATAAAGATGAAATAATAAATAATAATTGTTAAAATACGGTAATATGAAATTTTTATTTGTGTTATAAATTGAAATAGTTTGTAGATGAATAAATTAAATAACTGGTTGATTAATTAATTTTATTAGTCACGTAAGCCAATATCAACAAAAAAAAATTATTTAATCTAGTGTGGCTCCAAAAGAATGAACATGTGATTTTGAGTCTTTTTATTAAATTGTATGATGATTAGTTGAAATAATTTCTATAACTAAATCAGTCTAAATTTTAATAAATTATTTAATGTTATTATCTGAATACTTCTTACTTTATTTTGTTTTAAAATTTCTCTAGTAGTAATTTATTAAGATATATATGATTAATATTTTATTCCCTAATTTGTAATTGTAACTTTGTTAATATCATCTACTTAATGATTCTTAATTTAATGTTTTCATTCTCTTATTCAATCTATAGATTAATATTAATTGATTGTCAAATCTTTGATTGAAGTGGATTGGTCAACTATTTAATTCATTTAATTTAAATACTCCAATAGAAAAATTACATATGACAAATGCTCTAGAAATTCGACACTTGACTTTTTACAGCTTTTTATAGATGTTATGATTATGATTATGATTTTTTTGATTCCCTTATTTTTTATTTTCTGATTCAACTGAATTCATAGTCTTTCATAACAACTCATTATATGAGATTGTTTCACCATTAGACATGTCAATATAATTAGTTTATTTTTCTTATTTATCTCTTTAAAATGTTAATAATCACTTTAATCCACTGAATATATAAGGATAAGGACCAACCCCAATTGAGATCGTCTCACCATAAAGCCGACTCATTTAATAACTTGGTAAACTTTAAAGATAATGTAGGAAAGTGAGCAATACTCTCGTCTTCAATTATTAGCTCTGCTCTAAGGCCCTAGCAACAATGCTTTTGCAACAAAAATTATCTTCACAAATTGTTGTGAAAGACAGTCTCTTCAAGAGATGCATTAGATATATGGGCTAAATACCTTAATTAATAGAAATTAAAAGAAAATAAAAATGTAGACTTTTTGTTTAGAAGTCATCTCTTTGGAAAACGGTGTCTTATCAAAATTAGTAGAAAAATAATTGTGGGCCTTGCATAATTTGGCAATAAGAATCCAAATTTAGAACACACATTCCAAACTAGTATTATTTGGATCAGGTTGAAGACACAATTCACTTTATCACGCTAATTTGAAACAAAAGATTACTCTACAAAATATTAAATCATTAACATTGATGAAATTAAATTCAAAAACATAAACTTTTTAAAAACATAAATTTTCAAAAATGATCTCACGAGTTACGATGAGACTATTTCTAATTGATTAGAAATTATCACTTATAACTAGAGGTGTTTATTGGGCCAAGTTAGGGTCGGACCGTTATTAAAAATAGGATAAATGGAGATTAATAATCCCAACTTTGGGTGATCCGCTCAAAACAATTCCAACTTTCGATTATTTTCTAATATACCTAACTTTGCCATTTTGTTGCTCAGGACATACCCTTTAATATGGTAACCGGTTATAACAGGTAAATCACCTGTTATAACCGGTTATAACAGGAAATTTGCGAAAGTTGGGATTGTTTTGAGCGGATCACGCAAAGTTGGGATTATTAATCTCCATTTATCCTTCTTATTTCCATGACAAAAAAGGTGATTAACCTATTATAACCGGTTACCAAATTAAAGGGTATGTCCTGAGCAACAAAGTGGCAAAGTTAGGTATATTAGAAAATAATAGAAAGTTGGAATTGTTTTGAGCGGATCACGTAAAGTTGGGATTATTAATACCAGTAACCAAACTGGCCGTTAGGAGTAATTGTAAAGTGGTTTATTATAGCACAATGTTTTTGGATCAAGTTGCAGCAAAACGACAACGACCCCAACCCAAGTCTTCTTTGAATGTTTACCTCGCAATGCAATTATGCAGGGCAAGTTGTGTGAAGCTTCATTCATACACTGCACTTGCTCATTTTAGGGATGGAATTGACTGTGGTTGTTGTTTTAAAGAAAAATTACAAAAAACTACTTAATTTATAGCTCTATTTGCAAAAAATTATTTTATGTGATATTTTTTTAAAAAAACTACCTAATCTAATATATATTTCTCTGCAAATGACAATAACTTTACGAAAAATGTTAGTTGACTGTTTAGTTTGAGGATTTGACTAATTTGAAAGGTTAAGTTGTTTATGACTCTATGTGGCAGTATCTCATTAGACCTCGTACGTATTTGTACATAATTAAAAATTAAAAACATAAATTAACAAAATAAAAATAAAAAATGTTAACAACTGTAACATTTGTTTAACTTTTTCCTTTCAAAATCGTTAAAAATGATCAACTTTCTTTTATAATGTTTGAATTGAAAAATAAAAGAAATTAAAAAAAAGCTAACGGTTTTGGATAATTTTGAACGGAAAAGTATAAAAGTCTTACAGCGGTATAACGCTCAAATGTACGAGCTAGAGTAGTAGCATTGGTAATAAAAAAAACCTTAGGGGCCGGGTACAATTGATAAAGCGACAAAACTCAGTAGAAAAGCGGAGCGGCCATCTTGTTTGACGAAGACTGAGCTGGCAATGCAAAGCAAGTTGTAAGAAGCTTCATAAATTTGTATCCTTATATAAACATGACATGCATATATAGCTTAGTGCACTTAATTAAATTTCATAAATAAACACATAATATAATAATCTCAAAAATGAAGATGAATATGAGTAGCTTAGGTGTGGTTGTGTTGGTTGTTTTCAGTGCTTCTCTATTGATGAGTACCTGCGAAGGCGCTATATCACTTAAAAGGCTTACAGGCGGCCTTGAGAAACTTGAACAAGGTATAGATTTGGGCAATGAAGTAGCAGAGCAATACATTAAATACTTGAAGAATCAACCACCAAAACCCGATATCAAACAAATACAAAAATACTGTCCTATTTTTCCAAGGATAGCCAAAAACACTAACATATCAATGCCTGACAGAAAGTTGGCAGCTTTTCTTTTTCGAAACTATTGCAAATAAGCTAAGCATGCATCAATATAATTAAACCACGTTTACATATAATATTATAATACTCCTATATTGTGTATTTGTGTTATTATAAATTAAAGAATATTAGCATTATACCCGTGCTATGCACGGATTGCATTTAAAGTTTTTTAAATGGTAAACTCATTTTTGCATCAACAAATAAATAATGTTTTGTAGTTTGACCAAAACCAATATTCCATCCAATTTGCTTTTCTAAACAACCTAGAGATAATTAAAAGGTCTAATTTTTTATTAATTTATTTTTATTATTAATTAATAATAATTAATTTAGATATTATTATGTTCAATTAGGAGAATTAATTGAGAATATGAAATGAAAGGTCTTTGTTGATTTAAATATTATTATTATTGATTTTTATTAATTGAAGAAACTTTTTTTTTTGAAAAATATATTCATAAAATGACATATGGCATAATTGATTGAGAAAGTGCCAAATGGCAAAAATGTTTTTGAATTACTATCTTGTATGATGATTAATATTTGACCTTGTTTGTACTCAAGTCTTGTCTCAATTGGAGAGCAAATATCGATTTTTCAGGTAAGGTTTATGATTCGGTTCTCACCTAATCATCCATTTCCTTAAGCCTATCTTGTAATAAAAAATGTTTCTTAAGTGAAAAAAATCAAGTATTTTGGATTCTTTATGTGGGTCGGGTGAAATGAATGAGACTATGTTATATGTGTTTCATGAGTGCATTGGTAAACGAGCCTGATTCAAAAGTAAAGTTCGCATTCAAAGAAGCAATGTGCTCGAGTTAAAAGGCAGAGTTTGCATTTGAAAAGGCAATATGTTCCACTCAGAAGCAGACTTCATGTATGAAGATGCTACGTACTAGCTCGGATGAACATTCTTTATTGGAACGAGTAAAAGAGCAAAGCAATAAAGGAACTTTGACCCTGCTTGGTCGAACGATTAAAAAGTGCGTTTTAATTTAGATCTTCACTAAAAGATTCCATCGACTTATGGGTTTGATCCATCATATTATATTTAAGATATATAGTATATAAATTTTTTTAAATCAATACTTCAAAACATTTCCTTTATTCATGGAGCGCCTTTGTCAGTTACAGAATTTAGAGAATAACGAGTTTGTTTTTGGGAAGTCTAATTAGAAGTTTAGAATCCATGTGAGAGAACAAAAGATAAGATAAGAGAAGTGCAAGAAAAGAGGCATGCAACTAATCCTTTAAATCCTACAAACCCTAATGTATGAGTAACGAGTTTGAAAAGGACATTTTTGTTCAATCAAAACAAAATTTAAAAAGTATAGCAATTTAAAGATCAGTTTGCATTTAAGTATACAAATTGATGTCTAGCGGGTTCAAAAAGAATACAAGAAAAATTTAAGGCCTTTGTGACTTTGAGAAAATGACATTCGTTCGTTTAAGTTGAAATGTTTGGCAAGTTCGAAAAAAATGGTGTTCGGGTTCAATCAAAATAAAACTTATGACTTTTGTGGCTTTAGAAAATGAAGTTCCCATTCATATCAAAATATTGATGTTTGGTGAGTTCGAAAAGATGGTGTTCCATTCAATTAATCAAAATGAAAATATACGTTTGCACATCATACCAAGAATTTCATAAAGGTCATCCTTACTAATTGTGTGATCAAAAAACCAACAGGAGATATACAAATTAAAGCGATCAGAGTATAGATTTTTGAAGATAATTTCTGCAAGTTGGAGGTTTTGAAATTCTCATAGCACAACTTAAAAATGAGTATTCCAAAATAGAACAAAACAAAATTTGAATTTTAATAATTAATTTTTTCCTAAATTATGTGTGATAACTTTTAATTAGTTATGCTATTTTTATTTAGTTAGGATATATTTTTTGATCCCAGGACCTTGATGAGGAAGACAATTTATACTTCCTAGTTACTCCAAGTGAAATAAAACATGATTCTCTACACATTTTATAGCTTTACTCTTTTTGTTTGTATAAAAGAGAATTAGAAAAATACTCCTTCACTCCTTTTTAGATTGCAACAAAGAAACTTTGCATAAAAATGAAGGAGAGTTGGAATGAGTAGATGAGATTAGAAAGTGACTGATACATTTCCATAAATAAAATTATAGCAAAAATAATCTTCACCTTCTATTTTAGTTGGTCCAAATAAATTTGCTTCAAGACTAATTTGGGACATGACCCATCATTGTAACACATTTTTTGCTTTATTTTCTCTCTACTTACAAATGCACAGAATAACAAATTCACTCAAATTAATTTCTTAACTCAGGGTCATCTTTCCATCGTGCAAAATTTGAACACAATGGACACCAGAGCATATTGTCATAACCCAATATAAGCAGACGGTAAATATGTTGTGAAATACTTAAGAAAATCTATAAAAGGTCGATAATGTTTCACCTTCTTTTCAAATAATGATAATTTGCTAGGAAGGAAAAGCAAGCAATACTCCCTTTTTATGAGAGTTTTTGAAAAAAGTTAAGATCAACAAATGCGTTAACATCACTATAATGTTGTGTTTAATTAAGTCAAAAAAAGTAAGTGAAGATTCCTATAAAAATAAAGTCAATATTGTGATTGAATTTTTCATGCACATGGGCATTCACATGCATATAGTATGTTTGACAAAGGCACAATGTTGTGTAGACTTAAGTGATGTGGTTGAACATTCATATATATGAACATTAGTTACATTAAAGGAAAGGAAAAGTTATGAAATAATGTCACAAACATGAATGACAAGACTAAGGTTCTAAAAGGAACAATAGTAAAATTAAATTAGCTTATACTAGGAGAAAGAAGATGCATGTATGTGATAGTCATGAAAAGATTAGGAGAATAAAGGTTATTTATTGTGATTTATATAATAGTGGTGTGTATGTGATTTATGCGTTATGTTTGTTGGTATTCTTTTGTTATGTTTGATGTCAAAATAGTTGTATAGGCTAGAGTCAATAGGAGACTCGTGTTGTCACTTTTGGTAACAATTATGTATGAAATTAAATTTAGAAAATTAATTGATGCAAATTAGTGAAGGAGAAAAAGTATAGCTTTTGGTCCTAACACTAGTGGAAAAAAAGCTATTGGCTGCGGCTAATTGGCTGCGGTTTAAAGGTGTACGCAGCCAATAGACAAAAAAAAAAAAAATTAAAAGGGCTGCGGTTTTTTACCTTGACCGCAGCCACTACCCAATAAAAAAAATTGCAAATGGTTAAGGGCTGCGGTTTTCTCCTTGACCGCAGCCACTACCCAATAAAAAAAATTGCAAATGGTTAAGGGCTGCGGTTTTCTCCTTGACCGCAGCCAATACTCACTAAAATATGGACCAAGCTCAAACAGCCAAAAAAAACCTAATGCCATACTTCTTAAACGGCGCCTGATCTACATAAAAAACCCTAATGTCTCATTCTTCTTAAATAGCCAAAAAAAACCCTAAAGTCTAAGAAAACCGGCGCCTCATCATGTCATTCTTGCTTTAATTTGTTCTTCTTCCTTCTTAATTCTCCTTCTTCCTTCTTAAAAATCATTCTCCTTCTTCCTTCTTAAAAATCATTCTCCTTCTTCCTTCTTAAAAATCAATCTCCTTCTTAAAAACTCTAATTTCATTCTTCCTTCTTAACAAACCCTGATGAAGATTTCTTTTAATGATATTCTTAGGCGCCTCATATTCTGAAGATTTCTTAACAAACCCTGATGAAAACCGACGCCTCATATTCTGAAGATTTCTGGGTTCGTTCTAAGTTTCTGGGTTCATTGTAAGTTTCTGGGTTCGTTCTAAAAATGGCGAGATCTTGAAAATGTTCGAAGACCTTGTAATTTTCATCTCCTTCAAAACAAAATCAGAAACGAATTTTGCCCAGATCTTGAAGATCTTGTAATTTTGTTTTTGTCTTCGAAATTCTGGGTTCATTGTAATTTTTCTACGAAAATTTGCCCAGATCTTGAAAATGTTCGAAATTTTGCCCAGATCTTGAAAATGTTCGAAATTTGCCCAGATCTACGAAAATTTTGTTTTTGTTTAGTTTTTTTTATTTTAGTTTTTTGTTGATTGTAATTTTCGTTTTTAGTTTTTTGTTGATTGTAATTTTCGTTTGTAGTTTTTTTTATTTTAGTCTTTTTGTTGATTGTAATTTTTGTAATTAGATTTGTAATATTAACTTAGATTTATTTATTGGGTTCGTTTTTTGTAATAGAAATTACTGGGTTCGTTTATTTATTTTTATGTTCTTCAATTTTCTTCAATTTCAAGTCTCAAATTAGATTTATGTTCTTCAATTTTCGTTTTTATTTATTCTGGATTTCCCATTATAAAACGAAATTAAAAAAAAAATTTGAAAATGGGTTAAGGGCTGCGGGCATTATGTCCGCAGCCAATAACTTTATCTTATTTGCTGCTACTACAAGGGCTGCGAGACAAAACCGCAGCCCATACCCATAAAATGCCCGCAGCCCATAGAGATTTTTCCACTAGTCATCTCGACTTTTTCTTGGAGGAGATCACAACTCACGTCAGCTTTGATAAAGTTTTGAGATCAGAACCAAAGGTTGACTTGGCTTTCCTGGCTAAACATAAAAAAGTTGGGTCGACTTTATCAGTCAATTTTATTGAAATAGCCTGAGTCTTAATCATCTTTATTAAAATTTATAAACTAACGCATAAGAAGAATTTTGAATAATACTCGAATTCTTTCGCCCTGAGATCAGTTAACCTTATTAAAAATTTCAGGATTTGAATATAAAAGACTTGAATAAATAATTATTTTATAAATATAAATCAAATCTATAACTTTTACAAATACGATTGTAAATTACTAAAATACAAACACTTTATATACTATGTTAAGAAGGTGTTTATCATATTTCAAATAGGTGTTCATGGTAGGCAAAGCAACTATATTAGTATATCTTATTCAAGTAGGTTTTTTTGGTATATAAAATAGGGTTTATGGGGTGTTTAGTAGAGATTTATAGTATGTCAAGTAGTTATTAATGTGGTGTAAAGTAATTGTTTAAGGTAGGTGACCTAGACTTTTATTACTTATAGTGAAAGTGAATAGTGAATGTATTCAAATACACCACTTAGTATCTTAGAGGAGCTGCTTATGAACGTATATAGAATCTCGTAATAATGAAGACAGTACACAAGACAAGTTATGATTTTAAGAATTAAAAGGTTGTCAATTTTTTTAAGGGAAATTTCACATGGTAGCATCCAATTTTGATGAAATGCCAGTGGTAGCATTTTTTTAAGAAAATTCTACATGGTAGCATCTAGTTTATGCACTATCTAATTGCCGTAGCATTTTCTGTTAAGTTCATCATTTTATAAGTTTTTTTCCACATGGTAGTATCCAGTTTTTGTTAATTTACCATTTTAACTTTTAATTCACTATTTTAATGTTTAATTCACCGTTTAATTCATTAACGCTCATAAATATTTAATAATTTTATTGAAAAATTATAAGAAACTATCTAATTGGGTCGAAATAAGTACTTATTCGCCTATTTTTCGATACGTAAACCGAAAAAGATATTTGACGTTATTTTTACCCGTCGTAGCGATTTTTTTTCAAAAAACGAACGTTGCAAATCCGGTCGAAACAAGTACTTATATGCCTATTTTCCGACACGTAAGCCGAAAATGATATTTGACGTCATTTTTACCCATCATAACGATTTTTTGAAACAACGGACGTGGCTACTATCCTGATGGGATAACTCTTTCGAAAATTCGATCAAAATAAGTACTTAATCGAAAGAGTACTTGTTTCGACCGATGAATTAAACATTAAAATGGTGAATTAAATGTTAAATTTATTTTTCCGTATAATTATTCAACATTTATAAATTTTTTTCAATAAAATTTATTCAACATTTATGAGCGTTAAAGTGTTCAAAACAGACCCGATGACCAGATAAACACCCGACTTTACAATTATGTAAAACCAATGTGAACACAAAACCAATGTGACCAGAAGACCCCGAATGAACACCTCTAGCGTTAATGAATTAAACGATGAATTAAACATTAAAATGGTGAATTAAAAATTAAAATGGTAAATAAACAAAAACTGAATGCTATCATGTGGAAAAAAACTTACAAAATGATGAACTTAACGGAAAATGTTACGGCAATTAGATAGTGCATAAACTGAATGCTACCATGTGAAATTTTCTTTAAAAAGTGCTACTATTGACATTTCATTAAAACTTGATGCTACCATCTGAAATTTCCCTTTTTTTTAATAGCATTAGCTGTGATTTTATGTATGAAAGATAGGTTTGCAAAATGATTTATTGCGATAAATATGTATAACTAATTAAGATTTTTCTTGAAAACTTTACATACCAAATATATGATTTAGCGACAATTATTTTAGAAGCAATATTTTGGTTTTAAATTATAAACTATTATATTATATTCAAACAAAAAATATGAACTAATTCATGTAGAAATGGAAATTTTTAATAAAAGCCTAGTTTTATCCAATCAAAAGAATTTCAACATCATATATGTTATTAAATTGTTATTATTTAATTATGACATCGCATCGTATTAGAACTATTATAATCTGATAATATAAATATGCAATTATATTTTTTATTTATATATATATTTCCAAATTAACAAAAAATACATGCATTTCACCGTGTTTCTATACTAGTTATTTTTATTTTACTTATTTTACGAAAAATGAAGTTAATTGAAACTAAAAAGAATTGTACATAAAAGAAAAGAAAACCCTAAAAGAGATCGTAGCCGTCGATCTGTTGATCCATAAAATGAAACCCTAGGGTTTTATGATACTTATTCATTTATGCTGTCATAAAGCCGCAGCCTATTTCTTCTGGTGTAGTTTCGGCCATCTCCCTCTCCTTTCTCTCTCGTCCTCTGTACTCAGCCATGGTGAGTTTCACTCTTTCAATCTTGTTCACCCACTCTATTTCTTCCAGATTTTTTGAAGCTTTTCTTTTGTGAGTTTCGTTGCGATTCTATTTGAAATGATTTATTTGTATATTAGGTTTAGCTTCTTGTAAACCCCCTATGTTTAGAATGTAGATTCATTTTTGGTTTGTTGTTGAAGCTCATCGCTTGGTTTTTGATTGTTTAAATTGTTCATATTTTCCTGCATGATTCGCTCTTTTTCTCTGCAACTAAATTGAGATCAAAGGTAAATTATTGTACAAATTTGTAATTTATCAATTTGTGTCTTTTTTGTGCAATAATATTTACTGGGATGAGATTTGTTTTGGTAATTTCGTAGTATATAATACAACACTTTATAATTGCGAGATGGGTATATTTCCCAGATTTTTTTTTCCTGATAAAACCATTTTTTTGGCGGGTAGTCTAGAGAATCCGACAGTGGGGAGAAGGAATTAAGCCTTCATGTAGGTTTTGAGAATCGAAGTCATAACTTAACCACTAGTCTAACTCTAACACAGGATTCTCTTCCTGTTAAGACCAATGAAAAGCTTTTTCCTTTTACTGTAAAACTGAAGTGGGTTATGTTGTTGTCATATAAGGATTGTCAGATCAATGATAAAGAATGCGTTTTTTTGGAGGTTTAATCATTACGCTATTCTAAATCTAATCTTCCAGACCATTTTTCTGTTGTTCAGAAGCATATCTTTGGACATTTTTGTGTGAATAGAGTATTAATTTTTCTGATGTTAGCGCATCAAAAATACATTAAGATGTTAGGGTTTTGTAATGCAATCCTGGTTAAACGATGTGCTATTGTTTTTTCTTTCCATGGAAACCTTTGTTAATGATGTAATTGTACCTTTTTGCTGCCAATTTGTGGCATTGGGGAAGAGGGTATTGTTACATTCACATATTTAAAGAACACAATGTTATACAGTGGATGAATTGTGTTCTTTGCTCTATATCTGCCTCTGTTGGGTTTGCTTGTGGTGAGTGTATTATGATTCTATTGGTTGATTTTGCTAAAAATATTTCTGTGTCCCAGGCCTTTGTGAAGGCACAAAAAACAAGAGCTTATTTCAAGCGTTACCAAGTTAAGTTCAAGAGAAGAAGAGGTGAGAGTTCATGATTTTGTGGTATGTTCAAGTTTACTGCTTTATGATGGTAAATTGTGTTCCTTCTAAGTGTATTTAATTTTATATCAACAGATGGGAAGACCGACTACCGTGCCAGGAATCGGTTGATTAATCAGGATAAGAACAAGTATAACACTCCCAAGTACCGCCTTGTTGTGCGATTTGTATCCTTTGCTGCTGTTTGGAAATCATATTCTGCATTATGCTGTATTTATAACATTACAATTTTTTTAGTTCCACATAGCTTGCTAAATTTGTTGATTAAGCACTTTAGCTGCACAACAAGATGCGTTGTTATGCATCTGCTTTTTTCTTATTTTTATCGTTGCTGCAGCAACACTATCTTGCTCTGTTCGTCGTTCGTTTAAGTATTTTATAGTCTTTATTCAGAGTTCAGCCTTAATTCTATATATAGACCAACAAGGATGTAATTGCACAAATCATTTCTGCAAGCATTGCTGGTGATCTTGTGCTTGCTTCAGCTTACGCACATGAGTTGCCTCGCTATGGTCTTGAAGTCGGGCTTACTAATTATGCTGCTGGTATATACATTGCTCTTGTGCAGGGATCTGAACTTATTTATTATTGTGAAATCATTGATACTTTGTTACTGCTTATGCTGATGTGGATTGGCTTTGCAGCTTACTGTACTGGTCTTCTCCTAGCAAGAAGGGTTTTGAAGAAGCTTGACATGGACCAAGAATATGAAGGCAATGTTGAGGTAGCAAAAGGGTCTTTTGTTTTGGTTTGAATATTTAGATGTTTTTAGTTTCTGATGGTTTTGTTTATCAGGCCTCAGGAGAAGATTACTCTGTTGAACCAGGCGACACAAGGAGGCCTTTCCGTGCACTTCTGGATGTTGGTCTTGTTAGGACAACTACTGGAAACCGTGTTTTTGGCGCTCTTAAGGTAATTCATATCGTTGACATCACTTTTGCAAATTTGGACATAGCGATTGTGCTCATACTGTTAAAGGTTGATGGATTCTGTGTTGAAAGTTTTGCGACTTAACGTTTCTCTTTATATTATAGGGAGCACTGGATGGAGGCTTGGATATCCCTCATAGTGAGAAAAGATTCGCTGGCTTTGCAAAGGATGGGAAGCAACTTGATGCTGATGTCCACCGCAAGTACATCTATGGTGGGCATGTAGCTGGATACATGAGGGTAAGGATGGACACTCTTGATTTTCTCTTATCGGGACACTACACGTCTCTGAATCTCTTTAGGCTAACTCACTGTTATCAACTCTTTTAGACTCTCATGGAGGATGAGCCCGAGAAATACCAGACACATTTCAATGAATACATCAAAAGAGGTATTGACCCTGATAACATGGAGGCATTGTACAAGAAGGTTCATGCTGCCATTCGTGCTGATCCAAGTGCCAAAAAGTCTGAGAAACAGCCACCTAAGGAGCACAAAAGGTGAGTTATTTGAGTTTGGGTAATCTTGAGTCTTGCATGCTTAACCGAAAAGCTCTATTGTTGATGACAGACCTTGACGGAAAAGTTGAATTGATAGTTGTAACACTTGTATTAATTTTTGTTGTGAATATACAGGTACAACAAAAAGAAGCTGACCTATGAGGAGAGGAAGAACCAATTGATTGAACGGTTGAATAACCTAAACAATGCTGCAGACGCTGAAGATGATGACGAGGAAGATGATGAATGAAAACCTCGTCACCAACTTAGGAAGTAATGTGTTTTTATTTTCTGCTGTTCAACTTAGGAACATCAAGTTTTGTCGAGTTTGATTGCAATATGGGCATTTTTGCAGTCGTGCGCATGTACTTGGTAGATGCTTTGAGAAATTTAAGATATATGACACAATTGAACCTAAAGTATTTGCCATGGTTTCTGTTTGATTCTGCACATAATTTGATGTGCCAATCAATGTTTGTGTCGCACGGTAGCTTTTGAGCAAGTCTTGTGTTGAAGATTTTTGATGCATTAGGACTCTCTTCTGGTTACTTGAAGGTGTTTAAAATAAACTCGATTTAATATTTTTCTGAATTTATAATCGAATTTGATTTGACTAGATTTTATAATGTAGTTATATTTATTTTAGGAAAATTTGATTTTAAACATACGAATTTTGCCTCATTTGCTTTTAAACGTTCGAACTTTCGATTAATATTTAGAGGCATGAACTTTGGGGGTCATCTGCCAAAAAAGATACGGATGACCTATAACCGGTTGAAAAGGTTACTTCTTCATCTTCACCATCTTCATCTTCACCATTTCATCTTCACCGAAAAATCTGGTTTTCTCTTCTCGATTTTCTATTATTTCCACCAATTACAAAAATCTTTGTAGTTGATTGAAATTCTTCATTTGGGTAGAAATTTGTGGGTTGATTTTGTACTAATTTTTTGGATTTTTTTTGGATTGATTTGTGGGTTGATTTTCTGGGTTTTTCATTTGGGTTGATTTGTGGGTTTTTTTGGTACTAATTTTCTGGGTTCTTTATTTGGGTTGATTTGTGGGTAGAAATTTGTGGGTTGATTTTTGGTTGATTTTGGTACTCATTTGGGTAGAAATTCTTCAAGCTCCATCAATGGCTTCTCATCTTCATCTTCATCTGTGTAGAAATTCTTCATCCGCTGATTAGATTATTTGCAACATTTCTGGGTTTTTCTTTGAATTTGTTCTTCGATTTGAAGTAAGAATGTAATTGATTGAAATGAGTATAAATTTGTTCTTGTTCTTCAATTTAACATCTTCATCCCACGGCCCAATTAGATTTTTTTTTCTTGTTCTTTAATTTGTTATTGCTTTGAGTTTGTATAAATTTGAAGTAAGAACAATTTCAACCCCAATCCTTTAAAAATTTTTGCCATGATTGAAGACCTAATTTTTGTAGTTGAAAAAAATGTCGAAAAAAATCAGTCCATTTTTGCCATGATTGAAGACCTAATTTCTGGGTTTTTTTTGCCAATCCTCCAAAAACGAATCAGAATTTCAACCCCAATGCACCGGAATTTGATTATTTATTCAAATTATTGATGATTGGAGATTCAGGTGTTGGAAAGAGTAGTTTTTTATTGAAGAAGATAAAGATGAAGATGAAGATGAAGATGAGAAGCCATAGATGGAAGCTTGAAGAAGATGGTAACCTGGAACAACAGGTTACCAAAACCTGCTATATCTTTTTTGGCGGATGACCCCCAAAGTTCATGTCTTTAAATATTAATCGAAAGTTCGAACGTTTAAAAGCAAATGAGGCAAAGTTCGTATGTTTAAAATCAAATTTTCCTGTATTTTATAATTACGTACAAATGGACACAAGATCAAATTTTAAACCTACCTAAAATTCGATCTGATGACCCTAACGAACATCTTTGGATTGTCCCATTCAAAATTTCTTGCCTTATTTGTTGCAATGTAGAAGTTGAGAATGTGTTGCAATTAAGATTTGCTGTAAAAATCCCAGTCTACTGCTTCTGTTGGTGTTTCTTTTTTGATGGATTTGTCGGAGTTGCTGTACAATTAGCGTCCTGTGTTGTATTTTCTACATGATTTTTTCTTCTCGTGGGCGGATGAAAATGGCGTAAATTGAGATATTTAAAAAGAAATATGTACAATTTCGTAAAGTAAGAGTTTATTTTTTTGCACTTTTGAATGATGTATTGTTGTATCGTACTTCATCAAAGTATCGATGTATGTTTTCCAAGTATTGATGTATGTTTTGGTTTGTAGGAAAACATTTTTTAAAACTTGTGTTTTTCTTCAATTATTGTCTAGTTTGCCGATGAATTTAGAATGAAAAATAAGAATGAAAAGGACTATTTAGCATATACTTCTATAAACTTTTCCTTTTAAAATTGGATAAAAATCTAATTTTTCTTAATACTCTGTTCCCTAAATCTATTTTTTTCTACATTAAAATAATTATTCCATTGAACCATACAAGAAAAGAATTTTTTTTTTAAACGGATTACCTCAGTGGCTATCATTAGATCAAGGAACTAGTTAAAACTTGCATTTTTTTTGCCTGAGCTATATCTTAAGATCAACTCAAAAAAGAATTTGAGATTCAAGGATCAAGAGTCAGTGTTTTTCTATTCATTCAAACCTTTGGATCCCGAAAAAGAAAATCTAGCTTCTCCAACAATCAAACAAGCTTGAGGTAAAGTAATAGATTGATCAAATCAATCTTGAATTTACACAGTATACCATTGATCTTCAGAATACAATGCAGATACACTTCAAAAGTTATGAAAGTAAAATATTTCCACAGGTACAAGGTTAATCTACACCATTTGAACTCTCATGTCGATCTGAATAGAATGAATCATCTTTTTCACGGAGGTAAAATATTTGCCTTTCGGGTCAAAAGATGGCAAGTTACAGATTCCATCTCGGCCGGACACGTATTTCAATTACTATAACAATCCTATGAAACTAAAAAGTTTCCCATAATATTCATCTATTATACAAGTTGTTTGCATCGTACTTTGCAGAGTGGCGATAACTGGTTACTCCATTATCCCTTTAAGCATGGTCCATATTGTGGAATCCGGGGAGGAGGGAGGTAATGAATCCAAAAACTATCATCTGAATTTCTTTAACTATACCCCACCAATGGTTGCCATCCACAACTCCTGCCTCTGGAGCAGCTTCATTTTCAACTAGATGTTCTGCACCATCTGCTCGTGGACTCTCATTTTCTGCTCCTGGTTGCGCCTCTGTACGTTTAAAACAATACAACAAACATCGGTAAAGTAGCCTTAGAAGGACATCAAAAGTTCTGTCAAAATAGATGAAAAGCAAGTAGACAAGCACATATATGATTGATAAGTCACTACTAATCTCCTCGTATGCAAAACTGATAGATGACAAGTTACATGTTAAAAACGGCAAGACAAAATTTCTTGTGTAAACATCATGCTAGAAAAGATCTGCCTCAAAAGTGATGATCTTTATTTTCTACGCACAGGATAATATTTAGCACAACACAGTCTAATTTTCCCAAAACTTGTTTGAAATAGACAATTTTAGCCTACCACAGGTTTCTTTTGTCATTTGGATTTGAGCTGCCAGTCAAAGACTTATTTAGGTGCATAGTAGAAGACATATCATTTTACTAACATGATATATCAGGACAACTGAGGATGGAAAGCTGGGTTGCTTATGACAAGAACATCCATGCTCACCCAACAATCAATGAAACTCTCTCGATTCAACAATAATCTGTCAGGTAGGTGTTGCCACACAAAATAAGAACACTATGCATCCACCAGGAACTTGATACCAGATCTCATTCTTCTTAACTATGAAAATCTCTAATAACATACACTACCAAACCATCTGGGCTCCAGCACTGCCGCACTGGTAATTGAAACCTACATAACAGAGTTTCTAGCCCCTTCATATTCATTCTACCGATGTGCAATTTTGTCAGTCAATTCATCTTTACACTGATTTATGCATTCAAATCTCTAGTCATCCACTATAACAATACTATGCAGTGGCAATTAACTAAATTCATTATTCCTACAAATCTTGATCCCACTTTCAAATACATACCATCTGATCCAATACCTCCCATTTCTATCTCTTTGAAACCTTGCTAAGTGTCCATGATTTGTAAAGTGCATATGCCTATGTAAAAATCCTTTCTCTATCTCATCTCAATACACACTAAGAAAAAACGGAAAAAAGGCTAATGAATGATTGGTTTACAGATTCCATGGATGATGAATGATGATTGAGTATTTCATTGTAAAACAGCAGGAATTCGGGCAATTTTTTTTTAGTACAGTGAGCAGTCAAGGACTCAAGTACATCAATTATTGATTTCATTACTTGTCAGATGGTTGCCAGTCCAGAGAGTTGGTTTTCAGAAAGCGGCCCATCATTACGACAGGAGGGAGTGTCGCTCCCCCAACTTTTTTCCCTAATATAATATTTATACATGACACCTTCCAAAAATCACAAAATGGTTGTTGTAATGGTGAAATTAATATTAATATAACTAAAAGATTAAGATTTCAGACCTTTATCCCTTCAATTTTTAAGCCACGTTTATGTCCAAATCTCCCCTCCCCCCCCCCCCCCCCCCCACACACACACACACAAATATTTCACTCAAGTTTCGACACTGTTGGTTTTAGACTTCATCACTCTCATCAGATAGTAAAGTAATTATCAAGGATAACATTAACCATCAGCAATTATCACTCCAAATGTATAGCATCTCACAATATCTAAGTAAATTACCGGCAGCTGCTGCAGCACCATTATCATCTCCTTGTCTTACAATTGGCTCACCCACAGCAGCAGGCCTGGGTGGACGAGGAGGAGCAGCAGCCCTGTGCATTGCTTGTGAAATCCAACGCACAAGGGGAGTTAAAGCTCCAGTCTGGTATCTGCATTACGTCATCATAAAAGTTGAGTATTTGCAAAGTTTTAAGATTATGTAAAGGATTTATGATAAAAGAAACATGTGAAGAGTCAGAGGTGGTGGACCAACTATGCCTAAGGTTAACAAACACATATGGACAAATAAACTAACACATGCAAAATACAGTACAACAAAGCTTTTCATTCTCTTGGCACAATGAAAATGAAATTGCAAGACAAAGTTTTTCGATGAAGACCCATAAACTAGTTTAGTTGCACACAAGTAAAGGAAAGTTCAGTCAAGAGATACCAAGTAGAGATTAGAGAGGAGGGCCATACTAGGTTTCAAAGACTATACGTGCCTACAAGAAAGAGAAGACACATTAGGCAAGGACCCACATAGATGATAAATGCAGGACAAAGTTTGTATCAATGTTTTTCCTTCCTTGGCAGATATATTTGACATTTGTGCTATTTCATACATCTTCAAGCAGATATTTTATTTCTAGAAGCATCTCTTATACTTACAAATAAATGATAAATGCAAAGAACACAAGCACAGCAAGCCTGTGTCTCGAACCATCTTGACTAAATATAAAAATCATAGCCGCCAACTTTAACAAGAGAGGGAAGTCAAGATTGAATGCGAACGGAAATCTCCGTCCAACAATCTGTCTTTGAGGTCCATGCTGCAGAGCTTGCTGTTGCTGTTGCTGCTGTGCGCCCATCTGGCTTTGGCTTTGTTCCCCACTGGCACTTGTAACCTCTGAAGATATTGATCTCCTGTTACCAGCAAGAAATGAATAGATCATGTCAAATTATTTATCTTGGTTATTTACAATCCCAACCATGAAATAAAAAATCCCCCGTTACGTTACGTAACGCCTATTATGTTACCTGTTTGAGATTTGCCACAATGTTAAATCTCGTTATATAACGGTCCATGAAAATTTAATGGTCAAAATGCAGCATTTACCATTACGTAACGTGTAATGCTTGTTATTTTAACGATATTTAACTGTTACAACGTGATTAGTCTCCTAGTTAAAATTTCACTAAAACCCGTTAACTTTAATTTACGATCATTTGAATTATAGTTACTAATAATATTAGTTGATAAACAAAAGAATTAACTAATAACTAATAAGTTAATTAACAATACACTATAAGAACCTCAAACGTTGCAATTATAATATTTATAAGCATATTATTGCATAATAATAGTAGTTCAACAACAAAAATGCAATTATAAGTTTAAAACTCCCTTATGTGATTCTGTTTTCCAAAATCACAATGCATTTGCAGTGATTCCCGCCATTACTCCGTCATAGCTGTTTTCCACTACACCGTAGTCTTTTCCGCAAACGCATTCGTGACCACGGTATGTTTCCATGATCCCAACCCCCATGTATCACTATTCATAAGTCAACCATATTCTAGTAGCCAAATACACATGCATGAATAATATCTTGTATTAAAGTTGCATTATCCAAAAACCAATTCTATAAATTTGGTAAAACAGTGATGCACATTCAACATTTTAATATTACTTGAGAGAACTCCTAACTATCTTAGGGAGGAGACGTGGAAAAGGCATAATCCTGAATCTCATGTACACAAAAATTTCAGGAACAAGCATAAATTAACTTCATCTAATACATCATGTCTAATTACTAATTGACTAATATGTTAGATCTAGTTATGTGTAAGTCTAAAATGGATTTAGTCTACAATATTCTAGTGTGCACCCTTTTTTAATTTTCTATTCACAAGTCCACACTCCTCACTCTCCAGTCCACTTAAGGTTGGTGCACACTATTTTAGTATATACTAAGTCTATGCAAGACCAACTCCCTAGTCATATTGGTGCATCATTTATACTAGAAATTCAAGATATTATGTCCATTTTCAATGAGGCCAAGTTTTGTATTTATGTGAAGTTATAGATGATGTTTGGAGTCAATCAAAAACAACCTCTTTGTTATCTATCACTAGCATTGGAATAATGGAATGCTGATATTATATATTTATATTTGATGAACCCTTTGTGGTTGCTTGTGTATGCCTCTAGCTCTAATGTAATATTTACATATGTTTCTGAGGGAAAATTTAATTGCATCTAGAACTAGCTAACTCACTTTCAATTCCAGTGTCGAGAAAGGTGATTCAACGTTCAAATTAATCATTCCAAAACGGTATTCGCTCTTAGACGATCACATCCAAATTCCCTGGTGTAAACCCAAAGTAAAATGCTGGACTAACAAGTATAATCCATCTTTATTAGAAACTCCTCATATCTAAATGTAGAATTGCTCCTAGCAATTATAATAATCGAAACCCAAAAGATCACAAGGCTTAAATATACTTAGCACATACCCATACCTGGAAAAACAAAAGAGGAGCAAAGACTGTGTGTCATGTGTTCTAAAGGTTTTGATGCGATACTAGAATTTCCACAGCATTTCTGTTTGGTACTACCATACTGCTGTCCCAAAAATTTCCATTATTAACATTTAAAAATTTCCCTTGCCTCTTACCTGGCTTCTCTAGGGTTCTTGACTAAGTTCCAATTATATGGTCTATAAACTAACCACAACTAGTCACTATTGATATACGACTCTCAAAAGTATAATACCATAAGATAAAGCAATTATACTAGTTAATCCAACAGTAAAAAGCTGAAGCATCTCAAATATAATACTAACGTTGGTATGTTGTACGTAAGAGGAATGAAAGTATTGGCAGAAATCCCAGTGATCGTTCCCATGAATGGAAGCATGGGAACAGCATAAATTCCAGGTCCACGGTTAGGCTGCTCTGAATTCTGTGTCGTACCAAGACCTGGCAGCAGTGCAGGGTACATGATCGGTAACATATTGACACCTCCATGTTGAAAAGTTGGAAAAGAAGGAGTATTTGGTATCTGAAACATTGCATCGACAACAAGGTGAGCTAGTGCAACAACAAAGAAAGATACCAAATGACGAGCTCCAATAGAGATTTACATTTCACAAAGAAAATCTTGAAACAACTTGCACTATTCAATGGATATACAACAGCCAAATTAACCAGCCTCAATAGATAAAAACACCAGTTAGAATACAAATTCTCCAACAACAAACTTACATACGCTAGCAGTGGCTCCCACCTAAGCTGTGTACAGGTCGAAGACACATAACTCAAACATAGAAATCAGAGAAATCTGCAATCAAAGAAATTATATCTTGCCTTTTTTCTCACTGCTGGATAAATATTTGTGAAAGACCAAGGTTTTGAATATTCAAGATCAACCCAAAAGAATGTCTATTCTTCAATGATAGATAAATATATTCTTTTTAATTATATCTTGTCTAAAACTGTTAGGACGGAAAAACTGAGAGTTTTCCACAATCTAACACTTATAAGGCAATGGTCTCCAGTGGAACTAATTAAACACGCAATTAAACAAGAATAAAATCCCTAAAATACACCCGAATTTCTACAATCTACCAATTCCATGATATGTACAGTTTAATAGTTTTCAGTTTTTATGATATCTCATACTAAAACAATCTTGGAAATTGAACAACCGAAAATGATGAAATAGAAGAAAGCGGAATTTATTGACCTGGGGAAATTTGAGGTCATCTTCAGATGGTATTGATTTTTTGGAATCGGAAATGGATAGAGTATCGGAATTTTCCGCCATTGTTGAATTTATTCTGCAATCGCCAACTTACTCAACTTGTCAATTTTCTGCTCGCCAAGCTAAAAAATGGGCAGTTGGTAGTAGAATCAACAATGGAAGACGGGAGGGTCAAAAATAAAACAATAGGAGTAATAACAAAAACTGTACGTGGAATTCATAGTGATCTCCAATGAGTTATTGACAAGTGGCATCTTTTTTTCCTCCAAAAGCTAAACAACTCGTCTTGTATAAAATCATCTCACAGTGAGACACCTCAAAACAAGAGGCCCCTAAACTGAAACGCTGAAAGTTTCTATTATTCAACTCGTCTTGCATGAGACCGCCTCAGTGTCTCACCATGAGACGGACTCATATATATATAATTAACGCATTTCTTTAATTGAATACTTTAAGATTGTAACCGAACATTTGAATGTTTTAAGCAATCACTCTAAGACTACAATAAGTGATTATTTTAAGATTACAAGTGATCCCTTTAACATTATAAGTGATCACTCTAAGACAAAAAGTGTATATCGGTTCAGTCCAGTAGGGATGATCTCATCATGAGACCGTTTCATTTAAGAATTCTATTATTAGCTATTTTGTTTCACAAATTTTTGTATATGAGACATTCTCAACGTGATACTTGGATTTACATAGCCTAACAATAAAATTTTTAACTTATGAACTTCTTACTTTAAAAATCATTTCTCCGTGAGACGGTATCATATAGTACCAACTTTTTTTGTTTTTTAAATTAATTTCTCCATGAGACGGTATCATATAGTACCAACTTTTTTATTTTTTAAATTAATTTTTAATGAGTTGGGCCGCTTAATTAGACCGGCTGTAAATCAAAATAAAAGAAGGCTGGAGAGTCTAACGAGGGCTCGCATAATGATCCTCCATTAATTCGAACTTCAAAACCCCTTTACAATTGTGAATTTGTGATCACCTCTTTTACCTTCCTCTTTCTAGGATAAAGGTTATGATGACTAATCGTAAATCCAGTTGCTGCGGAATTTGCGAGACGTCAAATCTCGCTTCAATTTGTACTGTTTGTGTTAATTACAGGTATAATTGATGTTGAATTTTCTATTAGGGTTTAAAGTTGCAAAATTACGTCTTATTTACTATCAATTGTTTGAATTGAGTTCAGATTGAATGAGTATTATACCTTGCTGAAATCTTTACGAAGTCGGCGTGATCATCTATACTCGAGGCTAACCCACAAATTGGTTGCCAAGGTTTGATCTTTACTACACTTCCAACTTTTTGTTTTTGGTTGTAAATTAATTAATTGTTTCAAAAGGCAAACTAATTTGTGAAAAGGTCATCAATATTTGAGAGTGAGACTTCGTTGCATTTACAGTAGCTGCAGTTACATTTATGGGCTAAATAAGGGAAAATTTGAAGTGGATAACAAATAGTGATTCAAGATAATAGTATAGGCTAGGCTCAAAAAATGAAAACTAACAATGAAAGTAGTATGGATCACTCTATGAGGCAGTCTAATTATGATATGCACTTGAATATAAGCTTCTTGTATTGAGGTTATCTCACGGAGAGACGGAATGTTGGATCTTCGTGTGCTATAACAAAAACAATGCCAGAACTTTAATCCCAAAAGATTGAGATCGGCTACACAAACCAATATATATCTTCTTCTCAATTCATATTATGATTTTCTAGCATCTCAATTTATAAGTCTAGATCCTTCATACCCTTCCACTCATGTCTCCAAGTCATCTGCGATCTTTGTTTTCCTCTTTTTAAGTCTTCCGAGCTTCAACTTTCTACTTAGCAATTCGATAACCCGTATTTTCTCATGTCCTAAGTCCCAAACCACCTTAAATAATTCTTTTCATCCTTTTTTCAATATTTGTAACTCCCAAATCCCTTTATTTTATCTTCATTTCGAATTTCTATCTCCTAAAGTATGTCCATTCTTCAATAAAACATTTGCATTTATGCTACTCCTATCTTTCTACTATGATCTTTTCTAAAAGTCTAAGATTCTGATTCGTACAGTAATGTTTTTCAATGGCCGTATGATGAACTGTAGCTTTTAGGTCATAGTTTTATACTTCAATCACATAATAATCCAGCACCCGCTGTCTATTTTTTTCACCCACAATTATTTTTATGGGTCACATCTTGTTGGATGTCTTCACTACTCTGGAATATGAACCTAAGGTATATGAAACATTCATTTATAGTGATTTCTTTCTTTTCAAGCTTCATATTGCCTCTCGTTACTTTGTGACTTCAACTCTCGTCACCATCGTTGTAACTCTCGTCATCTACAATTGCCGCTAAGAGACGAGCCTCAATCAAGGCCTGCTGATCCTCCACATATTCTAATATTTGTCTTTACTATTCGATACATATCTTGCACCTTATTAATGTATTTCTTAGGAATACCTTTCTTTGTTATTGTCTATCAATATACTTCTCTTGGTACCTTGTTATATGCGTTTTCTAAGTCAATAAAAATCATGTGTAAGCCTCTTTTTATCTCTATAGTACTCCATTATTTTGTGTCATAAGATGGATTGTTTCCATTGTAGATCTCTCTGGCATAAATTTATTTTGGTTCTCTAATACGGAGGTACATCTCCTCATGCTTATCTCATGATTTCTCATAACTTCATATTATGCCTCATGTGTTTTATTCTTCGATAGTTGGAGCAATTTTGGATATGTTCTTTGCTCTTGTAAATGAACACTAGAATACTTTTGCTCCCATGATTGGTCATCTTTTTCTCCAGTCATTGGCCTAATCGCTTTCTTTAGCTTTAGTTTCTTTAAAGCTCCCTCTACCTTTAACTTTTGTAATCTTCGCATAAATCCTCTATTTTTATTAAAGGGGGTGATTGTTGTGTCCCCTAAACTATTTTCTTTTCTCTCTTAATTAGCTCATAGAATGTCAAATACCTCTTTAAAAGCTTTTAATTTCTCTTTGCAAGCTGTCACTTTTGTCTTGACCTACTCATTCCACCACGTTGTATTCTTTTTTACCACCAAACTACCTCTTAATTCTCCTAAAATATCCTTTAGCTATTCGAAAGATACAAGTTTGCATTTTTGTCCAAGTATGCTCTGCTTTCGAAGTCATCTCCCATCGAGCTTCTTTAACAACTTTCTAGGCAAACACTTTAGCATTATCCTTATATGATATCCACCATATAATCCTAAGTTCTTCTTTGGCTTTCTTACCTTTGTTTTTGCTTGAAGCAAAACATTTAGAATAAGGAGTTCGTGCTAGGTGTCTACGCACTCTCCTGAGATTATTGTACAATTTTGGCAATTACTTCTTTCTATCATCCTTATCAAAAAGTAGTCAATTTGGGTGTGCAATAACAACTCAACTATATTTTTCTGTGTTATATGTTGCACAATTTAATTTAATGTGAATAGTGAAATCACCAAATTGTTGTTAGTTTTTTGGTTGTTTGTATGAATTCTCTGAATTGATGTATATTACTACATTTTCAGTCTTGTTCTAAGATTATATGTACAATGTCTTTCAAGGTATAGCTGCATTATGATTTATCAATCATGAGCTCTGGTTTATTCATGCGCTTTATGGAAATCAATTGCTTGGGTTGTTGAATCATATATATTTGTGATGTTTTACCAAAAGGAAGGAGTAAAACAACAAAAAAATAAAGAGGTACTTCAATTTAAGTTTATTGGTCGTTGTATGATAGGGAAAGGCCGATGAACAACTTAATTGGAAGATCGTTCAAAAGGAGAAGATTGGAAGGCTGAATGAGAAGCTTCTCAAAGCAAGAGAACAACTTCTGCATGGTTTGAAGTTTTTATTTCTATTTCATGTGATTTTGAGGTTATTACTTTTTTATGATGGCGTCAAATAATAGATGATGCATATGAATGGCAGGGAAGTCAAAATTGGAAAAAGCTTCTAGCGATCTTAAAGTGACGTATGGATTGCTTGAGTTTTCTCAAAACATGGTAATATTTTCTTTCTATAATGTTCTGAGTATTATGCTTTGATTGTCTCAATGCATTTTGATATCTTTTAGACAGTTTGGCTACATATATTCATTTCTGTTTGATTGTATTTGTGTTCAGTTAGAGAAACATCGGGTCGAACAACTTGAGAAATCTTATCCTAATTGGATCTGCACTCAGAGTTTAGGTTATGTAAGTCATTTGTTATTTCTATGCAAGTTTGCATTGTCTGTATCATTTAACAGAAATTTTAGCTCATTTTTTTTTATCTTGACTTGATATGGCTCAATGAAAATTAGAAATTTCAAAGTCTCTCTCATGCTTTATCTTGACTATGACTGCAGATGGCGATAACCTCAGAGCGTTTACATAAACAATCAGTTGTTATAAAGCAAATCTGCAAATTGTTTCCTCAGCGTCTGGTAGATTCTACTTAATTATTATTTGCCTTCTTTCTATCGTTTGATTGTATTGAAATACTACTTTTCGAGTCCAAAGTTTTTGTGCCCTTTTGTTCATGTAACTTGGTGCCATGGTGCCAAATAACGGCCGTTATAACACGACTCGGGCGAGTTGTAACGGTTTCCCAAGCGACCGTTCCGAAATAACGCGATTCTTAACGGGCTGTTAAAAAACGCCGAGTTAACTCGGATTTCGTCCGATTTGGGCGAGTTGAAACGGAATTTTGCGGAAATTGCGGGCGAGATTTGTTTTTCTTCATGAGTTTTTGACTGTGAATGTATGTCCACCATTAAAGCCCAACCCCTAAGCTTGAATCCCATGCCATTCCGACCTCCAAGCTAGCTTAAATGAATTGAATCTTGCAAGGTTTCGCACTAGTGCTTGAATGAGTAGCTACAGAGTGATAGAAATAAAGTAGTAAAATAGAAAATGAAGAAGAGAAATAGGAGAGATAAGGGTAAATTTGAAATGTAATTATCATTTAAGAGAGAAATGAAATAGGAATAGGAAAAGCTAGAGGGAAGACGTGTATAGATAACTGTGTAAAGTAAAGTGTTTTAGGAATGGGTTGTGGGGGAGCGTGTAAAATTTATTATTAAAGTATTTAAGTTTTTTTATTTTTACTTTTAGTTTTGAGTCATACAATTTTTTGTATTATTCATGATTACAATTATTATTACAGTTTTTTTAATTTATATGTGTGTATTAATAGTAATTATATTTATTGAATGTAATTATGAATTTTAATTATTATTTTAAGATGAATGACAAAAAATTGAAATATAAATTACCAAAAAATGTTAATTTAAAAGCAAATTAAAAAACATAAGTCTACATAATAATCGCGACCCGTTCCGCGATAACCGAATATTTTCCGTTCCCGTGATCCGCGATCGTGACCGCAATCGCTACCGCGACCGCGTTTTTGCACCATGCTTGGTGCTAGTATGGGTACGATTAAGTTTACTGAGCCATCAATGGGTAAAAATTAGAAGTTGATTCAAAGAGGTTTGGCTTAATTATTGCTTGCTAGAAAACTTATTTTCTCTAGTTTTCTTATCATTGTTATTTTCAAATTTCATCATCAATAATTCGTAGAGTAGGAATGTGGTTTTTTAGGAGCTAAAATATCAAAGGAAGAGGGATAGTAGAAACGTTGATGAAATGTTTACTACTTAGAATCGAACATAAGACTTCATTGTATAGAGGAGGATATGATAATTTTTTTGAGCGGAAATTTTCTCATTTTCTCCCTTTCCAATTCTTTTGATTCTTTTCTCTCTCCAATGTATATAGGTATTTAATTGAACTTCAGTAGCTTTCCTAGCACATCAGCCAATGAAACTGTAACACCCACGGTTCCAAAGGTCTTTAAGACTTACCAAAGAAGGAAGAAGAAGGAAGGGTTGGGTAGTTAATTAGGAGTTTATTAGAATAAGTTGATTGTATTCTGTTTTGAAGGGTTTTTATATTGTATTCTGTTTTAGGGTTTTAATATGGGTTGCTTAGGGGTCTTTTATTTTTAAGTTGTTGGGCTTAGGTGGCGTTAGGGAATTCCTATATAAGGCCATCATGTATTAGACTTGGATATCCATTCATTTGAATAATAATAAAGTTGGTAAGGAGTCACCTCAACACTCGAAGTTGAGAGGGAGTTTGGACAGCACTCGAAGCTGTCCCTCAATCACTGTGTTCTTTAGTTTTCATTGTGTTTTCGGTTCTTGGAAGGCAGGGCTGTCCCAGAAACCAAAACAATAATTGAGATGGAAAACTCCTTTGGTCATTTTTATCAGGTTTCAAATTTATAGTGCTTTAACTAGGAAGCCTCATTGTGGAGATTGGTTGGGATCTATGTTACTCTGACTTGTTAATTTCGCCAACACACTGGTGTCCAGTATGGGTACCGGTGCTGGATATGTGTTCGGTACACCGAGATAAACATAGATACAACAACCATGGAGGAGAGAAGCCAAAGATACCCTAGATCTACAATTTGAAGGTCAAAGTGTTGAAATTTTCTTTTGAAAGTGTAGAGCTTTTGAACGGAAGTAAAATAGAGTGTAATGACATATTTTTGTGATATTTCATTTTTGACTTTTTGAGTCTCTAGAGAGACACAGCGACGATGGAATTCCAAGTATTGGAATAATGTTGGAAGTATTTTCTTTATTCCTTTGTGTTTTGTATTATGGGTTTGCATTGCAGACATGAAAAGACACTTGGGATGTTAATAATTTTCCTGCCAAGTGCCAACTTTTACCAGCTTTCGTTTCCTTCTTCCAATCATTTTAACTTTTTTGGTTGAATTGTCAACCTTTGCTTTATAGTGGGCCGTCAACCATGCCTATGTTGTTTGTTTTTTCTTTTTCTTTATCAAGTACAAACTTTTACGGTGTTATCCATAGAACTAAATGGGAAAAGTCAATTTCTCACAGTGTAACTCTTTAATGCAACTTTTCTTTTTTTTTTTGGAAAGCAATTTAAACTTTTTTCGATTTCTTAAATTCCTATCCTTTTTAAACTAGGGCACAATTATTTTAAAAATCTTTGCCATATTCTTGATTTGGTATACAAAATTAGAACTATTTTTTTTTTAATAATTTCCCGTATTCTCATACCAGTGTCCATTACTAGGATGGTGTCCTTTTATAATTCCAAAAATGTCTTGCCGGAAACTAGGATCCACGCCCTATCCGATACCTGTATCCAAGTCCAGGATACATAGGTTGGGATTGCAAATCGAATCTATGATTTTGTACATTAGTTTGTATGAGGATGGTATTCATGAGATGACAAGGGAAAACAGCCAAAAGATTGATCATGACTGTGCATTGTGTAATACTAAACTCTCCCACAAAACGATTACTCTTAGATTGGAGAGGCGTTGGGTTTTATGGTGTGTTAACTTGACTAGGTTAAGGTAAAAGGGGAGAGGTTTAGGCAACATGGGAAGAAGCAAAAAGTTCCCCCTTTTAGGTCAAGGGGTTTGTGCAATTGTATATAATGAGATTAAAGGGGAGAAGTTGTCATTTTGAAAGTCTTTTGATTTTTTTACTTATAACTTGTAAAAACTGTCATGTCATCATTTGCAGAATAAAGAACGTAAATTCTATGTATTTCTTTAACCGACTAATTAAATCAACCATTGATTTCAAGCCTTAAAAATAACTTAAGCCATTCTTCCGTGCTGGCACTGGCTAAGCTATGTGTTAAACATATTTTATTGATTTAGAAGGAACCAACTTATAGGTCATAAGATTTCAAACAAACTCTACTATCACATTAATGGTCGTGACCACCCAAAATTATGATCATACTATCTATCATCTTTCAAGCTGTTATTTTCTGATTATCTGCTTTGTTTCTGAACAATCTTGTTTCGGTTGTGAACTAGAAATTTGAATTTCTTGTAGATATTGTTACAAAAACATTTTTCTTGAATTGCTATTTTGCATTGTCACTTTTGCTGAATTTCCTTGTTCACTCAGGTGAAGATGGATAATGAAAAGAAGGATGGATTCAATGGTCAATATGATGTAATCTGTAACGCTCGGTTACCACGAGGTTTAAATCCTCATTCTGTTCCAGCAGAGGAGCTGGCGGCGTCTTTGGGGTATCCCTTCTTTCCTATTTTTTTACTTGTGTATATTTTCGGAGATGTTTACACCTTTTTTCCTTTGATGAACTTTGTTAATTTTCCTTGTTACCACTTAATTTTTTTGCTGAACATGAAAATTTTACCGTAAACTAAGATGACTCCGTTATACTTTCACGCTGAAAGTGATGACGCTAATGTTTCAGATGTCACATACTAGATATTCTTTATCTCATGGTATGATTACTAGGATTCTTTTTTGCAAATGCAGTTCAACAATTAGTATCCTTTTTTATTTTGTGCTTGAGACAAATACTTTATTTTCTATCTTCTGAATTTGTGAACAATAGAATTATATTTGTAAATAATTAACTGATACTTATTTAAATTAGAAGCTCAAATGATGTAATTCTTCATTTCTTTTCCTGAAATAGTGATGTTCCTGTTTTGGCTTGTCAGTTAGTAGTTTAGCTGGAGCAACTTCTAGTTCTACAACTCTTCACCTTACTACAAATATATGATTTGGTCAAAATTTTTTGAAGCTTTTATAGTAAATCTATTGATCAAACAGGTATATGGTTCAACTGCTGAATCTGGTGGTTCAGAGTCTATGTCTTCCAGTTCTTCATAACTCTGGTTTTGCTGTAAGTTTTCTTGCAATTTTTAAATGTTTGAGTTCTAAGATTAAACCTTTTTTTTAGAAATGTAATTAAGATTATACTAGAAAGACACCTGTTGAGGGTTGACAGTCTGAAAAAGTGTCAAGAACCAAAAAAACTGAAGCCCTTGCGCTATAATGATGTAATTATCTTCAAAAGCGAGGAATGTCATTGAACAAAGACAAAAAACAAATCCAACTGTACCAAGGCTACACAAATATTGAACGTGTAAATTGTAATGTCAGGAAGAGAGACGGAAATCCGAAAATCCATTTATTTCATTCTTTTCAAGTTCAGCGTCAAACAGCTAAATACTGATAGAACAATCTTTCCACAACTCAGAAAGCCATCCTTCCTTCGCCCTTCTTTTTTGGGCTATAATTAAGTCCTTTATATTTTAGCTTTTTTAGGCTATTTTTAAGTCCTTTATATTTTAGCTTTTTTAGGCTATTTTTAAGTCCTTTATATTTTAGCTGCTCCTTTTGTAATTTGTATTGCCTTTTCTTCTTTTCATCATCTGATTTTTTCCTTCAGGGCTCTTGTTCTCGAATATGGCAACGGGATTCTTATTGGAATGCTCGTCCATCCTCTCGAAGGTATTTTTGTTCGGATCGAGATTTTTTTATACTCTTTAAAGCTGGTTATAACGCCGACTAACTAGTGCTTATTTATGTTATCTGCAGCAATGAGTATCCCCTTTTCATTCCCAGACAGAATTGTTGCTCTGTTGGCGGAGAAAACTCATGGTCTGAGAAATCTGGCCATTTTGGAGTTGCATCAGTAGAATCTGATAAGAAACCAAAACTGGAGTCTTCCGGAAGTATTAGTTTTAATTATTCTTGTGCATCACCGCATTCAATGGAAACCCACAATGACTTGCAGAAAGGGATTGCTCTTCTTAAGAAAAGTGTGGCTTGTGCAACGGCGTATTGTTACAACTCTCTGTGCCTGGATGTCCCTTCAGATTCTTCTACTTTTGAAGCATTTGCAAAATTGCTTGCTACTCTTTCTTCGTCCAAGGAAGTTCGATCTGTTCTGTCCTTGAAAATGGCTTGTTCTAGGTTGTCTGGAAATGCTTACCCCTTGTCTTCTATTTACATTTGATTATGAATCATGATATTAATTATTCTTCTTTTCGGAACACAACCATTGGGTATGGCTCTTCAATGATTGTTGTCAGAGACTAATTTGGTGCTGTCCTTTAAATGGAGTTAGTCAATCTTGATGTAGTATCTGTGTGTTGAGAAGCAATGACCATAGCTTCCGAAATTCCCTTTACCATTGATCCTGCATCACAGAACTTGTCCTTAATCTGCTTTGTGCTCGTTAGAAATAATAGTGGAATAATTGGTTAGGCTAGTTCTACGGAGTCCTTGACGTCTTTTTCTAATGGTTTTTTGATTTCTAAATACGGTACATGCATAGTAACACTTGATATGCGCTGCTAAATATCAAAACTATTGATGCCATTGCTCGTAATTTGTATGTTCCTCATTCTAGAGGAAGTAATATGTACTTATTTATGTAGAGTTGCAAGTCAAGGGTCTGTCAAATAACCTCTTTGTTACAACAATGATTGATTTTGTCCTTACAGTCCCCAAATCCCACTTAAGTGGGAACCGCTTATTGCCTTGAGTAATGAAATTTTCTTCTTGTTCTAAAGTAAAATATAGACAATTGGAAATAAGTACGTCTCCTCCCAGCTACCTCTCTTCTCTGCTGGAAAGCCAAGTAATAAATATTTTAATTCTACTTACCCTTTGCTTTGTGTTCTGTGAGACTTTTGTAATCGAGATGACAGATGCCATATATGAGGGGATTCTGCAGTAAATGATATAGCTCAGCTTTTCCGATTTTTTTTTCGCCTTTTTCTATTTAAGTTTTTGCTTAGACATCATATGAAAATTAGAATAAATTTAAGCTTGTTTAGAGTATTTTTCTTACCATATTGTTTCATACCCTTGTTTCTGTAGATCCTGTAAACAAGTTCAGCAACTCAACAAATCTGTTTGGAATGTGAATTCAATGATTGATTCAAGCACAATGTTGGAAAGTGCACATGCTCAACCTTTAATGGTACATGTTCCAACTAGAATTTGTGTTTTGTTGTATTTCATGTTTTGACTAGTAAACATGGCAATATTAATGGTAATGGTTATAAACACTGAATGCAATCTTTTTCTTTTCTTTTTTTTCCCCTCTTATTTTCATTATAATAGAGGGTTACGAGTGGGTGGGTAATTTAATCTTTTGAAGAAATCATTTGATTTGATGATTATCATGGTCATTGAAATGAGATTTCTTTTGCATTATTTCATGCTTGAGAGGTAACAAAAATTTGTGAAGTAAAACGCATGTTTGGAATTGTTGATTACCTTGGTCATTGGCATGAAGCTTTCCTTCAAAGTTAGGTACAAAATCATTACCGTTAGCGTCATATTTAATCGGACACATAAACTTGCCATTAATATTTTTATGTTTTTATTAGATCTTGAAGTGCTACATGCAAAGTATATTCAGAGAGGCTGCCTCATAGTTTCATGTTACATGATGAGGATATGGGCTCAATTTTTTTTCTCTTTCGGGTGGATTGGGTAACTTTTTTTTTTCTTAGGGGGTATTTGGTAAATGGCTTTTAGGTTTTTTTTTTCTGTTGGATTTTGGGTTTTGGGTATAGGTTGATTAAAAAGCCAAAAAACTTGCTTGTTAAATAGCTTTTTAGCCAACTAGCTTTTCAGCCAAAATGAAAAAGCTAACTGTATAGACTTTTTTTCATTCACTTTTGGCTTGTTGCCTTACTTTTTATATACTACAAATAATCAACACATTATTTTATCAAATATCCCCTTAAAGACAGCTAGCTTAAAAACCAACTAAACAACCAACACTTTCAGCTTGTTAAACAAGCCAACAACCATTTGCCAAATACTCCCTTAATAAGCATATATATTTAGTATGGTGGTGAGGATGTGGTAAAAAGTAGAACACTTGGTTTCCTGGTAGAAAATGGTTGGAAATGGTCAAACTGGCCCCTTAAGCCCTAGCATGTCTGTCTTACTCATGCTGGCATTTGCAGCATTGCTCATTGTTGAAGTTCTGAATATTTGATTTACATTAGATGTTGGCTTGTTCTTTGTAAATTCAAGTGATAGTATACTATGGTATTAGATATTTATGTTTTTACTTTTGCTACTTTTCCTTCATGTAGCCAAGTATGTATGATAGAAATCTCCCAAGTTCTGCTCCCAGCTTTTTATATACCACTAGCAAAGCTGATGCTAGGAAGAATGAGAACCTCTTTGATGGATGGGACTTGGTTGAGCATCCAAAATTGCCGCCACCATCTGAAACCGAGGATATTGAACACTGGACGCGAGCCATGTTTACGGATGCCACAAAAAAGTAATTGATGCTATCTTCCAGCAAGTTTCTCTTCAACAACAGGATCTCAGATGATGCTCAAGTTTGTAAATGGTAAGCTGTTGTCTTGCTCCTTTTTTTCAAAAAAAATCAAAATTAAGTTGTATTATCTCCCGAGTATTCCTTGAGATAGTTTCTAATATCCATTTTATCCTAAATGTCTTATTGTTACTTTGTTCTGAATCCAATTATGACTTCAGAATACCAAGCAAGCCTCTATATCAAAGAAGTTTTGTAATGACTTATCATTTATGACCATTACACATTTCATTAGAATCTTATGCTAGTTTATGGATTTTGTTCCTTTCTGGTAATGAAGTTTTCTGATAATACATTTCCAGCATTTCTGATTTGATTTGCTTTCCTGCCTACCATACAAAATTACTCTTCTAATTTCCTGAAGAGTTTTAGTTCCTGTGGCTGGTTATCTAAAGCTTAGGTTCCATTCAGATAAAAACATGATGTATAAATTTTTATCTCGATACAATCTGGCCTTCATTTCATCTGGACATCGTCACAACCGTTGGGTGGTTAGTGTGTACTATTCATGCCAATACTGCCTGTTTGTTATTTCTATGTAACCTGACCTTCATTTCATCTGGACATCGTCACTAGACCTGTGCAATGGGCCGGATAAGGGCGGGGTCGGGCTCTAGTAGAAACGGGTTTAAACGGGCCGGGTCCATTGAGCCCAATCCGACCCGACCCGCTTATCAAATTTCTTCAAATTTTAAGGACGTATCGGATTCTCCGACCTTATGCACGATTAAAAATTAATAAGCAAATATGGTAATTGAAGAATAATATACTCTTCTAGTTACTGTTTTTCTTTTCGGGCCTTTTAATAAGAACATACTCTTGTAGTACATGATAAAGAATTGGAATAGGAGTAGCGAAGACCTTAAACATAACATACTAAAAGGTCTGGAAAGAAAAACAGTAATTGTAGTATCACAAGTTGGAAGAGTATATTTAAGAAAAACAAGAATAACAAACTAAACAAAATTAGCCAGTACTAGGGAATAAACCAAACAGTACAATATGAATATTTAAACTACCCTAGATAATAAGAATATGATGCAGAGTCTACAAAAGCTCGTTTAGCATTGCAGACTATTCTTCAAAAAATGATTCAGAATATGATTCACGAAAAATAAGAATAAGATTTAGAACCAAACAAACTAATAATATGAAGGCCCATTTAGGACCCGTCAAAAACCCGTTTTTAGCCCGCGCCATATATAGTAAAAATTGACCCTTCAAAAATCCGGTCCACGTAATAAAGGGTCGGGCTCGGAGGCCCGATGGGCCCCCGGCCCATTGCACACCCCTAATTCGTCGCTACCTTTGGGTGGTTAGTGGTTATGTGACAAATTTTTTGTTTATACATGAAGTGAATAATAGTTGGGGTAGCTCCTTTTTATCACCTTTCTTTTCTGTAATCTTCTAGCACTACTTACATTCTAGCTTTCCCTTTTGTACCATTCATGCCAAATTCTCCTTGTTTGTAAACTTAGGAAGTCCTCCGCTACCACTATATATCCTACAGTCTTCGCCATGACAAATTAGGTATTTAAGTTGCATATTGTAACTTCAACTGTTATAACAAATGGTTATGCTAATTACCTTGGATAATTGTCGGACAAAATTGTGAAAGTCTACTTTACTATAAAGGTTAAAGATCTTTTGTGTTTTCAATCTATCATATGTGGTTGTGGTGTGTAAATTGCAACCACATGTTTCTCAGTGCTTCAACTACAATTGAAGCACTCAATAATTTGGCTCTCTGTTTTATAGTAGCACATCTACACTTCATCTTGTATTTTCCTGGTTATTTTCATGTTTAAAAATGAAATACGAATGAGAAGGATTTTCTTGAATTAATGTTTGGATAGGGGCCTTTAGACTTTTATATTTGAGATATCAGTTGGACAGTGCTGGGCTAGGCCGAAAATCTCCTTATGTTTTTGGAATTTCACTGTAAGAAAACCTTCCGAATATTTATTTTAAGGATGAAATAGTCTCTTATGTTGAGGTTTACCTTTTAAGAGTGTAGGAAGGTGATATTTGCTGCAACTGGTGGCTTGTGAAGGTGATATAGAGGCAAAAACTTCATTACGGGGATAATTGTCCCTTGAGCTTATGGGGTATAAGACCATGATTTGCTCACTAGTTTGAGAATATTTTCTTTTTTGTTTTGTATATGAACAATCCGATAGCTCGAGTCCCTCAGAATTTTGGAATGTAGGCATCCTAATGTGGGATGATACCGTTAAGTCACTCCATTAGCATTTCTTCCTTCTTTTTCCTTTCATTCCTCCATTCTGTCATTATCCTCTCATTGCTTTCCTATGAATTCTCTTATTCCAACACAAAATAGGCTGCGAATGTAAAAAAGCCTAGTCTCTAAATAATGCCTGTGCTGCATGCTGGTGCGGAACAAGACAATATTTCAGATACCTATCAGCAGTGTTTTTACTGATCGACACAGGATCACTTTAACCTTTTGGACTAACTTTAGAGGTTCCGATTTTCATGAATATTTGTTGGTTCTATTTGGACAATATATAGTTCTTATTTATATATTTTTTCCACAAGCAAGTTCTCTATTGAAGCTACAGAACTAATTTTCAGATGTTGTGTTTAACATGCAGGTAAAAATGATGGGTTCAAGTGGCAATCGCATGGATTTGATTTCACCCCGTTATTGACTGTAAATATGCATTTCCGGTTCATCTAACCCATGTACATGCTGAATTATATTTACTGTAAATATGCATTTTCCGGTTTAATTTATACTATCCAAATTATTTATTTTTGTTTATTCATATTCTTTATCATTGGAAACTATATCACAAATACATGCTTATAATGAAAGCTTTACTCAGTCAGTTAGGTGTTTTTCGAGTACTTACTAATCACAATATGCAATTATCGAGTAAATTCATACTTCATTAGAATGATCCATTGTTTGACAAAGTTACAATTAAGAAAATTGATATAGAATTCTTTTTAAATTATTGTTTTAACAATAATTATAGATTTGCAATTTGGGTTATGTACCATTCTGAAATTGGAAGTTACTGTGATCCACAGAGAATATAATTTTTCAAAGTCCCAGGGATAAAAGACATTAGTCTAACACTAATTACTTATTGAGGTAAAGAATGAATCGTTGATTCATTATTATATGAACACTTTATAGATTTGTTATTTGGTTATTCACAAATCAAATTGAAATTATAAAAAATTTCAGTCTAACAAAACTCACTTGACCACATTTCATAAATTTATGTATGAGTGGTTTCCAAAAACACGTGTAGTAAAGGGAAAAAGAGGTACGCAAAATATACCAAGTAAGAATCATAATTTTTTTTATTTTTAATCATAATATACACGCTTATAAAGAAAATTGAGTTTTAATTTAGTTGGAGCAAATACCACTCTTTTCGGATAAGGTCTTAAATTCGATTATTACCTAGTCTTTTATTTCCATTACGGTACCATGTATTCACAATTCACAAAGAGATACTTTGAATATATTACATAAAAATAATTTGAATATATTCGAGTATATTACACTTGTGAGCTTTAAAAACACCACATATACCTTGGCAGATCAGCGTTCCACGGTGCATAAAATAATTTCCATAGCTTGCTGTAGATAAACTTCAGCAGATATGGACTTATTGTGATCGTCTTCAAGTAGGTCGAGGGAAGGGCACAATTAGGCACCATAATCCAGCTTCCAGCTCCAAGGAGTTTGTTCCCGGTCGGAGAATATTAAACAAGAGACACATTCCGTAGATAGAACTTGTGAATAAGCTTCATCCATGTCGGAAACTTACAACCGCCTGCATATATATGATTCGTAACGTTTGCATATACACATAAGTACAATGTGATTAGGCATTAGCCTTATTTTCCTTTCCAGTCGGCTTTGGTTTTGATAGCGCCACTAGAACTGGAGATGATTATAATTTATAACTGTACTGCGGAGGAATGTACAAATATACAATCATATAACCTGTTATGTAGAAGATTGATGATCGTGCATTTTTGCCATCTGATAACATATTTACGAGTTGTAACCAAGTTCTTTGCGCATAATCAGTATTCAGTACTATCAGTTGTCGCGTCCAGGGAGCTCAGACCGTAGTGACAATTCAATTTCCTCAAGAGACCGCCCCTTAGTTTCGATTATGAATGAATAGCAAAATATTGCTGATACCAACGACACTCCACCAAAACCCATATAGATTGGACCAACACCGAAATTTTTTATTAACTCGAGGAAAAACAGACCCACCAGGAAGTTACAGACCTGAGATGCATCACATAAGCAAGTACAGTTAATACACAGACAGAAGTTATCACCTTAGGCTTAAATTTATATTTTCACCAATTATTCCAAAACGGGCTTCCGTACAACACTATTTTTTCCGTTATGAGGGGGATGTAAGTTGTGACCATGTCCGGATTGATGAATAGGCGACAATAACAAGAACTTCCCAAAAACAAACAGACAAGAGAAATCAATTATTATCAGTAAATTATCTTTGATGCTAAATAAAGGCATCTCGTTCTGATTTTAAAAGCGAATTCAATCGCGATTAAGAATATTACGATCACAGTCTCTAATATCGGTCTTAGAATTATCCAGAGAAATCAATTTTGATTAAGAAGATTTGCATCACATAAAATGCACTACTTTTTATTGCTCTAACAATTTTTTTTACTTTGAAAAATTGTCCGACATACCCAATGCACCGAGAAACTGAAACTCATAATTTTTCCTCGCATCCTACTGCTGCTGAGTTCTGGAATAATAATGCCAGTTACTGGGCCAGCTCCAACTGCAAACGAGTATATGTACCTAAAACATGGAGAAGAATAAGTTCAGTGCATTTCTTTCTGAAACATAAATGTATGAAATTGAAGGAGAAATATACAATAAATACAATCAAATCAGGTTATGCACAATATGGTATTGATTTCCACATCAATTCAATATAGCGCCCGACAAAATCCATTAGTCCAAAATATGAGGCAACAAAAATTAGCCAAAGCTTGTGACATGGATCAGGACGGTCATGACATGATCAAGATAAGAGGGTAGGTCATTGGTGTTGTAGAGGAGAACAGGCAAATATTGGGCTCAAGGTAAGCATATTATTTACAAGAGGAAAAATTGTGTTATTCAAAATCCACAAGACTGGCTTGAACGCCTTTCCTCCCATGATAGTGGTTTGATTTTTACCACTTACAGGACAGATAATTACCCGCCTCGATTCTCTAGCCTTACCCCCAAATCAAAAAAGTAACCAACAGGGTTGAACTGAAACATCTTGCATGATCAGTAGGCTAGCGGGAAAACGTGAGCAACAAAAATAGCGGTTTAAGAAATATACATGAAAATAAATCCAGCACCTCAAACTCAGGAGTCCCTATGCAAATTACATACCTCAGCCTATCTTCAATATATTTAGGAATGTTCTTTTTGCACCCTCTTGTATAATGTAGAGGATGCATAGCATGTTAGGAGCAGGCAGATAATCTCTCATAGAATGAGAAAATACCAGCCAAAGTGCATGGATATAGCTATACAAGATTACAAGTAGACATTCATATGTATTCCACGATAATTACTAATTTTGAAGGTATTAGGTAGGTTAGTCAAAACGGTCGGATTAAGTTTAGGTTAAGTCATTGTTAGCTTGGGTCGTTTATCATTTTGATCAAATTGGGTCGACTCAACAGGTTAAGAGTTTTTTTTTTTAAAAAAAAATTATCACTTTTTTGTTTTGTAAAAAATTTTCTCATATAAAACAACCAATAAACTACTTTTAAGCCTTCAACAAAAAAAAAATGTGAACTCAAAATACAAAATTTGACTAGAAATAAAGCGGTTACCAACAAAAAAAAGGATGTCATGGAACTGAAAATTGGAAAAACGGATCAAAACAATCGAATTTGGGGTACTGTTGAGTTTGACCCAATTTTCTTAAAGTTTTTTAGGTTGGTCCTTTTTAAGTTACTAGACGAAATTTTCGGCTGATAATCACTGTTTTTTGGTCGTGTTTCGTACGAATATCGGATTGGATAAAAATGGAGGTCTCAGGTCATAATTGATGACGGAAAATTAATTTGTAACCTAGACCAAGTGGACTTGTGACTTGTAAGTGAATGTTAATGTATTTATAATAAACATATTTAGTAGTCAGTACAGTGGATTGACTCGACGGCAACCATCCTAAAGCCGCCAGCCAAAGCCTAACCCAGTGTGCAATTTATGTTGGGTTACACAGGGTCAAAGCCAATCCAGTTATAGGTTTCTAACTCAGCCCAGGTGGTCGCCTTTCCTGGGCTCTATTCGGCACCAAACCATGCCATACCCACTGTCACTCAACCGACTTGGCCCAACCACCGCCACTATTCGAGATAAGATGATGAAACAAAAAAAGAAACACTTGCTTGGGGTGATGTTTGCCAACAATATTCACATGATATATTAGCATAATACATATACATTCGAATTACCATTGATTAAATTTATTACCTTGTACCAAACAGGTAATTGCGGGTTATACAAAGTCAAGCAAATAGTTAAAGAATACAACTCAACAAAAGCCATCTTAATTAGAAGAGTTGTTTGGGCTAAGCTACCGTAAAATTAGCTGGATTGTCAACAGCTACCTTAAAAGCAAAAAAAACCAAAAACTACCTTAAAAAGGGCCCTTATGTAGTTATGTTTCAATGAGCTCCTAAAGGGAAAAGCAGTCAAAATCTGCCTTGAAATGAAAAAAGTTGTCAACAACTATCTTGAAAAAAAAGGTTGTCAAAAGTATCAAAATAGTCCATTTTAACTCTTTGAAGTTTATACACTACTTTGTAGTCCTTATCCTCCTTAAAAGAAAAAGAAAGGCGGAATTGGTTGTTATTAGTTATTACTCATTTTTGCTGTTATGGTAGTTATTCACAAATCACAACCCATTACTAATGTGGTCCATTACGTCAGTTTTTGCTACCTAATTTTTCATTTAAGATAGTTGTTATTAGTGATCTTTTTCCGGTAATTGTTGACAACCCAAATGGTCTTTTGCTCTTCTAAGGTGGTTTTTGACCGCCTTTTTTAAGGTAGTGGTAGACAGCGTCAGCTACTTGTAAAGTATTGTTTGACAACCAGAAAAAAAAAACAATATCATAAGGTTTCAAATTCGAGGGAATTAGAAGCATACCCCAATGTACCCAGTACAGACAAGTTGTGACTGACATCCTCATCTGGGAAGCTGATAGCAGACACAATAAGAAACATTGAAACAGCCTGTGAAGCATTCAAGACTCAGATAAATGCATCATTTTCGAAACCCATGGATGATAAGAGGATATTAAAACCTTCAAGGATACAAGAATTGGAGACAGAGAATGATTTTCGGTATCCTCCCTACTCGAGTATCCTTTTATCCTTGGGAAATCTTATCAACTTCTTATTTGAGGGTTGAGACACTTGTAAAAATCATTTTTTTCAGTACTTACCATTCCAATATAACTTCCAATGAGAAGTTTTCTCCTTCCTTGCTTATCTATCAAGTATAATGCAGAAAGAGCACCTGAAGTTCACACAAATAGTACCATTCAGCGACAAGAAAAAAGGAAAAAGTTGACTGTAAGCGAATCATAGGAAGCAAATCAAGGACAATCAATTTTTTTCAGCTAAAAAGTGATAAGATTTAGCGACTAGGATCAGTTTGCGTATGAATGGTAATTTATTTAAGAAAATATAACGATTTTGCATCATTACATAATATGTCCATTCAGCTGCAAATACATTGAAGCAAAAGAGCAGATAATATAAGCTCCTGAACCTGCAAAGTTGGTGAGCCCAACATATAGGCTTGCTAAAGCAGCACTTGAAAGCCCAAAATCTTGGAAGGTCAAAGATGAAAAGTAAAGAACCCCATTAATCCCAGCAAATTGTTGAAGTAGGAAAAGTGCCCCTCCTATAAGTGCAACTGCAGTAATTAACAATGACGCATCAGTACAGGTACCACGAAATCATTTCATAATTGCGGAGATATTTGTTTCACATTAGCAAAACACATGCTAAAACCCAAGAAATAGCCCCCGACGAAACTTTCTAACAAGGGTTTACCTTTTGAATGCTAAGTACATCTTATAATACACCAAAAATACAAGAACTGTTATTGCTAACAATTATACCAACTTTTAAATAAACACTAACACGACCTTTATAGTTAGGCTCCTCAAAAAGTTCTGACCAGGTCGTGTTGATATCTCCCTCATCTTCATTGAATACTGACAGGAACTCTTCTATAGCACTATCAACTTCTGTGGGGCCCCAAAGGCTACGAATAATGGATTTAGCATCATCAAGTCTCCCCATCTGCATTCAACAGATACAGGATCATATATAATCTAAAACACGTAGTGTCTTTGATTAAGGCTTTGGCATTGTTGTTGTGTCTCTGATCATAATATAATCTTTTTACCGAGTAAAATTTTCTTTTTTAATCAAGCAACAAGAGAAGTATCTTGAAATGAAAGACATACTTTACATAACCAACGAGGACTCTCTGCGGCAAACTGCATTCCAATTGTAAGAATAAACCCAGGGACACTCGCAATGTATAGCATTGTCCTCCACCTAAAATGACATTTGCAGGGTTAATGAAATAAGAGCTTTAGCAATCAGAGGGCTTATAGACTAAGTTTTTGATTCCATATCGAAGTTCACAAAGGCAAAGGTATTTTCCTTCATACCCGGATACACAAATATAAAAAAAGATCTAAGGTAAAGCTTGAAAAAGTTGATCAAGTCATTAGTAATCTATCTACAGTTCATCATATCAAGAAAGGGGTAATGATACAATCATTGAAATCCCAGACAGGTGTGAGATTTATTATTATTGGCTCCATCACTAGATATACACTATAGAGTCAAGACATCTCATTGTAGCTACAAATCATGTGGTAACATCAACAAGTGACTAATGCTTACAACATGTTGGATCTTCACTTAAAAAACGTGTGTAATCGACAACTACCACAACATTACACCGCCCCAATGATACTATAGTGGCTCACACTTAGGAGGTAAGGGAGAGTTGAAATGTACGCAACCTGTAACACCTTCGGTTCCACCGGTACTCAAGACATATGTTAGGAGAAATAAGGGGGACGGGAAAAATAATTAGAATGTATAGAAATATGTGGGACGGGAAAATAATTAGAATGTATTAATAAACTCTCGGGGGTTTATTTCTTTTATTTTTTAGAATGGCTTAGTTGGCATTAGGCTTTATTAATTGTAGCCGTTAGCCTTTATATTTTGTGATGGGTGGCATTACATGATAGTATATATAAGACCACCTTGTAATCATTTGGCTTTTATCCAAGAATTGAATAAGAAGAAATAAGGAGGGAGTTTCACAAGCTCGAAATTTGTGAGGGAGTTGCAAGCACTCGAAGCTTTGCCATTTACTTTGTTCTTTCTTTATCAATACTTGGAAAATACATTCTGTTTTGTAGTGTTAACAAAATCTAAAGAGTAGGGGCTGTCACACAACCTTACTCTTGAGACAACAAAGAGGCTGCATTTAATTGACGCCTGATTCCAAGCACCATTTGCTGCTTCCCATAAATAAGAAGTGCATATAGTACACCTAAATTGGATAGTCAGCTGTCAGCCTAAAAACTCAAACCGAAGCACGTGAATTGACAAGGGCAAGTGGTACACTTAGAAGTGAATTGCAAACCTGTACTTATTTTGAAACAGGGAATGAGGTAACACACTAACACTGCAACTGAATGATTTATAGTGTAATTGTAAATGCCCAAAAATTGATCATCAGCTAGCTTGATGTAAGAAATAGTGCTCTAGGTCCATAGTGGGCATATCCATACACCTTTGACAATCTATCCCTTCACAGTCAGAATGCCTAATCTCCATCAACTTAGCAAAATATGCAAATCTAACACTGCAACAGAACGATTTATAGTAAAAATGCCTCAATATTGATCATCAGCTAGCTTGATATGAGAAACAGTGCTATAGGTCCGTAGTGGCCTATTCATACACCTTCGACAATCTATCCCCTCACAGTTACTTTGTCTATAGTAATTGATTATGGTTGTCATCGCGATATCATAAACGTGACACCTTACGCTATTACGACACGTTTTGTGTACATCGCTATGTGAGTTTTTGACTTTAAAAAAATCATTTTTATCATAGTAATTCAAGTTCTTGACCTGATATTTAAATTAAAAGGCCTTTTAAAACCTAATACACTTTTTAAAAAGATAGCTTTGGATAATATGTTGGAATAACACCATATAATGGTTATTACTCCATGATTTTAAATCACATTCACAGGTACGTACCAGGGTTTTGTGGTTCGATAAGTTATAAAATGTCCGATATGTTACGCAACCTTTTTTTCCATGGTTACGTGTCATTGGCCTCATAGCAAATTGCAATAACATTATTTTATTCTATGGTATGAGCCCGAATACATACCTTCAGAGTTTAGAACCACCTTCCATCACTTCTCTAACATAAAAACACATGAAAAATTCTATATGGTTACCCTCAACTCTCGACTTTTCTACAATTTTAAATCCACGAGACCTTTTATGCCAAAAAACTTTGGCCTGTCTAAATAATGGTGAAACTATGATAATAGCCTCTTTACTTTGATAGATATTAGAGATTGAAGCATCAATTCAAGTCATCTTTTGCCAAACAATGTTAAGTTCTACCAACTCGAGATTAACAACGCTCAAATTAAAAATTCTTAACGATCAACTAATATATGTGGTCAAATAAGGTCACTTCAACTATTACTATAGCTTAAGTTTACTAGGTGAATTATAAAAATTGTTTGCCATGTCGAAAAGTCAAAAGTTGATTATTAAAAGGCAAAGTGTATCATCTATATATTCTCAAATTGGAAAAGTGAAACTCAACCAAACAAAGCATCTTAACCAAAAATTATATGCTCTACAAAATCATAGCTTAAAAAGAACTTTTGATTTAGTTATTTAGATATACAACTCTTTTAAACATCATGTGCATACATGCAAACATTCATATAAACATATATACAAATGTCTTTGTAAATATGTTTGTATGAGCATCATATATGTATACTTGTCCCCAAAAAATGGATTGTTTTTTTCTCAACCATTGATTATACTAAGACAAAGGTGTTCAGTTCTAACAAAAGTAAACTATTATAGCAACAAAAGAGTACAAAAAAGAATAAAGAAGACACAATAATATTAAAATCAAAGGAAACTATACAACAACATTCCATCGCCTCAACGCCTTGAGATGGCTCCCATGTAAGTGTGACGAATGATTAACAACCTTCATTTTGTAGTTTTTTTTGCAGTTTTCAAAAAATAAACTAACATTATCCTTACTCAATTTATAAGATGATTCAAAAGCTACATTAAATTAAGGCTAATCCAAATAACTCAAGACCCTTAATTTCATGAGCATATTCAATGTCTTTGACTCTCCCACCACAATCAGTACTTTTCGTTACTATATGTTTTTTTAAAAGTAACATCTTCAGCTCACATCAAAGGAATGTTTATACTCTTTTTAAAAGAACTTTTCAAGGTGAATAGGTCAAGTCATTATGAAAATGAATCAACAACAGCATTCCATTACTCCCGATGCCAAGCAGTTGTTGCATAGGCGAGACTTAGAGATGTCGGATGTATGCAAGATAACCTTGTATAACAAAGAGATTATTTTCGATTGAACAAATATTGTGGAAGTCATTTGCCACTTCACATAAATAAGAACTGCAAATGATTTAGAACTATTTACTATAATCAAACATTATAATTTTTTGGCATCAAGTCAATATTATCTTTCTCACTATTACCATAACATTAAATATCCTACTCCTTGCATTCCAAATTCATGTGCATCTTCACTACAGCAAGAAGATGGTGGGGAAATGAAGAGACAAGATACAAAGAACATGTGAGGACAAGGGAAGAGAGATTTGAAGATATTAAGGGTCCATATAAGGAAAAAGGATACATCAATTTGAAACATACTTTAGAGGAGTAAATCAACAAACAATGTTATCAAAATATTCCATAATTTGCATGATAACGGAATCAAAATAATTGTGTTACATCTCGGAGAGAGAAATAAAAGAACTAAACAGAAAGCAAGAGGAACAATCTCTAATTTACAATTCCACACAATTCCGTCACGCATGACATAGCATGAGACTTAAGCAAGATTCTACATCTGGTAGGATTCTAAAGCAAAAAATCCATAATGGGGTACTATAAAAATGAAATGACAAGCAAAGGTGAGAAAATCAACTTAAAACCAAACATTCTTCAATGAGATTTATACACTGAAACTGTTACTTTTTGAGAAAACCTTACCAATGCGGATCATTTTCTGCTGGAATCGCTATAAATAAAGAAGCTATAATCCCAAGACAAGTGCCAATTTGACACAAAGATCCCAGAGATCCCCTATATTTCGTCGGAGCAACCTAGAAAACAGAAAACTAATAAGTAGTAATTTAATAGGTTGACTAGACAAGTTTGATGTCAGAAATTTTCGCTATTTAATTTCTAACTAATTTTCTAACTCAAATCGGTTTTTATTTGAAACTTTTGAGAAAAAAGAAAAGTAATTGCATATGATCACTCAAACATATTTCAGGAAATTTATGTCATGAAATAAATAGCTATCAAATGAAAAAATAATTTAGTAACACTAGATAAAATAATTTAGAAACAACAAATTACAAAGATTATGGTTTTAGGACACTACCAATGGATTCCAAAGCTACTGTAACATGTACAATCATTAAAGAACAAAGATATTACACTGTAAACGGAAGGAATGAAAAAATTGGAAACTTACAAAAAAAGGAAAAGAGCAAAGTTCACATGAAAAAAGTGGCAGTGATGATTTGGCCTTAAAAACTGAAGGATAAATGAATTAAGTTGTACCTCTGATATGTAAATTGGAACAAGAACTGTGTTCACCCCAATACCAAGACCAACGAGAAATCTTCCCCAAAGTACTTGATCAACAGAGTGCGCCTGTGCACTGTCCAGTAAAAAAAGAGACAGCTTAAAAGTAAACAATTATCCAAGAAGCACCAGAAATCTACTTCAAATTTCCTATTTCAACATCTGTTCATTAAAAAATTACCTCAAAATAGCACCGATAATCAATGGCACAGTGTCAATCTGAAGTGTGCGTCGACAGCCAAATTTGTCAACCAAAAAGCCAGAAGCAAGGCTTCCAATAAAGGCACCAGCAATAAATATACTCACTACTAGACCTTCTACAATAGAGTTTCCCTCAAAACCAAGTTCTCGTGCCACTGACACAATAGGACCATTCATGACTCTGCAAAAAGGCATAATACAATCACTTCCCACTCATCATGACAATCAAGATCATGGCATAAAGAAAGTGAACATATATGTGAAGCTCCATTAATGAAGGAAAATTTTGCTACAACTGAAGGAAAATACTATTATTGAAAAAAGCATATATTGAAAGCCAGTGGTCCGCCAAAAGCAAGGAAATAAACTTCTCTCGTTACTTCTTCTTAAATTTTGAATGACCAAGGCATCTATAGATACATGTTACTTGTTTTTTCTTGTTGGTAAGCATGTAAAAGTAGACATGTCGATTCGTTTTCGGTCATGTATCAAGTCAAGTAGTTTCTAGGTTATGTGTGTGCTTCCTGCTTAGTGCTTAATCAACATATCAATCAGATAAAGTTTCATGTAATTTTGGAGTCAAATCGAGTATTAAAAAGCTCCATGTGCTAAGCTTCTTGTCAAAAATCAAACAAGAAGGAAAAAATACTATATAAGATAGTTATTAAAACATAAAAGGAGGGGGAGGAAGACTGAAGATGACCTAAAAGGAGTGAAAAGGATATAAAAGATTTAGAGCTTGTGACTCAATGGATAAAGCATCTGCATGTGGAGCAGAAGGTTTGGGATTCGACCCCTACTGAGCGCAAGTATCAATTGTGGGGGGTTTCTTGACTGCGCGCATCTCTCTTTACTCCCTCCTTGCGGGAACGGGTATGATTTGTCTGCATCTTTCAGGAAAACAAAACCCCCACCGGACCCTACTTTGTGCGGGATACTGAAAGTGTCTTTTACCTTTACCTTTTTAGACTTACAGTTGAATTGGTAGAAAATCGAAATGAATGGACTAATCACTGAAATTGATCTATTGGTTACTATAGCTTACAATCTCTTGGAATTAATACTTTGGCATCGTTTTTGTCGTTGAAGATAGTTCGATCATATGTTTAACTACTGTTAGTCATGAAAAAATAGGCACTGTTGAACTTGTCAAGCATGTGACATGTGAAACACAAAATGATACTTCAGTATGAAGGGAAAACCACCTTTGGCTCGAATCAGTATTATGACTAGTAGGAGAATAAGGAGGAAAATTCCATGCCCCCCCCCCCCCTCAACATTCTGCCACCTAACATTTTCAGCAGCTTCTTACAGCTAGAGAAAGGGACCAAATCATTCTCTAGGGACCACAAATTTGACCTTTCCTGACAAGAGTAGTGTTTCCACGCAACAACCAAGCATCAACTATCAACCATACCTCAAGGGTTTTATTTCTAATCCGCAACCGATAAATGCAATAATTAACATTCACCGTGCAATGTACATAACATTGGACAAACCCCACAAATTTCAAACTTGCAAAGGGAAAATCTAATAATACCTTTTAGCACAAAAACCCCATATTTCTATACTACTAATTATTATCAAAATATGATCTAAAGAAATCAAATTGTAGTAAAAATAAAGGCTGTTTCAGTCTATTTAGCCCCAGACTCAAACATTACTTGATCACTTATCATTAAAAAGAAACACATATTCCAAAACTTACCCAATGTGATAACCAAAGAGAAAATTAGCCATGGATGCTGTCAATACATGAGGAAAAACAGGCAACCATCCTAAATCAATCCCTCCTGGATTATCATCTCTATCTTTCAACAAATCTTCTGTTTTATTATCTACATGCATTTCACAATCAAAAATCAGCAAATGAAAGTTCAAACCCTCCATCTATTTTCTTTTCATTTTCTTTGGCAACTATTGGGGCTTTAACCCTTTACATAAATCCATCTTTCATTCAAAAAAGCAATGAACTTTAGAAACTACAGCAAGAATAAACAATACCCATAAAGCATAATTGATGATTAGTTAATTAAAACACACAAAAATAACAAAATTTGCAAAAAAGAACTATTATAGTCACAAATCTCAAACCTGAGTATTGGTGGTGCTTGTTTTCAGAGGCATGAACAGAAAACTGTTTGTGGGGTTTGCAATGAAGGAAACACATAGAATGATGGAGAGAAACATACATGAATTTGGTGGAGACAGAAGCAGGAAATGAGGGTAATGAAACAAAGGGGCGATAAAAAGCTGTAGCAGTATGTATTGCCTCCATTTTAGTGTAGACTGTAGAGACTTGAGAGCTATGGAAATTCAGGAATATGAATACTTTCCAGTAATTGGTAGTTGATCGTGCTAGAATCTAGAACATCTCTCCATTTTCCGTTCTATAATATACTTGCTAGATTATTTTACTTTGAGTCGAGAAATCATTTAATTTACTACCTTCTTCCCATTTTAGTTGTACTATTGGATTTTAGCACAATATTTAAGGGTTGTCAAATCAATATGGTAAAAGTAGGGATGATGTATGATTGATGGTCATATGTGGGGTAGAAATAAAAAAAATTATTATAAATAGATAGTGGTTGTGACTTGTGGGTATATTAAATAATTAATGGAATGATGTATGATTGATGGTGATATGTGGTAGGAATAAAGTGAGGATAAAGTAAGTAGATTATTTTTGCCAAAAATAGTAATGTTGCAAGTAATATGAAACTTCCAAAAATGGCAAGTGTTGCAAGTAAAATGGAACGGGAGAAGTACTCAATTACAAGTATTATGGAACGGAGGAAGTACTAGCTAGATTATTTTACTTTGAGTCTCGAAATCATTTAATATAAGAATTTGTGATTTTTTTAGTTGACATGAGTATTTTTATCATTGAACATGTGTGAAATAAATCAACAACTAAAATTGAGCTAGATTTTATTCGAAAATTTATAGTTATTTAGGTTTTATGATTCATTTTATATGTCTTTGGTCATTTTATTATTTTAAATTTTTATCATTGATTGTTTTGTGGTATTTTTTGTCTTTTTATGTCTTGTTTGCCATTCCTCTGCAAGTCATTCACAAGTCGAGAGATTCTTTAATTACACCTTCCTTTTATGGGTATGATTTTGTTGTCTTTCTTCCAATATAATAATTAATTCTTCATTTCACGATCACAAACAGTCATAAACTTGCAAAACAATAAGAATGCAAGAAAACTAGAGAGAAAACACTCAAAATATAAGAAAATTATAGTGATTTCAACTCCATCCTATAAAATCATTTAATTTGAATTAATTAGCAACGATATTGTAGAGTCGAGATGAAAATCAATATGTGCACATAAGATAATATCATACAAGACAATTTATCTAATTTGACATTTAATAATGATAATCACATTCCAATTGCTAATTATAGGGAACGAAAACGAGAACGAGAATAACTACTACCTTATACCATCCAAAATAAAACTAACAATATATTGGGTGTAAGGAAATGAGTAAAGAAAGAAAAGGAAAATAAAAAATCTCATTTTCCTCATTTAGATACCAAAAGAAAGGGAAGAAAAATAAAAGCGAGAAAATTGGAGAAAGTCTTTGTATTATATCAATTCTTCGAACTTATTACATTTGAAAGATTAAAAACAAGATTCAATAATCTCTGTCTTTATTGTTTCATTTTTCTTTCATTTCCTTTTTAAAACCTATCTATACACATAAAAGTGATGACATTACTTGTTTCTAAGAGTTTGCGGCCTGAAATTCATCATCATCATCAACCCAAAATTCGTTTGTAAACAGAATTTTAAATCTGGGTGAGGGAAGAAGGCAGACACACCATACCCGTCCTCCCTTCAACAAAAGATTAGAAGAGTGCAATTAATTTTACCAAAAAAAGAAAAGAGCTCTGCATAATTTGCGGCCCGAAATTATTTTAATCAAATGAGACAAATTCTAGAGGACGAATTAAAATATTCCTCATCGATCAATTTTGTTCTATCCTAATTCCTAACACAGCATTGGAAAATGTGGGGCGAGAAAGTATGGACGTATAATGGATTGGAAGACAGACGCAAAATTAGTCATACCGTCATACGCCTATATAAGGTGTACAAAATGGCAAAAAGCGTATCCTGTACGAAAACTTTACAGATTTTGCTAGCAACTGACAAAGAGGAGGAGACAGAAAAGAGAGTTGGAGGGTTGAGTGAGCTTTTTACAGCAAGGTAAGCATGGCGTCTTCGTCAAGCGACCTACGGACTCCTCCGGTTTCTGTCGAGCACACTAAAGGCGTTAATGGCCTCGAAAAAGTCATTCTTCGCGTTCCTCGTGGATTCTCTGCTGAGGTTTATTTCTCTCTTTTTTGTACTTCTTCACGCGAATTTGCTGCATTGATATTGATTTTAGCGTTTTTGAGGTTCTTATCATTCTTCTGATCGGTTAAATTTTTTTTCCGTGATTGTGTTACGCTTTTACATTTTTAAAAAATTTGGTTGTTGCGATGATCTGCTTAGTTTTTAAGGTTTCTTGATGCTACGTTAATTTTTTTAGCGGCATTTGAATAATAGTCAGATCTACTTTGCGTATGTATGATCGGACTTTAAGCCTTCTGTTTGTTGATGCTCTTGCCTGTTATTTGCTTCGTTGATTGTTTGGTCTTGCTTTGGCTTCTTGAGTTGTACTGTCTATTGTAAAACTAAAATTTTGAGATATGACTTAAATCTGTTTGTGCTGGAATTTTTGGTTCTGTTAAGTTGCTATATGTTAGTTTTCGTTTGATTTCTTTGAAAACTTTGATCTTTTTCTTTGTCCAATGTAAAAATTGATTTGTTATGAAATTAGTCGATTATATATGCCGAGCTGTCAAGTTGATTAACAATTGACATTCATTTAGCTAGAAAGTGTTAGATTGTCATCCCGAACAATTCTGTAAATTCTCATTCTAATGCTCAACAAGATAAAGCATGTAAATTGTGCAACTTCTGCCAAGTAGAGATCAACTCAATGTAGATTTAGCTCATCCCACATGCACACTCATGATTTCTTCTTAGTTTCTTCTACGTTTTGTAAAATTTGTAAAATTTTCCATTGTCATTACTCATTAGCCTGAGTTAGGGAATGCAACATTGTGTCAAGAGTTATGGTTCGTGCAACCTAGCTTTTAGCGTGTTGCGCAATAAAGATTGTTGATTTTACTACAACCTATGATTTGAAACACCAGTTTGTTAATTTATAACAGAAAGAGGTAATCAAATCATTGTGCGAATGGTGTAATGAGTCATTTTTGAACAAAAATACAAGTAAAGTGGAGGCTTTATTGTGGTATGTGATGAAGAAAATGGTTATGTGGTTGCATTGGAGATGTTCAATAATATGTATGAATCAAATACCTTCAAAGAAGTTAGCTAAACAATTTCAAAAATGTGAGATTCTTGATGACGTTACTGAAGGTTTTTTCTAGAATACCAATTACCATCACTAAGATTTTATGTTCAGTAGTGATTTTTTTGATGAACTGATTGAAGGATTGATTTCCTAGAGTAACATCATTGAGAGTTCAATGGTCAAGTTGATTACACAATAAAGTTTCGTTTTGGCATTGAAATACTCTATTATTTAGAAACCTTGATTTTATCTGTCTTCTTGATGTATATGCTTTGTATAAAGAACTTTCTAAAGAGTACATGTTTTAAGGAAGATGCCTTATTCTTTGTTTTTTTTTTTGTAACACTACTTATATATATGAGTTTTATGATGTCTTCTGAAAATATGAAATCAAAGTAATAGAGAATATTCTGCTTATGGAATGCATTGTGTTATTTCAATGTTATGTTCAGTATGATGCCAAATCAACAATTCCTTGTTTTCTCCTCGTCAGTCTATTACATTCTAAGTAAATTATCACTTTCACTCTTTCAGTCTACTGCATCATATATGTTACTATGGTATCATTTGATGGGTCCATAAGTCTCTTCCAAATGATTATCTTCAAGATTCGGTGTTACGCTAGATTTTGTTTATAACCTTTGTTATGTTTTCTTCTCTATTTGTAGTATTAGTAATTAAAATAGTTTCTAATCTTCTCTTCCTATCTTGAAGATTTACCTATACGGGGGTCATGTAACTTCATGGAAGAATGATCATGGGGATGAGTTACTATTTCTAAGCAACAAGGTGAGATTTTTTTTTTCATTTGATACACTTACACCATTTCGACTTGGCGCAAAGTGTAAAATATCTACATTAATGGAACTACTACCTCCGTTCCATAATACTTGCACCATTTTGATTTGGCACAAGCACATCCAGAAAATGATTGGTTGATAGCAAAATACTATTGTGTTTTTTAAATAATGACAAAGCTATATTAAGAGCTAATGGAAATGGATTAGGAATAAAGTAGGGGTAAATAAGACAGTTTATATGTTACTTTATGACATATTGTAATGTAGCAAGTATTGTGATATGAAAAAAGAAAGTATAGAAGTATTATGAATAGAAGAAAGTATATACCATTCTTTTTATAATGCTTCCAAATAATTGCGAGGAGTTGACCGTGTGATGATGTTTCTTTCTAATGTTGGTATTTTGTTAGCCAATTTTATAATGTCAAACTCTTTTGTATTTGCTTTTGAAATTTGCACGTATGAGATAAACACTTGAATTTTGATATTCTTATTTTTTGTTGTTTACTCTTTTAATTTTTTATCTTTGTGTGCTAGCCTTTTAAATTATCTTGCAGAAAATATTTTTAAATTGCTAGCTCCTATATGGCTTTATGAGTTTTGTTATGTTGTTTAGGCTATCTTTAAACCCCCTAAGCCAATTCGTGGAGGAATACCAATATGTTTCCCTCAGGTTTGCGTTCTTCTATCCCTTTTCTTTTTGTATCCATTTTTCACATCCCTTACACAATGAACGATGCCATGTGATACAGTTTAGCAATCTTGGAACCTTAGAGGCTCATGGTTTTGCCAGGAATAGATTTTGGAAGGTTGATACTAACCCATCTCTTGCTCCAACATCAAGCAATGCATATGTTGATTTGTTGTTGACACCCTCAGAAGAAGACATGAAACTTTGGTCTTACAGGTACATATTCCCTTCCGTTCAATCTGACTGATGCAACTATTGATATTTTTTAATATTTGCATGTTGTAGAAACAATTTGAATTATATGGCGTTTCATCTTTTTGTGATTTACTATGATTTTGTATTCATAAAGATGAAATAAATCTTTTCTTTTGTAGTTTTGAGTTTCGTCTCAGAGTGGCATTGGGTCTTGATGGAAATCTGGTTCTGACATCACGTGTCAGAAATATCGATGCAAAGCCTTTCACCTTTACATTTGCTTATCACACCTATTTCTCTGTTTCAGACATCAGGTATTGCAAAACTCTTCATAATTCTTTTCAAACCAAAATTTGTCTTAATGGTTTTTACATCTAATCCATACTCCTCCTAATCCGAATAGATGAGTTAGGAATCCTATGGCTTATCATATTGTCCATGTTAAAATTTTGATATGGTAACTGGTGAAGAGTAGCATGACTAGAAAGTAATCTAGTGTGCATGTACTTTGGGATTTCTTGTTCTTTCAACAACGAAAATTGCTTGGATGAAGTTATGGTTGAGTGTATGACTTGAAGGCACGCGCTTTTGTGTGCTTTTTGCACCTTGTGCCTTCTACGCTTTATACGCTTTTAATTTGTTCAAGGAATAACTGTTTTTGTAAGTTACTAAAAAATTGGAAAAAAAATTTGTTTTTTTTGAAGAAAAAGAAAGAAGAAAAATGAACACAAGAGAAAAATGAAAAAAAAAAAAAAAAAGAATTTGCTTACATTTCTAATTTACCTCTCCTGCATTCCCTTACCAGTAGGTACTAAGTACCTTCTTTTTTTATTTTTCTATGTGGTTTCTTCTTTCTTTCTTTTTTTTTTCTTTTTTTTTTAGTTATATTTTCTTATAGAGGCTTTTTTACCTAGATCACTAATTGAGGAAGCATCTGACTTGGAACTCAAGACAAAAGAAGTTAAGAAATTTTAATTGATAGTATGATACTCGATTCGAAACACCTATAAGTAAAGATTTAGCGTTGGCACATAGTTTGAAAAAGAATAAAAATTGTCTTGATATAGTTGCAGTTAGAGCTGGTTAATAGGGCGGGTCGACATCGACCTATTGATTTACATACATGGTTGTATTTAGCAAGTCAACATCAGGACGAGGCATTAATGAGGCTGGTTGATAATAGGTTTTATTAAAAGAAGTCATTATAGGGTCACTTGCGGGGTAAAATATTGTTCCCATAAGCTCACTATTCTCCTATCGCTCTTTACTTTTCCCATCAAACCCGCCTTTCGCCTTTTCCTTTTGGAAAAGAGAAGGTATAAGCAATTTGAAATCCCACAAAATGCTCCGCAATGTCGACCTTTGTTGGCCATGATGCTTGAAAGTGGGGGCTTTATGGGAGCAGTGCCATACACCATTTTTTGCCACAGTCATGATGACAATGATAAGCAAGAAAATCTTAACCTGAGTTACTCTACGCAAAATCAATTATCCTAGCTAGCTATTTTGATTTTAATTTGTGTATAGGTGTATGTTTCTATGAGCGGGATCACTGGCTATGATGATGTAGATGTGCGTTTTGTACAAGTATTAATTTGTGATGAAAGAACATTGGTGTATAAGTAGACTATTTGATTCTCCCGTCGCTCAATTTAGAGGTTTTCAAATGGTCTGGTCATCGGTAGCTTGAATCTTTCTTCTTTTCCTTTTTCTTGAGTTTGGTCTGGTTGATACAAATAATGGAAATTCTAAAATTGGGTTTGGTTGACAGTCAAACTCCACTATCATAAAAGATTCTCCACTGATCCACTTTGAAATATTTGACCACAACCCCGCCCTACAACCCGCATGACCTGCGACCCAACTTGCACCTGCAAACACTTTTTGCTGGCTTGCATCCGCCTTGCCCCAAATCTGCCCCGCCTATCTACTTGGTTTAGTAGAGAAATTGTATTTGTGTTATGTGTTCCTTGAGGAGGTAGGAGGGACGTTTAAGGTCATAATCAGTTATAGATCGTGTTTTGTGTAATTAGTTTAACACTCTAAATATTTGTATAAGAGGTGCTAATCTGAAACATAATTATTTTGCATGCACAGGCTGTAGTAGTTGGTCATATACGGATATGTTCTGTTTTCACAATCTTTTGGATTGAGAGGTTACCATATGAGTTTGTTTTTTCAGTGAAGTAAGGGTGGAAGGATTGGAGACTTTGGATTTCTTTGACAACACGAAGAGCAGGGAGCGTTTCACTGAACAAGGAGATGCCATTGTATTTGAAGGAGAAGTGAGACATCTTCTTCTCTGTGCTTCTTATACAAGTTGAAAGTTATCTAACATATTTGTATATTATAGGTTGACAAGATATATCTCACCACACCAAATAAGGTTTGTATTATGGATCATGAAAGGAAAAGGACATTTGTGATTAATAAAGAAGGTTTGCCAGATGCTGGTAAGGATCTTTTTCATTAGCACAAATCTTGTTATTATTCCTAGTATGTAATTGTTGTAAAAATATTTTTGTATGGACAGTTAGCACACTAGAAATAACACATGGTTTATATGACTCCATCACTTCTCTTACGTCTGAACAAATTCAATATTCGGTTACCATGTTGTTAGAATTCACTAAGGTAGACTAAGTAAAATCAATGCAAGATAATCAAGAAACAAAAGCATAAACAAACAAGAACACCAAGATTTTGGGAGGTGGAGAAAATCCCAATATCAATGTGATATTGTGATAAAAAACTCCACCCTTTCTAACTACTAATGAGTATTATTGATGAATTGATTGTTGAATACAAGAGTCCGAAAGAATTGATCAACAATTGAGAATTGATCAATTTTCCCCAAATCCTCTCACTAGAAACCCTAGAATTTGTATGTGGCTCTCAACTCAAACCCAATGACTAATAACAAATGATTTTACAATGTGTTAGCTATACATGAGTATACAATGCCTATATATAGGCTTTGGGACCTAAAGAACCAACTTATGAAGCCTTGAATGTAAAAATAGAACAAGCCGCAAAAAACAGAATATCCCGCACATTACGCTCGACCGGGTCGAGCGGTTTAGGGGGGTCGAGCAGCTGGTCGAGCGGGAGATCAGAATGTAGACAGAAGCTTCTGATCTGTTGCTCGACCACTTGAGCAACTTTGGTGGGTCGAGCCTGGGTCGAGCGACCTTCAGCACTTCAAGGCTTCACCATATACCCCACACACACATGTATATCAAACACTTGGGCTTTATTGAGTCACTAATCCAACACGTGTCATTTCGTAGCTTTAGAGAATATTCCTAATATTTGAATGGTGGTGAGGTGAACAAACTGTCATTATATGGACAGGATGCTTGCACTCCCATTTACAAAAAAATTGTATGCTTTCAATTTTAAGTTATGATGCTTGTGAACACGACATCTACTCTATTGTAGTTTTGTTTCTCAGAGATTGATCTATTGAGGTTGGCTGGATATTGAAGTTCCCTTGTGTGCAAGCTATGGTATTAGAGGATTTTCTAAATCTTAAGAGTTTATCCTCTTTTGTTTTGATTGCCTGATTAAAACTCTTTTTAACATGTAGACCTTTTCACTTGTGTGAAATTTCATCAAATCTTTAGTTCTTGCACACTTCATTCTTGGCATTTTTATTAAAGTCTTGATCAAAACCATACAATTCTATGATTCTACAATCAAAAACATTTGATCGATTTGGATCATAAAACGGATCTCAATGTTGATAGGATCCTATGTTTCCATTTGAATCAAATTTTTGAATAGTGAGATTAAGACACAAGTCTACCTTTCTACGATTCAGTTTTACAAAACTAGTTTTGATCACACAATAATCTTTATTATGCTTTATTAGATGTCTCCGAAGAGACTTTTCTTATGCTTTATCGCTCACTAATTCTTTCACGTACACATGTATGGTTGAAAATATTCCATCCTTACAACTCAAACCTTTTAGCAGCTTTTGATTCAAAATCTAAATTGATAATTGCAAGTATTTTCTTTTTTATAATTTGAAAGAAGAATCAAAGATGCATTTTTTTTTTCTTTCTTTCTTTTTCTTTTTTTTTTATTACAATTTTGAACTTTTAAAATGAACAATTATGACTAGACATCAGCGATTTATGTATATTTAAGCTTATTTTCTAGGATCTTAGAGCTAGATTGTCAATTAATCATGAAAATCTCACCCTTCTCTCTCCTCCTCTCTCTTTGCTCCACATCATTCAAACAAACAGATTAAAAACCCTTCTTAATACCAAACAAACAAATAAATCTCACCATCCTCTTTCTCCTACTTTTTTCCCTACCCCCCTCATTTTATCTTTCTTCCGAAAACCAACCATTTTATTACTATAATATTTATTATTTCTTTGTGAATATGTTATAAAAGAAATGGTTCTAAATAAGTTTTAGATTTTTAAGGTAAATTTTGAATATATTTTTTCTAAGAACATGAAAATTGCTCAAAAAGATGATTTTGTTTTGTTGTAAAATATAGAAATTGGTGCCTATTTAGAGAGAAAAAGAAATTCTTGAATATTGGTGTAATTTTTAAAAAAATTGTATCTATATTTGTTTATGATTTGGCCAAAACATGTAAAAGGTATTTCCTGCAGCAAGGTTTGAAGTGTGTTTTGAAGGTGAGTGTTCTTGAAAATTATTCAAAACATTGCGTTTTGGCTATTATGGGGCATTTTCAATGGGGTTGGTTTGTACTCTATTTGTTCATGAATAAGTTGTATGCTAGGCTCATTTTCAGCTATTTCCCTCGCCGTGAAAAATTCTAGTTTGCTATTTAGAGCAAGAAACCAATTATCATGGGTTGGTAGACAATAAAAGGTTTTTTATTAATCTTGCTCTTACGATTATATTATCCGATTCCACAGATTCAATTCTAGCTTCTCTTTGATCCTACGTCATTTAAGATCGCAAATTCTCAATCCTGACAACCTTGAGTTGAGTAATATTGATTATGTATTGCAGTGGTTTGGAATCCTTGGGACAAGAAGGCTAAGGCAATGGCTGATTTGGGAGACGATGAGTACAAGCATATGGTGTGTGTTGAACCTGCTGCAATTGAAAAACCTATCACACTCAAGCCAAATGAGGAGTGGAAAGGCAGGATGGAACTATTTGCCGTTCCATCTAGTTATTGTAGTGGGCAGCTTGATCCACAGAAGGTTCTGATGAGCAGCTAAAGTTTTCACTGCTGTCGTCAATATCATGTACAGGTACCTTCCAAATCTTTTCTTTTTGATCTTGCTGATTGTTTGACCGCTTTTACTTTTGTTACGAGAGAGGCCATAAATCATTACTGTACTTGGCCAGTATTATGAGCTAATTCTCTCTAGTTTGCTCTTGTATTGAAACATAATGTGGTGTTTGCTTTGTGTTGACTGTTCGTTTGGAATGAATATAAAATCTTAGATCTTAATACACTAGAAAGGAAAGTACTTTATTCTTCCTCTAGCCCTTAACTTTTGGTTGGATCACAAAACTTTCTCAAACGACAGACATTTGGTTTCCCTTAATTATTCTAAACTTGGATTCTGCATATTTTCTTAAGGTGCCTGGATTTTAATCAAGGGTCAATCAAAGACAATTGACTTGTTATGAGGGTAAGGGTCAATTGGGTCCCATTTAACATTGGGGTAATGGCATGATGTTCGATAATGTGGAGTCGTTGAATTGTATTAGTCATACGTCAATCGAGGCTGATAAACCTTGGCTGCTAAAAAAGTCTGATCTTGTAAGAACACAGATTATCTTTTCATCTTGATCTGGTTTTGATCATTTGTTTCTTATTTTGGTTGACAGATTTGTATTTGTGGTGCTCTTTGCAATGACGTTTGGAGCAATTTAAGTTAATTTCGTGCAAGGTCAAGTGTCTTTGTTTTCCTGGTTTTCCTACAACGGGTATATTATGGCCGATTATTGAGTTGAAAACTTGGTTAAATAATGTCTTGTTATAACTTATAATTGGACGAGTATTTTTGGTGGCATGTCAAAGCGGAATCCATGCACAGTACAGTAGAGTTACAACACCACTAAATGTGGTTTCAAAACTTGCTTTATGTAATATCTTTTGCATAGATAAACAAACTGTTGCTTATCCTCTTTGACGTAAATTTTGAAAGCATGGATTTTGAGACTGATTTCTTTTGACATATTATTTGCAAGTCGTAATGATGATTTCCAAGGTCTTCTAGTTTAGTTCCATATCTGAATGAGTTGCAAGAGGGCATGGTATATTCATGGTTTTTAGACTTTCGATTCTAACCAACGATTCTATGATCCTACGATCAGAAACAGGCGATCGTTCTAGATCGTAGGTAGAATCTTAAAGTTGTAGTATTGTGCAATCCTACTTAACTTTAGAATTTAGGTGGTAGAATCATGATATGATTCTACGATCCTATGATCCAACGAGTCGATCCCGCTAGAGTAGTATCTATTGTAAAATGTTTTCATATTATTAAGATTTCAATAATGTATAGATACATATATATTCAAAATAAATATATCAATACCGTAATAAAATGCATGTTTTTCTTCGCAGTTTAAAAGTGATTACTAAAAATATTCTTTTTCAAAACTTTATAAATAGATGAAGGCAAATAAGCTTTATTTGCAGCTTAAAACTTAAAAAGCACAAATATAATTGATAATAATTAATTAAAGCACATTAATGCATGTTTATAGGATCACACGATCCTACGATTCGATTCTACGACTTTCGATTGAACTCTTCTCAATGATCCTAGGTGAAATTCCAATTCTATCCATGATTAGGAGCCTTTTCTTAGAGTAATAGTTTTGTAATGCTCATATATTGAACTCGATTAGGAGAAGAGAATATGAAATATCTAGTGTTCAATTACATCATTATCTATATATACTTCAATTCAAAACGAAAGAGTGAAAGTTAATTAAAAAACTATATAAAAGTTAAAAATAGAGGTTGATATAAAGAGAAGGGTGATTGTGAGTGTATTATTAAATTTGAATTGGCAATTGTATTCTCCATATATTTAGACACAACTACACAAGCATTGTATCGTTTCGTGACATTTGGGCCACATAGTCATGTTCACCAAACAATAGCCAATACACAAGTTCTTACTTGAGACCGTCTTTTGTAAAGACGGCTTTCCAAAGTCCAATCTAATTCTAAATATATGCTGTTACAACTCTAAATATAGATTTGGACTGGATTTTTGAGAGTCGTCTTTACAAAAGAAGGTCTCTCAAGAGAGCACCTGTAGCCAATAATATGTCACTACATCGGACAAAACTTGTGAGTTGTGAACATGGCATGTATGTGGCTCACTATAACGTATAGCACAATCGTGCCGATGCTGTTACCGATTTGCCAGCACAGTCCGTGACCATCTTCACCCGTACTCACTCTGATTACTACCTCAATCAGCACAGTCCGTGATCATCTTCACCCGTACTCACTCTGATTACTACCTCAATATTTACTATCCCTTATAATTTTATCTGTCAACTTGTCAAGACTCAAAATGAACAAGGCTATTTGAAGAAAAAAAAACATCAACTTGAAGAGAATATATATGAATATGAATCCTTATTGGCTAAAACCATGATAAGAAAATTTGTTTGCAGTGGTTTCACAATCAGTTAAGTACTTCTAAGTGCATCTGTTCTACAAATCCTTCTCCGCAACCCAAAAATGAGATTATTATGTACACATTGCGTTGATGGGTCAATCAGAATTAATCTCTTTTATTATTACAACTACAAGGGTAAGGTTGCATACATCCAACCTTCAGGCCATGTTAAGACACGAATCACTAGGCATTTGGGATGGTCATGGTATGATGTTGTACACATCGCCTGTTAATCTGGGAAACAATACTATCTTCATCATGCTCCATAATTCACCTCACAAGTGGTATCAGCAGATACTCTGCATAAAATAGCTGCAAGCCGAAACGAAGCAAACATCAGTCAGATGGTGGTTACCTTACAATAACAAAATGGCAGTCATGAACGAAAGCTTTTTATTTCGGACTAACTGATAATCAATTAAGACAAAAACACTTCATGATGAAGGAAACAACTAAATATCAAAATTTAACATTAAGATAAAGTGTGCTGAAGTCTGTAGCAAGGCGACGACCAAGCTTGACCTTGTGGCAAGCAAAAATGACGAGCAATGAGGTAACATAACCATTTCCGGATGGTTCACAGAACTGCATAGCATGAATGGTTAGCATGTAAACATTGTACAAAACGATTAAACAAGTCCTTGGCAGTAAGTTTTAAACTCATGAGATGTGCTTTCATCCATGTTACTTAGGCTCGGGTAATGTTGTCTAATACTGCTACTTGTTCAAGTGTCGGATACATCTAAATATTCAATTTTACGCCTACAATGAAGCGTCTAAGTGCCGTTCTAATGTCCAAGTATCAAGGACCGGACACGGGTACATAAGTAAAATGAAGAGTCCGAGTAACATAAGCTTTCGTCAAACCTAAACTGCTGCATCCGATATTGTCGAGATCCTAATCCTATTCTTAAAATGAAAATATCAGATATGAGCACTTTTTTAGCATCTTTTTGAGCGATACACAAGTTACATGAACAAGTGGAGATGGTAGTTTCGCAGCCTTACTTTCCAGATGAACATGTAGAATGTCGTGATTGCCGCTTTGCTGCTGAGATCAGTGGACTTGGCACTTCTCCAAAGTATTGCAGCCAACAGAGCATGACCAACAACCTACAGGAATGAATCAATGAACAAGATCAGCCAACATTTTTTTACTGCAACAAAATAGTTTGCAATTGGGCATAGCAATTTTATAGTACCTTTTCTTTTCAATAATGGAACTATATTATATGTACAAATGTTTGAACTCTCAAATAAATTCAGTTCACAGTATGAAGCAGAATTACATATTACCGTGACTACTTTGCTCCAGACGAAGGAAGATGATGCCCCAACTAAAATTGCAACAGCATAAGCCATTTGAAGTAGTGAAATACAAATCCAAAACACCTGTCCGATTTTTAGTAACATAAGTTAAGATTCTATGTTGCAAGTGGTCGTTTATTTCTAATTTAACACTAACCCGTTTCTGTCCCAGACGCACAGTAAATGATCGAATACCAAATATCTTATCACCTTCCATGTCAGGGATGTCCTACATAAGATTGCAGTTCGAAATGAGCTAATAACATTGTGAACGTTTCCGAGGTGGAGAATAAATGAAATACACGGGTTACTAAATTTATTAATTTGCTTCATGCACCCGTATGTGCATTTCTCTAAATTTATTTAATGGAAAAGACAGTGAAAGTCGCAAATTTTTGGTGATGAAGATAGTTTTTGAAACCGCTTGCAATTAGTGTAAAATGCGGTAACGGAAGTGATGCGGTTATAAAGGGAAAGGGAAAGGACCTTCCCGGTATCCCGCACAAGGCAGAGTCCGAGTGGGGGTTTTTTTTCCTTGAAAGATGCGGACAAGTCATACCCGTACCCCCAAGGAGGGAGTAAAGAGAGATGCGCGCAATCAAGAAAACCCCCAATTGATACCTGCCCCAGTAGGAGTTGAACCCCAAACCTTCTGCTCCACATGCAGATGCTCTATCCATTGAGCCAGAAGCGCAGTCAAGGAGGAAGTGATGCGGTTATCATATCACCTAAATATCGGTCAAAACTATAAAATATCCCTTAATGCAGCCCAAAACGCGGTTTTTTTACTCCTTTACAACGCGGGAAATATCAGTTCGTTTGTTTTGAAAACCTTTACAACGCGGCCGATGCGATGCGATGCGGCCTTTTTTTATTCTATGCATTGCAAAGGTCCTCATGTGCATAAACACATTTTACATTTAAGATTCAAGAGCTGCATAAGCATAGGCCTTTTTGGTAAATGAGTTTACTTTTACGTATTAAAATCAAGACCTTTTAGTTCTCAAGAAATGATCAATTCTTTGAACTACAAGTCAACAAAGTGCTGCAGAAAGGTCGTTACTCATCAGGCAAGTGAAAATGAATCAATGCTGCAAATGAAAATGAATTTACCTTAAACAATGCTATAACTACTGAAAAGAAGCTCATAAATGCAGTTGCAAAAATCACTGGCCGAGAGAAGATAGCTGGTTTTCCAAAAACATGCATCTGCAAAGTTGCATAGAAATCAAACATCTATAATAGTAGTAATTGAAGAACAAGTGAACAACATTTGTAATAGCGCATCTGCGCATGGCATGAAAATTCAGATGATTGAAGACACTAATATGAAGTATCTGTTCGACCACTTTTTGACTTGACTGGTGCAAATAAAATATTCCTTTAAGCTGCACGATACAAATTTCCATCAGAGGAAAGGGATTACGGCCCGTTTGGTAGGTGGTAATAAATGATGTTAATGGGAATGGAAAATCTAGTGTTATTTTGGTTGAAAATCTCTTAGCTACTTTGATGTCCATGTTTTTCCAATTTCAATATCTCATTTTCTTCATAAAATTTATTCCAATGCATTACCATTGGGAGAGGTGGGTGGTAATGAAAATTTCTGTACAAATAAGCTATTTGTGATCAAAGTTTCATTACCATGAGAATGATATGAAACTTTTGATGAAAATTTACACTATAATTCATTTCCATTACCACCATTTAATACCAACTACCAAACGGGCCGTTAGGGTATTCGTCTCTAGAGCTTTATATGAAAATGAAGGGGGAAGCTTGGGAGCGGAAAAAGCTACAAAGGGACTTAGAAATCGATATAGGTAGATGAAAGTGTCAAGCAAATGCGAAGCTAGGAACGCAACCTAAGGGTGGCATGGGGCCAAATAGTTGATACACTAGCAAAATAATTAGTCAAATAACCAACATACTCTCAAAACAAATTATATGAAAACTAGTTTAATTTTAATGTTTTAAAATGGGAAAATTCTATAAGTTAAAACAAAAGTCTTTTTAAATTGTATAGATTAATATTTAAAATTTATTTCTACTACGTTAACCATTAAACTTAACTCTACTTTATGATGTTAAACAGCCCTTATATAATAAATCATAAATGAGTAAGGGGTCGGGTTAAAAAAATACTTGGACAGGGAGGCCCGACCCCCGTGGTGGCTTCGCCACTGGTTTCAAGGATTAGTGTGCACAATTATGTGAAACTATAGTTCTGAGAGAAATTTTTCAGTTTCCAAATTCCAATAGAAACAATTAATTCAATATTGGATACCAACATCATTTGTGAAATTGTAATAAGCATAGATGCCGCACCTGTATGTGCAAAAAAAAGGCAATTTGAACGATTATTGCCCGAACTGCTAGGATGCACATTGCCGCAATAACAGCAGATCTCTTCCATCTTAGCATTGGCAGCTGAATGCGCAGGAGCAAAGACCATACAATTAGAACAATCACATCAATTAACTATACAAACTTAAAGCAATACGGTACTTTTCTTGTTAACTCAACTACAGATATCTGACATTAAAACCAGAAGGGCTTCAAGACATTCTAGTGGATTGTTCATGGAAGTTCCACATTCATATGGGCAGCAATCAAAAAGTAAGTCCATTTCAAACCAATGTGTAGGAAAAAGTCATTGGATTACCTATTGCATACACGTTTGTTTTACAAGAGAGATGTATACTCATGCAAAAGAGAAAAAAAATCGTGTTTACAATACTTGTATTGAGAGAATAAAACAGGAAATCCAACTTAAAATTACAAGCATCATATACACTAACTCCTTGAGCTGAGCAATAACCCCGACTTACATTGATTGAATATGCTGTACCAAGCATAAAGCTGACAAAAAGAGCCCAGAACAAGGGCCTTGAACCGAAATCCATATCTGTCGGTTCTGATTAAGATTGAAAAGAAAGAATTGAAGAGAAATTTACAGGTCGATGAATCTGATTGTAGAGTGTACTAGCTTCAATAACCCAAGTTATAGCAGCAAGAAGCAAGTGGCAAATCGGAAAGTCGCTAGCAAGCACTTGTTGTTACTTGTCAATGTCGATTGTGGAATGTAGTTTTATTGGATTTGAAAAACTTTCTTTAGAGGGAAATTTTTATAAATGGTGTTTGGCGTTACCATATTTATCATCACAATTCACAACTTCACAACTAAACAACTAGATTTGGAGAAACCTTCCTACTTCTCGTTAATTTACTCTCTCTTGACTCTTCCTATTTTTGGTACTAGTGACACTTACACCTTCATTCGGGTTGAACAAAGTTCGGTCTAAATCGTAAATTAAATCGAATCAAACTGTAATTTTAATATTTGATCTTATTAACGGTCCAAATGGTCTGGTTTGATTTTTTTTTTTCCAAAAAATTATGGTTTACGGTTTGGTCTCGTTTTTTATTTTTCAAACTAGACCAGGCCGCAAACCGTACTATGAACAAAAAATAATAATTTTTTTATTAAAAAATATGATGCTACCTAGATATTTCGAGATGTAGTTATTTTTATATAATAACATGTATACTTAAATAATGTTAATGCAATCAACTAATTACAAATTATTATAATTAGTGACCGTAGGGGCGAATTATTTGTATAACTATAAACAGACATATTAATTTGGCAAAAATATAAAAAAAAATCGTAGACCAGATCAGGCCGTTGTAGAACGGTCTGGTCCGGTTCGATAAATGATTGAGTCCGGTCTAAAAATTTTTCAGACCGAAATTTTTAGTCTGGTCTGATTTAAATGTCAAACCAGACCGTGTGCATCCATAACTTTGATAGTGAATTTAAAAAAAAAAAAGATTTTTGGTTTGATGATTGTTTGGAACTTGGAAGTAATAAAAATGTTTTGATTATTCAAAAAAAATAAAATAAAATAAAAATGTTTTGATTAATAGTTTTTTAAAAGGGTATGATATTTACATTGTTTTACATAAAAATTAACAAATTCTTTTTATCAATAATAATTTTTAAGTTTTCAAGAGAATCTAAAATTGAAAAACAATTAATATTTTACATAATGATTTGAACCTTCCAAGAAATAATAAATGGTAAAATAATAAAGTATAATTAAATATTTATGTTTCAAACAAAAAATAATACTCTCTCGGAATCATTTTCAGGGCCGTCGAATGGCAAGTGCAAAGCGGTCAACCGCCCAGGGCCCCGTGTTTTTTAGGGCCCAAAAAACTTATTTTTATGTATATAAGTGATATTAATTTGAATCAAATTTATATATAACTTACATTTTTTTGCTAAATAATATGAGTTTTAGTGTTTTTTTTTTGTAAAGTAGATTAAATATTAACAATAAAAAACAAAAGATGTATTATATTATGCATTATGTCTTAAGTTTTTAGGGGCCCATTTATATCTTTTGTTCTGGGGCCCAAAAATGAACGAGACGGCCCTGATCATTTTAGATGTCCCATTTGAGTTTTCACGGTTATTAAGGGGTGTGGGGTCCATTAAAAAGATGGTAGTTGAGTATTTTAATTGATTAAATCATATACAATTTAATAAATTTGGTGTAAAATGACAAATGACAATCTCATAGCCATTTGCCAAATTAATCAAAATTATTGGATGTTAAATTTTGAAGTGGATTCTTATTTTAAATCACATTAAAAATGGTAGTTTATTTAAAAAAATTTATTATAGAATATGTTTTATTAGATTTAATTTTACTCATGTAATACATATCAAAACATAATTTATGACTTGATAAATGACATGATTCATGATTAAAGGATTTTTCAAATTAAATAAATTTAATTAAAATGATGCTATCACTATCTATTATGTGAACTTATTTCAAATTTTTTTGCTAATATGCTTAATCAATAGTATCTTCGGTTGGAAAAATAATTTTTCTAAATTATATAGGCAATATATTTTGCGAATTATGTTTATTGCAGTAAATAAAAATCTGAACATTAACTTTTAAAATATATTTATCATATTAGTAGTTTTTGAAAATAAATCAATAGAAATCACAAAAATTGCATGTAATTTAGATATATCTTTATACTAACAACTTCGTGCATTACACGGGTTTTATACTAGTTAATTATAAAGATGATAGTTGGGGTATTGAAAATTGGAAAAGTGGGGTAAAGGTGGTAGTTGGGTATTGGGAGTAGTAAAAGCGAGGATATTTAGGTAAAAAAGATAGACAAAATAGGAAATGAGACAATTGATATGATTTTGCCAAATAAAGAAATGAGACATCTAAAATGATTCGGACGGAGTATTAAATTAAATAAATTAAATGTAAGATTCCTTCTTATATCATTTTCCTTTTTAAAATTAGCGGAAATATTAAATTAAAACGGTTGTTATGGATGCTTTTTTCATTGGCATTTGAGTTGTTGGACTACTAACTACTTTTTTTTTCTCTAATTAATATTCCTTTCATTCTCTTTTGTTCTTCTCACATTCCTCATTCAGAAATTTTAAAATGTTCTTCTCATTAAAATCATTTTATTTTAGTAAATATTATAATTCAAAGAAATTATTACACTTACACAATTACACTCTTATCTATAGAAGTTAATTTACATTTAATTCCCAATGTATTTACTTTATATACACTTAATCAAATTTAATGACATTATTATACTTACACTTCATCTTTATTTTTATTATTATTTTACTCAATCCTTATAATATCTTTTGTGTAATATATGTTTGTTCTGATTTCTTTCTATATTCCACATGGGAAGATAAGAAAAGAACAAAGGAATTAATCAACAATGAATACAATTTTTTCAAATATCTCCTAAAACACCAAGCTTATTGACCTTGTTTAAAAACCAACAAAAACAATTAATATTTACCCAAAGCTAGTCAATTAAGTCAACAAAAAAAGTCGACTAACAACAACTAATATTCATTTGCCAAATACCTCTAATGTAGAAATGATGATTATATAAAATTTTTATGAAAAATTACCTAATATAATCCAGCCTTTTACATAATTTTCTACAATAATTTCACATATTGATGAATCATAAATAATCGAAACATAAGGAGTTATTTTCTTAGAGTAAGTCGGAGTTACGGTTAACTTGTTGTATAGGTGATTTTGTAAAAGAACATAAAAGAAAATTTCAAAAAGCAAATAGAAGACAAATTCTAAATTGAAGAAAAAAAATTTTAAAAAAGGAAAAAAAAGTAAAAACCCGCCCGCCCCTCCAGTTCCATCTGGTCTAATCCGGTCCAACCTAGATTTTTCTGGTTTTAGACTGGATCGAAAACTCGAAAGGGTGAATAAGTAATACCTGGAGACCGAACCGGATGCAACCGGTCCGGTCTGGTCTCATTATGCACATCCCCACTCCCAGCATCCACCCCTTTCCCATCCCATCCCATTGACTAATGAGAATGATTTGTATTTTAAATTTTGATCATAGAAAATTTTTTTCACAGTCTTTATTACCGTTTAATGTCACATCTTCAAATGATATTCTATTGAAATGAATTTAGTGAATAAAATGAAATGTTCAGGTAGAACAACCATAACTAGCAAACTCATAAAAAAAAATTTCATCAAAATTATACTAAACTAGGATATAATCCCGTGCAATGCACGGATTTTTTAATACGTTGATATTTTAGTGAAATTTTATACGAACGAAAATATTAAATGAAGGTGCGTGATAAATTATTTGCATACATACATCGTAATTAAAAAAAAGAATTAAATATAAAAAACACAAAATAGGTTTTTAATAAAGAGTTTATAAGTTTTGAAACACCTCTTTATATAATACATTCTCAGTACGATGACATATTTTAAAATCCTGCCATTTTAAATTTGTAGAAATTTTGTCTCAGTTGTCAAAATATTTGGTCATAAATAAATTAATCACTACACTATTATTGCCATAAATAAAAAAATTCCGGGTCAAAATCCCTTATTTCATAGTTATTATTGTCATATTGTCATATAATTACTATACTAAACATTAAAAATCTCTGGTCAAGTTTACTTCTGCCGTATTTATGAAAAGATTCTTGGTCATATAATTACAATACAAAATATTAAAAATCCTTGGTCATAAATAATTATGTTGTATTTAAAAATTCTGGCCATAAATACTCTTGCCAAAAATACTGGCCAATAAAAAAATTACACTTGTCGCTCTCATATTCACTTGACTTTTTCATCACTATACATTAAAATTAATATAATGTATGATTAAATGATTATTAATTTTGCTGCATTAATTGGCAGATGGCTATTAGATTGTCATTTGTCATTTAACAGCAAAATTATAATATTGTATGACTAGTGTAGAAACTCGTGCAATTGCATGATTTTTTTAGCACAGACATATATAAACAATGATATTAAAAATATAAAGTTAGAAATATTATGTTATACAAACACTCAATTTTTTGACAATTAAATATATGCTGTATAAATTAACTATGTAAATTTGGAAATTGTCAATAATATATTATGCAGTATATTATATTTTCAAATAAACTCAATTTAATTATAAATAAATGTTAGTCAAAGATTCTTCGGTCAAAATGAGTTTCATTTAGCAACTCTATTTAGTTGTGACACTTGGAATTTTCCAAATCTTTTAGTATAATATGATTCTAATTTAGCTATAATTATATGTTAGTCAAAGATTCTTTAGTTAAAATGAGTTTCATTTGACAACTCTATTTAGTTATGACACTTAGAATTTTTCAAATCTTTTAGTATAATGTATGATTTTCATTATCCTTAGGAAAAATTACCCAGAATAATCCAAACTATTTATGATTTTCCTAAAATAATCCCACACCTATTGATTAACCATGAATAATCCCAACTTTGAGGGCTATTTTCTTATAGTAAACCTTGGTAACCCGATAACCTGCTATAATAGGTAATTCACCAAAAAAATAAATTAAACATTAATTTAAAATTAGAAAATATTTTTGAAAATTTACATAAAAGATATAAAAAAATCATTAATTTTTTATGAATAGTTTTTTAACATTTTTTTTTTGACATTTTATTTTAATTTATCATTTTTTTTATAAAAATAAAACTTGCTATAGCAAGTCAAGTCATCCGATCACCGGATTTACCCCAGGAAAGTCCCCCTCAAAGTTAGGATTATTCATGGTTAATCAATAAATGAGATTATTGTAGGAAAATCGTAAATAATTTGGATTATTCTAGGTAATTTCTTTTTATCCTTATCAGACTTTAATACCGAACCAACTGCCAAAGCATTGGTTAAAGAGTTAACATCATCACTCATACGTAAGATGATCAAAGCAACTAGAACATATAAAATGCCATACAAGCAAAAAAAAAAAATCAAAGGTGAAGACAAAATCATTCTATTCACATAAACAAAAGAACAAGACAATAATCTTATTCGAAGAAGAGTTTTCAAACATTATTTTATCGTTTTTTTTTTTTTTTTTGTTTTGGGTGGGGGACTAAAACTTACTAAGTTGTTCCTTCTTCATGGCCAACTTACCTAAAATGAATAATCTTGAAAATTCAAACCAAAAAAATCCACATAAACATAAAACAATTGTACAGGACCATCTAGGGAACTGAAGGAGACTTTTCTAGTTATAAATATTTTTGGCAATACTTGCACAACTTCATCTAAATTTATTAATTAATTACTTATGTTGAATTAATCTCGTACGTCTCAGATTAAGATGGAGAATTTGAGGATGGTAAGGTGTGTGAAGTCGTTATATAAAAATCCTCGTCTTTTACCACTCTTATAAGTTATACTGTCTGACACATATTGTTCATCATATATGTTAAATTTTCTTTTCCTACTTTTAGGCTTAGGCTATAATGTATGTAATTGTGATTATGTACTATAAATAATCACAAATCAAATTAGTTAGATATGTTAAGTATTTTTCTTTATCTCTCGAGTTATAATATTATCCTAATCTCTTCCTAGGATCTCTCTCTTCTTTCCAAATAGCCAAATACACCATTTTAAGTCATTCATGCTTCTTGAAGGTATTCTTCATCAATAAAATATCTAGCCTAGATAGTGAACGTAGTTCACATTGCATAAACCTTTAAATTGCTTTGTGTTGATTATTATTTGTGCATTCATTATATTGTTTGATTGAAGAACTAGGATTTAGTGTTCATTTTCCCCCAATTTAATTAGCACTCTAATCATTAATTCTTCGTACATGTAAGGTTTAATTTCTTCACCTTAAACCTAGATAGCTAATATAATTGTGTTTATATGCTTAATTATCATGGTCAATGAAGAGAATCAAGGATTTGCTCTTAGTTGGAGCGTATATCACTTTCTAAAAGGAACCTGAATTTGATTCTCGTTGCCCCTCTCCTTAGCCTACCTTGCAGCTAAAAAACCAATAATGTCAATTAGAAAGGCAAGCAAAGAATTCTTTCACACCCTACAAATTGTGCTTGAACTATCAAATAAACTCATGGGTTATAGGTAGAATTGCTCGAACGCTCAAACTAAGAGAATCATGAGTTGACCTAATAGTTACCATATCCTTCCATCTTTGTGACAGGAGTTTGATTCTCATCGCATATAGTAAATATAATCTAGGTTCTCATACCAAATAACGATGTCAACTTGGATAATGAAATTAGAATGGCCAATTATATAAGCAATGGGTTCATCTAATTACATATCTCTTTTGTATATATAGCTAATTGGACCACATGAAACCACATGCATGAAAATGTTTACTTGGACAATGAAATAAGAGATGGGCAACTATGAATTAGCCAAAAGCTTCCTCTTATATTTCCCATTTGCCTAGCTGTTTTGAAATCAAATTTCTCTTTACATTGCTAGTTGGACCACATCAACATGTACTTGTACTCAAGTCTAAGGGGATGCATTTAGAAATGGCTTAGGATACTCATAAAGGAAAGACTACTATGTTCACACTACCATCTTTCGATAAATCATCTTAAACAAAAGTACAAGCAGATGATCGGAGATTCTTGATATGTTATACACGTAATCACGATTCCTCAATTGAGATCCTACTAAGTTAAAGTATAGATGCAAATGCAATGCATCACAAATCATAGCAAATGCCATTTTCGTCACCTGTAGTTAGTATGAAGTCTGATGAAAGTAGAAATTAACTCTGATGTGTTTTGGCATTATGTCTAACTTAAGGTTGCACTAACCATAATATAAGTTGAGATTAATTATGCTTTAAGTTGGTATTAATCATCAAATTTAATGTGTTATCAAATATTCATATATAAAAGAAGCCTTCAAAAAGTCGATATGAATAATATATTATATAAATTGGCATTTTATATGATGTAAGTTGATATTGTATATAACATAAGTTGGCATTAAAAAACGATGTAAGTTGGCATTAAAAATCAATTATCAAATAGTTATAAATAAGTTTTTTTTATGGACGTAATTGAGAGTGAATTAAAGTGAAATTATATTTGAATGTGAATATTTAGTTTTCATTGATAATATGAAATTTTTCTTTTTAATGATTAGTGTATAATAATTAATTAGGTGGTTTTTAGAAGAGAGGTTAATGATGTTCATGGAATATGAATGGTTTTTTTTAACCTACAAATTGTTATTGCTGTTGGGATTTTAATTTTTTTTTTTTTTTTTTAAATGGCTGGCAGCTGTATAATTTATCCCTAAAGCCTCTGAATATTATCTAGCTTAAAAGACGAATTTTCCTTAACACCGTCTCACCGTTAGATGACTTTATATGAGCTGGTCAAATATTCAATTTACTTAATTAATTTTTTTAAAAGAGTCTTTAGATGGGTAGCTTGTATTTGTTTGTCTTATGGTGAGATGAGACGGTCTCATGCAAAACTTGTTGACTACTTCATCATGAAACGAGCTTATATAATTAGCTTATTTCTCTATTTGATCACTTTAAAATTATAAGTGACCAATTTAAGATTATAAGTAATTACTGTAATACTATAAAAAGTGATTACTTTAAAACTGTAGGTAATCACATTAAGATTACAAGTAATCACTTTAAAATAGTAAGTGTATATTCATATCAGCCCAATAAAGAAAATTTCACTATAAAATCGTCTAATTTGAAAATTTTGAAATATTAACAATGATTATTGTAGAAAAGAATAAACGTTTTTATTTAGTTTTCCTTATTTGATTATTCTAGAATATTCAGCTAATATTTAGCAGATATTTAGGCCTTAATTTCAGTAATTAGGATCATGTATATTTGGTAGGTTTTCTTCTTTATAAGTTGTACAATGTAAAGGATTATTCAATCAATACAATACAAAGCCTTAAAACCCTAAAATCAGAGAGCAATCTGCTCTTCATGGTATCAGAGCCAACGTTTGTTCAAGGGACCTGACACCGTTCTTAGCCTCATCATTTACCCAAACACTTACCTGAAAACATGTCTGAAACAGACGAATCAAAATCGATGGTGGAAACGGCTGAGAAATCAGTCACAATGAACCAACTGTTGGAGATCATTCAACAGTTAAGCAGCAACAAAAGCAACCAGGAGACGGTACCAGTAACAAACCAACCCATTACCCTCACTGAGAAACTTAATCATGGAAATTACAACATGTGGTCCAAACTAATGTACCTGGCCATTAGTGGGCGGGGAAAGCTCAATCATATCATTGCTCCCCCATCACAGACCAACGACCCAGGTTATGTTAGATGGACTCAGCAAGATGCAATTGTCATAACATGGATTATTGAGAATATTGGGGCCGAATTGGTCAACAATTTTCTCGAATATCCAACAGCTCGAGATTTATGGCGAGGGATTGAAACCCTCTATAGCAGCGGACAAGATGAACAGCAAGTCTATGACTTGACAGTTAAAGCCAATACAATGAAGCAAAATGGTGACACAGTAGAGGCGTTTTACCAAAAAATGGTGTCTCTATGGATTGAGATAGACAGGAGACTCCCAAATCCAATGAGACACCCAGATGATATCACCATTTATAACAACATTCTGCAAAGGCAAAAGTTGTACCAGTTCTTAGGAGGAATCAATGACTCCTTTGACACTGACCGACGGGATATTCTCAATAGAACACCTCTCCCCACAGTGGAGGAGGCGTATGCCATCATAAGGAGGGAAATTTCCCGGCGAGAAATACTCACCGGAAAACCATCATCGGAGGCGAACTCCTCAGGGATTGGACATGGACTGGTAACAAAAAAGCCATCATCGGAGTTTGACTCCTCAGGAACCGGTCAAAGCTTCATCACAAAATCAAAACCTTTTTCCAGAAACCGACGGGAAGAGGAGGACAAATCCCATCTTCATTGTAGCTACTGTGGTGGGAATAAACATACTAGAGAAGGTTGCTTTAAACTGATTGGGTTCCCAGACTGGTGGGAGGAGTACCAAACACGCCGGAAAAAGGAAGGAGGCAGATCTGATGGTAAGAAAACCGATGACCGGAAAAAGTGGGGTGGTGGATCTCAAGCATACTTAACGGCAGACCATGCAACAGAAGGTGAGAAGGCAGCCATGAAAACCAGAGAAGAAGGTAACATGAGAGAGAAAGAAGGTGAAGGTAAAACGGCTACTGAAGTGGGCCGAAAAACACTCCTCTCTCCTTACTCTCACTCTTTTATAGCCACAAGTTCAGAAACCCTAGCACTCACATGTCATAAATTTAAAAAAGAAAATAGTAATTGGATAATAGATTGTGGAGCTACTGATACTATGTTATACGACCCTTGCGATTTTATTTCTTTTGGAAAAATTAATAAACCCTTAATTCGGACAGCAAGCGGTGAAAGTTTAACTGTGAAAGGTACGGGGACGATTCAAATTCTCCCGAATATATTTCTTGAGAATTGTCTACTAGTACCAGATTTATCTTACAAGCTCCTATCTGTTAGTCAGTTGACTAGAGCTCTTAAATGTAATGTGCTAATGGGTTCTGATTGTTGTGTTATACAGGATCTGCAGACCGGGAAAAATATTGGGCGTGGCATTGAGAACAATGGACTGTACTATGTGGAGGCGGTGGCTCAAAATGGCTGTGCGACACTTGTTCGTGGATCTGTGGAACAAAAACTGTGGACTTGGCACCGTCGTCTTGGTCATCCTTCCCTAGGTTACCTAGAGCATCTTTTCCCTAATTTACGTGGTTCTAAATTAGTTTTTGATTGTGAGACTTGTATTTTGACGAAGAGTCATAGACATTCCTATTATCCTAGTTTAAGTCGTGCTACTGAACCTTTTATGCTTATACATTCTGATGTGTGGGGCCCAGCTCCAGACAGTGGTTGTTCTGATTTTTCATATTATGTCTTATTTATTGATGATTGCACGCGTATGAGTTGGGTTTATTTTATTAAGCATAAATCTGAAGTCTATGATATCTTTGTCGCCTTTTATAAAATGATTCTCACTCAGTTTGAAAAAGAAATTCGTGTTCTTCGTTCTGATAATGGACGGGAATATGTTAATGGGAAAATGCGGGATTTTTTCTCCAACATGGACTAATACACCAAACTTCATGCCCAAACACACCTCAATAAAATGGCATAGCTGAACGGAAAAACCGAACTTTGTTAAATATGGCACGATCCTTAATGATTGAATCTGCTGTCCCTAATATTTTTTGGCCTGAAGCTATTGCCACTGCAAACTATATCACTAATCGCCTTCCTACTAGGAGTCTTGATCATAAAACTCCTATTGACACTCTCTCATCTTTTGTCACCTCACTTCATAATCACTCTCTTCCCCCGAAAATCTTTGGGTGTGTTGTGTATGTCCACTTGCATAAACAGAATAGAACTAAATTAGAGCCACGGGCAATCAAATGTGTCTTTGTTGGATATGGGGTGCATCAAAAGGGGTATAGATGTTATGACCCTTTGAATAAACGGATGCATGTGACCATGGATTGTGACTTTCATGAGGAAACCTAGTATTACCATCTTAGATGTCAGGGGGAGAGACCAATGAATGACGATCTAAGATGGCTCATAGTTTGCACGGATCAAATTGAGCAAGATGATACAGCTGCCGAGAACACTGCTACTAATTCACAAGTACAGTTACCAACTCTACCACAGCCACTTCCCTGGTCTAGCGATCCTACTGAGAATGAGGTACCTTCTTCTTCTTCTTCTTCTCCTTTATCTGATCATGTCATAGAAGTTGGAGAAAATATTGGTATTGAGAATGTGCAGGAAGAAACTTGTGAGACATCTTCACCTACCTCCGTGGAAGAACCTCCCAAGTACAAACTTCCATCCAGAAGTACTCGGGGAGTTACTCCTAAGAGGTATATGATCCAGAATATGAGGCTCACAGATCGAGATATCCCATCCACACAGATGATTAGGGAGGGTTATCTGAGTCTGCGAAAGCCTTCAGTGCTGCCATTTATTCCGCTGAGATACCGAAAAATGTTGATGAAGCGTTAAGGAGAACAGAATGGAGAAAGGCCATGGAAGATGAGATTGGAGCCCTAATGAAAAACCGAACATGGGAGAAGTGCAGGATTCCAAGAGGAAAAAAGGTAGTGGGATGCAAATGGGTGTTCACTATCAAATACAAAAGTGATGGCTCGATTGAAAGGTACAAAGCTCGGTTAGTAGCAAAAGGGTACACTCAAACATACGGGATAGATTATTCCGAAACATTCTCTCCGGTTGCAAAGATTGACACTATCCGAGTTTTGTTCTCTGTAGCAGCAAACAAAGATTGGCCTCTTTATCAGTTCGATGTGAAAAATGCCTTCTTACATGGGGAAATTAAAGAAGAGGTCTTTATGCAAGCACCACCTGGGTTCACAAAGCATTTCAGCGAAGGAGAAGGATGCAGACTTAGGAAGGCTTTATATGGGCTAAAGCAGTCACCCCGAGCCTGGTTTGGAAGATTTACAGTGGCTATGAAAAAATTCGGCTATTATCAGAGTAACTCCGATCACACCTTGTTTCTGAAAAAACGAGGTAACTTGATTACATGCCTTGTCATATATGTAGATGACATGATTATTACAGGAATGATGAAGCCGAAATAAAGTCACTAAAGGAGAAATTGTTCGGTGAATTTGAGATGAAGGACCTTGGGCAATTAAAATACTTCCTTGGAATAGAGGTCCTAAGGTCAAGAAAAGGGATCTTCATATGCCAAAGGAAATATATTCTTGATCTCCTTGCTGAAACAGGAATGCTCGAATGTAAACCAGCAGATACTCCGATAATGGTCAATATGGTCTTAGAACGATTGAAGGTGGTGAAGCAGCAAACCGAGAACAATACCAGAAATTAGTGGGGAAGTTGATCTATCTTTCTCATACCAGACCCGACATAGCATATGCAGTTGGGATAGTCAGCAGGTTTATGCATCAGCCTCAAGTACAACATATGGAGACTGTAATGAGGATTTTGAGGTACTTGAAAGGAACCCCAGGAAAAGGATTACTCTTTGGGAAAAATGGGCACTTGAAAGTTCAGGCTTATACAGATGCGGATTGGGCCGGAGATAGAGATGATCGAAAATCCACATCAGGATACTTCACATTTGTTGGAGGAAATCTCGTCACTTGGAAAAGTAAAAAACAGAAAGTTGTAGCATTGTCTTGCGCTGAAGCTGAATTTCGAGGCATAGCAAAAGGTATAACCGAAGTTTTATGGATCCGAAAGCTTCTTACAGAACTTGGATTTCAACCAGATGAGAGCTGTGAACTCAATTGTGATAACAAAGCTGCAATAAGCATCTCAGAGAATCCTGTACAGCATGATAGAACAAAGCACGTCGAAGTTGATCGACATTTCATCAAAGAAAAACTTGAAGCCGAAATCATCCATATTTTGTTTGTTCGATCAAAGGAACAACTTGCAGACATCCTAACTAAGGCCGTGGGAACTGATCAATTCCATGATGCATTGTGCAAGTTGGGCGTCCGGAATCCGACGACTCAACTTGAGGGGGAGTGTAGAAAAGAATAAACGTTTTTATTTAGTTTTCCTTATTTGATTATTCTAGAATATTAAGCTAATATTTAGCAGATATTTAGGCCTTAATTTCAGTAATTAGGATCATGTATATTTGGTAGGTTTTCTTCTTTACTTCTGTACAATGTAAAGGATTATTCAATCAATACAATACAAAGACTTAAAACCCTAAAATCAGAGAGCAATCTGCTCTTCAATTATTGATCTATAAAGTGATCTTTAATACTTTTGGAGCCCTATGCAATTGCTTATTTTTCACATGAGAACAGTTGATCATGAGATATAGTCGTGGTTAAGCACTTGCCTAGTTTTCATATTATACTTTTCCCACATTAAATTTTTATTTGCAGTTTAATTTTATTATTGTAATATCCATTTTGACACACAAAATATTAAATGTAACTGTAAATATGTAATTTTAGACTATTATATACTAACCTTGATTTAGTATATTTAAAATTAATCGAAAAAAGAATTTGACATGGTATCGCCATTGTGTACCCTTTGGCCCTAAGCACAAGGATACTTTATAGTTACTCTTACCTTAGGAGTTAGGACCTAAAAGCTCACTAGTATTCTTGATTCACATAAGGTTTCACCATTTCTTTAGTTTATCTTAGGAATTGTTATTATTAATTTTGGTTATGATTCACACTCTTTGTTAGTTCTTATTGATACATTTACCTTATCCTTTTATTCATAAACATTATGAAAGAGGAGGACTTGGAGCCTCAAAAGGTAAAGAAACAATGTAGAAGATGATGCAAAAACAGAGTATACACAAAAGATGAGCAAACACACAATGTATGAGGTATCTAAGGATACCTCCCGCTCAAAACAAAGTATCTTATCATTAATGAATTACACATTACACTAATGACTCAACTCTAACACTTGAGAACAACCTCTCAAGCTTGTGAATCCATTCAACAATGGAGTTCACCCTAGTCTAATACAAAGAAGAAGAAACTCTCTTAAGGTCCTCAAACCCTAGCTCTCTAATGTGTATAAGACTCTCTACATTACTTCCCTAATGTTCTAAGGACCCTTATATAGTCCCAAGACCCATAGAAATGTTGGACATTTAGTGTATAATAATAATCTTGAGTATTTAATCACCAAGTACTACTAAGGTAGTGGGACAGTTTATAAGTCCGTAATGTATCAATTAAAGCTACTATAAGTAGTGGGACAAAACGTATTAATAAACTAAGTCCGTAAGGCATTTATAGTAATGACAAAATGAGGAAAAGGGACAAACCAAGTCAAAATTGGTCAGAAGCCAACCGCCGACTCGGCTGTCCCTAAGAGTGAGCTAAAGCCGAGTCGGCTTTTGCTCACTGGAAAACTCAATTTTGGTCAGTAGGCTATCGCCGAGTCGGCGATCCTTTGGGAGGACCGACCGCCGACTCGGCGGTCTGGGCTGGGAAAAAGACCGTTGCTTTTCTTCCCGTTTTCTCGTGTTTAATGCCTTGGATACTCACTAATGCACTTGATTCTCTGCAATATTAGGGAGAATTAAGCACCATAATTCTTCATAATTCTCTAGAATTATGGCATTGAAGATTATGATCACCATTATGGTCATAATGGTGATTAAGGCTAAAGGCTCCTCTACTTAGTATAAATAGAGGACCTTGGATGTTTGCATTCCTTGCACCTTTTCTAAATCTCTTAAGCTTTCTTCTCATTTGTCTTGTGCACTCAAGAGAGTAATTAACTTTTGTGTGCACTTTCCATTGCTCATAATTTCTTAAACACATCGCTATTACATTATATACCCTAAGTACTAAGGGTGTATTGGAGTTGTTTGTATCTCGTTGTGAATTTCCACTCTAAACCCAAGTACCTTTGTGGGGGAAATATCACAAAAGGAAAGTGAGCACACGCCTATAACTTGTATCAAGTTTCCGGGTAACAATCGGTGTTACAAACTAATCTTCACTTTTGTTTAGCATTGTAATAATCTTGTAATTTCATTTTTGTCATCATCAAAGGGGTTTGAAACAAATTCCCGGTTGTAATTTGTTTACATTATATACATTCGTAATAAGAAAAGACCTAGCACAAAAGCCTTGAAGGCCCACTTCAAACGGACCAAGAAACAGAAACCGCAAAGTCCACGTGCTGCTGAACCGCTCGACCGAGCAACATGGCTCAACCAGGTCGAGTGGCTGGTCCCAACCTTCTGCCTGCTTGCTGCACTTTAGCTCGACCCAAAGCTCGACTATGGCAGCCATTGCTCGACCCACTCGAGCTCTCTACAATAGTGGGCTGCTGCACCTTTTCTTCCTTGCTCCATCATCCTCATGTGATCATCATCACCTCGATTCTTCGTCGCACCCTCATCAAGGCACCCCGAAGACCCACCTTAAGAGGGTGATTTGGCGCTTGCTCTAACACATTAATTCATTAAATACAACTTTTTACCTATTTTGTCTCTTTTCTTAATTTGTTTGAATATTTTGAGCAGAGAGAGTTACTTAAGGCTCCAAATTTAAGGGCCTTAAGCCAATACTTTATTTGTTGTGTTGCTCAGGATGGTCATGGGTCCACGATCCTATTCGAATTTTATTAGACCATATCCTATTTTCAGGTTAATGATCTATAATTTTTTAGACCCTAAAAATTCAAGTCCAGATCCAATTGAAACTTACAGGTCTGAGTCCGAACCTAATCTTTTAGTAGATAAGACCCATCCAAACCCTAAACACAAATTCTTACTTGAGACTGTCTTTTATAAAGACGGCTCTCAAAAGCGCACTCCAATTCTAAATATGTATTGTTATAACTCTAAATATAGATTTAGACTGGACTTTCTCAAGAGAGCACTTAAACCCTAAAATATCCATCCCTAAATTTGCACATGCATAAAGCAGTTATATAAAATGATATAGGAGACTAGGGGCAATTTATACCTAAATGTCAGAGTTCGGCTCAGCCCAAGTTTCCCCTTCTGGACCATTTTGGATTTCGGAAACTAGGACTTTCGCCAATTTTATCGGGCTACAATGGCAAAGCCTTAAAGTACCACCCAATCATGCATCATTAATTATATATGAATGGTACTTTTGGATTTTTTTCTTAGTCAGTCTTGTATGAGAATGTCTTACGGTAAGACGAATTTAAAATAATAAGTCATAAGTTAAAAGTTTCTATTATTAAGCTACGTAACCCAAATAGTCAAATACTCCATTTGTTTCTTTTTTATTGTCCACTTTTCTTATTTGGTCAGTTCACTCTAATTGTCCACTTTCTATTTTTGGCAACGATTATTTTACTTAAACACCCCCACCTACCACCTATTTAATTATTATAATCACTTAAATACCCCAACTACCACCTTTATAATTATTATAATCACTTAAAATATTCCACTACCATTTTTCTTAATTTGCATGCCCACTAAAAAATGAACAATAAGAAGCGGGGAAGGGAGTATAAAATATCTCTTGCAATTAAACCATCTCACACGCAAAAGCTTGTGTTTTTTTTCGTAAATGTAGTAAGAAACAAAATTGTGATTCCTTATATAACACGTTAACAAAGTAATTTCAAAATATCCTTTATATTACGAGGTTTAAGCCAAATGTCAAATTTAGGATATAAAAAATTAAGGACATTACTATGTTTCGCCATTTTATTCAATGCGTCCTAATTTTTTTTCTTTATAAACTTTTAATTTTACTCCTTTGTCTTTAAAAGTCTTCTAAACTCATTTATTTCTCTAAATCTAACAAACTCAACTTTAATTGACGTAAACATAACAAATGAATTTCCATTTTGATTAAGTTTTATTTGAAAATGTATAAGAGTCACAAATCTAAAATGTCGGTTGATTTGTTTATTTTCATTACATTTTTTTTAATTAACGTGAGTGTAACATAGACATAAATTTAAAATGTCGATAGAATTAATCTTAATTTATAATAAAAAATTAATAATTTTGTTCTTAAATCAATGTAAACGCATTGTCAAAAACCAAGAATCGATCGATTAATTTCAATTTATTTACCAAATTTTAAAAATATTATTTCATTTGAATTAACGAAAGCCCAATATAGGAATAAATTTGAAATTGTTGATTGGTTTATTGAATTAACTTTTTCTTAAAAAAATAAAATGACCAAGTCGCACATAATGTGCAACTTGGCCATTTTCCTAATTAAAAAAAAATTTAAAAAAATGGTTGTGCGAGGGAAGAAAAGAAGATCAGGTGGAATGGATTTAAGGATCTTATTTTGAGAAAGTTTTACTTGTTTCAACTTTCAACCGAAACAAGATCCATTTTCAAGTAAGATTTGATCATATCAAGACGGTATAATTTTTTTAGTATTAATATTATTGTGATCGTATTAATTAATTGTTTTAGAGTTATGCAAGAAAAATTCCTGTAATTGAGCAAAAGAGAAAAAAAAATCAACTATATAGTCATAATATATTTACATAATTTTAATGTACCAGTATTTATCCATATTATGCACGAATGTAGTAGGGACTAAGGATACATAATAAATTTAATTTAGAAGTGATGCAAGTATATATTGTCGTTATAAATTAATTTAGTTTGAATAAAATGAAATAATATATATGAACTAACGATAACAACATAATTGATGCATGAATGTATATATAAATTACTTAAGAATTTAAAAAAGCTCTTTGTATACATCATTCTTGGTGCGATAGTCATACTAACAATTGTAGATGAAGTAAAAAGTAAGAAAAAGAAAATGTAAAATAAATCCAATTTATGCGGAAAATAAATAATTTTTACTATAATCAACTTTATTGATACTTCAATAAAAAAGTTAATGATTGAATATTTTTTAAAAAATTTATATTTTAATTAGGAGAATGTTTTGACAAATAGAGTTCTGTACTTCTTACCTTTTAAGTAGAGGTGTTCAAAACAGACCCGATGACCCGATAGACACCCGACTTTATAACCGAATTCGATTTGACCCGACTTAAAAATGGATCTATAATCATGTAAAAACCAATGTGATCACAAAACCGATTTTGAACCGACCCGAAACACCTGACCCGAAATTAACCCGATGATCCGAATGAACACCTCTACTTTTAAGGTTGGAATATTATACTATTACGTACACATTGAAAGATCAATTAAAAATAGGAAAATTTGATTTTAAAGGTTCCAACTTTACCTCATTTACTCCTAAAGGTTCGAATTTTCGTTTATCCTAGAAAGGTTCGAACTTTAGGGGGTCATCTTCATTTAAAGGTTTTTAGGGGTTTTTTTGGGTTGATTTTGGATTGATTATGGGTTTTTATGGGTAAAAAACCCATAATCAACCAAGAATCAAACAAAAAAACCTATAAAAACCCATAATCAACCCAAAAATACCCCTAAAAACCTTTAAATAAAGATGACCCCTAAAATTCGAACCTTTCTAGGATAAACGAAAATTCGAACCTTTAGAAGCAAATGAGGCAAAGTTGAAACCTTTAAAATCGAATTTTCCTTATAAATAAAGAACCTAAGCTTGCAAGAGGAGTTTTCTCGCGAGCAAATTTTTTTTTATAGTCATAATTAGTTAGTACTCTCTTCGTTCCTTTATGTTCTTCCACTTTACTATAACGGGTAGCTTTAAAAGTTCTTTCAATTTAGAATACTTTTTATTTTTGGAAAGTTTTCATTTCACTTTTACCCTTAAAACCCCATTTTTCTTACTTTAGCATTTAATTATTTTCTCTCTCATACTTTCAATACAATCATTACTTCACAGTATTATTTAATTATTTTTTCTCTCATAATTCCGTATTCATTAAAACACATTTAGTAAAAAGTAGTCATACATTGTGAGACATATATGATTTTATAATGATAATCATTTCATGAATTTTTTCAAGCAATTATTTTTTGTATACTCCCCTATTTTGGGAGTATTGTTTTGTTCCATATAAACTTGGTTACTCCTTTAGAAATGGTGCAAAATGCTAATAAAAGAGAAAGAAGAAGTGGGTAAGTGGAGAAAGTGTCTAAAAATAAAAGAGTGGGACAATTTGTTATGGACAAGCCAATATGGCATATGGAATAAAATGACTCTTTTCTTAAAGAAACTACTCATGATTTGTTTCGAGTATTTGTTGGGCCATTATGACATTTTCTTGGTTTTGCTAGTCGGTGGTCAATTATCCAATCCAAACTTCTTATAATGAGCTAATTTAGCTTAACAAATTTTAATTTTAGATAGTCTCAATTCGAGTTAAATATATTAACACACTCCTACTAATTAAAATATTTATTATTTGAATAAATTGCGAATTACATCCTTAAAGTTTATCATTTTTGCGAATTACATCCTTATTTTTTGCGAATTACAGCCATCAAAGTGTTAAAGTTTACAAGTTCAAATCAAAACACAGAATTCCTACCATTTTGGTGGGCGGAATTTTAGGTTAATTGGTCGAAAATTTGTGTTTTTGGCTTAAACTTGTAAACTTTGATAAGTATCATATATGGTGATAAGTATGTAATCAGGGCCGTCTCGTTTATTTTTGGGCCCCAGAGTAAAAGATAAAAATGGGCCCCTAAAAACTTAAGACATAACACATAATATAATACATCTTTTGTTTTTTATTGTTAATATTTAATCTACTTTACAAAAAAAAAAAACACTAAAAACTCATATTATTTAGCAAAAAATGTAAGTTATATATAAATTTGATTCAAATTAATATCACTTATATACATAAAAATAAGTTTTGGGCCCTAAAAAGCATGGGGCCCTGAATGGTTGACCGCTTTGCACTTGCCATTCGACTGATAAGTATATAAGAGTTTTTGGATACATCCTCAAAAGCTACACACCACATCCCTTGAATGTAGTTTTAATACAAAATCAAACAATAAAGTAGTTGAAAAACATTATACAAATTGTTCCCATGTAAAGTGGTTGAGCTTTTCCTTAAACTTGCATGTGAGGCAATGTGACATTTTTTGAGTCCATGACTATTTGTGATATAATGAACATGTTTTATTTAAATGGTTAACAACTAGGAGTATCCACAATAAAACTCAAGCACATGGTGTTGGCACAACCTAGAATTCAACAAGTTGCTCATCATATGTTTATTTGATTGATTGCCAATTTCAAGTACCAAGTACTCGCAAAATAAGATCTCAGTGGAAGTTCTTACATTGCAAGTTGCCGGATCGAATTAAAAATTTAAATAAAAAGGTCTTATGAGAGACCGTTTATGGCTAAGATAGCTCTCCCAATAGCATAGCCCAATGATTTTAAATTTAAAAATAAGACTGATGACTAATCAGTTACTTATTTTGCAAAATGGGTTAACCCATATTTACCCGTCTATGCTATAGACGGTCTATAGCAATAATTTATGAATTTGAATTTATATACCATTAAATGATTATCCCTATAATGAATTGCCCTATTTATTAGTATAACAATCATTTATGAAATGGAAATTTGATTACTTTCGGCTTTTTCATGTGGTAGACAAACATCTTTTAATCCACGTGATGACCTTGACCTTCCAACTTTTCCACATCGTAGACAAAAGAGAAGTTTTTGTTAACTAAACGTTATTTTTACCTAACGTAATGACATTTTTTTCAAAAAAAAAAACTTTATGATCACCCAAATTGACCATATATTTCAAAATTCAATCAAAATAAGTACTTAATTTAGCCAAATACTTTACATTTTGTCTACTACATGGAAAATTTAGAAGCTAAAGGCCACCACGCGGATTTAAAAAATATTTATGGAAAAGCAAAAAACTCAAAGTCACCACATGAAAATTTTTCTATATAAAATTATAATCTTGAAATTTATATTAGTTATAATAGTTACAAAGTTCAATATTTACGAGTTACAACCGATATAAATCAAAATTTGCAAAACATTGTAACAATATTATTTATTGTCTAACAAAGTATAAGCATGGCGTCGTATGCGATGGTATACATCTTTATTACATATCACCACTCCCAATGCCTTCATATTCATGCCATTTTTAGTGGAGTGCTTCACGGCTTACTACAATGTTGTTTCAAATCCCACAAAATCATACACTTCCTAGACCACCGTCTTACTACTAAACAACAAAATTGTTGAATAAATAACTCGTATATGATTCCACATTAAAAATTAGAGAGTTTGACTGATATCTAAGATTGATGGGCTCCTCATCATCATCGTCATATCTAGTGTCGCATATAAAAATTATGATTAGGGTCTGGGGATCAGAAGGAAGGTGGCAACTAGGGGTGTTCAAGGGGTTGGAGTATTGGACCCCCATTTTGAGATCTTATCCGGTTTATCTTTAGAAGGGCTTTGTAAGGGCCAGGCCAAAAACGGGCTCTATTGTAATTAAAATGAAGCGGGCTGCAAAAGGGCTCAACAAGAATCAAAAATGGACCTTTGTAAGTAACATAATTAATGTATAATTTAAATATTATAAATGACAATGTCAATGGAGATTATTAATTGTTTTTCAATTTAATTATAATAAATGATAATTTAATTGTTATAAATTGATAAATGAGAATTAAAATAATTTTTAGTAATAAAAATGCAAGCCCGCGTTAAAGCCTATATTATGTTTAAAGGGCCCTTATCCAACCTGGCCCATATTTACTTAAGCCTGACCCAGCCCTTATCTGGCCCATTGAACACTCCTAGTTGCAACTCATACACATAGTATGTCATGCAATTTATTCTTCAGGTGCTGTTTTGAGAGACCGTCTTTTGTAATGACGACTCTCAAAAGCCCAACCTAAATCTATATTTAGAGTTGTAACAATATATATTTAGAATTGGACTAGACTTTTGAGAGTGGTCTTTACAAAAGACGTCTCACGTAAGAATTTGTGTTTATTCTTTGTTGCTCCTACATTGTTCTAGGTCTAAGATTGATTGGCTACTCCTCCTTACCAATTGGTTTTAAGATGAAACTTTATTCTTATGTGGGTTTTGTTGTGTAAAAGCCCAATAACAAATTTATTATGGAATACTAGCTAGTCAACAGTTTCTAATCAACTGAAAACGAAAAATCTCGATCTTCCATAAAAAAAATGCGCAGGTGTGAAAAGATTGAGTTCCTGCCCAATTCAAAAAATGGCTCTCATGTGAGTTGGAGTTGGAAAAATAACCCACATGTTATCTCACATTAAAAAAACTAGAGAGAGATTGACTAACATACAAGCTTGATTGACTACTCCCCTGTCACCAATTGATTTTAGGATAGAATCTCATCAGACTTGTCTACATTCAACATTCATCCTACACAGATCTTATTGTGTAAAAGCCCAATAACAAATTTTAAAAATAGTTCAAATTTTAATATCCACCAGTATATTCTTTCTCTGAAAAACAATAAACAACATTATCATAATTTACTGAATACTTTATAGTCGAAATTTTTTGGACTGTATCGTCCTCAAAAACCCCAGATTCGACCCAAATCCGACCCATGGACCCATTTACATCTGTTTTTTTTTTTTTAAATTATATATTAGATATTATGTGTATGTAATTGCTTGATTTGAAATTTTGTTATATTTTTTAACATTGCGTTATTTTGAACTTTATCGGATCATGTAATTTAAAATTTGGTCATTGTATCAATATTTTAAAAATTATAGACTTGATAAATATTTCGTTATAAGAACTTGAATGTTGAAAAACTTCTTATGTTTCGCTCAATAAGTATAAAGTATTAGAAGATCCTCGTTAGTCGAAAATGTTTAAATAATTTTATGTAAATGGTCGAAAATTGCACTTCATCATATACTTTTTAAAAAATTTTGGGAAAAAATAAATAAAATTGTATTGGACCCTGATTTAGACCCTAGACCCGTCAGACCCTAAGGGTTTGGGTCTGGGTCCAAAATTTTTAGACCCTACGAATCCGGGTTCGGGTTTGGGTCCAATAAAAAAATTAGGGTCTGGATTTTTTTTTTTTTGAAGATCATAGTGAGGCTTATATATTAAGTGGATAAATCAGAGAGTACAAGGTCGGAAATCCAATGAGGACCCCCGTCAAGCCATACACTAGAACAATAACTAGAAGAAGCCCACTTGGCTAAGCGATGAGCTACAACATTAGCCTCGCGATAACAGAAACTATAGGATATATCAGTGACACTAGCAGCAGCATGTCTGATATTGTTAACCAGAACCTGTGAATGAAAGCTTCGAGTAATCTTCCCTTGAATAGCTCGAACAGCCACCTGCACATCACCTTCAACAAGAACCTTGCTCCAATTGCGCTCTTTCAAAAGATCAATGGCCCATTTGAATGCCTCGAGCTCAGCTCGTTCAACAGTAGAGAAAGGCCACAGCGATTTGGATGCACACATCAGAACTTCCCCATTATTATTCCGGGCCACAACACCAATACCGTATCTGTCTTCCTTCGAATTGACAGCTGCGTCAACATTCAGCTTTATCGTATCCGGGCTAGGAGGAGACCAAGAGGAATTTTCCCTTCGATTTCGAGCATGAGGAACAGCCACAGTAGCTTTCTGATACTCTTGGAGGATATCAGTAGCTCTTTTAGAGCACAACTCAGGGGTGACATACAGCTTTTCAAAATACAAATCGTTTCTCGCACACCAAATTTGCCACGCACACACACCAAATAATTCGGCCTCCTTTTGCTGTTTCTTCTCCATGATTTTACCAAGCCAGTCCCTAAAAGACCCCTGATGGGGAATATCATTCGATTTCATAGATTGCAGCCACACTTGTTTCACCCAAGAGCAGTCCCGAAGAGCATGACAGTTGGTCTCCTGAGAACCACACCGCTTACACGAGCCCACATTCTCAATTCCTTTTTTACTCAAATTGGAGCCATGAGGGAGTATATCCCATGAGGCTCTCCAAAGAAAGAGTTTAGCCTTAGGGGGGACATGAAGCATCCATATATTCTTCCAAACAGAATCATCCCCGTAAGAACTTGAGCTTTCACTTTGACTCTTAAGAGCCAATGCATACATATCACGCACACGGAATACCCCATCCTCGCTAGCAATCCAGACTCTCTCATCTGCACAAGCTGAATTACTCACAGGAATGGCCTTTATACGATCCACATCCACAGGAAAGAAAACATTAGACACAACATCCATTCTCCAAACATGATGCTCATGGTCCAACAAGGACGAAACAGTAGCATTCCTATCTAGAAAACGAATAGGAGTAATCACCTTTCCAGTACCATTACCCCCAATCCAAGCATCTCTCCAAATATTGATAGTACGACCATCCCCGACTCTCCATCGCACACCAAGTTCAAGTAAAGGCCGGGAGCTCCAAATACTCCGCCACGCATAGCTTGGGTTAAAACCCACCTTCGAATCCCAAATAGAAGCAGTAGGAAAGTACCTTGCTTTAAGAGACTTAGCAAGTAAAGAATCTGGAATACTATGAATTCTCCAAAGTTGTTTTGCCAAGAGAGAGGAGTTGAACAATTTGAGGTCTCTGAACCCCATTCCTCCTTCACATTTCGGTTTGCACAGCTCAGACCAAGCTTTCCACGGAATGCCCCTCTCCGAAGTAGACGTGCCCCACCAAAAGTTACGGATTATCCGTTCAACATCATCACAAAAATTAGTCGGCAGTTTGAAACAGCTCATGGCATAGGTAGGGATGGACTGAGCCACAGACTTGATTAGAATCTCCTTCCCCGCTTTGGACAACAGCTTTTCTTTCCAACCTTGAAGTTTCTTCCATATACGATCCTTAATACCAGTAAAAGAGATTTTCTTCGAACGGTTGAACAACGTAGGAAGCCCCAAATATTTGTCGTGGCTAAGGACTTCCTTAAAACCCAACACAACACTAACACGCCGACGAACATCAGAGGAAAGACATTTGCTATAAGAAACTTCACATTTATCAAGGTTGACTTTTTGACCCGAAAGGGATTCATACTTCTTCAAAATATCCATAATAACAGCAGCCTCCCTATCATTAGCTCGCGCAAAGACTATACTGTCATCTGCAAAAAAGAGATGAGAAATAATAGGAGCACCACGAGCTATCGAAACACCATGAATAAGATTCCCATTGTGAGCTCTTTTCAACAAATCACTCAAGCCCTCAGCACAAATAAGAAAAAGATAGGGAGACAGAGGGTCTCCCTGTCTCAACCCCCTCTTAGGCACCAACACATCAGACGCCACACCGTTTATCAAAAAAGAGTAAGTAACTGTGGTAACACATTTCATCACACGATCAACTCACACAGCCGGAAAACCCATATTAATCAACATACAAGCCAAATAATCCCACTCCATTCTGTCATAAGCTTTACTCATATCAAGCTTGAGAGCCATAATACCCCTTTTTTTTGCATGATTATGTCTCATATAGTGGAAAACCTCAGAAGATAAAAGGATATTATCAGTTATAAGACGCCCCGGGACAAAGGCACTCTGGTTCTCATCAATAATAGAGGGAAGAATAACCTTAAGCCTATTAGCTAGCACTTTCGAAATCAACTTGTAAGAAACATTACATAAGCTAATAGGTCGAAGGTCGGTCATCTTAGAAGGATTTTTAACCTTGGGGATCAGGGCCACATGAGTGAAATTAATATCTTGAGGCATAGCCCCATTATTCAGGAAATCCAGAACAACATCACACACATCATTCCCAACTAAATTCCAGTGGTGCTTATAAAAAAGAGCGGGGAGCCCGTCAGGGCCAGGAGACTTACGGGGATGCATTTCATTAAGAGCCGCTTCGATCTCATCCCGAAGATAAGGACGAAGTAATTGATCTGCCATATCAGTAGTTACTCTTCGATTAATAAAATTGACTTGGTCGATAGTGATCTCGGGTCTAGACATTGCAAACAAGTCAGAGAAGTAATCCATCACCACTGTTTTCATCCCTTCAGGGCTTTTGTGCTTAACACCATGCGAATCCTCCAAGTATTTAAGCCGATTTCTCCTTCTTCTATTAGACACCTTAGCGTGGAAATAGGCCGTGTTTTTATCACCATCTCTTAGGACAAAAGGACGACACCGTTGCCAAGCGGCTGTCTCCTGATGTTGACGTAAAGCTCGAAGCTCTTGTTCAACACGACGACTCTCTTCAATAACAGCCGGATTCGGAGACATTTTGCGAACCACTTTCAGACGTTTCAAGAGCCAACCCATGCGATTCTGTGATTCCGCATAAACATCCTTACCCCACTTTTTAAGCTGAACACCACACTCTTTAACCATTGCACTCCATTGACCCATGTGCAAAGTCTTAGACTTTTCCCATACAGTACTGATATTTGCCGCAAAAGCTTCATGCTGGAGCCATCTAGCCTCAAAGCGAAACATCCTATCCTCCTCCCTAAAATCACCCCGCCTACCCTCATCTTCTCTATTGAAACGCAAGACCAACGGATTATGATCGGACCCGTCCCAAATTATATTCTCAACAGACGCCCCTGGGAATAGAGACAGCCACCCATCATTAGCAATGCATCTGTCCAATTTCTCCTCGATAAGCCCCTCAATCCTTCTATTACTCCATGTATAGGGATGGCCCGTAAAATCAACCTCTCTCAAGCCATTAATATCGAGACAGCTACGAAATGCACAGATATTGTTGAAGTCGCCACTACTGCCACCTCTTTTTTCAGTTTCACGCAAGATCTCATTGAAATCACCCCCAAGAACCCAAGGGTAATCATTATGAACACCTAAATCATTAATCATCTCCCAGGTTTTCCCCTTTTGACCATTCTTAGCCCAACCATAAACACCAGTACCACGCCAAACCCTCTCACCATCCATATTGACATGAAAATCTATAAAATGCTCATTCATTGCTATTACCTGAACATCAACATCCAGACTCCACATAAGAGCAAGGCCGCCAGACCTTCCCTTTGCTTCCACACAAACCCCTTTCTCAAACCGAAGTCTTTCTTGCACCCTTCGAATTTCGGTTTTATTGCATTTGGTTTCACTGAGGAACAGGACCTCTAGGGAGTATTTTCGCACCAAAGAGTGGAGTGAATTAATTGCCGAGGGGCTCCCTAACCCTCGACAATTCCAGAAAACTGTTGCTCTCATTGAGAACCGAGAGCCCATTGTGTGGGGCCCGCCACTTCATTCTGCGTACCAGCTTGTGTAGAGTCAACTTCCATTGGAACAATCCTTTTCTTAATCGAAATCCTATCATCAGCCTCAGCCATAAGCTCATCAAAATTATCAACATTTTTAGACCTCTTTTCACCCACTGTAGGAAAGAAAGAAGGAGTAGAATCCGTGCTCACGTTTGTTCTTGCAAGCTTTTTCCACTTCTGGACCCTTTTCCTAGTAGCAGAGGGTGGGATTTCATTTATATTAGCTAAGAAAAGTGGGGCCTCCTCCACGTGTTGTTCTACCTCAGTAAAAGCTTCCTGCACACTCACCAACTGTCCCACACCTTTTTGTGTCTCTTTCTCCCCACTAGACACGACATCATCCTCCAAATCATGGGTCCCACTAGACACACTAAGAAGCTGACTCTTATTATTCCTAGGAGAACTCTTTTTCAGAACAAATTCATTATTCCCCTCCTCATCATTCCCTATAGCAACTTTATCCAACAAAGAGGTAACCTTGCTTATATTTTCAGCTGGCTTTTCCATAGTGTCAGTAGCAGATAACTTCTTCGAGAAGTATAGTTTTCTCCCAACACTTCCCTTAGAATTCACGGCTTCACCATTATCATCAGATTTCATTGGTTTCCAGGGCGAGGCCTTCATCCACGGACCATATTGTTTCTTAGGTGAATGATCACCAAAAAAATCTCTACATTCATTAGTTCCGTGACCTAACTTGCCACAATAGAAACATATTAGGGGAAGTTTCTCATACCTGACGGGACAACTACTAATCTCACCTCCCCTTAGTTTAATGGAGACATTCTTTTTCAGAGGCTTACGAACATCCAGATTGACTCTAAGGCGTAAAGATTTCTCCATACAAAGGTTAACCGATTTATCCATCTCCAAATATTCCCCAATTTTATCCCCCATTATACGTGCATTACTTTCATTATATCTCCCACGAAAAGGAACATTATAAACTCTTACCCATATAGGAAGGGAGTAGAATTGCACATCCGATGGCCGTTGAGCCGCATCCATTTCAGCAAGAAGAATAGCCACCTTATCAAAATGCCAAGGTTGGCCCTTTAAAACTTTTTCTTTATCCTTCCAATGAAAAAATTGAAATTGGTAAAGGTTTTTACCAATCATGTTAATCTCGACACCATGTTGCGTGACCCATACGTTCTTTATTGTAGTGATAAACGCATTCGGATTAAGGGTACGCTCTGACCACAATCTTTCTATTAAGCCCAGGGAAATCTGATCTTCTTCATCATCATTGCCTTCATCTACCCATTCACATATATCCTCATGTGCATCATTATCCTTAGTATCCTGATTGATATTGCTACTGGGATGGGCATTCAGATCTGGTACTTCAACCCCAGTGTCCTTATCAGGACTATTATACGAACCCTCTGCCTTGTTAGTCAAGGATTCGTGAGTACTACAGTTTTGTTTTTCATGAACCCTAATAGTGCCAGGATCCATAATAGCATCAGAGAGAAAAGAAAAGAAGGGAGAAAGAGAACAGAAAGAGAAGAAGGAGAGAAGAGAGATAGAAAGATAGACACGAACGTGGAAAATAACCGGAAAACAACCGGACAAAAACTCCGACGAGGAAGAAAACGGCTAGTACTAGGACTAGAGAGAAACCCTAACCCTAGAGAGAGAAGGGACTCAACCTTTCATCCTGGATTATATTACAATGGATATTGAAAGATTAATTTTTTTTTTGGCAAGAGAAAGATTAAATTTGGATGCAAGAGGATACCAAAATTAGAGAACTACGTTAAGAGTTCAAATTTCCTAATCGCAAGTGCACAATATACTCCCTCCGTTCCAGTTTACTTGTCTCATTTCCTTATTTGGCAATTCCTCATTATTTGTCCCATTTCCTTTTTAGGCTATCCTTTTTATACCTAAATACCCTCACTTTTCCAATTCCCAATACTCCACTACCACCTTTACAATTAATTTAATCAATTAAAATATCCAATTACCACCTTTTCCAATGGACCTCACTACTATCTTAATATCAGTGTTTGGTCAAATGGGACAAGTAAACTGGACCGGAGGGAGTATGTAGCAAGCGGATCAACGCAAAAATGCTTGGGTTTATTTGGTTTACTAAATTCTAAAAAATACAAAAATAAGAATAAAAATTATTGTTAGAAATTTGGTTTAAAAAGGGAAATTTTACCTAGAATAATCTAATTTATTCGTGATTTTCCTACAATAATCCCACCTATTGATTAACATGAATAATCCTAACTTTAAAGGGTATTTGCCTACAGTAAACTTGGGTATTCGCAGAAAAAATAAACTGAAAATTAATTTAAAATTAGAGAAAAATTTTAAAATTTTAGATAAAAAAACTCTAAATATTAAAAAAAATCATAAATTTCATTTGAACTTTTTTAAATATATTTTTTCGACATTTTTTATTTTTTCTTTTTTTTTTTAAAATAAAACTTGCTATAGCAAGTCATCCGATCACCGGGTTTACTCTAGAAAAATACCCCTCAAAGTTGGAGTATTCACGGTTAATCAATAGATGGAATTATTGTAGAAAAATCACGAATAAATTAAATTATTATAGGTAAATTTTCATAAAAAAAAAAGACATTGACTTAAATTATAAGGGTTCTAACACAATAATGATAAAGTATTAGGATATTCAAAAAGACTACATGAATATTTGTGGGAAATTCCACATGGTAGCATCAAGTTTTAATGAAATGCCAATGGTAGCACTTTTTTAAGAAAATTCTACATGGTAGCATTCAGTTTATGCACTATCTAATTGCCGTAGCATTTTCCGTTAAGTTCTTGTTAAATTCCGTTAAGTTCATCATTTTGTAAGTTTTTTTCCACATGGTATAGCATCCAGTTTTTGTTTATTTACCATTTTAACTTTTAATTCACCATTTTAATGTTTAATTCACCGTTTAATTCGTTAACGCTAGAGGTGTTCATTCGGGTCATCAGGTTGATTTCGGGTCAGGTATTTCGTGTCGGTTCAAAATCGAGTTTTGAGTTCACATTGGTTTTTACTCGGGTCAAATCGAGTTCGGTTACAAAGTCGGGTGTCTATCTGGTCATCGGGTCTGTTTTGAACACCTTAACGCTCATAAATGTTGAATAATTTTATTGAAAAAAATTATAAATGTTGAATAATTATACGGAAAATAAATTTAACATTTAATTCACCATTTTAATGCTTAATTCATCGGTCGAAACAAATACTCTTTCGAATAAGTACTTATTTTGATCGAATTTTCGAAAGAGTTATCCCATCAGGATAGTAGCCACGTCCGTTGTTTCAAAAAATCGTTATGATGGATAAAAATGACGTCAAATATCATTTTCGGCTTACGTATCGGAAAATAGGCGTATAAGTACTTGTTTCGACCGGATTTTCAAAAGAGTTACCCCATAGGCCATAAGGGTATTTGCAACGTCCGTTTTTTGAAAAAAAATCGTTACGACAGGTAAAAATGACGTCAAATATCTTTTTCGGTTTACGTATCGAAAAATAGGCGAATAAGTATTTGTTTCGACCCAATTAGATAGTTTCTTATAATTTTTCAATAAAATTATTAAATATTTATGAGCGTTAATGAATTAAACATTAAAATAGTGAATTAAAAGTTAAAATGGTAAATTAACAAAAAATGGATGCTACCATGTGGAAAAAAACTTATAAAATGATGAACTTAACGGAATTTAACAAGAACTTAACGGAAAATGCTACGGCAATTAGATAATGCATAAACTAGATGGTACCATGTAGAATTTTCTTAAAAAAGTGCTACCACTCGCATTTCATCAAAACTGGATGCTACCATGTGAAATTTCCCAATATTTGTTTTTACTCATTATTTAAAGTTTATAGGTCAACAGCATAACTAAATGAAATTTTATCAATTTTATATTGTCATCTTATTAATTATCTATCAAATTAAGACCTGATTAATTCCAATCTCACATTATTGTATTTTTGACTTAATTAATAAAAATTTGATCTAAATATATCTTAGAACGAAGTAACTCTTTAATCTCATATTCCCATCTTCTCGTTAACAAAAGATTTTTAACTAAAAATTAATTGAGCACATATTCAATTAAAGCCCTAAAAAGCGATAATACATACTAATAAAAATACTAAAAAATGACAAGTGTCAACCTTAAAGATTTTTGATAAATGAAATTATTTTAGTGGATAATATAGTTGATTATATAACAATATTGACCTAATTTGAAATTTGGTTTTTTAAATTGGAGCGAAATTAATTGGGTAATAATTTATTACAACAATTCTATATGGTAAATAGTTTTAAAAAAATCAGTATTTATTCTACGTTAAAAAAGTAATGTATTCGATAAATTTAATCATGATAATATATATTTGCATTATTATATAAAATAATATTTTTATATATTTCATACTCATAAGTTCGTACATGACACGAGGTTCTATACTAGAAATCCTATAAACAACATTATAAAAATCTATCCATACATAATTGGGGTTCAAACCTTCTACCTAGAAAAGAAATTTACTCACTAGTTATGATAATTAACAATAAAGAAGAAATTAAAACCCTAAATATGGTACTGAATATAGTGATATTTGGTAAACAATTTTTGAGTTAGTTTTTTTTGTTAGCTTTAGGCTTTTTGATTGGTCAAAAGGCCAAAAGTATGTTTAGTACATGACTTTTTTTGGCAACTAAAAGGAATAAATTAACGCCAAAAAACTTTTTAAGCTAGGCTATAAAAGAAAAAAAATACAGCCCTAAATACAAAAGGAAGGCACCGGGATCATGAACATGACACTCCTAGTCTTCCACCAGGATCGCTTTAGGCAAAGACTTAGAAACATCCACTTCATTTAAGACCACAACATAACTCACCCTGCGTTGAGCTGTAGTACATTCATCCGCAACGATAGATACCCCAAGCAAGCTACCTTTTCTACTTAAGGATTTAGCACCACAAAATTTAATAGGAAGGTGAAAATTGACCACTTTAATATTATAATTGATTTCTTAAGGTTATCATGAACTATTTCAAATTATAAGTTATAATTGATTACTTGATGGCGTATAATTTAACATTAATAGCTATAAGTTAATCACTCTAAGGTTGTTATTAATTATTTTTAAACATGTTAGTTATCAAGTTAAAGTTGTTCGTTTTATTGTTATAATTGATCACTTTATATATTGATCAATTTGAGGTCTAAACAGATCACTTTAAGGTATAAATTAACATGCTACATCTCATTTTATCAAAGTTTTATCACCATGAAAAATGACATGCTACATATAACATATCCTATTATGTAAATTTACACTACGTACAAATCATTCTCATACCACATTTCACACTACAAATTGTTCTCATTACCACAATTAACAATACAACAAAATTTACTTTTTGCAAAATAATATAATAGTGACTTTTAAAAAATTGTCATTGTTTATATTTTTAATGCAATAATTATTGGATTTTATTTTAAGTTTCACTATAAAGTGATTTAATAATATTTTATTTGGCCTTAATAACATATCACATACCTAATAGTTATTATAGTCTACAGTATCATTTTTTTATTATGTTGCTATAATGTTTAATAAATGGACCTGAATTCACTATAATTTTAATTTGTTTGCATTGATTTTTTTCATGAAATCAATTAAAAAAACTATATTCTAATATTTTTAATAATAAAATCCATTAAAAAAAATTTCTAATTTAGTCACAAGACAGACAGAGACCAGAGTAGACATTCTATTAAAAACTGCAAAAAATAATAATAATGAAGATCGAATTTTCTATATCACATGGGCAGACTAGACAATCCTGGAAGTTATATTTTTCTGAAAAATATTATTTCCTCTGATAATTATTTAATTAATTTTGGCATCATAATCATTTATTGGACTTTCTATATGTCTTCTTCTAAATGATGAGAGAATTTACCTGTTTTTTTGGATGTTAGTGAAGCATATGCCTTGGTGCATGCCAGATGAAAAACCATGTGACATACTCCTTATAATCCATAAAATTTGTTTATTTTTTTAAAATTTATCCGGAATAAATTATTCGTGATTATCCTATAATAATCTCACATATTGATTAAACATGAATAATTTCAACTTAAAGGGTATTTGCCTAGAATAAACTTGAGTAATCCGATGACCTGCTATATTGGTAATTTTTTTTTTTGAATAATGCTATATTGGTAATTCACCAAAAAAAGTAAACTGAAAATTAATTTAAAATTAGAGAAAAAATTTAAAATTTACACGTAAAATTCTAAATAATAAAAAAGATCATAAAAAATTTTTGAACATTTCTTAACTTTTTTTTTCATATTTTATTTTAATTTACCGTTGACCGCCCTTGACTTCAGTCAAAGTCGGTTTCTGTCATATTCTTTAACTGCCCTATCTCTTCTGAAAGTAACCTCCATGTAACCCCACTATCTTTGACCCACAAAAAACTAACTTTCTCAATCTAAGGAAGACTTCTAACTCATTCTGCAATCCGACCAACGAGAGGACACTAATACTCTGCCAAAATAATCACTCACAAACACCTATCGTGATCTCCCAATTCAACACCAAATTTCATCATCCTTCACTGTCATTGCAATCACTACCATCTGATATTGTTCTTTGTTGATCATACTACTCCCGTCTGACTTGAGCGTCGGAGGGTTTTTCCGGGAGATCATTATCCCACGGGCAAGGCTAACTTGTTGTGTGCAGGTAAACGAGTTACAGGCGATATCCCACAACATCAACTGAGAAGCGGTCAAACTTTAATCACACTTCCTCTTCAGGTGGTTTCCGAATTGTGACTTTGATTCGAGTTTCTTTACAGAAACAATGTTTTTACTATAATTTTTATTTTTTTAATCATCACTTGTGTATTTGATTTTTTTTATCTCATCCAAATATTTTTTCCATTGGTATCCATGGTACACAACAAGTTGAGTAGTATCCGTTTAGCTAAGACATTTACATACGCCATAATTTATTAATTTAATTGAATTTAATAAAGAACGAATCTTTTGTGTTATGAGTATTTACATTATAAGTACGGAATTATAGATGCCACCAACAATGTATATAACTATACAAATAATTAAATTATTATCATAAACGGTGTGATTCGATCATTATAATAAGTTGGTTCTTGAAATTATTAAGATGCATGAGGATTAATTAGTTTTAGGAATTCAGACTAAACTATTGTTTAATCACAAGAAAGTACATACACATGTTAAAGTAAACATTAATATACTTCAAATGCACCGATTGTATGCTATTAGACTAGATATATTCATTTGACGTATCAAATCGATTTTGAGTCAGATGTTTCAGATTGATATAAAATTGAACTTTTTGTCCATATTAGTTATATATAATTGTACATGTCGGTTATTATGTGTATTTTCAAATATACTGCCTTTAAATTAGACAATTCAAATAAATTTCAGTTTACTTTTTTTATATGTTAATTGCAATATATAATAAGATTAAATAATTTATAGTTAATAATAAAGTTTTGTAGAGATTAAGCATATTGCTTCAATCGAGAAAGATTACCTAAGAACTTTCCAACCAAATTAAAGGAAATCTTTTCGTGTGGATGATGACATTAACAAAATTAAATTTCACCTACATATCAAATCATGTTTGTCTTATCAACCTAACATTTTAGATCTTATAAGTCCCTTTTTGGATGGAATTGCTTACTCCCTACATGGATTTCCTTTAAGTACATTTCTTATGCATATTAAAAAAAACTCAAACTCATCATATTAGTATTATGTATTTCACCCATAAAAAATTATGATTAGTGTCTGAAAAAAAGAAAGACGACAATTCATATTTATATAGAAAAGCGCGGCCAAAAAGTCTCTTGACTCGAAAAAGATCAAGTGATGTACGAGTTAAAGTCAATGAGAGCACAATTACTCGTTGATACAAAAAAAATCGAACACCACTGAGAGTCCCACATCTTTTACATGCATCTTTTGTGTTAGAAAATGTACTTTAATTTATAAAAGAACAATAGATTAAAGATACAAGTTTGTGATAGAAAAACCAAATTGCATATGACGATCAAGAACCTTGTTTATATACATCACTGAGATCTCCGATACACCGATCTTCAACCCGAATAAAGTAACAAGAAGATTTTGTTGGAACTTGATATTAATTTTAGGCAAGATGCTCTTTCCTAAAACGTTATTTCCACCCTATCACGGTACTTGAAAACAAACTGAAAATACGTTCTGAGATACAAAGAATCACACTAATTTCTCAGCACATAGAAATTAGAATGACATAAGAAAAACTTAAATGGAAGGAAATATGGAAAATCACAATCACGGATTGCAAGTTCTCGATGTGAAGTGCTCGAGAAGAGAAGAGAATCAGAAAATTCATGTGTCAAATAACACACAAGCATTCTATATTTATAGAATAGCTCACACTACTTCACAAAGCAAAGTATAATTGCTTCATGAAACACGAGATTGATTCATGAAACATGAGATTGATTCACGAACCAAAGTCGCCTTTCATTCAACCCGTTCATCCCAAAGGACATGGCTAAAAAGTAACCATAATAACAGTAGAAAGTTATTATACAACCACCAAAACAAAGCAAAACGTTGCACGAAAAATTCCGCAAAAATCAGTCAAGTCGCGGGCCACAACCTGTGTGTTCCACAAAACAGAAACTTTTCTTGATCATTTCGCGAGCCACGACTTGGCATTTTCACACAAATACAATTAAAACTTAATTAATTTGATTAAATTTATTTATTTAATTTAATTAAGTAACATTCCGATAACCATTATACACCTCTAAATTACACCTACGCGTCTTTACAATTGATCATATCCCCTAATGTCCTTACGGATTGAATTAAGCAGATATATCCAACCAATTGAAGGAGTAGTACACATAAAATAATTCATTACTCTTACGTCCTTGACACGTTAAAGGCCATGTGTTATTCATAAGTTCTTTAAAATTATAAGTATGCTCTTTGATTTCTTTGTGACGGCCAAATCTCGTACTTATATATAGGTAGCTTCTCCTAGTTTACCATGCTTTCGTTAATAAAGCACTCAATCTAGAGATCTGCATAACTCTAGAAATGGAGACTTCGAGGAACTACTACTACCTCTTTATTTAACATCACGAACAAAGCAATTAAAGGGTCTTAAAATTGCTTCCCGACATCTGATATTTACATAATTACATTGATGACTACATGTGTCTTATAATTGATAGTTTGTGTTGGATAATTACAAATATCTTAGATTGATTAGCAAAGGCAAAAAAAACGCAATTTTGCAATACGTAGATCTATGAAGCAAACGATAATTATCCATAACAAGACAAATGTCTGGCACAAATAACGAAGTTAATATTTTTCCATGTCTGGCTTTAATATTTTCATTCGCTTTATACTTAATAAAATTTATTAAATTAATCCAAAACACGTGATTCAAAATTAACCCCAAAATTCGAATGAACACTTCTACCAAAGATTAGAAGTATGCACAAAAAATAGTTTGATGCCAAAATTGTTGATTTTGGAGCATTTCCGTTGAGCTGCATCACAAATTAATCATTCGCTAATAAAAGTGTATTTTGAACTGTGCGATTTTGATCCAGTGAATGTGATTATATGGGCGGTGGATTTTGACATGGATTGCTATGCGTGGAAAGTCGGAGTAAAAGTTTTAAAGGTTTTATGTGATAAATAATATAATAATATTTTTCGAACAACTTTGTATGTTTAAACACTTAACATATACTACGTAATTTGATATTAAAGCTCTCAATTTTTCGGAACTCAGTCCAATCAAAATGTTGAATATATTTAGAACCTCCTTGTATGTTACGGTGTTGTTTTTTGTAGGGAGGAGAGTTGCTCAATGATTGTGGGCTGTGGCTAATGTTAGTTTACATATTAGTGGACATGTGGTCTTGGATAGAGAAATTAATTTATGACTTGTGAGGGTTTTTTCTGTCCCATTGAATTTTTTATTTTAATTTGTTCTATTTAATTTACATAATTTTTAATTTTGGTTAATGATTCACTATTTTCTTTTAATCTCATCTATATATTTTAACTCTATTTTAATTTTATTCACCCAATTTAATATCTTTCTTTATTTATTACCACTTTCTTAAAAATCTTTATCTTTCTCTTTAATTTAATTCTATCATAACAGATGAGTACTAACTGCATATACTTCTATAAATGTTAATTGTTGATAGTAGCCCTTTAAATCATTTCAATCTATGAAGTTAGAATCATTTTCTACCACATATTTTATGTTGTTTACATACCACGAATGTAATTAATTGACTCTAATTTTGGTCAATTGAGACTTTTAATTATTGAAATTTGATATGTAGTTTTCTCCATTGTGAAACTAAATTGCCATTGATGTGATCTTTGATGATGTCATCATCTAGAAAAGATTTAAGATTAAAGATTAAAAATTTATAATTCAAGTATTTGATATAGTAGAAATTTTTTTAAAGATATTTGATGGTAGTATTAGAACTTGTTTTATGATAGTGAAAACGTTCTTATTCATTAGCTTTTTTGATAATGTTGCAATGTTGCATAGTACTTATATCATTATTTTTACTTCCTTTCCATGAAAAAACAAATACTAAAAAAATACTCTCTCTGTCCTGATGAATTAGTAGCAAAGAGAAAATGAGTGAATATTAAGAAATTAATAATAAATAAAGAGAGAGAATGAATTGTGTGGATGAAATTAAAAGAGAGTTAAAATGTATGGATGAGGTTAAAAAAAATGGTGGGCCATTATCCAAAAATAGAAATATTGCAAATCAAGTGGAACGATCTAAAATGGAAAATGCTGCAATTTATATGGAACAGAGGGAGTAACAGTTAAGGCAAATAACAAGTAAATAAAAATAACAAGTAAAAGAGCAGTTAAGAACAGTTAAGGCAAATAACAAGCATACCCAGGTAAAAACTCAAGCTTAGCCCTTGATCAAATACTAAAAAAACATATAAATAAATAAAAATAATTAGGTAAAAACAAGTAAAAGAACAGTTAAGGCAAATAACAAGTATACCCAGGTACCCGAGACAGTATCAATCGTCTAAGATATGGATAAGGCCTAGGCACATCCAACTACCTCTAACCCTGGTCAGGTCCTTAAAAAGGTGTAACTCATGTAATTGTTTATTTGTTCCTCCAAGTTCTCATGGGTCTTCCTTGACTTTTCTTACCCTCCATTATATGCTTGACCCTCCACATTGGGTGTCAAAAGTCTTTCTTTGCACTGCTTGATCGGCCTCCTGATATTTGATCTATCCATCGTTGTGTGACCGCACATTCGAATAACATTTCTGTAACTTCCGATTTATGTTTACATACATAAATGTTTATTTATCAAATTTCATATACGGTTTAGTTTTGAATGTAATATCGAAAAAATAACGACAAATCTATAATCTATAACTATTACTAAAACAAAACAATGCTAACATCATCACTAATCAAAATTGCTTACTTGTTACAACTCTAACAAAAATTTTCCCTGCAGCACTCAATGATGATGTCATTGTTTTTATGATTACATTTTTTACTCACATCATTTTAATTTAATACTAGAAAACCATATACATTATTTCTTTTTTTTAATTAATTATAAAAAATTTTTAATTAATTTATCAAATGAGTATTAATTAGTGTATTGGATATTTTGAGATGGTTAAAACGTAATATAACTAAATTCTAATATGATTTATGTTGTGACTATGCTTTTGTAAGTCAATTATATTTTTCATGACAAAAATTTTTTATTTTGTTTAAACTTTTATAAAATAATTTTACATAATTTTTGTGTAAAATTTGATTTTGAAATGTGTTATCAATAGTTGTAATACTTTATATAAATTTATGTAATTTATGTCGAAAAATTAATAAAAAACGTGCATCGCACGGGCACTATCTAGTATTTTAATATAATAAAACAAATGCATGTCTGCACAATTATTATATTTGTAAACTTGTAAAATAAAACCAAAATAGAAGTAATTTATTATATCAATAACTAATTAACATACAGAAATATTTCTAGTTTCTTAGTTGGATTATCTTATATATTGTTCAAAAAAATAAAAATAAAAATAAAAACAAAAATAAAAATAAAGAAAGAAATATGTAGAGTTTGGAGATCCTCTAAAATTGAATGGGGAAAATGTCAAAATGTAAGATATATGATAATATGAATATGATCCTTTAAAGATGCAAGGGGTCAAAAATAGGAAATTGTCAAGAAGAATAACATACACATAACACAAGTATATGGCTGGAATTAACAACCAAAATATGAAACATTCTTTCTTTCCCTTACAATTCTAGTTGACTCTCCTTCTCTACCTCCCTTATATCTACCGCAATCAGTATTGATCAGTAGTTCCTCCGTTACATAATATTCGCTACTGTATGTGATATGTTGTATGAGAAAATATCACAATCAGTAGCAAGTATTATGGAACGGAGGAAGTATATCATTTGGCTCCGCACTAATTTTTGTAATACTGAATAATTTAAAAAAACAGCCAGTCTTCTGAAATTCTGAAAGATCGTTTCTTTAAGAGACGTCTGTCAAGCCTAATTCAATAAAGCTTAATACATACTTTTATTCTATATCATTTGGCTTTGCAATAATTTTTTTTTTTTTTGAAAATGAGAGAACTAAGTGAGAATTACATTATTTGGCTAGGCATCATTACTTTTTAGTATAGAAATTCATGTAATGCACGACTTTATGAATATTAAATATAAAAAAATATTAGTTTAAAGAATAATGCAATTATGTATTATCGTGATTAAATTTATTCAATACATACATGACATTTTAAAGCAAAAATTAAATACTAAATTTTTTAGAATTGTTTGACGGATACATCACTTTTTCATTCAATTAAATATATTAAATTCAAAATTAAATATGTAGAATTGGTATGATAAATTATATAAATATTTTACCTAATTTAGCTCTATTTTAAATATAATCAAATTTTAAATTAGGAAAATATTGTCATGTAATCAACTAACATTCACAAAATAATTTCATTTATCTCATTCGAATGACATTTATCATTTTACAACATTTTTAATACTTTTTTTCCAAAAATTATGAAAATATTAACATGTAATCAACTATACATTATACATAATTAATATATATTAGGAGTAGTATACGTATATATAATGTATGATATTGTGCTTTTTTTTTTCTTTTTTTTAAGATATGATATTGTGCTCTTTTTCCAATTTTAAAATTTTGATTAAAATATGTAATCTAAAATAATAGAATAAAAATACAATAGTACTAGTCAACTTTCTAATATAAAACTATAAATTACGATCTTATGTCACTTATATTATTTTTTAAATGGATTGAAGTTAGGCAACATAACAATATTGGTTTGGACCATTTTTTTCCTAACACCAAATCAAAAATTGAAAAGCCAAATTTTAAAGTTTATACAGCATGTATATGACTTTGCCATTAGAATTAGTATTTGTTTAGAGGTCACTGGTATAGAAAATAATTTTTTTTGTTTTATTTGTTAAAAATTTAAAATAAAATTTTTTCCATGAAAATATTATTTCATTTCTTTGTATGTTGTCAAAATTCAGAATTTTTTCTACACTTTACCTCAATGTTTACATTTTGGTATACTATGAGTTTTCTATTAATCCAAAAAAAATATTAATTGTCACAATTGTGAAAATTATTTGTGAATTGCAGCCGTAGTATTTTTGCGAATTATAGTCTTCAAAGTATTAATGTCTATAACATTCAAATGAAATCACAAAATTCTGAGTTCTGACCATTTTAGAGATCAAAATTGGGGTTAAGTGGTTGAAATCTTGTAATTTGGCCTGAATTCGTAGACATTAATACTTTGGTGTCTATAATGCGCAAAAAAAAAAAAATTAAAACTGCAATTCCCATAATGTCTGTACTTTAAGGCTATATTCGTAAATTATTCTAATTTTAGCATAAGTTATTTTTTAAAAAAACATTTTTAATGAACCAAAGCCATTTTCAAAATTGTAGAATTATGTAGTAAAAGTCTAAAACAACTCAATTTTGCTATAAAAATAATTTTCAAAAACCAAAGTCAGTGACTCAATGGTGTATTGTCATGACTCATTGGAAGACTTTGTGAAAATTATTGGGGGACCCACTCATTCTAAAAAGTCAAAGGTTTGCCTTCAACAATAAAAAATTCATTTACACTTTTATTAGGATTATAATAATAATAAAAAAAAATTATGAAAGGAGCTGTCCAAATTTTACTATGCTCCCCAAATTAAGCAGCCGGCAACCAGTGGTAGGTCCAAATATTTACCCAATCATTATCCATCATATGTGAATTTTTGACTGGCCGCTATTTTTTGGGTCAACTTAACAATTCTATTGAGTTAAATACTTCAAATAAAAAAAAAATTAAAATATTTATTTTTTTTTTGTAAAGTAAAATTTTTATTTTAATTATTTAATATTTCCTCCGAATCAATTTAGTTGTCCCATTTGTTTGGGCACGGTTATTAAGAATGGTGTGGGTTCCATTAAAAAAGTGGTAGTTGGGGTATTTTAATTGATTAAATTAATTGTAAAGGTGGTAATTAGAGTATTATAAGTAGTAAAAGTAGAGGTCATCATCATCATCATCCTACCCAGTGTTTTCGGTCCATAGAGAACTATAGACAGGGTCTGGGGAGGGAAGGACGGCGGCAACTCATACCCATAAAGGAGAGCACGACCAAAAGGAGTCCTCCGGCTCGAGAAAAGATGAGGATAAGAACCCCAGAATATACTCCCAAGGAATCAGTAATCTAAAACATGAATAAGACGCCTCCAACTACCCATGTTCCTAGTAAAAGTAGGGGTATTTTAGTCTTTACTTGTGTGAACATGGGGTATTTAGGTAAAAAAAAATTAACATAATTCATATGAATTTGCCAAATAAGGAAATGGGACAACTAAATTGATTCGGACTTCGGAGGGAGTATTTAATATGTAATTTTAAATGTTAAAATTAACTCTTTAAATATTAAAATATTTATATTTTAATTCTTTTTCTCATGTTTTTCATTCTTTAGATTTAGATTTGTTAAGATTTAATTAATGTTTTTTTTGGCTTACTAAAAAAGCTTTTGATCAATATACCACCACATAGTGGTCTTAGGTTCAATGTAAAAAGTTTTACTTTGTTTGAGAGGAAAACATGGTTTGGTGTTCAAATTAGTTCTATTAGTTGTTAATTTCAAATACAAATATAAACGATTGACTATAGAAATTTGGATGAAAATTTCAAATTAGATGTATTAGTATATGAAGAATTGATTTTATTTTTCTTATAATAATTATTGTTGTATTGAGTAGAACTTTTAACAAATAGATATTTGTGATTATGTCAGTCATAAAGTTTACAAAGTACGATTTTTATTAAAATTAAAATTTTTTTCAAATTTATTTTCATGATGATTTATTTAGGTTTTATACCAACCTTAAATATTCAAGGTTAATGATCACATTTCATATTACGTAACGACAATGTAATTTTTTTTCAAATTTATTAGGTTTAATGTACTTACTCCTTTTTTTTCTTTCAAAAATTAAATTGCATAAGCCAAAAAGAAAATGTCATGCTTCTTTGTTCAAAATAAGACGTTCTACTTGCATTGTCCGTCCATATAATACATGATGCATGTAGTTGTTGTTGGAATTTAGAGTGTATAGTAGTATCGGAAATGATTTAATTAATTAAATTAAATAAATAATTTAATTAAATTAAAGTATATAATCCCAAGGTTGTAAAATATATGTTTTAGTAAAAACATAAAAGTCACGGCTCGTGACTTGGTTCGCGGCTCGCGAAAATACAAAGAAAAGTTTCTGGAAAAATTGAAGAGCCTTGTCGCGGCTCGTGAGCGACCTGGGCTGTTTTCCGGGACTGTTTCGCGTTTTGCTCTGTTTCGTTTTGGTAGTTATAATATAACTTCCTACGGTTAATATGGTGATTATTAGCCGTGTTCCTTGGGTTATATGGGTTGAGTGAAAGGCGACATGGGTTCGTGAATCGATCTCGTGTTTCACGGATCAACCTAATGCTTAATGAATCAACACTTTGTTTCATGAAGTGGTGTGAGCTATTCTATAAATATAGAATGCTTGTGTGTTGTTTTAGAGATCTAGAACATCCATTTTTCTGGTTTTCTTCTCTTAAGCATTTCAATCAAGAACTTGTAATCCTTGATTGTGTATTTCCATATTTCTTACCATTTAAGTTACTTTTATGTCATTCCAATATCCTTGTGCTAGGAAATTGGTGTAATTCTTTGTATCTCAAAACATATTTCCGGTTGATTCCCAAGCACCGTAGTAGGGAGGAAATGATGTTTTAGGAAAGAGCATCTCGCCTAGAATTGATATCAAGATCCAACAAAATCTTCTTGTTACTTTGTTCGATATATGGTGATTCCCGATGATGTAATCTACATTTGGTGTATGTTAAGCAAAGGTTTGAACTTGTCATATGTATTTGGTTTTCTACTACAAACTTGTAACTTTATTTTATATGTTTGATTTATAAAATTAAAGTCACATTTCTAACAGTTGTTACTTCAACTATTCATGTCAAACACAAATTATGATTAAATAAATATATTTAAAAATTTACAATAAGAATGGCATGCTTTTCCATGTCAAAAAGATACACATTCATTCATACATTAATAAACTATGTCATGCTTCTTAGATCAAACAAGTGCAACTTCCATTTTTTATGTCAAAAATACCAACTATAAATATATCCCAATGTTGTTTTAGGTGAAAAAAAATATTTGCATACCTTAATTTAATGTTAATTGTTCTTTTAAATATTTTAATCCTTTAAATATTTTTATAATTTAATATTAACTATACTTTTAACTCTTTTAAAGGAGTATTTTTTAGTGACTTATACTCATTTAACAATCAAAGACCATTGTAAATTTGTAATTACTAGTATAGAAACTCGTGGAATGCACGAATTTCTCAATGCGAAATATATATAAAAACTGTTTCAAATAATAATGTAAGTAATGTATACAATCGTTATTAAATTTACATATACATGATTTTTTAAATCAAAACATAATTACTGACGTTTATTTTTATTATTTACCTGATACATAAATTTTTTTCCATTCAATTGAACATATTAAATTCTAAGTTAACTAAATAGAGTTACTATAATATATCATACAAATACTTTATCTAATTTATTAGCTTCAAACTTAAACAAAAAATATTAGATTCAAAATTTGATGAATATTGTGATGCCTTTAAATGATGACACTGGGAATTTTCCAAGACTTTTATATCATTGTATGATAAGTTTAAACGATGAATAGTGCCCAAAACAATATGTAGCAAGTCATGTAAGATTTTGATAGATTCACCTCAATATATAATTATCAAATACTCCTATTAACCTTTTATAATTATAATTATTTAACTTTTAAATTTGCAATGAAATTTCACAAAAATCATAAATGCAAAACACAAATTAAAACCTAGGAGTATTATTTTGTTGTGAACATCATAAAATTTTCATCAGCTTCAAGAGCATACATTGTCTCTGGTTTAAGGCAAACCTCTAAATCAATGCTTCCTTTATCATCACGTCCAGGATTTACAGTAATTTTCCCATCATCTTTATTAGCATACCCAGCTAAAACTGCTACAGCTTTCCCAAGCCCGAATTCAGGCCCGTACATATCAAATTTAGCAGATCCTGCTACCAATACACTATTAGGATTATAAAAGGCAGATTCTGCCCCTGTTTGGGCTACATATGGATCCTTAAATAAATTTTTTAAAATTTCTCTAAACGCTTTATCATTATTTGTTTTCACTATATTATTAATAAATAATGCGGCCCAACCCAAATCATTTTTCATAAGTTCATGAATTTTACAACTTTTTTGGCCCGGCCCGATATAATTTCCAAAATAGGCTTCGGAAAGGGGAGGACTGAGTCTCGGACGTATATTCATTACCATTGAAAAAGTGGTGTCTAAATTAGGGTTTAAATTTCTAGCACGTATAATTGATTTCCATATAAAACCCATTAAGGCTTGAAAAGAGGAAATATAGTTAACATTAGCTTCTTTATTGGCCTTATTTTTTAGAATTAATATTGCCTTTGATGAAAAATGAAATATTCTAACTCTTAATGGGCCCGGGTCAAATCGGGCTACAAACTCTTTGGGCTCAAGATATGGTAACTTGAGTAGCGGGCCATAACTTTCAGGTAGACCCAGATATAAATTCTCGTGATTAAAAATGGGTTTTAATGAGATATTATTAGGGTCGTCTTTATTAAGATTATGAAATATATTTGATAAGGTAGAGATAAAATGCCATAAAGAGGTTCCATCCGCTACGCTATGGTTCACCATAAACCCAATGAAGACCCCATCTAGAAGCTCAGTTACTTGTATGGATAAAAGAGGTCTAGTATGCCCATCATGATTAACAACTTTCTCATCACCAAGATCAAAAAATGATGAGACAATCGGATGGACATCAATAGAGGAGAGGATATCAGATACGGTAAGGTCCACCGTAGCATGGATGATACGAGCTCCTGGACTGTTGATGCAATCAACATAGATCCCAATTGCATGATCATCATAAAATGTTTTAGTAACAAGTTTACCACATAAAGGGTAGAAATGAACAAGAGCATAAGAAAGAGAAGTTTTTAGGTTCTCTAAAAAATGAGATTTTATATTTTGTGGTTTAGTATTAAAAAGATGACCTTTTTGCATTGTTTGACAAGATAAGAACGTTAAATCTAATGGGTTTAAGTAATAAGGTTGTTTTATAGCTTCAATTTCATATTTGGGTTTAATAAAACTTTGTGAAATTAATTTGATTTGGGTTGCTTTTTCATGGGGATTAACCATTTTTTTGAGTAGTTTTTTTTGGAAAAGTTTTTTTTTTTTTTGAGTAGTTTGGAGTTTGGATGTGTATGAGATTTGTAGAAAGTACAAACTTTGGTGCTTAATAAAGAAAGTTTATGATAAAATGATTGGTGCAACACATGGAATTTATAGTCATTGTTCAAGTAGATTGTTTACATGTGTGATGTGTAATAAATCATCATCATAGTCAGTGTATCCCGCCCATAGAAATACTATGGTCAAGGTTTGGGGAATTAAGAAAAAAGTGCGGCAACCAATACCTATAAAGGAAGATGTGTAACAATTAAAAGTAGTATATTATATTCTTTTTTTTTTGAAGATAAGTAGTATATAATCTTTGTCTCTTTTATTTTGTAGAGTAAATTGTACTTATCATGAGACGACTTCATTTACATCAGTCTAAATGATTTATTTTTTTTAAAGGCGTCCTGTAGATGGGAGTTCAATTTTTTTTTATTTTTTTGGTAATGGACTGTTTATATCGACTCGTTTAACAGTAAAATGGTCTCACGCAAGACAACCGGTAAAATTTTTGACGTATATATACAGGATTATATCAACTAAAGCGGTGCATTAGTTTAGCTATTAAAAAATTGGAGAACAAAAATAACACAATCATATTAAAGGTTAAATTAATATAACAAACTGAAACAAAAATAAGGTAAATTAAATGGAAATAGGTCAAGGGTAGTGAATCCATAAAAATTGCACGAATTATTGTCTCTAATTGGGCAGTCCAAAATATATTTTTTTGAAAAATTTGTAAACAGGTACTAAAAATAATGTAAGTAGACATTTAAGATATTAGAGTATACATTAAGAATACGATAAATAGATATTAAAATCATACATATTAATAAAAATGCTAGAAAATGACAAGTGTCATCATTAGTTAGCCTTGATAAATATGGAATTACTAGTATATATGCCCGTGCAATGCACGGATATGTAAGTGTGTAAATACATAAAAATAAAATACAATAATAAATATCAACTAATAACAACAATGTGATTGTGATAATTTTAAAAGTGAAGATATTAAATATTTACAATTGTTCAACTCAATCGAAAACAATTAAAACACCTTACTTAGTTTATTTAGCTACATATAGATAGAAGTTAATAGCTACATATAGATAGAGTTTTTAGACACGTGCTATAATGATTTTATATCTTTATATATGTACTAAAAAGCAAAATCTATATTTTAATGAATTAGGTCCATATAAACATAGCTAATTAATGCAATTTCATACTATTGTATGATATTGTACGATTTAACCTTTAAAAATTATTTCATTTGGTAAAGCTCTACAAAATACACATTTGCAATTTTCCGATTCTTTTATAGTATTGTATAATTGTAAGATTTGATGTAATAAAAATCTTTTTGAAAACTTACCTTAATTAAGTGTGGCTAATTAAGTGTGGCTAGAAGCAACATTGTTTGTAGTGTACCGTATAATGTGTGATGATGTGCACTTTTTCCAATTTTAATATTTTTTTTAAATATTTAATCTAAAATAATAGAATAAAATAAAAATACTAGTCAACTTTCTAATATAAAACTATAAATTACGATCTTATGTCACTTATATTATTTTTAAAATGGGATTGAAGTTAGGCAACATAACAATATTGGTTTGGACCATTTTTTCCTAACACCAAATCAAAAATTGAAAAGCCAAATTTTAAAGTTTATACAGCATGTATATGACTTTGCCATTAGAATTAGTATTTGTTTAGGGATCTCTTGTTTGTAGAAAATAATTTTTAATTAATTGTAAAATATAACCCTGGTTTTTTTGCAAGTTAAAGTTTTCAAAGTATCAATGTGTATAGCGTTCAAGCCAAATCACAAGATTCTGATCATTTAAGAGATTAAAATTGGGGTTAAGTGGTCGAAATCCTGTAATTTGGCCTAAACACTACAGACATTAATACTTTAATGGTTTTAATTTGCAAAAAACAAAAGATTGTAATTTCCAAAAGATCTAAACTTTAAAGGTATAATTCGTAAATTATTCTAATTTTAATGTAAAATTATTTTCAAAAAAGTTTTTAATAATCCAAATCCTTGGATTGGCCTTTAGAGAAAGTTTAATATTTTCTTGAGCCATTTTCAAGATTGTAGAAATATGTAGTAAAAGTCTAAAACAACTCAATTTTGCTATAAAAATAATTTTCAAAAACCAAAGTCAGTGACTCAATGGTGTATTGTCATGACTCATTGGAAGACTTTGTGAAAATTATTGGGGGACCCACTCGTTCTTAAAAGTCAAAGGTTTGCCTTTCTTTTACACTTTAATTAGGATTATAATAATAATAATAAAAAAATTATGAAAGGAGCTGTCCAAATTTTACTATGCTCGCCAAATTAAGCAGCCGGCAAGGTCCAAAATATTTACCCAATCCTTATCCATCATATGTAAATTTTTAACTGGCCGCTATTTTTTTGGGTCAACCTAACAATTCTATTGAGTTAAATAGTTCAAATAAAAAAAAAGTTGAAATTTTTTTTGTAAAGTAAAATTTTTATTTTAATAATTTAATACTCCCTCTGAACCAATTTAGTTGTCTCATTTGCTTGAGCACGGTTATTAAGGATGGTGTGGGGTCCATTAAAAAGGTGGTAGTTTGGGTATTTTAATTGATTAACTTAATTGTAAAGGTGATGATTAAAAAATTAACAAAAAAGGAAACGAGACAATTCATATGAATTCGCCAATTAAGAAAATGGGACAACTAAATTGATTCGGAGAGAGTATTTAATATGTAATTTTAAATGTTAAAATTAACTCTTTAAATATTAAAATATTTATATTTTAATTCTTTTTCTCATGTTTTTCATTCTTTAGATTTAGATTTGTTAAGATTTAATTAATGTTTTTTTTGGCTTACTAAAAAAGCTTTTGATCAATATACCACCACATAGTGGTCTTAGGTTCAATGTAAAAAGTTTTAATTTGTTTGAGAGGAAAACATGGTTTGGTGTTCAATTAGTTGTAGTTGTTAATTTCAAATATAAATATAAATCATTGACTATAGAAATTTTGATGAAAATTTCAAATTAGATGTATTAGTATATGAAGAATTGATTTTATTTTTCTTATAATAATTATTTTCGTATTGAGTAGAGCTTTTAACAAATAGATATTTGTGATTATGTCAGTCATAAAGTTTACAAAGTACGATTTTTATTAAAATGTGAATTTTTTTTCAAATTTATTTTTATGGTGACTTATTTAGGTCTTACACCAACCTTAAATATTCAAGGTTAATGATCACATTTCATATTACGTATAGACAACGTAATTTCAAGTTAATAGGTTATTCTTAAATATGAAATATCACTAATTAGGTTTAATGTACTCACTCCTTTTTTTTCTTTCAAAAATTAAATTGAATAAGCCAAAAATAAAATGTCATGCTTTGTTCAAAATTAGACGTTCTACTTGTCCGTCCATATACATGATGCATGTAGTTGTTACTTCAACTATTCATGTCAAACACTAATTATAATTATAATTAAATATATTTAAATATTTACAATAAAAATGGCATGTTTTTCCATGTCAAAAAGATACACATTCATACATTAATAAACTAGGTCATGCTTCTTAGATCAAACAAGTGTTACTTCCATTTTTTATGTCAAAAATACCAACTATAAATATATCCCAATATATGTTGTTTTTAGGTGAAAGAATATTTGCATAACTTAATTCAATGTTAATTGTACTTTTAAGTATTTTAACCTTTTAAATATTTTTCATAATTCAATGTTAATTATACTTTTAACGCTTTTAAAGAAGTATTTTTAGTGACTTATACTCATTTAACAATCAAAGACTATTGTAAATTTGTAATTATTTGATTGCACGATCAATAATTGATATTGTTGTGTGTGATTTAGCTCTTATTTTGATAATGTTTATTCTAATTATAGTAATTAAATTGTATTAAGTGAAGTAAATATTATAATCCTGGGAAAATAAATTATTTTCTCTCCTTATTGTTACCAAATATGTAGTTTTTTTCTTAAAAAAACATCTTAATTATCTTTTCTATGCTCATTCAAGAGATTGATTGATTAGGAACTTTTGTATACACAATCGAAAGACACTGATTAGTGAATGAATTAGATATGACATCAAAAGGCAAGTCTATCCTCCACCTCTTTCACATGTATATCTTTGTCCTTCTAAATTTACCCAATTTTTAAATATCGCCACCCTTTTTATTTTGTCGCCACGTACCCCTTTTTTAATAAAATTACCAAAAAGCCCTTAAATCCAATTTTAAATATAAAATCAACCATTATTATTTCAAACTAAATTTCTTAATAATTATTAAATTAAAATAAAAATATAAATTTTAGTAAAAAAATAATTTTTTAAATCGAAAAATAAACCTGATCACACGTTTTGTATTGAAATTTGATACATAATCACTCCTTTGGCCGAAACTTTTGATACAAAAATCACATTACTGCAATATCTATAACATTAGAACCTAGACTTCAAGATCTTTCCAATGATATATTATATGCCCAATTCCGATAACCGAGCGAGAAATGACGATCGTTTGAAGTTTATTTGTGCTGAAATTTGATACATGTCTATTCTTTTAGTCATAACTTTTAATAAAAAATCATATTAATGCAAAGTTTGCAGCATTGGAAACTAGACTTCAAGATCTTTCCAACGACATATTGTATGCACAATTCTAACAATCGAGCAAGAAATGACAATCGTTTAAAGTTTCCAGTAATTTCTAACGACCAGGCCATGGTCGAATCGCACAAAATGTGCGATCGGACCATGGTTGAATCACACATTTTGTGCGATTCGACCATGGCCTGGTCGTTAGAAATTACTGGAAACTTTAAACGGTCGTCATTTCTCGCTTGATTGTCAGAATTTGGCATATAATACTCCCTCCGTCCAGTTTAGATGTCCTATTTGACTTTTGGCACTATTCACTCATCACTCTTAATTTGTATTTTACTCTTAATCTATAAGTTAAAACATAGTCATGTGGGATCTTGTTTGATTCGTCTCAATACAAGGATTATTAATATTAATTTTTTATAATTTTTGATTAAGAATAATCAGAGATATTAAGGGTTAAAATGTTGCCTCGGCATGTGTGAAAAGTCAAATGGGACATCTAAACTGGAACGAAGGGAGTATGTCGTTAGAAAGCTCTTGAAGTCTATTTCCAATGCCGCTAACATTGCATTAATACAATTCTTCTATGAAAATTTGTGCCCAAAAGAATGAACATGTATCAAATTTCAGCACAAATAAACTTCAAACGATCGTCATTTCTCGCTCGGTTATCGGAATTGGGCATATAATATATCATTGGAAAGATCTTGAAGTCTAGGTTATAATGTAGCAAATATTACAATTATATAATTTTTTTATTTAAAGTTATAGTCATTAGAGTGAATATATCTCAATTTTTAGCACAATCATATTGATTCCAAATCATATTAATGCTCATTTTCGTTGGCCATTGTAATTCAATTTTTAGTTTTAGCTTGTTTTAGTTCAATGAGTGTTCGGAGAAAGTTTTAAAGAAATGTTAGAGATTGAAGGTTTAGAGAATAATCAGGGGCAATTTGGGAATTTCAATATATAAGGGGTGGCGATAAAATGAAAAGGGTGGCGAAGTATAATAATGCCCTAAATTTACATATCCCTTTTAATTTTAGTTTATTTTATTAACTTTTGCACTTATTTTTTGCAATTATTTCACTTTCTTATTTTAATTTCATCTATTAACTTATTTTCCATCTCAACCATAATAAACCCGTCGTTTCTATGATTCACTTGTTTTGACTTATTTTATAATTCAATTTTACTTTTCAAAAATTTTAAGTAAAAAAATAAAGAATACTTCCTCCGTTTCATAATACTTGGTATTGAGTATGATATGTGTAGGAAAATGTCACTATTTGTAGCAAGTATTATGAAACGGAAAAAATATTAAACAAGAGGTACATGGGCACAGTGTGAGTAAATCATAACCCACCTTCTTGAACAGGAGAATTAAAAAAGTTTTGGAATGGAATAGGATATTAGTACATCCCAAAACTAGTGAACAAGGTGTTGAAATAGTAATTCTTCCGTTCTATAATACTTGTTACATTTTATTTTTGGGCACTATTATCCTTTAAGCTTATTTTATAGATAGCGCCTAATATATAAATAATAATATAGTCAAGTGGGATCTTGTTTGAATTGCCTAATCGCATACTTTCATAATATAAATTTTTTATAATTTTAAAATGTGTATAATTCGACATATACATAAACAAAATAGTACATTGGATTACATAAAAAAATAAATATAGCAAGTATTATGTAACGGAGGAATTACAGAAGGACAAAGTTCTCATAATTTTTTGTTCCAAGTCAATATTCTGATTTTACAAGGGGGAAATTAATCACTCTCTCCTTTAGTATCTTTCCCACTCCTATCTATTGGCTATTATATTGCACCAATTTTTCTCCATTTTGAATCATTTTTTAGTTGAAACCTTTGTTTATAGTTGTAGCAACTTGCTAGACCTACTACCAAAAAGGACTAAATGAAGAAGTTTTCTTTTAATATAATGATTAAAATACATGGTTACTCGAAGAATTATGAATAAGGTTTTATTTTATAATATGGATGAACTTATTTGATTTTATGAGTTTCAATGTAAATAACTATTTACTTTATCATAAAGTTAACCGGCTAAATTAATTTGGTGTCAAGGGACCAACTCAACCAAAAGCTTAAGCTGATGGTTGAGGCCCCAGGATATGTTATATACTAATTGAATGAAGCACACTCTCAAGTTTCTTACAAAGAAATAGCCCTCTCACAAGTTTGTGTTTTTGTTGAGGTGATTTGCTCTATAAATGATTTATTCTTTTATAGAGGAAGAATACGTACATCATTCTAGAACCACATCATCTATAATCCACACAATTAACACCCCAATTAAATATGACAATAAACATAACATTAACCAAATAAAGGAATACAATGCTTATGAATGCAAAACGTAGCTCAAAAGTCATAAAACAACATCCTAGCTAGGCAAGATACTCGAACAAGGCACTTAAGTGCTCGAAAGAGCACCTTTCCATAGAGCCTCGGTGTCGTTTCCTAACTCTACCAAAGGCGATCCTATTACAGGAATAGCGTCCGGTACGCCGGTTACAATTTTTACTGCCCAAGCAAAAAATAGAAAAATGGCCCTTATATAGTTAAAGTTTCAGCTCGTTTTTTTAATGTAGTTTGATGATCATGCGCTTGATTAAGAAACTCAATATTGTAAATTCAATCCACATTAGAAGCTATTTATGCATATAAAATTGTTAATAATAAGGATTAACTCAATTTGGGCCCCTTCATGAGCTGGGCCCTAGGCGATTGCACCTCAAAACTACCCTCAAGAACGGCCCTGTAGAGCCTATTGCCGCCGATTTTCCCTTTGCTCGAACGAGCTATGTGTTGCTTGAACGAGCACATGGTTTTGGCAAATTCTGTCTTCATTCTTCTTGTTGCCTCGAGCGAGCGACCTCCAAGCCATGCCTTGACTCATTCAAGGCATGATTTCCACCTTTAATGAAGTCTCATTTACTCACGTTAATCACCTCATCAATCGTTTCAAACCTTAATCCACTCACATACGGCACATCCTCATCGTTCCTCTTCAAAGTACAAGCTAATTAGGCATATTCGATTAAGTGATTAAAGTCAACGTCATTATTAAGTATTTTAGCAATTACACTAACAAAGTGGAATATGTGAGAGAGATTTATCGTAACCATTTTCAGATGTTATTTCACTTAATACTTCTATAAACTAATAAATCTTATCTAAATTTAATTATTAAATCTAATTGGGACTTATTTCTCTTGAAATTAACTTTATGAATACGACCCAAGTAATTATTTATTTTTAACCATAATGTTTATTAAAAATAAGTTTAGTTCAATAAAAATTCAGCTTAACAAAAATAGAAAAATTTGATGTCAAAAAGGTTAATTGTTGAAAAGTAGTAATTGCAAATGTGATATTATTTGTAAGAAAGTAAATCAAATCCAGTAAAAATTAGAAAAAATTTCTTAGAACAATCTAACATTTTACTGATTTTTCTACAATAATTTCATCTTTTAAAGATGAATAATCTCAACTATAGGCGGTGTTTGCTAATAATGGACCAATTGACAACCTATGACCTATAAAACAAGTCATTTTGCACACAAAAAAAAAAGAACAAAAATTTAATTTTAACAAAATCTAGAAATTTCAAAGAGTTAAATAGAAAAATCAAGTAAATTTATGTTTTGATTTGAGCTTTTAATTTTAAGTTTTTTGAATCTTTTATTTCATTTTTCCCTTTTTTGTAGCTATTAACCTGTAAAATTTGTTACCATTTGCGTAATAATATTTCAGATGATCTTAAAATTGAAATTATTCATGGCTAATAAAAAGTTTAAATTATTGTAGGAAAAAATCAATAAAAAGTTAAACTATTCTAGGTATAATTTTTCCTAACTACTAATAAAACTAAGTTCACATAAAGAAAAATAAGTCTAGTTTATATTTAAACTTGGAAGATATCATAAGAGTAATATATTTTGTGTCTCTCTCCACTTAGGTCAGTCATTCCCCAAAAAAATTCAAAGAAATTAAAGAAATAACAGTAAAAAAGTTTTAATTAAGTGACAACATGATGAGGCTGACATGTTTACTACTTTCGTTTCATTATTACTATCTTAAATATATTAAAAGATAAATAATCTTATCTTCATTTTAAGATGATAAAGTTATGGAGTATTTGTTTTAGTAAAAATTAATAATATTTGGTAGAAGTAATTATTTAGTTTTGGATTGATGATTTAATTTATTAAGGTACAAGGAGGATAGGTATATTGAAAAAAAAAAGTACTAACTTTTTTAATAAGGAATAAAAATAAGTATTTGATTTCCAAAAAAAAAAAAAAAAAATAAGTATTTGAAAAATTCTACATGGTATGCACGAACTTTTGCAAAAGGTCAATGGTAGTAAATCTTTAAAAAATTCTACAAAATAGCTAGAGCTGTTCAAAAGTGACCCGACCCGAAAATCCGTACCGAAAGTAAATCGACCCGAAAATATCTTTCGTTTTCAGGTTTAGCGAACCGACAATATCCGAACCGATGTTGTACCCGAACCGGTTGACAACCGAAAATGGGAAACCTGAACCCGAACGGCAACCGAGTTTTGTAACCGACACATAAACGTTAACCGAGATCACCCGAACCTAAAAATGACTGACCCGAGTCATATCCGACCCGAATCATGCTCGAAACTGAACTCAATCTGGCTAAAATCGACTTAACCCGAATGAATTTTAGATCGAATTGCTTTAAATCTGAACCAATTTTTAAGATAGAAGTATGATATGCTTATATTCAATCATTTTATTAGTTAATCTAATAAATACATGATTTCATATATTTAGAGTTAATAATCAATGGTCAATGTTTATTAAACTACTTTTAATCGTACTAAAGGAAAATTTATAGAACCTTATATTTTTAATTTTCGGTCAAACATGTAAAAGTAACAAAGTAATAATGATCACTAATTAATTTGCATTTTAACTATTTTGTTTTTGATCGAGAGTAATTATTAATACGTAGCTGAATTCTGTTTTCTAAAAAACCGAACCCGATCTGTACCCGACAAAACCGAACCTTAATCGATGAGAACCCGACGCCGATTAACACTCGACCCGAACTTCAACCGGCACCGAACTGATGCTTAACCGATTGCTCGAATAACCGATCTTAACCGAACCGTGACTAACCGACCCGACCCGAGTATGACCCGTCATAACAAACAGCCGAAACATAACCGATCCGAAATACAACCGAACCAAATGACACCCCTCCGAAACCGACCCGATCACTCGAATGAACACCTCTAAAATTAGTATTGTATTTTTGGAATTTAAGTTGTCGTAATATTAATGCCCAAAAAACGTTAAATGATACGTTAAGTTGTGAAATCGTTTCTACCCTTGTCTTCTTTCATTAAGATTATACGTTAATTTGTGAAATTTCAAAAGTACAATGTTATTTTGTGAAATTTCGTTTTAAGATTTGCTACCACCACTGATCTTTTACAAAAGTCCGTACCTAGCTACCATCTAATATCTTTAAGTATTTTCTTTTTACAAGGGAGTTATTGGTCTTAGGTTATTCTCTCACCCTTTCTTCCATTATATCATATCATGTACTCTTTGCTACCCAATGTCAATTTGCTTAATTAGTACTCCCTCCAATTCAATTCAGTTGTCCCATTTGGGATTGGCACGGATATTAAGAGTGAGTGGTAGTTGGGTATTTTAATTGATTAAATAATTGTAAAGATGGTAGTTGGGTATTTTAATTGATTAAATTAATTGTAAAGGTGGTAGTTGGGTATTGGGAATTGTAAAAGTGGGGTTTTAATTTGATTAAATTAATTGTAAAGGTGGTAGTGGGGTATTGGGAATTGGAAAAGTGAGGGTATTTAGGTAAAAAAAGATGTACCAAAATAGAAATGGGACAATTGATGTGAGTTGTCCCAATAAGGAAATGGGACAACTGAATTGAATTGGAGGGAGTATTACTTAAGCAATTGTAGAAAAATAGCTATTCATTGACGTAAGTCCTTGATCGGCACCGTTCGACAAAATAACTTGTGAATCCTTCAAAGACTGTCGATTGAGGTTAATACTATTGATAATAAATATCTTAGCATTTCACAAATAATTTCGTGATGCTGATTGACACTACAATATAATTTACTTTTAGTGGAATATATTTAGCGACATTTAGTTTAAATGTCGCTATTTCAAGTTTCTTATAGCGTATATAAAGGATTTAGTGACATTTATTAGACTTTTTAGCAGTATATTATTAAAAAGTCACACTAAAGCTTTTAGCGACATAGGATCTAGTGACATTTCTCACAAATGCCACAATAGACTATAGTGACAATTACATATGCCACTAAATATCAAATTAAGTGTCACTATATCAATTTATGGTGGCACTAAAAATAAAAATCAATAATTATTACACTAAAAATATGAATTAGTGGCATTTTTTAATGTCACTAAATACAATGTTGCAAAAAGCTAAATTTGTTATAGTGACAACATAATTTACTTTTAGTGGGATATATTTAGCGACATTTAATTTAAATGTCGCTATTTCAAATTTCTTATAGTGTATATAGAGAATTTAGGACGACATTTATTAGACTCTTTAGCAACATATTAAAAAGTCACACTAAAGTTTTTAGCGACATAGGATCTAGTGACATTTCTCACAAATGCCGCTATACACTATAGTGACAATTAATACATATGCCACTAAAAGACCAAATTAAGTGTCTGTAAATCACTTTATGGTGGAACTTAAAATAAAAACAAATAATTATTATACTAAAAATATGAATCAGTGGCTTTTTTTTAATACCACTAAATCCAATGTCGCAAAAAGCTAAATTTGTTTTAGTGTGATTCGAAAGTTCCTTTTAACACAATTAGTTAAAAAGTTAGAGTTCTAACAAACACAATTCAACACAATATGTAAAATGTAACAATGTTATGCTCTACCCCTCTTATAGTAGTACCCCATGATGTTCTAAAAAGCTTTTTCCATATATAAAGGACAAAACAACTAACCCTTTATTTGAAACCCTAATCAACGACCTTTCAAACTAATATACTACAAATACATTATCATAATTATTAAATCTCACTTGATCAATAATTACTATTTAAAATATAAAGAAAAGCATATAAAATAGTAATAATAAGTAATGCATTATGTTACTTTCATGTTACAAGAAGGTTGGGACTTGGGGAATGAATAATGTAATAATAGTATTAGGCAATAGGAAGGGCACATATAATGGTCATAATTCAATGAGATCATAAGATGTATATTATTGGCTACTTGTTGACAAGTGTTTTTGTGGTATTACCTCATTTCTATTTAAGATGGGTTTGTGGGTCCCACCATTTGGGAGGAGAGGAGGGTTTCATATTTGTGAGTCATCCAAGTCATTTTCCGGTGTCTCATTTTGTCTGGAATCTAGCTTCATACAATTTGATACTAGACTTGACTTGGCATAGCCATGCTACAAAAATGTGGATAAATTATACCCGATCCTTTGAGGAGGGAGTAAAAAGAAATGTGTGCAGTCAAGAATTCCTCAACTGATACCTGCACGCCTCAAACCCGTTAATTTTAGTTTTTATAGGATTCAACATACGTCGAGTTTAATTTTGGGTTCAAAAAGTAAATGGGTTTAGGGTCTTCAAAATCAACCCAAACATAGACTCTCTTTCTGACTTCATTTATGACCCGGATCCTCTAAATCTGTCCCCAATCTGTCAAATCTGCTCTAGAATCGACTTTTTATACAACCCAAAATTTAAATTTCGTACTAAACCTATTTTTATATTTGTTGACTCAATTTAAACGTATATACGAATTATAGACTCATTTTAATACTAAAGAAATCTTTGAAATGCAAAAATGCTTAAGTATGAATAATATAATCAAAACCAATTTAGGATCCTGAGCCATTAGATCTAGCGAGTTTGGTCCGGGTCCGAGTAAAAATCTTTCAAACTCTAAAAGTCCGGATTCGAGTATGAATCCACCAAAAATTATCAGTTATAAGTCCGGAACGGGATTTTATTGGACTGACCCGGACCTGACCCATGAGCATCCGTCCATCCCTAGACCTGTCTTTTGCCTTATTATTCCCTTTAAGTCAGTTTGCTAATATTTGATTTTTACTTGATTTTTTCTTACTTTTATTATATCAACTCAATTTAATTCTCTGCCGCATTCTTAATCGTTGTGCCGTAATCCATTATTGTGTACAGAGGGAGGAGACTAAAGAGTATTTCACCGCACGAGTAACTTCTACTAGGTCATTGTCAAATAGTTAATCAACTTACATTTTTCATATATATATATATATATATATATATATATATATATATATATATATATATATATATATATATATATATATATATGAAGAAGAAGGAATGTAAAGAAGTTAATAAAGGAAAAATAAAACTGACATAAATGTTACACAGTTAATAAGAAGGTTAATTTTTTGATACACACAATTTTAATAATTTAATAAAATCAAATTATGAATTTTTCTTTGAAAAATTAAATGGACTAGCCCATTAAAGATAGTCTCTTTGAGAGACCATCTTTCATGAGAATTTGTGATAACTTAATTGTCACGAGTTTTTGGGCTAGAATTGGGTCATCTTAAAAGAATCACGATGTGAAAAAACAAACGCTAAAACTCGGGAAAGACGATCACATAATGAGACCATCCATATGGGTCTGCCCAAATGCCAAAAATAAAAAAATAAAAAAAAAATTTAAATTTTAGAAAATTGAGAACAAAATCTCAATTTTAACCTTAAATGTATTGATTTTGACCGTGTAAGTATTAATTTCAACTTTATGTACATCATAAATAGATCAGATCAATTAAAATAAAAAATTTCAATTTTCACCTAAAAGTAATTAAATTTAACATTAAGTGATCAATTTTTACTTACAAATTTATAACCTGAAATGAATCCATTATTTTAAGGTCTTCAATTTCGATTATTCAAAAAAAAAGGTCTTCAATTTCGATGTTTAGGTGACCAGTTCAATGACCAGTTACAACTTATAAAAGAACAACCAATCTCTTGAGAGATCGTCTCTTTTAAAAGATGTCTCTCAGGTCTAGCTCATTAAATCTTGATGTTTACTTACTGTATCTTTAATGCCTAATTACAATATCCTTAAGGCGTTCTTATAATATACTTAATGTCCACCGAAAAAGTACTTAAGATGCATACTTACAATATTCTTAATGTTTATAGAGAAATTTAACCTACTAGCCTACTTACCATATCTTTAATGCCTAGTTACAATATCTTTAATGCGTACTTACAATATACTTAATGCCCAACGAATAAGTATTTAAGTACTTACAATAATTTAAATGTCTACCTACAGTATTTTTATTGCCTACCAAAAAAACTTACAAGAATTTATGATAAAAGAAATTATTTTTAACCTTAAAGGTATCAAGTAAGACCTTTTTTTTTTCGGAAAGTAGGAATATGTATATTAGAACAAAAAAGAAAAAACACCGAATTTTGAAACCTTAAGACCGCCGGCATTAAAAACCGCGCGAGGGGAAAAAGCCATTGGACTTAAGGAATTCAAGATCCGGGCCATCCAAAACAGCATGGGGATGGACCATACGTCAGAGAAGAAAAAAACAAAGAAACACCCGATACACCATACAAGTCATAATCCACTACACCAAAACACCAAGATCTACCCATACCAAAAAAACCCCACACAAAGAATCACCAAGAAACCGAAAAAAAACAAACCAAACCAATCAACCCCTCTATCGTAGAAAAACATCAGCATTGTGAGCAAACATAAGCGGAGAGTGAACCGAGAACCCGAGGAGCTCTTTCGCCCAAAGACCAACCCGAAATTTAAGAGAATACAAGAAACGAGGAATATCCAAAGGAACCTGCTCAAACTTTAACCTATTTCGCTCATACCACAGTGACCAAATGACACAACCCAAGACTAGAGACCAAAGCTTCTTCTCACGCTTAGACCTCACAAAACCACCCCATTCTATCATAAACCGCTCACATTGACAATGAAGAACACCTTGAAAATTCCACCACGCAAGTATATCCATCCACACACACCAGACGATCGGACACGAAAAAAGAACATGTATATTGGTCTCAATCTCCAAACCACAGAAAGGGCACAACGCCTCTTGAATATCAATAACCCCAAGAGCCACAAGCCTGTCACCCGTCTTCAACTTACCCAAACTAGCTAACCACAGAGTCAATTGAGCCCGAGGCGGCGCATGATTACGCCAAATAGCCAAAATACCCTGCTTCGAGAGAATGGGAGTAAAAGACTCATACACTTTCTCAACAATACACCTAACCGGAAACGAACCAATATCCGCATGGTGCCAAGAAATCCAATCCTCCCTATCTCGCGACGGCTTATTCACCCTCAGAACCCCATTAAACCGTTCTACCTCCTCCTGTTCCCAATCAAAAAATGCACGGCGCCAAGCAAACTCCCAAATCCAAACGTCCTCCTCCCATTTACCCATCTGATCAATAAGGCAATGATGCTGCAGAGATAGAAAATAACCGGGGAAAAGCAATATGAAGAGGACCAATATCAACCCACCGATCAAACCAAAATAAAATACTATTACCCCTGCCTACCTGGAGACACATACCTTCCTCAACTAGAGCCCTAATCTTAGACGTTTCATCATCCGATCGCATCATCTAACCCCACACACCCTCCTTCACAACCTCAAAAGCAATGGAAGAAGCCTTAAACCCTCGAATACTATAGATCGACCTAATAATACGCTTCCACAAAGAATCTTCGCATTCCGAATACCTCCACCACCACTTGAAGAGTAACACCAAATTCTTATATAGAATATTCCCAACACCCAGGCCCCCAAGCTGCTTCGGAAGCTCAATTGACGACCACTTAACAGTAGGAATCTGCGACTGACCACGAGCATTAACACCCCAAAAGAATTGCCTCTGTAGGCACACGATCCGATGGGCTACCATCTTCGGCATTTTAAATAAACTCATATAATACACCGGGAGACTGTTAAGAACACTTTTAATAAGTGTTAGACCACCTGCACGCGAGAGGAGACGAGCCTTCCAAGACCCCAATTTAGCTTGAATCTTCGCCAATATAGGCTTCCATGCCGCACATTTACTCATATTTGCACCAAGGGGCACCCCAAGATAAGTAAAAGGAAGCATCGAATGCGCACACCCCATCTTGCCCGCAACTTCAGCAGCCCACTGAGAATCATTTGGATCCCAAAAAATAAAACAGGACTTATGATAATTCAGCCCCAATCCAGACATAATAGCGAACACGTCTAAAATGCGGAAATAATTCCTAATCACTATTGATTAATTATAAATTGATTAATTATTGATCACGTATTATAAAAAAAATTATGCTTGGGCCGATTGGACTATTAGTCTCAATATAAGAAGGTTGCTCGTAAGACTGACTAAAAAATAAACGGTTCTTTTCTTGAGAGACCGTCTTTTATAAAGACGACTCTCAAGAGCCCAACCCATATCCTATATTTAGTTAATACTTTCTTTTTTTTAAAAAAACTTATGTCTCATTCATCAACGCACATGAGATTTGGGTTGGAATATGAAAAGTTTTATGATTATCTACCTCTTCCCCAAGCAAAATAAATCCTCGATTTTGAAGATATCACATTTTCATCTTCCTTCTTCAACCTTCAACTATATCCTTCTTCTACGGCCTAAATATTGTCTAACATTGGAAGAATAGATGCTTGAACTTGAATGTACTTAAATGAATTCGATTGTGGTTCTTTTTTTTTTTTAAGAAAAAATAAGTTTCATCAATGGTGAAAAACAGTGATGTTGAAGAAGACAACATTATAAACTGTTTGGGGATGATAACTTCTGGTTCCCCTGTCGGTTGTGTCCCACTAAAGTCGCAACATAGGTATTCGGTCTTCGTTCGACTAATGCGCAGACCTTTGCCTTCTAATGCTTCCCTCCACTCATCCAATTTACTACTAACCTCCTCCTTAGTTTCTGCTACCAGCACGATATCATCTGCAAAAAGCATGCACCACGGAACCGTTTCCCAGATAGATTTAGAGATCTCATCCATGATGACCGCAAAAATAAAAGGGCTTAGAGCTGATCCCTGGTGGAGTCCTACTTTTACCGGGAAAGGGTCGGTTAGCCCCATCGGTGTTTGGATGTTACTCTAACGAAAATGGTGAAGATGAAACATAAATACATACCTTTGATGGAATCGCAAATGTTGAAGATTGGAAATGAAAACGCAATTGGAAAAGAAAAAACATAAAATACATAACTTTGATAAGAACCGCAAACGGTGAATATAAGAAAATGAAACTGAAGCACGAAAATGAAAAGCTTGAAGATCGAAAATGAAGATTGACAGAGCAAAATTTAGAGAAGGAGATGAATGTTTTGGGAAGTTCAGTGGTTTGTCAGGTAAGAAATTGAAAAATGGAAAATGAAAGCTGAAAAGTTATTTGGGAGTGATTAAGAAATAACGCGCGTCAAAATCCGTTTTTGTTTTTTTTATTTTTTCTGTTTTTTAAAATTTGAAATATTGGTGGGCCAATATATTGAGATGTCTTTTGTAGAGATCGTACCGTGTCAACTAAGAATTTGTGAAAAATAAATTATACAAATATTGAAAGTAAAAAATAATAAATTAATCATAATAAGTAAAAGATAAATCCAATAAAGACAATTTTTAATACTCTCCGTACCTTAATGAAGTTTCCTTAAAGAATGCTCACGGAAATCAAGAAAAATAGAATCTTTTAGATAGTGGATATATTATTTTACTGAATAATAAATTTTATGGAGGAAAAGTAGAGACCATAAAAATTAATTTTTTTTAAAAAAAAGCTAGTGGAAAAAAATATGGAAACCACAATTTATTAAAAAATATTTTTACGTAGTTAGTGGAAAACTTGCAGTAAACCATAAGTAAGAAGTATAAAAATGTTAAAATGAAGTTATTGGAAGATGTGTGGGAACCATAAGCCTTATTAATATATTAAATGAGGATAAACAATGTTATTTATATCCAAAATGTGTGATATAAATAAAAAGATTTTTTTATAGGAATAACAAATGGAACACAAAAAATGAAGAATGAGAATTTCTTTTAAGTAAAGAAATAAGTAAAAAGTAGTTATTACTTATTAATATAGAAGTACTAAAATTTATCACATGTTAAACATTAATTTTAAGGCAATATTGCAGAACATTTTGTTCTTTGTCTATATAAATAAATATTGATATCTTGCTTGATTTATTTTAATAATATAAATAGTGAGAATAAAAAGTAATGCAATGAATAATTAATGTAAAAATTAAAGTATAGCAAATATCAAAATTGAAGGAAAGAATCAAGTACATAATAAATTAATTGTAGAATCTAAAGAAAGAAAGAAATTAATGTAAGAAAATGAACAATTATTGTAAAATAATTGTAAAGCCAATGAAAGAAATTAATTAATTAGTTAATTAATTAAAAAAAAGAAATTAATTAATAAAAAAAAAATCAAAAATGACCTTTTCTATGATACAATTACCAATTGGGGACGGCGTGAGAGGAGAAGGTGCGAACCCCAATACAAGCTCATTCCATGCACCCACAACCCACATGTAACCGGTAATTTATTTCACCCTTCATTATTCTGAAAACTCATTATAAATTATTCCACAAGCCCAAATAAATAAAATATTTATAAAAACATTAATTTTTAAATGTGACGATCTTACGGTGAAACCATCTCTATTGAGTTGACTCAAAATACATTTCTTGTCTTAAAATGACTGATTATTTGATCACTTATAATTTTAATATAATCACTTTTTATAGTATTACTCATAATTTCAAAGTAATCATTTGAAGTAATGAGCTATCATATGGACTCGTCTCATGATGAAACGGTCTAATATATAAAAAAACTTAACTATTAATTATAAAAATAAAGATAAAAAATGGACTATTATTTTTCATAAGTTCTCTTTTTAAATAATCTCACCATGAGAAACTATTAAATTAAATTAAAAAGTTTAATTAATTTATAAAATATGGTTTATCTTATATGAGACCGTCTAGTGACAGATTCATGTAATTGATCACTTTAAAATTGTAATGAATCACATTAAAATTGTAATTAATCACCTTAAAAACCTCAAATATATATAGGCCAGCCTAGTAGAATTAGTCTCGCCATAAACAATTTTATTAAAAATTTATAATTTTTTTTTGAAATGTGGGTTTTTTTGGTATAAAAAGAGACCTAAACAAAGCAAAGTCCATTCACCCCTTAACTCATACTAGTATATCTCTCTTTTTTCTTTTCTTTTTTTTTTTATCTCTCATCTAAGCATAATAAAAAAAGAAAGTTCATTGAATGGCTACCCACTCTATTTTTCTTCTATAAAAGCTTAGTTTCTCACCTTCCTTTTAATTCATTTCATAACTTTTCTCTGTTTCTCTCTGTTTTTCCTCTGTTTTTTTAGCCATGTCTAAGGCTATCAATCTTGAAGATATTAAAAATGAAGCTGTTGATCTGGTAATTCTTCTTCCTAATTCTTATTTTCTAATTTAATCCACTTTTTCTCTTCTTTAATTTTCATTTAATTATTTTTGTGTTATTAAGTTGCTAGTTTTAGTGGTTGGTATTTATTTTTGATGTTTTAATATTTGATTTATGTGCTTTTTTTTTTTATTTTTAATTTACATTGATCAGTCTTTTTCAGAGAAATGATTGTATATGCAAGTTAGAGGAATCCAAAACAGACCTAACGATCTAATATTTACACGGCGTAATCAATTCTAACTTACCTGACTTCAAAATAAATTTAAAATTATATAAAGATCGATATGTACACAAGAATTGATTTTTGAACCGACTCGAAACAACTGACCCCGAAAACGTGATTTTTAACATTGGTAGGGATTACTTATTTTAATTTTATTTGATTATAAGATTCTTTTCAGAAAATACTCTAGTATAGACCTTTAGGAGTAGATGATACTGCTTCAAAAAGAATTTTACAGAAATAGTCAAAATACATCTGATAAAAGTACTTTCACTCTATTTTTCAGTTTTTTTAGGGAAATTATTATTTTTTTAATTAATTTCTGACCTATTTTTTTGCAAAAAGTATAACGTTGCTTCAGCAAAAGATTCCTATTTACTTACTACCGTTGGTCCCAATGACTTTTTCTTTTATTTATTTTAATTGTTGTTTAGAAATATTTAATTAATTTTTATATATTAATTGAATTGAATAATTATAAGTGTAGATGATTAACCAAGCAATTTTATTCTTTTCTTAGATATGTAGTTATGGTTGAATTTTAATTAAACAATCTTAAAATATAACAAAAATCATATCTTTTTATTAGATGTATTGATCATCATCCAATGGATCTGCAACTTGATTTATTATTATTATTTGAATCAAACTTAAATAAGAGATCATATTTTATTTTCAGGTAGATTTAATTTATTATTTTGTTACATCCTTAATTTGTGAAATATTGTAGCATGCATTAGAGGTTGACAAATTTGAATACCTTTTGGTAACACAATTTTTTGTGAGAGACAGTCTAATTAGGTTGACCTATAAAAAAATGTAAACTAAAGATAGACATTAAGCTTAAATGAGCTGGACTTAAGAGACGCCTCTTGTATAGATAGTCTATCAGAAGATCGACTGTTTGGGTAATGTTGCAAAGGACAACAATTACATCACTATAAAATTAAGTGTTTGAAAATTGAGTTTTGTCTCGATTTTATTAGTTAGAGTATATTGATTTTTCAAACAGTACTAAAAATGGATCAAATTTCACCTAATTTTTTATTTCCTCCATCTATCCTCGTAATAAAAAAAAGTCTCATTTAGTTATCAACATTTGTCAATATACTAATTCATTTAAATTTATATTGAGACAAATTAAATATTAAATAACTGACTATATTTTTACAAACTAGTTGTGGGGTCGCTGTGCGTAAATACAATTAAGGTGAATAGAGTGAATTTTTTTATGGGGTATCATCTCTTAGGTTGATTTATGAATTCATATTATCAAGATTCTATATTAATGATTTTAATGTTTCAGAGTCAATTAGTTTTATTGCGTACTTTGAATAATGTTAATAATAATTCATATTGGAAACATAAGGAAAATAATAATTGATATACACATGTAGAAGTGAATCTCACAATATATATAATATATAATTATGATTTTCTCATTTATGGTAGTCAATTATTCCCGGGAATATCGATGATTGACTTTTTTGGATTATGGTTACCATAATTCAAAAATTAAAGCATTTATTTACTAATTACTAATTGTATAAAGTCTAACTTTAAATGGACGTGTTCTTAGTTAGCCCATAAATAAGACTATCATTTATTAATGGAAAATAAAATTAAAAGTTGAACGTATAAGAATCAAACTTTTGTCATAAAGGTTAAATCGACTCATAGTCATAGCTAACTCATATTCACACCAAAAGACTATTATTGGTGTTTAATCTTAGATTTTCATGTGTAGTTAACATTTTATAAAAATTATTAGGCGGTAAAAATTAAACATTAATTTTAGGTGGAGCATGTATAAGTGATTTGGGTTCGATTATTATCGTCTTTCCTCTTAGCCACCCTTTCTCCAAATTTCGGTACTCTTATATTTTAAGTAAATTTTTTTAGTTTAGACTTATAAATTAAGGACAATAAATTTTCACAATAAATCTTATTTATCATAAATGATTGATAAAAATCAATTATTTTTAATAATATAATTATTAGAAATAAAGTTTTGAATAAATGGATTTATTTTATGTGATCCAAATATAAAATGGAGAAAAAAGTGTGATGCCACACAATATTTTGTGATACCTTTTGGCTATTTGTGTGTGAACTTTTCCATGAAAACCAATTGGGGATAAAAAGTGATGTTTTCCGTTTCACTCATTCACTGTCTAGGATCTACTCCACTAACCCCTCTTAATTATATTTCACGTGATATGCTTTTTTTTTTTCTAATTCATTTTCTTTTTTTTCCTTTTTTATTTTAAAAACATTAAAAATTATTTTTCCTTTTTTTAAAAAAATTAAATAAAATTCTGTGTTTGGTTGAATTGGAAATATTTTTATCTGATCCACTTTAGAAGGGAAGGCACGGAGATCAAACAAGCATATATTGGGAGAGTCAAAAAGAGGGTGCTATTCTATTTAACTACTCTCTCACGGGGCACTAAACAAGCACTTAACTGTTTTGGTTTACGGAACGTTAAACTTATCTTTACGTAGTTTTTGCCTTGGAATTTCAACTCTACCATTTTCACCAATCATTGTTGTCTAATCTTAAACAAATACAAATACAATAGGTTGAATTTTTGGTGTTTTAACTATCAGTTTTAATTTTCTAATGCTTTAAATGATGTTTTATATTGTAACACACCTTTGCTAGACCATGAAATATGTCCCGAGACCTTAACTATTAATTTAAGCTTTTGGTTAATTTGGTCTTGACATGGTATCAGAGCCTGTGTGACAAGAGGTCACAGGTTCGAATCTCAACTACCCCTCATTTAAAATAGAATATTTAGCGCCTGGTATGAGGTGGACCTATGCTGCATCCACACTTCTAACCCAAAGGCTCTTGTGTGAGGAGCATGTTATAGCATGAACATATCCTGAAGTCTCAACTATCAGCCATCAGCTTAAACTTTTTTGGTTGAGTTGGTTCCTTAAGAGCCTTCTCACACAAAGCTTTTTAAGAAGTGTGGATGCAATACATACTCTCCAACTCAACCTAAAGCTTAAACTGATGATTGAGTCCTCGAAATATGCTATAACTTTAACAATTAACTTTTTTGAATAGGATATTTGAAAAAATAGCTTTTAGACAATTTAACTTGATAAATTAATTGATTGTTGTTACAAATGAATATTTTACAACAAGTTGTAAAATCAAATTGCTGATTTTGTTGACACTAAATACTTTAATTTTTGTTTCTTTTGTGCAACAAATGGGAATTTAGTAAATTTAAAAATATCACTTGGCATAATAATTAATATCGTTAAAGAGCTTTGATGAAGACAAATATAGTGATGTAAAGGTTTATTAAAATAATAATTTATGTATTTATAATGTGAAAATATCTTTGTCCATTGGAGATAGAAAGAGCCAATACGGTGTAGTTTGGCATCTTTTAAGCTTGTGATCACGTTGTGTGTGTCTTGTTGAGTTGATCAAGTATGAGGAGAAAATCCCATCATTATGAAGTTAGATATTAGGCTTCTTGTGGAAGGTGTGACTATTAAGCTAACCTCCATTCATATGGTCTCCTTTTATCCAATTGGAATATGCTTTTTCAATTTTTTAGAAAAATAAATAAATTCATACACAAATTATTATAAGAGACAGTTTTTTTAAGAGACCTATCTCTAATTTTTGATTGCCCATTAGAGAATATGTAGAGTAAATATAAGGAATAAGCTTTAATGGATTGAGCTGGAGAGACATATCTTAAAAAGAAGGTCTCTCAGAAGACTGGCTGAAATTCATATAGTACTTCTACAAGATAAAATTTATTTCTTTACGTATTAGAATCAATTCGAGCTTATACTCATCTAATAACAAAAAGGTGGTGGTTAAAATTTTTAGAAATGCCTTCAATTGAATATATTAAAATAATAAATAAATTTTCTTTGTATCATTCATTGGGAATAAACGTATAATTAAAAGTCCTTTAATTAGAGATTAGTTTTGAAACTATGATAGAATTTAGAAAATAAGCCTAAGCAACTCAAATAAGGACAAAAAAAGATAATCAATTTATAAACCCAAATGAGATTAACCATTGAAAGGATGAAGGAGAGTTATTCTTATAGTTTCTAAAGTGATGTATATTCTTATCTTTCTTCAATGTGAGACTACTCACACGTGAGTCATAAAATGAATAATTCAACCCTATTTTATCAAAAAAATTAACAAATCAACATCGTCATGAATTTGCTATCACTTGCATTTTGGTATGTCCCTTTGCAAATGTAAAATCTCTATCTACATTACATTTTTTAATTTAATCCACACATTTTTTTAACTTTTTCCTACTTTTAATCTTATCCACATATTCGAAGGGACATATAGAGTAATCAGTCTACAAAATAAAAATAAGTCACCCTCCATTCCATTTAATTTGCTGCACTTTTCATTTTGATTCGTCCTACTTAATTTGTTTCATTTCTATTTTTCGACTATGGCTCATCACTTCTTTTTAATCAAATCCATACATCTTAACTGTCTTTTAATTTCATCTACACAATTCATTCTCTCTTTATTTATTACCATTATCCACTTCTTTATGCTAATTATACAGAACAGAAGGAATATAGAAATTGGCTATTCCAAAAATTAGATAGAAAAGATAAACATTTGTAAGTAGTGAATCCCTAAAAATGCAAAAAATGGAGAAGAAAGATAAAAAGGGCGACAAGTACCTTCCGTGGTACTCTAAAGAGTGCAGAATCAGCTCATTTTACGGCACTTAATCAGCACAAGAACTGACAAAACCTAACTGAATAACGGAGAACATAAATATGAATATCAATTTCTTTTTCTCTTGGGGCTACGGTGGGTCCCAACTCCCAATTTAGCTTAATTCTAATTTAATTATTAATATTGAAGCTGTCTTGGGAATCAGAATGTCAAACATCAAAATTAATAATAGCGCGTATTCTTCACGGGCCCATTACAGCGAGTCACTTGAGACAGCCTACCACACCACTTACTACTTGCTTCTCTCTCTCTCTTCTTTTTCCTGCCTTCACGTTTATCCAGCCTGGTTTCTTATTGCTTCTCTCTCTTTAATTTGTTCTCCGATTCCAAACGAGTTCACTCACTTCCATTTCTCACTCTGTTTTGTAGAATAATACTCTCCCGGAATCATTATAGATATCCTATTTGGGTTTTTACGGTTATTACGGGTAGTGTAGAGTTCATTAAAAATGTAGTAGTTGTGTATTTTAATTGATTAAATTAATTGTAAAGGTGGTAGTTGGGTATTGGGAATTGCAAAAGTGAGGACAAAAAAGAAAATGAGATAATTGATATGATATTGCCAAATAAGGAAATATGACTTCTAAAATGATTCGGAGGGAGTATTTTGAATGAAAATATTTGCTACTCTGTGACTCTGTGTATAATTTAAAGCAAAAAGAAAATTATTGTATTGGTAATAAATGAAAAGTGGGAATAAATTGAGTGGTTGAAATTAAAAAGTATTAAAATGTATGGATGATATTAAAGGAAGTGGTGGACCATAGTCCCAAAATAGGATTAATGCAAATTAAGTGGGACGGACCAAAATAAAAAATGTTGCAAAATAGATAAAAACGACTTCTAGCTTTTTGATTGGTCTTGCCATTTTAAACTAGTTTTTTTCAAATAAACAACAAACAATAGGTTCATTTCAACATTGATGAAAGTTATTAATTTATGATAACCTTATATAAGACCTTTTGATTGGAGTCCACATTAAGGGAGTTCATCACTTTGAATGTGATATGTACACAATGTTGGGTTATTCAAAGTATTTACATGATCATGAAAGACTATTGTTGCTTATTGATCAATAAAAATTGATTTATCTTAATTGTTTAATTTAATGCAAAACTCCTTTAGTCGCGAATGGGGCCCTGACCTGTTGAACACCCCTAGTCGCGATCATTGTTTGTTGTTTGCTTGCCATATTTTATTACTCTTCTATACAACATATTAACAAGGAACTGAAGATTGAAGTTTGAAATTCTTTGCAACAGGAAAACATTCCTATTGAGGAAGTGTTTGAGCAGCTGAAATGTTCTCGGGAAGGTTTAACGTCCCAGGAAGGAGCGGACAGGCTCCAAATTTTTGGTCCCAACAAGTTAGAAGAGAAGAAGGTTAGATTTTTGTGACCCTTAAGCTTCGCTAAAGTTGCTTTTATGGACGTTTTTATTGAGATCATATCTATTGTGAATTTTACAGGAAAGCAAAATCCTCAAGTTTTTGGGATTTATGTGGAATCCCTTGTCATGGGTCATGGAAATGGCTGCAATTATGGCTATTGCACTTGCTAATGGAGATGGAAAGCCACCAGATTGGCAAGACTTTGTCGGTATTGTTTGTCTGTTGGTTATCAACTCTACAATCTCCTTTATAGAGGAAAACAATGCTGGAAATGCTGCTGCTGCGCTTATGGCTAATCTCGCACCAAAGTGTAAGGTAAGATACAAGGAACATTTCTTGCTATTTCCATTTACGCGAATCATGCTTTTATTGAATGACGCATTTTTTATTGACCTTTCACGTCTTTTGTTTGGTGTATAGCTTCTTAGGGATGGACGATGGAGCGAACATGATGCTGCATTATTGGTACCCGGAGACATCATCAGCATCAAACTTGGTGACATTGTCCCTGCTGATGCGCGTCTTCTTGAAGGTGATCCCTTAAAGGTTGATCAATCTGCCCTTACCGGAGAATCACTTCCTGTAACCAAGAATCCCGGTGATGAAGTCTTTTCCGGTTCAACATGCAAACAAGGTGAGCTTCAAGCCGTTGTGATTGCCACCGGTGTGCACACCTTCTTCGGGAAGGCAGCCCATCTTGTCGACAGCACCAACCAAGTTGGTCATTTCCAGAAGGTTCTTACTGCCATTGGTAACTTCTGTATCATTTCCATTGCGGTGGGTATGCTGGTTGAAATCATCGTCATGTACCCAATTCAACACCGTAGATACAGACATGGAATCAACAATCTTTTGGTTCTCTTGATCGGAGGTATCCCAATCGCCATGCCCACAGTGTTGTCAGTTACTATGGCTATTGGGTCCCACAGGTTGTCACAACAAGGAGCTATTACAAAGAGAATGACTGCCATTGAGGAAATGGCTGGTATGGATGTGCTCTGCAGTGATAAGACTGGTACCTTGACTCTCAACAAATTGAGTGTTGACAAGAACTTGATCGAGGTGTTCTGCAAAGGTGTTGACAAGGAGCATGTCCTTCTCCTTGCTGCAAGGGCCTCACGTGTTGAGAACCAAGATGCAATTGATGCTGCCATGGTTGGAATGCTCGCTGATCCCAAAGAGGTATTGCCTATATTTAGGTTTCTCGTCAAATTTTGTGATAATTTTTTCAAATGCAGTGTCGTTCTTGGCATTTTGTGGGCCCTAGACAAACTAAAAGAAAATGAATTAAAGAGTCGATTTTGAACTTAAATGGATATCTGATTTGGAATTTAAATGTTGATCCACAGGCTAGAGCTGGAATTAGGGAGGTACACTTTTTCCCATTCAACCCCGTGGACAAAAGAACTGCTCTGACTTACATTGATTCCAATGGAAACTGGCATAGAGCTAGTAAAGGTGCACCCGAGCAGGTAAACATACTTCGAGATTTAAGATTATACCTTTTGACCTATTTTGGCTACAAATCTTACTTGTGTTTTTCCACTTTTCTTTATACAGATGCTTGACTTGTGTAACTGTAAGGAAGATGTTAGAAAGAAGGTTCATAATGTGATTGAGAAGTTTGCTGAACGTGGTCTCCGTTCATTGGGTGTTGCACGACAGGTTCGGAAAATAAAAAGATCTTTGTTCAAGTTATTTGTCTGTTTCTCATTAGAAAGGCATGTAAATGCATTTCAATATGCAGGAAGTACCAGAAAAGAACAAAGAGTCTCCTGGTGGACCTTGGCAGTTTGTTGGTTTGTTACCGCTTTTTGATCCTCCAAGGCACGATAGTGCTGAAACCATCCGCAAGGCCCTCAATCTTGGTGTCAATGTTAAGATGATCACCGGTAAGAAGATTATAAAATAACTTTTCTTGAATGTACTTTGTACGCGTAGCCGTCACTTTTAGCATTATGTTTATTTTTAGTTGTTTACTAAAGCTTTCTTTGTTCAATATTACAGGTGATCAACTTGCCATTGCTAAGGAAACAGGTAGAAGACTTGGTATGGGAACAAACATGTATCCATCTGCTGCTTTGCTTGGCCAAGACAAAGATTCATCCCTTGGTGCCCTTCCCGTTGATGAATTGATTGAGAAAGCTGACGGTTTTGCCGGAGTTTTCCCAGGTGAGAAATTTTACGCTGTCTTATGTCGGAAAACCGGATTTCATGGAACATCATGAAATTTTACGCCCAGGTTCATTTAACATTTGACATGACCTGAACCAACTCGGCCCATTTAAATTTTGATTTGACCCAACTCGTTAAACACCTTCATCATTCATCTCTAAACCTCTTTTTTTGACTTTTTTTATTCTACAGAACATAAATACGAAATTGTGAAGAAGCTGCAAGAGAAGAAGCATATAGTTGGTATGACAGGAGATGGTGTGAATGATGCTCCTGCATTGAAGAAAGCCGACATTGGTATTGCTGTCGATGATGCAACCGATGCTGCAAGAAGTGCTTCCGATATTGTTCTCACTGAACCTGGTCTTAGTGTCATCATCAGTGCTGTGCTAACCAGTAGGGCTATCTTCCAAAGGATGAAGAACTACACTGTAAGTCAAATTATCAAATTTATCTGATATGTTCCTCTAAACCCATTTCTAATAGTTGTATATGTTATCTGATGTATCTATCTTTAATTCCTTTGACATACAGATCTATGCAGTCTCCATCACTATTCGTATTGTGGTACGTAAATGCTGAACACTTATTTAGGATTTTACCGCGTGTGATTCAACTATGTTCCGATTAACCCATATGTGAAAATTTAATTCTGCAGCTTGGATTTATGCTTATCGCTTTGATTTGGCAATTCGATTTCTCCCCGTTTATGGTTTTAATTATTGCCATCTTGAATGACGGTAAGACATTTTTCGTCTTAGTTTAACAATTTCTTCCTTGAAGAGTCTTTTGTTATTGAGCTTGACAAAAAGCATCTCTTTCACTCCTTTAGGAACCATCATGACTATATCAAAGGATCGTGTCAAACCATCTCCAATTCCCGACAGTTGGAAGCTGAAGGAAATCTTTGCAACTGGAGTTGTTATCGGAAGTTACCTTGCCTTGATGACCGTCATTTTCTTCTGGGCAATGAAGGAAACTGACTTCTTTTCTGTACGTATTTTATCGTTAAATTTACTTCCATCATTTATATATCTTATAATACTAAATGTTGTGCTCTTCATCTTGTAGGATAAATTTGGTGTAAGATCGTTAAGAGACAGTCGTTATGAAATGATGGCTGCTCTATATCTCCAAGTTAGTATTATTAGTCAGGCCCTCATTTTCGTCACCAGGTCTCGCAGCTGGTCATTTGTTGAGCGTCCTGGTATGCTGTTGTTGACTGCTTTCTTGATCGCTCAGCTGGTAAGAGATGCTATTTAGTCGTCTTCTTCCTTCATCTAATTTAGAATAGACGTATGCTCTACATGGCGATGACTTAATGGTTTTATTTTCCGTGGATCAGGTGGCAACTCTAATTGCAGTATATGCTGATTGGTCTTTTGCCGAGATCAAAGGATGTGGATGGGGATGGGCTGGTGTTGTTTGGCTTTACAACATTGTTTTCTACTTCCCACTTGACATGATCAAGTTTGCCATCCGATACATTTTGAGTGGAAAGGCATGGCTCAACTTGTTCGAGAGCAAGGTATGGAATCTCTCTATTCGTTCTTGAATTATAAATGCGAGATATAACATAACATAACTTAAATGCCTACTTACAGTATTCTTTAAGCCTACTTACATCATTCTTAAATGTCTACTTACTGTATCCGTAATGCCTACTTACAATATCTTTAATGCCCAATATTCTGAATGCCCACCGAGTACCCCACTCTATGTGTGGGCCCAGCTAGAGATGTTCTCTCAAAGAGACCGTCTCTTACAAGAATTTGTGAACTTAACGAAAGGATTGTTTGTACAACCTTACTAGGATAACCCAAAGGGACTAAGGGATTAACATTTTCTTAAAATGAAAATACAATCAATTTTAGTCTTTGATGACTAAATTATGATTATGTTGTTCAACACAGACTGCATTTACCACCAAGAAAGATTATGGAAAAGAAGAGAGGGAAGCTCAATGGGCCCTTGCTCAGAGAACTCTACATGGGCTTCAAGCACCCGAATCTTCTGCACCCCTCTTCAACGATAAGAACAGCTACAGGGAACTCTCTGAGATCGCTGAGCAAGCCAAAAGACGTGCTGAAGTTGCAAGGTATGAATCGATATATACTTCTTCACATGCTGAATTTATACATCTAATATGATGATTTTCGTTCTTTTTGTCATCGTACCTTAAACTTACACGACATTTTTCTACTTCTTACAATGTAGGCTTCGTGAGTTGCACACACTCAAAGGACACGTTGAGTCGGTGGTAAAGCTCAAAGGTCTCGACATTGACACCATCCAACAAAACTACACCGTCTGATAAACGACAATCTGATGTGAATGAGAGAACGAGAAATGAAATCCCCCTCAGCAAGGAGGGTTTTGTAGCTAATGACGAAAACGTTTGCTAATTGAGTGATAAAATGAAGGGCAGGGTCTAAAGTAAAAGGCCCTTAGTACATGTTGTGCAGAATTTTGTGCAAGAAAAATTATGGAGAACATATGATTTTTTTTATGACATAAAAATGTCTCCTAAAAACAGCCAAAATTTTTGCCTGCACATTGCATGAAGGTTATGAGATGAAGCCCTTTCACATTTGTTGTTAACCAAAGTGTTGTGGATAGAATTGTGTTTTCTTATTTTCCAGTCTTCTTTTGTGGCAGGAAGCTACTGTTATTGTTACATAAACTTTAAAGATAAAGAAACCAATCTTTTCTTGTTATTCTTGCCTTATGGCTCCTTCCTTATAATGCTATCAATTTAGATTTTTACTTAATTAGAAGTATATGTTTACTTCAAATTGTTGTATGCATGAGACTGTCTTACTGAAAGACGCGTCTTATACTAAGGTTAAATAACGTGATGAATAGAATTTTTCCCATGCAAACTTTTTAGGAAAAATTACCAAGAATAATACAATCTTTTGCTTATTTCCCTACAATAATACAAACTTTTGATTAACCTTGAATAATACCAACTTATGGGGTGTTTTCCTAGAATATATATACCTAACATGTTAAAAATCAAACTATAGGTGATTATATGACAAAAACATTTAGTAAATTTGTTAATAAACTAAAGTTGGTATTATTCTAGGAAAAAGCCCCCCAAAGTTGTATTATTCATTGTTAATTAATAGTTCGTATTATTGTAAGGAAATTAACAAAGGATTGTATTATTCATGGTAATTTTTCCAACATTTTATATATAGAAGATAACATGAATAGCCTTATACTACACTACCTCATTAAAAACCTTTGTTTGGAAATATTCAATAGGATAGCCAAAGGGAAAAAAAGTAAATTATACATATATTTCTCGCTCTAAAATTAACATATGTCTCGAAATCAACACATTTCCATTTTGTGCACCACTTGTTTTTATTTCCATGACAGGTTCGATTATGTGAATAAGTTTTTTTTTTCGAACACGATTATTTGAATTAGTTAGTTAAGCTCTATTGCTAAATATATACAATGTTGTATATGAGACCTACCATCCATCTCTTCACGTCTACTAGCTTGTCTGAGGTTATGTCTGATCAGTATCATGACTCAAAATATAAAAAGTTGCATAATAGTCGAACGAAACTCTCTTAAATGTTCTTGAATAGTTCGCTACCAACTTGCTTTAACACGACCATCTCTATTCACTATTAAGGGATGGTTATGTCATACTGAATTACCAGGACATCATATCACCTTCAATGACCTTTCTCCGGGATACGACTATATCCAATAATCATAAACTAACAACCACATGCTCTAATTCTGGATTCCGGTCGAGCTGTATTATCCAGTTTATTCAACTAACATTTAAACCTAATTACAACTTAGATGTATATTAAATGTGAAATGATACTCTTTTTATCTATAAAATGCATTAGTGAAATGAAAATAGACATCAACTATGCCCAAGCTGCATGCAATTCGAATTGCCTCTTAATTAAATCTAGTTGAATAATCTACATTGTCACCACCAAAAATTTCATAATTTTCTAGCATATAATTCCAAAAAATAATTTAAAAATAAATAAATGTAAATATAAAAATTTGAAAGTCGTTCATTTAGCACGAATCATAATTTTTTTCAAATAATTTACGAAATTTAACTACAAAACTTGAAATCAATGCTTGCCACGACATTTTCGAGATTGCATTCACTGTCCATATTTTCAGTGTTGAATTTTTTTTACTAAAACATTTTTAGAGTGAAGTTAGGGAGATAAAAGAATAAAATAAATTAAAAAGTTATTTTAAAAAATTCTACTTATAAAAGGTAGTCACACAATAAAATAAAGAAACATTACCGTGACTAATACCAATTTTTGATTGAGTATCACTCAAATTAATCAAAAATTAGTATTATTGTAGGAAAATAAGCAAAAAATTGTACTATTCATGATGATTTTTCGGTAAAATAATTTCAACTAAAATCAATACTTTTAGGGTAAAAAAATCTCAAGTTAATGTTTAAAGGAAATGAAAATAAGAAATGAGACTAAAAATTGTAAAAGTCGATAAAAAAATGTCTTGGAGAGGAGGGTGGTATTTATGTTGACTTAAACTTTAATTCTAATCGCTTTTATCTAAGTTCCTACCATAACAAGTAACAGATAAGACTTTTTTATCTTTAAATCTTCCATCTTAAAAGTATTATTTAATCTCACAAATCTTATTCCTTATGTCAATTACCCCTTAGAAATGGGTACCAAAATTTGCCATATAAAATTCAACTTGTCTTCAACCTGTCAAGTGTTCAAGTGAAAGTTATTAAGTATTAAGTGCTGGTTGCCACCACCTTTCTCTTTCTGGAGTTAAAGTAGAAGCAGTCAGCTGAGAATGATGATAGGAGCTTTGCACAACAGCTTCTTCGCTAACCCACTTCCTCTTCATATCCAAATCCACAATCCCAAACCCACAAAACCAACCCAATCTTTCATTGTTTCCTGCAGATACCCACCAAATCATCCCCAAAATAAAACTGATTCTTCAAGGTAACACCAAAGATTTAACCTTTTTTGGCAATAGTTCTTGATTAGTACTTACTTATTCAATTATTTGCTGTTTTCTTTGGGAATTGAAGTGATTTTCCCCTAATTTTGTTGGTTTCTGAATTTGGGTTTTGTTTAAATTGATGTTTTCATGATTTTCTTTACTGAAATTGTCATTTTTGTTTGAGGGGTTAGGAAAAATGAGAAGAAGCTGGCAAAGCTAGCAATGGTGACATTAGCTGCTGGAGTGTTGACTCTGGGCTCAGTTGGTGATGCTTCAGCTGCCAAATCTTCTGGTCTTGTTGGTGGTCAAGCTTTTCGCTCTTCGGCTCCTCGTGCTTCTTCTACTAGACTTAATTCAAGGTAATCTCCAACCTGTTAGAGTATGTAACCTTCTGAGGCCTCAATAATAAGCTTGTGGAATATTTAGCGTCATGTATGAGAAGGGCATGTGATGCATCACACATCTGGCCCAAAGGGCTCTCGTGTGAGGGGGCGTGTTAGAGTTTATAACATTCTGAGACCTCAATCATCAGCTTAAGCTTGGTTGAATTGGTTCCTTGACACAACCCTCCTTGTTGATGCAGTCAAGTAATGTTAAGAGCCGAGTATGTGAGATATGCCCATGGGACCATTGATCTCTCATTGGAAGTACCTTGTTAATATAAATTTAATTTCATGAAATTTCTTTAATTTTTTGTTATGGATTTTTGTTGGTGTTGTTTTTTTTAGCATCCGTTCACATATGCGGATATGCCCTTGACTATGAAGGTGTTCTCTTCAACTTATTTTTTGACTTATTACTTATTCTTATTGGAATCAGATCAGATCAGACCAGATCAGACCAGATCAGATCAGATCAGAACTATTCAGATCAGATCGGAAAGTTTCAGATCAGATCAGACCAGACCAGATCAGATCAGATCAGACCAGATCAGATCAGATCAGACCAGATCAGATCAGATCAGACCAGATCAGATCAGATCAGATCAGATCAGATCAGACCAGATCAGATCAGATCATAACATACCATTATTATTATTACTATCATCATTATTATTATTATTATATTATTATTATTATTATTATTATTATTATTATTATTATTATTATTATTATTATTATTATTATTATTATTATTATTATTATTATTATTATTATTATTATTATTATTATTATTATTATATTATTATTACTATATATTATTATTGTTAATATTATTATAATATAATATTGTTATTATAATATTATTATATATTATTATTATTTTTATTATTATTATTATTATTATTATTCTTATCACTTATTATTACTAATATAAATTAATTAATTAATTAATTAATAAAATAATTAATAAAGAATATATAAATAATAATTTAATAATATAAATAATGTAATAATAATATATATTTAATTTATTTATTAATTAAAATTTTTTTTTAATTAATTAATTAATTAGATAATAATATAAATGACTATTTAATAATTATAATAATGTTAATGACATTAGTATTTATTTATTTTTTAATTAATTAATATATAATATTAGTATTTATTAATTAAATTCTTAATTAGATACTAATAGTAATAGTAATAATAATAATAATAATAAATAATAATAATAATAATAATAATAATATAATAATAATAATAATAATAATAATAATAATATAAACAATAATAATAATTATTATAATAATAATATAAAAGTAATAATAATAACAATAATGATAATAATACAAAAATAAAAATAATCAAAATAATAATAAGAATAAAAATAATAATAATAATAATAATAATAATAATAATAATAATAATAATAATAATAATAATAATAATAATAATAATAATAACTTTATGAAATCAAATCAGATCAGATCAGATCAGATCAGACCAGATCAGATCAGACCAGACCAGATCAGACCAGACCAGACCAGATCAGATCAGATCAGATCAGACTAGATCAGAAAGATTCAGATCAGATCAGACTGAATCAGACCAGATCAGACCAGATCAGATCAGATCAGATTAGACCTTAGTAAATTCAGACCTTATCCAATCAGATCAGACGAAGAGAACAGGCCCTATTTGTTGGTAATGTTATTTGGGACAATTAAATATTGGAATTTACTTGTAAGGGTTGTTCTAGTTCAAAGATGAGGAGAAATGGTAGGGGGCTGTTTGATGTTTCGGATGATTTGTGAAAAACGATGCGGTTTTTTACACCTTTACAACGCATTCATGGCCGTTGTGATGCATTGCGGCGTTGTTTTTACACAATGGTTTTTATGCCTTGATCTATCTGCAAATTAAGGAACTCCATTTGATAGAATTACCTGTTGTTTTGGGTGAATCAGAGGTTTCAATGATCTCTGTCACACAAGAAAAAGTTGAGTTTGATTGATTATTTGTAGTTGAGGCCATGAGTTTCAATGTTTGATATAGGTGTGTTTCTAAGGGATGTGAATAGTCAAAAGCATATTAGCATAGGCACTGTAACTTAATTCACCAGTTAATTTGCTTTTTGAATTCACAATTCGCTCATAATGTTTCTAAAATAGCCCAAAACTGATCATAATTCGTTTTTTTATTTGCGGTTCGCAAGAAGATTATTGAATCATGTGCACGGCAACTAAAAATTTTACTTTATTTAACCCCATCTAATACTAATCTACAATAGATTGATTACAACGATCACCTACATACATATATTCTTCTTCTCCATTCATTCATGTTTAAATGCATAGTGTTTATGTCCCTTGATCAATCTAAAAAGGAACACCATTTGATAGAATTCCCTGTTATTCTGGGTGAATCATAGGTTATTTTTGTGTGTTTTCTATCTTGTTCTTCGCTTGTGTGAGCCTTAATCGCTTTCATTTTATATGGGTTTATAACTTTTATGTTAGTGAGATGTGATAGTCGGAAATATATGTTAGTTTGAGTAGTGAAGCTTTAATGCGATAGTTTATAGCGTTGTTGTTATTATCATGTTAGTTCCTTAATCTACCATAACATAACTGTGATGAATGAAGGGAATAATTCTTTTGACATAAAGCTTTCTATTGTGTCCCAAGAAAGAAATTAATATATTGGAAAGGATTAGGAATGATCATTTGTATTATATGTTCTTTTCAGTTGGAGGATATGATTGTTTTTGGTTAATTATAAGTTGTTTTTCACTGTAGGAACAATATTTATGTGAATCCGCTCGTAGCTCCACCACTTGTTGGTGGATACGGAGTTGGCTTCGGTTCCCCATTTTACGGTGGATGGGGTTGGTCCCCGTTTTCAATCTTTGCCCCTGGACCAGGCGTTGCTGTTGGAATCGGTGGTGGATTCAACCTCATCGTGTGGTTCATGATTTTTGGAGCAATTTCAGCGGTTCTTAGGAGCTTCTTTAAACTAAGGGAGGATGAGGATGGTTTTTAATGATCATGTAGAACTATTTGTATCATTAAATGTAGCCAACCAACCAATGAGTGCATGAACTTAATGTATATAATTGTGTATGATTGATGTCTTATAAGAGGTGTTCAACAGGACGGGTCGACCCAGCAGGTCAAGAGTTTGGTCACATTTTAATGTAAATATTGATCATGGCAGTTTTCTTCTGTGAGTTTGACTATGAGTTGCTTTTAACTCTGCTGAGACTCCCTAAAACTAATTTGATTGTTATTTCATTCTCGGCCTCCAACCTAAATGGAATTTGGAGGGTTGAATGTACGTAATCTTACCCTTATTATTATTACTAACAAAGATATTATTTCTGATTGACTATCGGTAGTAAACATTATCTGTAACTTCACGTAAATAAGAAGTGCAAACATGATTTATTGACATACATATTTCCTCGTACGAATTACTAAAATCTTTGTGGTTAATTATGAAGCCGAAACGTATCAACAACATCAAATTTGTAGTATTAGATAATGGTTTGTTTTGTAAAACCTAAGCAATGTGTTGAGGCTCATTTTTGGCAAAAATCTGTTGAAAAAGAACAGGTTTGGCCATGGCGCAAACAAAATTTTGTTTTGTGCTTGGAATTTCAGTCTATCAGCTGGACAGCCGCAATCGAAGGGATTTTTTCTCTTAACTTCTGCGTAAGAGCAACGCGTACTGTCATGACACCAGCGGCAGGGCCACTCAACCGCACTCTAACAACATAATCTTCGATTTTGTCGAGCTCAAGCACCCCGCCTCCAGTGCCTGATAAGTATGGCCTAATCTCAGCAAGTACCTGTAAAAACAAAATCTTACTTCATAAACAAAACTGTGCATTTTCCTGCAGTTGGGTGATTGGATTTGAGAGTTGAATGCCCACCTTTTCAACATTTTCCTCGTTGAGCTCGAGACCAGTCTCAGTGTCTACAATTTGCTCGACTTCTAGAATTTCGGGGATCTTGTCACGAAGACGGGTTTCAATTCCCATCTTCAAAGTCATGGCTGAACTTGGGCAAGACCCACATGCTCCTTGTAGCTTCAGCACCACAACTAAACCATCGATTTCGTGCAATGCCACATTCCCTCCATCAGCCATGAGGCCAGGGCGTACCTCATCAAGTACTTTCTCCACATTTTCTTCCGTCAATGGATATATACAAGATGGTGAAATCACAGCTCCTTCATGATAGGAAACAAAGATAGATAACATGCACCAAAGTCCAAAATTAGTCTCCCACAAGCTCATGTTTACTTTATCAAACACTACAGAAATGTAAGTCTGTTGGAATTTAGAGTATTTAGGGTGTACTAAATATTCAATGTATTGCAAAGTCTACAAAGTGTATTAATTCTTGTGAGAAATGAATGGTTACAATTTGAAAGTATCCATACCCTTGTAAAAAGGGTATGAGTTAACTCAAGCTCATAATAAATAATTAGTGATGGAATGAGTTAAGTTGATCCCTTGCCTCAAACCCAAAAAGCTTATACTGAACAGTGTCATTAAAATTTTATTATAGTGGCTGATAGTTGATTATAGTAGTTGATTTGACCAGCTTTTTTCATTAACTGGTTTGACCAGCTCATTTTGAACCCGCTGCTATAAGCATCTTGTCAATCAGCTTATTGGTATTAATAAGTTGTTTCAACCAGCTAATTCACCATACACTAGTATTAGCTGGTTTGACCACTCAACCCTCTATTCATACCAAAATAAACTAAAATTACTTAATAACCTAATTTGCCAAACAACCGAAATGTCTGGTTTTAGTCTAATATCCATGGCTTTTATGGCTACATTGAAAAATTAAAAGATACCCATTTAATCAACAAAATTATTTATCTTTATCATACTAAAAATCATAACTTAACTCATGTCACAAACAACATTATATTGTGCCAATGCAATTAAGCCACTCTGTTAAAGAGGACCCGATTGTATATAAACTTACCCTTGTAATACATTCGTACGATTATATTTTTTCACAAAGCAAACCCAAATTATGTAATAGTTTTGTGAATAGCAAAATGAAGGCATTAATACAAGTATGTTATATGTAGTCTCACCTGTTTGAATTCTCTTGTGAGTAGAAAAAGAATGATATTTAAAGAAAGAGCTGCTATGAAATTGGCCTCTGACATAACTGCTTTGTTTACCAGCAAAAATGCTACACTTTACACTTGTTTTCTGCACCTGCAAAACTCAAAAGAAACATAATTGTTAAACTGGGCAATTATAATTATGATTATAAATAGTAAAAACCCAGAAAAGATTTAATCAGAATGAACCTTGAAGAGAGATAATCCAGAAGGGGGTAGATCTAGGTTTTGATGATGGTGATTATAAGAGGGTGTATGAATCAGTATTCTTTCTGGGTTTGGCTTTTGAGCCACTGATAAAACTCCCATGTTTTCTGTTCATTCTATTTACTCCCACTTAACAAACACAAATTTTCTTATCTGTCTGCACTAGGCACCAGTCACAGCAATAGGCCAAATGTGAGATTGAGATTTTTCGGATAGGAAAGAAGATATGGTTAGAGGGGTTTTAAAATATCCGATTCGGAATATATGATGTCTGGTTTTAAAGAAAGAAAGTGAAGTGAGTTTAAATATTTATGTAGAAAAAAATGTAAAATAATTTTAACAAAATAAAAAATGGGAAATTTGAAAAACCGGATATTCGGTATCCCATCCGAATTAAACCAAATTCGGATCGTAGTTGATATTGATTTTCACTATTCAAATATCCGGATTTTCGAATCCGAACTGATCCTTTATATAACTTTGAACACCCCTAGGTGTGGTTGTGGTTCTAGAATTATGTTGAACCCACTCTTAATGCGTTTATATTTTAAGGGTCTAAGTCTAGTTTTTGGATCATGCGAATTCGAGTACAATTTTGCATTTATAAAAAATAAATGGTATGGTCTGGGTATAGAGTCCTCAGTCATAGACTCGATCTAAACCCTCTCTCTAAACTCGTTTAAGGCCTGCCAGGACCCACTCTAAACCCGACTTATTACACAATTGAAAATCCGTTTTAAGTTCATTTCAAACCTATTTTCACTTTATTTGGACTCAATTTAAGCCTATATATAATTCATAAATCTATTTTAATACTAATGAAACTTTTAAAATGAAAAAATAATTTTATAATGAATCATTAAATCAATACCGATTTAAGATCCTTTTAGGACCCTAGATGCAGGTCTAGGCTTGGGTTCACCTACACTCATATGGAACCAATTGAATAGACCAACAAAAATAAACCCATTGAAATGACATTCAAATTGTAATTAAAGTAGTATGGGGCAACTAATTGTGTAATGATTAGTTTGGCTTAGCGGATTATCCGTTACGTTTCCTTATCTAGATTCCTTTTTGAAGCGGTATATTAGATTGTTGATGATGATGCTTTTACCTACGTATTTACATCTGATGAAGGCAAAATGTTTTAGTTTTTTTTATACGTTTTCACTATCATTATGTTTATGTAATGTTATAAGTATTACTTTCACCACTTAGGGTCAATTGAAAACGGCCTTTCAATTTATAAGGTCGGCTACATATGATCCTGTAACCCCATCTAGATGAAAATCACATGGTAGCACTAAGGTGATGGAATGTTGTTATTTGACGACAAAAAAACATTGACTAATTTGCCTCCTTATGAAAATGAATTGCCGCCTTCCTTCCCTCCTTAGACCCTAATCATAGTTTTCTATGAGCGGAATACACTGCGTATGATGATCATTTGATGATCTAGTCAAATAAAGAACTGGGTGTGTTCTGACTTTGCTGGAGTAAATGTCTCAGAACAACAGAAAATGCTCAACCATTAGCTAGTATAGTACTGATTCTCATAAAAGAATTTCTCATCCTGTAATGATACAATATAAATTTAACTCATCTGAATTACAATGGTTAAACAAAAGAAATCAAAATGGAAGATATGAATCTGAAACAACTATAAACATAAATATGATTATCAAAACTGAACATCCTGCCTAACGCGAGACGAAAGACGATACAGAGAATGATCATCAAAAGAATGATCTCTCTCCTTAATCCTAGAAACAAAATCAAAAGCTTCTGTGTATCTCTTGGATTTACAATAAGAATCTACCACAATATTGTAAGTCAACTCATTAGGTCTACAATCATGTTGAATCATGTAGCTTATAACTTCATCAACCTCCGAAAACATCCCCCGCGTTGCATAACCAGCCACAAAAGTGTTGTACGTCACTATGCAAGGTCGTATCCCCCTCGTTGTCATCTCTGACATAATCTTTATTGCTTCTTGCATCAATCCTTGCCTGCAAAACCCTTTGATCACTGTGTTGTAAGACACAAGGTCGGGTTTTCCACCGCTTTTCAACAGTTTCCTTAATACCTCTTCTGCCTTCCAACAATCCCCAGATCTTGCATACATATCCATCATACTATTGTAGGTTATAAGATCAGGCTGCAATCCACTGTTTTGAATCAAATGTAAGATTTCATGAGCACGGTCATACATTTTGTTCTTAGCGAAAATTGAGAGCATTGAGTTGTACACGACCAAATCGGGTTTATACCCACTTTTCTGCAGTTCCTTGAATGCCCTGTCCATGCCTGAAAGTGCCCTACATTTGAAGTTTGCAAGTATAAGGGTCCTTAGAAGTATCCAACTAGGGAATATTTGCCCTTCGTATATATCTTTCTCGAGTCTTTGTATGCCCTTCACGTTCCCTCCTTTCGCGTAGCTTTGAATCATCGAGGAGTACGAGGTATCATTAGGCTTAAATCCCTTGCTTTTCATGTCTTGAATGATTGATTCTGCTGCTTTCCAATCACCCTTTCTAGCTAACACATTTAAAAATGCATTGTAGGTCGTGACACAAGGGCTAAAACCCGCTTGCATCATCTCCTCGAAAATTTTGGCAGCATCAATTCGAGACCCACATCGGCCATATGCACTGATCAAAGTATTGAACGTGTCTCGATCAGGCTCAAAACCACTGCGCTTCATTTCCTGGAAAACCCGGGTTACATACTTCTCCTTGCCCGTAATTCCACACATTGCAAGCATCGTGTTCCACGTGATTCGATTAGGGGAGCACCCAGTAATCTTCATGTCACACAATATCTCTATCATCTCTTCTGATCTAGACTTCTTCCCTAGCATAGCGAGAATAGCATTGTACGTACAAACATTAGGAACACAACCCGAAGCCTTCATACGATCGAACAAAGCCAAAGCCTCATCAACCTTTCCAGCTTTCCCATATGCACCAACTACAGTAGTATAAGTGACAGCATTCGGCATTATCCCTTTACGCGTCATTGTATCAATCACAGCAGCCCCTTCCTCAAGAAATCCCGCCCTCACATATGTAGCGACAAGCTCATTATAAGTCACAGAATCAGGAGGGCAACCATTCACCTCCATTTCTTTCAAGACACTCAAAGCTTCAGAATAAACTCCGGCTTTCCCAAACACTTGAAGCAAAGAGTTATATGTCACAGTTCCAGGCTTATAACCCGTCGATTTCAATTCTGCAAAGAAATTTCTTGCTTCATCCAACAATCCCTCTCTACCACAAGCAGCAATGACAGTACTACAAGTGAACTCATCAAATTGAAACCCTTTACTTTTGATCTCATCAAGAAGGCACAAAACCTTATCCCAAGACCTACCCATCTTTCCATAGACATCTAGCATTACATTGTAAGTAACTAAAGTTGGAAGGAGACCCTTTTTCTTCATGTCATCGAATATCGAAACCGCCTTCTCATATTTGCCCGTTCGAGCATAGGCATGGAGAATAGAGGTATAAGCTCGAACATCTAAACAGTACTCTTCAATAGGTATTATATCAAACAATTTAGCTGCAATTGTATGTTGGGATTCCCTACCTAAAATCCTAGCCATTAATTCAATAACCTGATAATCCATTTTCTCACCTTGAGAGGAAGTAATATTTATTAAACCCCATTCAAACAACAAAACAGCCTTTTCCCAATTACCCAAAATATCTAATCCTTTCAATAAACTGATTAAATCAGAATCAAACAAATCAATCTTAACAGAGTCAAAGAAAGCATTTAAATCAGATAAGGGTATTTCTAACATAGAATTCAATAATAACTTACTTCTATCAGATAAAAAATCAAGTGAACCATCATCAACTTTGGGAAGAACAACAACAGCCTTATCTTGTTCAATTGCCAATTGGGTAGCAGAATTTGAAGAAACCCCATCAAAAACAGGCTGATTATAGGAGTGAAGTGAAGAAATTGGAAGAGAATGCAAAAGGGTAGTTTTAGAATGTGATGATTTGATGATTTTAGGGAAATGGGTAGTAGTTGGAGTGGAAGAAAGGTGAAGAAGATGTTGAAGTAAAGAGTCTAAAGCAAGTGAAGGAGGAGGTTTTTGAGGTTTAGGAGGTAATGGTAAAGTTGAAGAATTGAATTTTATGGGAATGTTTGGTTGTTGAATTGGTTTGGGTTTTGCTTGTTGAATTGGTAATGTTGGTCTGTTTGGAAATATGATACCCTCCATTGGAGCCAAACATAAGAATTGGATTGAAGCTTTTACAAATGAAAGAGAAGAAGATAAAGGGCTGAATTTTAATGAAGGATTGAGTAAATGGGATAAAGTAAGAAAATTTGAGGTTGAAAGAGAGAGATGTATGGAGAGTGAAGAGGTGTAACCATTGGAAAAAGATTGGGTCTTTCAATGATTATTTTTGCATTTGTAATTGTATCCTATAAACCCAATTTTTACACCATCACCTTTTGTGGGTATATGAATATATATACTTCCTCCGTTTTATAATAGTTGTTGCTACTGATTATGACATGTTGTGTGGGAAAATGTCATTATTATAACAAGTATTATGGAACAGAGGAAGTATTAGTTGCAACATTATAAAACCCTGCCTATTATTTATCATTTTTAATTTATGATTAGTTTTTTAATTTATAAGTTAAAACATAATTAAGTATTAAGTGACATCTTATTTGATTCGTATCCAAAGATTATTAATAACAAATTTTTATAATTTTTTATTATTTACATAATTAGAGATATTAATGATTAAATTAGTACATTGAATTGCGTGAAAAAGCAAATGTTACAAGTAAATTGAAACAAAGAAAGTAGGATTTAGGGGTTTTTTTTTTCCTTTTTCACTGAATCACTCAAGTTTAAAATTTTGGAAAAATTATCGGGAATAACCCGTACTTTTAACGTTTGCCTGTGAATAATCCCTACTTTTGATTATTCATAAATAATCCGAACTTTGAAGTCAGTTTGTTCACAGCACCCCCTCCTCATTTTTGACCGGTTGTAGCAAGTTACCCCAACGAAATTACTTGTTCCTTCCCCTTTATTATGAGCTGCTGGTTGATTTTTCAATTCATCATCTTCAACCTCTTACTTCATTGTTAAAACCTAAGCTTAGAGAGAGAAAATTCAAACTTTCCATTCACTCTTTTTTTTCTTTTTTTTTTTACAAAAATGAATTCTCATTGTTCTTCAACATATAGTAGAGGTTCTAATTTGAATAAGAGTGTGAAATGTGACCATTTTAATGAAGATGAAGAGTACCCACAACCAATTGAAGATAGCCTTGCCAAGATTTGTATTTGATTTGCAAAATTTGGGATGTACTTCTATTCATGAACCCTAGAAATGAATTGGGATTTTTGCTTGTGCGAGTGTCAATTAGAAAGGAAGGAGAAGGTTGTATGGGGTTACTTGAAGGCAACCTAGAATAGCCGGTTTCGAAAAATTGGGGGTGCTGTGAACAAACTGACTTCAAAGTTCAGATTATTCATGAATAATCAAAAGTAGGGATTATTCACAGAAAAACGTTAAAAATATGGGTTATTCCCGACAATTTTTCCTAAAATTTTTGTGTTATCAAGTTTTTCACCAAGTAATGCTAAATTTGTTTAATAGGACATCTTTTGGTTAAATTTTGATCCGATTTTAAAAATATTTCATTTTACATGTAATTGCAACTCGGTAAAAAAAAATGAAAAAAAGGTAATTTCTTTTGATGAAATTAATAACAAATTTAGTTTGGGTTTAAAGCTTAATTCTTTGGTTTCTCATTCTTATTCACCAAAGAAAGGCAAATGCCCCCTATGAGTACAAAAGATAGGACTTGAAATAAGGAAACTAAATAATACAAATATTTTAACTTCTTATATATTTTAAATAATATTATAGAATAAAATCAAAAACATTTTGCTAAATATTTCCTGAAAATCTATTTATTATTTCTTACACTCCCTCTCAAGTTTGGTCTCGGGATATCCAAAACCAAACTTGCCAAAAAAAAGTTGTCGTTTAGGAGATCGAACTCCCCTAAAAACCCTCATGACTTGTTTATGACCCGCGTGTCCCAATGTGGGTACCCAGGGATCCGCGTCCAGCCTTCAAACCCAAGCCCTCCTTCATTAGAAAACCCTAATATTCACTTAAGTAACTTACAACTATAAATTAGGATGAAAAGCAATATAAAATAAAGCAATAAGCAAAGTCTTTTTCACGTTTATGAGGTTCACCCAATGTAGACTATGCACTCGGTGATAGTTAGCTTGTTGTATTAAAGAAAATCAATGGAGTTCTTCAAGAGTTCGGGAGATTTTAACCAAGTCCCCATTGTTCGCAGTTACTAACTGCGAACAGACCTCTTGGCCTTTTTTGACCAACTAATCTGAAGCTAGCTTTGGAGAGTCAGACGCTTAAAAATGGAAATATGTTTAAAACATCTTATTACATGCTTTTTTTTATGAAATCATTTATCTATTTCAAATTTTCTAATAATTATATATTATTTAAATTTATAAAATATTAATGTTATTAATCTTTGCATTGAGACGAATCAAATCAGATTTCAATTAATTATATTTTAACTTATAGATTATAAATAAAATACAATTGAAGGTTAATTGATGAGCATTACCCAACAAGCAAAAGTTGCAACTATTTTAAGTTAATAGTTTTACTCACTTTTGTTTATTTTACCTTATTTATACTTGGGGTTATTAAACTTGGAACATAGAAAGTATATAGCATGCCAAATATACTCATAAGGAGGTTGATTGAATTAATCGGAAAAAATCAACTGTGTTGTCCATGTTGTCTCCTCAAAACCATCTTTGCTTATCCAACAAGCCTTAAAAGGCAAACAATCTTCTCCAAATCACTCGTTCTTAAATGATACTCTCTTTTTGAGAGAATTTTCTAATTAAGCTAGTCTAATTAATTTCAAAAAAAAAAAAAGAAAATTTACATACAACGCGATTTTGAAAGCAAAATAGAGAAAATAACTTTTCCTTATTATTTTCATTATTATCATCTTCTGTTTCACTCCCTCAGCAATAACCCAGTTCGGGCATTGTCACTGCTATAAATGTCCTTTAAAAACCTCTAAAATTTTATTTATATCAGTACTGAAATTAAAACTTAGAAACTTATTTTCATTCAAAAAAAACTCAAAAACATATTAATCAAAGTAGTTATTTGACCGATGAAAATTAAGTAAACAACTAATTTTTTACTTTAAGATTTTTAAATTTATTTGTCAAATGAAATATAATCTTTAAAAGTCGTTTATAAATATTTATTGGAAAAATTAACTTCCCATGTGAAAAACAATTATTATTTTATTAACAAATGAGAATCTAATTCCTCATTAGCTGTACATAAAAATTAACAAATTTCTTTTATCATTAATAATTTTAAATTTTCAAAAGAATCTAATCAAGAAATTGAAAAACAATTATTATTTTATTTAATAAATTTTAACTTCCCAAGCAATAATAAATGATAAAATAATATATTATAATTAAATGTTTATATTTCCAAAGCAAATTAAATGCAAGATTCTTTCTTATATAGAGCCCTTAGGGCTGTATATATCATTTTATTGGCTAAAGAAACCACAAATAAAGTAAATCATTAAATGTACTTCAAAAAAAAGATGAGGATTTCTCCCTCGAGTATGTGATTATGATTAACCAATTATAAAGTAAAAAAATTCAAACAATTTCATACAAGCATCTATCTAAACCAAAAAATATAAATAAATTCTAGTACTTATGTAGTTATGTAACACAAAAGAAAGGTTAATCAACAACACACCATTTAGTTGGATTTATTTGTCACCTACAACATACTTTCCTACTTTGCCCCGCAAAATATGAAACGAAATGAATTCTGTGACTTACATTAAAATTGACCCATCAATCAGCATCTGTAAACAAACTCAAAAATGGAAGCGCAGGGAATAGGGTAATATCCTTCCCTATGGATTACATGGATCCGAGGTAAAATTTTTCAACAATGAAAGTAATTGATGTACGAATGTCCAAACCCTTAGCCCAATTCGCATCCATGATCAAGGCTATTCTGTGTACATAAGCTTTAAAAAGATAATCTACAAGAATAAGTCAGTAAACTAACAATTTCAAGGTTTTTGAGAAGAGACAGGCCAGAGGTGGGAGGAGAGAATTTGCAACAAAAGCAGGAATGTATCGCACCATGATGCTGAGCTGCACCTTTAAAAAATGTCCTACATTGTCATTTGCGAGCGGGTTCTTTAACAAAAATTATAGACCCAAACTCTCTTATCTGTCATCTTTTATCAGCTGCATATACCAAGAAACTATACAAGCTCCAAATTTGTATGACAGTAAATTCATGTATTCTTTGATTAAAAACATTGGTTGTATTGATTAAAAACATTAGTAAAACCGCATTGCGGCAACATTTGCATAACAAGCAACTCACAAATTTGTTTTCTTCAATTAAGCGAGCCCTATTCACTTGGGCAGAGAATTGAGTTTAATGTCTGGCTTCAGGCAACAGGCATGGCAGCAGAAGGGCATTTCCCCAACGTGTTCCACAGAATATACACCCCGGAAGTAACCTGTTGAGATAAAAGACATAAATCATATTAGTAGTCTATTTCCGGTTAACATGATTACGGTAGATTTAATGAAGGGTGAGAAATACCCAAGCACAAACATGATAATATGGACCAAAACTGATCAAGTTACCAATATTTTACAATAAGAGGTGCCCCAATTTCAATTGCATCCCAAGTGCTCACTGTAATTGTGCATTTGTGCTTGCATTATAAAGTGGGATATGTAGGGAAAGGAAAATTATCCCTTCACTTGCTGGATGGATAACCAATAAGACGTTGAAACTTTAACAAATGAAGTAAATTTTTTTGACAAAAGGTTCATAAGAATCCAACACAGCTACACATTTTTTAAAAGATTGTGTATTATATGTGGGTACTGGGTAGCTTATTATTTTTTCACTGAATAGAAGTAGCAATCTCATCTGCACACACTCGGCTTAAACATTGCAAAAAGATAAAGGATTCATTTTCTAGAATAGGAAAACCAAGAGAAAATTTAAGGCTCAAACGATCCACATCCTACTCAATGTCGCAGTCATACATGCATAAACACCATGCACAGCCTAGAAATATTTAACAGTAGTTAATAATTTCCTAACAGAAATATGGTAGACATTACCAAAATGCCAGCAACGGGAGGTAAAAGCTAAAGGTGAGATGGTGAAAAGAATTACATCATGATGAAAAGCAACAGGAGAATAAAGAGAGAAGGATTGTCAAAAGCATATTACTAATCTAAAATCTTCATCACGCAAAGTTTTGAATAAAGTACAGTGAATAGGTTTCACTTTCCAGAAAATAGCTCATGCTACAATATCTAACAAACTTACATGCTTTTATGTAAGAAAAAATTTGCAGTAGAAATCTTACTGAAAACCAAGATTACCTGAGTAGAAAGTTCAACAGGTGCCTTAACAGCAGGGTAGATGCTTACCTGCAGAAAATATAATTATAAAGTCAGAAACTTGATTGACAAGCCTAACCAAAAAGTAAAGCATTAAACCATAGATTTGTGAATATTAAATATACACTACAGTAAGTCCATGTGTATGAACAGTGTTTGCAAGAGCAAGAGGATCCATAGTTCAAATCTTAATGCCTGAAGGCCAAGGACTAGGAGGCTGGAGAGTTTGAAAGTCAACCAACAATCTAATGAGAGGGCCAGTAGCCATCAGAATCAGTATCCAAGAAATAACACATGCATAAACAATGACACGAATTAACTCCCTGCTTTGGGAGATATTAGTGATTAATCATACATGCTAGTTTGGCATGTTCAAAAAACGTTTTTCATTATGCTGAGAAAAGAGGGGGCGTTATAGGATACCCTCATTTGGAATAAGGTAGGCCAAGAAGGTGGAATGAATGCCAAAGTTTACGACAGTAGTATGGAGTAGAAATAACAACCAGAAATGATCCACAAAGAAAACTGTCGAACTTTATGCATCTATTCCCCTCTCCTTCAATATTTTCAACACCCCTACCCTCCCCCCGCAAAAAAAGTCCCTTTCTCCCATATTAATTAAAGTCTTGACCCATGTTGCCTGGCATATAGAAGTCCTTATAACTCCACACATTCTAATGCTGACAATTACACCCCTGTAACATATCATAGCACCAAGGGGACGTTCAACAAGTTATAAGAGGTCTAAAACAGCAGCAGGAGACAAAATATATGAGCTCACATGTTTCGCATCAATGGAAATTCCAGATACAGAAGCCCCCATTATCTTGAAGGAAACCTGCGATAATACAAACCATATTCAAGGTAAGGTGGTGATATGAATCTTGACTGGTACTTTTGTATCTAATGTATACCAAAATGAATGAAACTTATTTTTTTGATAAAAGAATCAAATCTAGTGATACTATTCGAAATAAAATAAGAAATTTTAACTCAATAACAGGCAGCCTAAGACAGTAAGACCATAGATGTCAAAGAGAGTAAGATACACACTTTAGCATAGTCATAAGCCTGCCAACAAAATGGTTCTTCTAAATCAATTGACGGTAGATCATTTCTCATTTTCTCTTCCAGAAGCTCCTCGATGTTAGCATTATTTGAATTTTCCAATTCGGTATCACTTTCTTCATCATATGTTGTCATTCTGACTGAGCCAATGGATTTTTGCGTCTGTAAGCGTGCAAATTTTATCGTTCCCGAAAATGTAGCCTCCACACTCTTCCCAGACACTCCTCTTCCAGTGGATATAATTTTCCAATCGATTGAGTGGTCTGTTGAAGACACAGTTCCAACAGATGGTGTCCCACTAAAAGAAATCACCCTTCTTCGAGGAAAGGGCATTGTTATGGTGCAAAAGTCCATTGCAAGTGGAGCCTTATAGCCATCTAAAAGCCTTAATTTGAATAAAAATGCACCTTCATTTTCCGAAACCATGGATAGCTGGTAAAATCCCTTAACTGGAGGTCCAATTTTGCAAAATGTCACGTAACGCATTAAAGTGAAGTTACCGAAAGGTGGAGAAAACATCAGAGCTTGCTTGTCAACACCTTGTTCTGGAACTTGAACACAAGGATGGAATGACACAGCCTCAATATGCGAATTGTTCAAGCCTGTTAAGGAAAAAGAAACATCAGGCAGCCCCTCTAATTCTGCTCGACAGTTAACTTGGGCAGAGATTGAAATGCTATCAGGGATCTCATCACGATCATACATGGAAGCATTGATCATCTCATGAATAGTGAACAACAGTCTCTGCTTTCCTCGGTAAAGATAGGGTTTCCATGCTGGCTGCTTCACATCTGTTGGTGGCACATCCGAGGAAGAGAAGCCATTAAGCTTTATAGCTGAAAGATTGGAGTAACTAAGATCCAATGGAGTGCCTGCAATAAGAAATGTGTGCATATGATGTAAAATAACTACAAGTTAATGAGAACTAGGCAATCATATATTTTGAAAAAAAAATTAAAGGAACAAAAATAACCTACCAAATGGCATTGCGCTGCCAATGAAAGATTGTAATGCATCTTTATCCAATGGCCTGGAACCAACTTTTTGAGCATCTGACATGCCTGAACCAGCTAACGCTGGGGATGCAGGGGAAGCTGCAACAGTTGCCGGAGCAGGTTTACCTCGAGCAGACATACCAGATATGCCAATGCTTCCAGTTAGAGAATCAAGCAGCCCACCAACAGATGGAGATGCACTAACAACAATCTCAGGTTCCGCAATATCCCCCGTGATTATATCACCAATAACATGCGCAACCATAAAAGACCTGAGAAGTAAAAAAAAAAAAAAAAAAAAAAGACTAACCTCAAAATTGATGCAACATGCAAGTACAAATTTTCCAAACACTAACCAGGCATATTGTTAGAGTCAGAAGATCACTATGAAGATGAGGATGAAGGTTGTCAAGATATTACAGCAAAAGCTGAAAAGGCAGTCTTAAAAACCAAAAGTGAAAGGTCCAATTTATATGTTTGTTACTCCTAAAGCTATTCAAAAGAAGGGTAAACAAGAGATTTATAAAATAATCGATAAGATGTTAAAAGGAAAGGAACTTGTAGGGAAATTGCAAGGTTCCATTATGATGTCAGAAATTCGTTTAATGTCATCACTTAAAAGAAACCACCCAGCATGCATGAGCTTATAGTTCCTGTTCTTAAGAAGGATGCACAATGCATGGAGAATATAATAAATGAGTAGATGTTAAAATGGGCTCAAGTAAGTTGTTCAATTTTATCTGATTAATGGCATGATTCGGTTGCACTAAAGAACATTGTGAACTTTCTTGTCGACTCTCCAAAGAGTTCTATGTTAGTAAAATCTACACAGGTTTCAGAAATTTTGAAAAACGCTACTTTGTTTAAAATGCTTAATAATATGGTGGAGGAAGATGGCGGGAACGTGATTCAAGTTGCGACTGATAATGCATATGTTAGTGCAAGTGCAAAAACACTTAACAATGACGTTGACTTTAATCACTTAAGTGCCGTGTTCGAGTACCTTGCCTAGGATGCAGTTTTTGGACTTTTGAGCTACGGTTTGCATTGATGAGCATTGTATTCATTTGGTTAATGCTATGTTTATTGTGTTATTTATACTTACTATAATGATTATTGTTGATGTCTATTGTATGGTTCAATGGGGATCAATGTGCGGTTCTAGAATGATGTACTCCTTGCCTATAAAAGGATACATCATTCATAGAACAAAATACACCACAAACACACAATATATTGACAGATTGCTATTACGTTGTAAGAAACTTGGGTGTTCTTTGTTCTAGTATTTGTGATCTTGATAGGATTGTTCTCAAGATAGAGGAGGTTTATTTATATTGTATTGTTAAATCTTTATAAATAAAACTATATTTGAGAAGGAGATATCCAAGATATTCATAAACACTTGTGTTCATCTCTTATTATTTTCATCTTGTTCTTCCATTGTTGAACCTCTAAAAGCTTACATTTCAACATTGAATTATTTAAACGCCCATAAGAGAGATTAGTTATTGCGAATTTCTACATTTACTTGGTTAATTTAAAAACTAATTTTTGTTTTTTGTTATTTTTGTACGAAAATTACTTGAGGCTCTTTAATCACATCTTTTATTGAACTCCTTGTGCGTTACATAACATTGATCTCGTGCAGGGAGGATAAATATTTAAAAAAATACAAAGAGTTAAGATTGCACTTACGAAGTTTATCTACATGAATGGTTATTAATATAAACCTAGTTTCTCTAGTAAACATGATGAGAAAGTTCATTTATGAAAGAAATTGATAGAGGTCAGCGGTTACGATATTTATAATATCCATCATCACTCTTGCACAGTTTTGGAAACAAAAGACAAATTGAGAAAAATGTTTTCTTTCAAAAGTGGAATCAATCCAGCTAGCCAAAGGACAACTGGAGAAAAAAGATAGCATCCTTTATTTTGCAAGACACCCTATGGAGGAATGTTCTCTATGCTATTAAGATGGCGACACCACTAGTGAAAATTTAGTACGGTTAATGGTTAGAAGAAGCCTACCATCGGGTACACAAGGCTAAGGACGCTATTGCTAAGAATTTCAAAATGAAGAGGAATTTTACAAGGAAGCCTTTGTCATGAATCGGGTCAAAGGGGTCCAAGAGCATTATCGACATTTCATATTAAAAAAGTCTTTATACTTTGTAATTAGAATAGTTGAAATCTTTTAATTGTCTTTTGGGGGCTTAAGCTATATATAGAGTCACCCTTGTAATAATTCCTTAGCTTTTGATTAATTGAATAATAAAGAAAGTGTCCTTTTGGGAGTTAGTGGCAGACTCGAAGTGTGTCATGAATCAGGTCAAAGGGGTCCAAGGGCATTATCGACATTTCATATTAATTAGTCTTTGTACTTTGTAATTAGAATAGTTGAAATCTTTAATTGTCTTTTGGGGGCTTAGGCTATATATAGAGCCACCCTTGTAATAATTCATTAGCTTTTGATTAATTGAATAAGAAAGGAAGTGTCCTTTTGGGAGTTAGTGGGCAGACTTGAAGTGTCCATACTATCGGTTTTGGTAACGGGTCTTGGCCGATCTATTACAATGGTATTAGAGCCGTACGATTTTGGTGAACGGAAACTCGCCGGTGACGGCAAAAGTCCAAAAAATAATCAAGAAGATGATCTCGATGGGTTTCTTGAGGGTTTTGGCCCCTGAAATTTCTCCTTTATGCATGCTACAAAGGGCTGTCCAAAATGGTTTCATCCAATCATTCAAACCCACATCCACCCACGAAAGATATGAGAAATTCATCTCTTCACCCATAAATTTCACATAACCTAAGTGCATTTTCCTTTCTTTAATTTGACTTACCTCAGCATTAAGGGAGTTTTGAAAATGGAGATCAAGAAGAGAATTTAAAGTGAAATGATAAGAGGGGCTAGAGAAGGACTACCGTTGGCCACTCCTTGTGTTGATTGAGGGAGGGAGAGTGTTGCTGAAGTTTGTGATGGTGGTTTGTAGATAAACGTGGAAGAAAGGAAGGAGGATTGAAGCAAAAAGGAAGATAGAGTGAGGAGGTAGAAAATAAAATCACTCAACATCATATTTCATGGATATTTTGATCTAGGAATAACAAGTTAGTGTGACTATTGGAAGACCAGCAATAGGTTGGATTGTGAATGTGAATTTAATCCAATTTCTAATAGAGGGTGGGGAACTGGGGATTAGCATCTCAACAGTAAGAAAAAAAATTTCATTGCAGTTCCAAAAAAGAATTATCCAATTAAAGGAACGGAAACACACAATTAGGCTGGACAGCATGCATGAAAAGAACTGCATTTTTAATCAACCTACCCAATACCAGATTATTTTATGACTTACTTGAAAACTATGAACATTGAAAGCATTCGAGAAAAATATATGACGTAAGTTTTTGAAAAGAATAACTCAACCAAACCGAACCTGACTATATTTAAATAAAATGCCACAAACGGAAAATATAACTATAGCCAGATGCAATCGGGAACATAAAATATAATTATGCAAGAAGGAAGATTAAACTTAAATGAAAATCATAAGCATTTTGTAGGTGTAACATATCATACCCTGTGATGGACGGAAGATCAAGTAGTAGAGATGATACATTAGGGTCCATGCCAATGGCTGTTCCACAGTCCGGTCTCTTAAACAATCTCTCATATGCCTCCAAATGCTTTGGCTCTACTAATGGCAAAACCAAGATGCAGTAAGGTCCCTTAACATGAAGAATTAATGGCCAAAGCAGAAAGTCATCTCCTTCTTCTCGGCGAATATAAAGGCTTATAATATAACGCACAATTGGATCATCAACCCAGGAATCTGATCCTTGGACCGACTCAGCAACACGTATGCCAAAGCCACGAGTAGATCCCTCTCTGTTATGGTACAATTCATAAAAACCGCACCATCGTAGAATTCACATGATGAAGCTGTGTTAGACAACAAATTGGAGACTCTCAACAAGCACAATTTAGAAGCTAGTGTGATAGACAATACTAGCCATTTTCAAATTCATTAAAATCAAAGAACCGATTCACATTCAAGTCAAAGTAATGCAAAACAAACAAAAGTAGAGAAAGGCAAAACATAAAAATAAAAAAAAAATACCAAGTACACATGCAAACACAAATTACACAATATTAATTGCACTGACAAACATAGAAACACACTATAAAAAAAGAGACTGAGAGTAGATAAGCAGGATTAGAATATTCAAGTGCTTTGAGATGAACTTATAAGCCTGAAGAAACTTCCCTCGTTTTTGAAGAAGAAAATATACTAAGAATTTAGAGCCTGAAGAGGTTTCAACTTTCAACTCGTATAGAATTGATATCCATCAATTTCCAAAGACAGCAAAGTAGTTGAGAAAATACAAATTCTCCAGTTTCATAATTCTACCATTGAGCTGATAGGAAAAAAGGCATTTATTTTTAGAGGGTGAGAATTTAAAGGGGCATTCGACAATAAGTTGGTTGCTTAGAGTAAGGTGGAACATAGTGCAAAAACAAGGCCGCATCACCATATTGCAACCACATTGTAGAGGTTTATGAGTTTACTATGACCAAAAAATAGGGCATTGACCGCAAAATCATCTGTATTGAACGTGATATCCGTACCACGACCGCAACCGCAAAATAGGGCCTTGTGCGCGTAGGCTCGACTGAAAACGCCTTGACTAGGTAAGACAAAGCCCGCTATAAGAGGCGTGCACCTTGGGCACCTCGACGCGCTTTGTACCTTATGCACTCAGTGCCCCTCCTTGTTGGATTGGGTAATTAAATTATGCTTCTTTGTTTGAAAATAAAACTGAAAACTTAAATTTAATTGAATAGGATAATCAAGAAATCTCTGCTTCTTTGAGAAACACAAAAGGCTGATGAAAAAGAAGAAAATAACTTTCGGTAGTCTTCATATTCTCATTATAACAGTTACTCCCTCTATCCTTAAGATTTATGCTACATTTTACATTCTCGCACTATCCAATGCACTGATTAAATTCTTAATATTTTTACTTATAGATAATAACAAATCATAAAAAGTTGAAAATAATAATAATTCTTGCATTGAGACGAATCAAACACGATTTTACTTGTATATGTACTAACTTATAAATCAAGCATAATACAAAAATTAAGACCAATTGATGAACAATGCCAAAATAAGCAATTGTTGCAAAATGTTAGGGACGGAGGGAGTAAGAGCTAAAGTGGTGTTTATAGAAAGGATAATTATACTACAGTAAGATTATATTCCCTTTTGACTCGGCTCTTTGAAAAGTGAATATCATGACTACATATGAAATTACTTAAATCATTTATCTACACAATTAGTTTCAGAATTTGTAGGTGAATTCCAAAATTTGAATTTACATCACCAACAAGGCTAGAGCCTTAATCCCAAAAGATGAGGGCTAGCTATAAGAACTAATATATCCATTCCAATGGTCGTCCACAACTCCACATAGATTCTTCTCTATTCATTATGATTTTCTACCATCTCAATTTGTAAGATTAAAACCTTTATATTATTTTCCACTTTTGTCTTCCAACTTCCAAGTTATCTTCGGTCTTCCTCCACCGCTTTCTAAGTCTCTTGAGCTCTAATTTTTTATTTTCCTTGCCGTTTTTCTAATACCTCATCTTTGTACATCGCCAAATCATCTTAACAATTCTCTTTTGTATTTTCCTCAATATTTGCAACTCCTTAACCTATGTTTCAAATTTTATCTCTCAACTCTCAATCTATGCTCACTTATCCATCAAAGCATTTGCATTTCTGCTATAACCACCTTCCTGCTATGACCATTCTAAATTTAAATATTTCAATCCATATAGTAGTGCTAGTCTAATGGTCGTACAGTAAAACTTTCCTTTTAGCTTTAAAAGAGCACCTCGATCACATAATATTCCAGTAACCACTCCACTTTTGCCATTCACACTATTCTAAATTATGAACCTAAGGTATTTGAAGCATCCTGTGTTCGAGCAATTTCTATAACTTTTAGCTTTATAATGCCGCTCGTTATCTCAGTTGTACTAAAGTTACACTCTATGTACTTTGTCTTACTCCGACTTAATATGAAACCGCGTGACTCCAACTTTTATCTCCATTGTTCTAACTTAGCATTAACCTCTCTCCTAGTCTCATTTACCAAAACAATGTCATCGGTAAACAACATGCACCAAGGCACGTCTTCTTATATCGATCGAGTTATCTCATCTAGTATCGCCGCAAAAAAGAAATGGGCTTAAGGTCGAGCCTCAATGAAGGCCAATTGTAAATTGTAATTGGAAAATCCTTTGTTCCTCATCCACATATCCTACCATTTGCCTTTGTTTCTCGATACATACCTTGCACTATATTAATGTATTTCTTGGGAATACCTTTCTTTGTCATTGTTCACCAAAGTACTTCTCTTGGTAACTTGTATGCTTTTCTTAAGTCAATAAAAATCATTCAAAAGTCTCTTTTTTTAGGCCTATAGTACTCTATCGTTTGAATCATACGATGAATTGTTTCTGTTGTAGAGTTCTCTAGCATACATCCAAATTGGTTCTATAATATGGAGGTAGATCCCCTCACACATATCTATATCACTATTTCCAATAACTTGATAGTACGACTCATAAGTTATATTCCTCATATTTGGAGCCATCTGGACATCTCTTTTGTTCTTGTAAACGGACACTAGAGTAATACTATTACTTATGTCACTGGGCATCTTGTTTGTCCTCTAAATCTTATTAAATAGATCAATTAGTCAAGTTATTCAATCGTCCCTAGGCCTCTCCATATTTTAATAGGTATACCATCTGGCCTTACTCTTTTCAGTAAATTTATTTTCTTCAAAATCATCTCCACTTCTAATTTTTGTTTCATTGCCATAGATTCCTAGTTTTCATCTTAGGCAGTGATTGTTGTGTCCCTACAACATTTTCTTATTCTCCAATACATAGCTTATTAAAATGCTCCCTCCACTGATACTCGAGTTCTTGTTCTAAACTAGATTTTCTTATCCTCATTCTGGATACACTTTACTACACCTATATCATTTATTTTTACATGCCTCCCCTATATATATATATATATATATATATATATATATATATATATATATATATATATATATATATATATATATATATATATATATATATATATATATATATATATATATATATATATATATATATATATATATATATATAATCTACTTTGTCAAAACACTTATTTAAAAACCTTAAGTTTCACCTTACAAACTGTTACTTTTATTTGCTTTAATTTCCGTTTACGCGACTAAGTTTTCCTGATTTTTTTTAATATAAAAAAGCATTTTTTTCCTTTTCCTTGCTTATTGTCTCAACCTCCTCATTCCATGATGTTGTATCCTTCTTCACCACGAAATTACCCCTAATTCTCCTAAAATTTCCTTAGCTATTTGGACGGTGCAAGTTTCCATGTTTTTCCGTGTATCATGTATATTTGAAGTCCTCTCAATTAGCTTCTTTAACAACTATCTCAGAGAAAACTGTAGCACTATCCAATTTTCATCTCCACCATTGAATCTTACATTTGTTTTTAACCTTCTTTACCTTTCGTCTTTCTTAAAGGCAAATATTTAGAATAAGTAGTTTGTGTTGGGTGGCTACACACTCTCTTGGGATAACTTTACATTTTAGGCAACTACCTTTAGAAATATCTAGTTCTTGTCAAAAAGTAGTCGATTTGGATTGCGTGTACTTTAGTTCTATAAGTAACTAAGTGGATATCTCTCTTCTTAAAGGCAAGCCACCTGAAGCATCTTAAGAGTGTTCCTTGGTCTTAGCCTCAAAAAAGCTCATTTGATGCGAAAACCTATCACTTATGTTTTTGTATTTCTCTTCTCTTCTTTTTTTTCTTTCTTATTTTTTCAAGGCTTTTCAAAATCTTAAAATTAATTCTCTAAGATATGGTGACCCTCACACCCAAAAGCTAGCGCTTGGCGCTTTTCTAGACTCTAGAGACCTTTAGCACCTTTAAGAGCTTCGCATCTTTTCAAACTAAATAAGCGCCTGATTAATGGGATTAGGGCGAGAGAATGTTGTATCCAATATCATTTATCAATATAAAGGATAATAGATGCAATTCAAATGCTTAGCATCATAAATATTACTCAAATATACAATTGGCAATTAATATTTGAAGATTAAGAACTTCTTTGGTTCAAAACCGCTCAAGCCATTATTCAAAAAAAAAAAAACGCTCAAGCTCGAGTTATTTCATCAGCACCATCATTTTCAGATGAAATTCAAATTGCTAAACACAAAGTTAAAACATTCATTAACAATGCCACATAATAAATGTTATTCAAATAGATTTAGTTATCTTCACAATAATTACTCAAAAAATAATCAATAGCTAAATAATTGGACATTAACCTCTTTTTCCGGTTAGAAAACGCCTCAGAGATTTCAGAATCAGTAGGAAGCAAACTCGATACAGTTGCCTTACCACCACCATTTTCAACTGCAACCTTCTTATATCCAGAATTACAGGCAGCACGCCATCGGCGCTCCACAGTAGGAAATCTCCTGTTCAATTAAATTTTAAAGATAATTAGGGCTTAAATTTGGATTTATAAGCGAAGGAAATTGAGGATTAAAGTTTAACATGAGAAAAACTTGAACAGATTAAAGAGCTGCAAAAAGGATAATAGATAAACCTAGAGAAGACGACAAAATCGGCATTGTTGAGGATCCATATAGCTCTGATATTGCACCTGCTGCTGATGTTGGTCTCCGTCATCGGCATGCTTATCTGATGTGATGATTAATTGATTATGGCTTTTCTTAGTGGAAGTACCAATTTTTGGGGATGAAAATTGGAATTTCTTTTATGGAGAATGATATATACAGCCCTAAGGCCGTATATAAGAAAGAATCTTGTACTTTTTTCATGTAATTCGATGTTGATTTTGCTTTGAAAACATAATAATCTTAAATATATTTTATTATTTTATCATTAATTTTTTTTGGGAATTTTAAATAACAATAAAAACTATTAATTGTTCTCAATTTTCCATACAAGATTCTCTTGAAAACCTAAAATTATTGATAATAAATAGAATTTGTTGATTTTTATTTACAGCCCTAAGGGCTGTAAATATCATAACCCTTCTTTTATTTCAACAGGAGTAACTAAAAAAGATGGCAAGTCTTCATTTGTGAAGGAAATAAATTGCAAAAGGTTTTATAGCTTCAGACCAGAGATTAATGTTTTTGTGAGATTTAGATTTAATGAAAAAATTAATTCTTTGATGTTTATGCCTTTTGCGAATTATAATCATGATGTTTTTTTCTTGAATTACAGCTACCAGTTTTGGAAGTGAATAATATTCGGTTAGCGGCCTCGAGTCTCAATAAGGTGTCTTTTAATTTTTGCTATAGAGAGGCCAATAAAATCGCACATTGTTTAGCTAAGCGAGCTTTGTCTAGTTCGTCTCCGAATATTTGGTGTGATGGAGGTCCGGAATGGATTTCCGATATTGTACTTTTCGATTCTTTTGGTTAATGATATAGCCTCACCATTTATTCTCAAAAAAAAAGTTTTGGAAGTGACCAATGACCGATTATGAACGTTGACCAGCACAATTACCTTTGACTTTTCTTTTTTTATTTTAATTTTTTTTATTGAGTTTTTTTTTTCTATTTTCCTTTTTTTTAATTTAATTTCTTCATCCTCTTCATCATATTCATTCTCTTCCTCCTTCCTCCTTCTTCTCTATCATCTTCATTCTCTTCCTCTTTCTTCTCCATCATCTTCATCTTCTTCCTCCTAAAAACTTGAAAATCAAATTTTCAAATAATTAATTACTAAACTCTAACAATCAACAACCCTACAAATAATCTTCTTTCATCCAATAAATCAAATTCCCAGAATACAAAAAACAAAACCCTAAAAGTTCAGATTTTTTCAATTAATTCATCAATAAAGTCTCCATTAACAGGAGTTGGTAGATTTGCAGGCATACATGTGTTCTTTAAAATTCGAGACTAAAGTGATCACCATAGCTCCAAACCCTAGATTTCTTTCCACCATCATAAAGAGGACAAAAAAACAACCCAAAAAGAGGATAAAGATGTTGAAGATTTGGGTCAACTTAAGAGTCCCCAATCGCCCTTCGTCTTCTTTCCTTCGTTCTACTTCTTCTCTTGAATCCATCTGTTTTGCTTCATATAGGGAATTTTCGAATTCAGTGATTTTAGATGTTAAAGATTTGGGTCAATTTAAGAGTCCTCAGATGAGGAAATTAAGATTTCAGATTTTGATTTTGATTCTTTTTTGAGTAAGTTCAAGAAGAAGAGGGAATTTTTGAAATGGGTTTATTTGTTCATGTTCAAGGTGTTAACTTCAATTAATTATTGGCTTGTTTTAATTAGATGTTTAAGTGAGTTAATTGATAATGTAGGAGAATTTTGATTTGGTTTGGAAAATAGTCATTTTCATAGAAATCTAGGGTTTGGACTTTGGAGAAATTGGATCTTTGAAGATGAATGGTGACTTTGAATATTAATGGAGTGTTTGAAGTTTATTAGGGATGAAAAGGATGAAGATGATGGAGAAGAAGGAGGGAGAGGATGGAGATGATGAAGAGGATGAAGGAATTAAATCAAAAAAGAAAAAAAAAACTCAAAAAAATAAAAATAAGAATAAAAAAGAAAAGTCAAAGGTAATTGTGCTGATCAACAGTCATAACCGGTCATTTGACCGTAATGGTGGTCACTTTCAAAACTTGGTGGTTGTAATTCGCTAAAAAAACATTATGGTTGTAATTCGCAAAAAGAAACATTATGGTTGTAATTCGCAAAAAGAAACATTATGGTTGTAATTCGCAAAAGGCATAAACATCAAGGTTCTAATTTACAATTAATTCTTAAAGAAAATGTGTAGGTTGAATTAGAGTCTATTTGATGGAAGTAGTTGTGAAGTACTATCAGTTAGGGATGAGAATGAGTTGCACTCGGTTCGGATTATACATATTCTACTTTTGCTCCAGATTATAGTTGGACTTTATTTCTACTCTTGAATCATAGTATATTCTCATATATTGTTTATTATCCATAGTCAGGCCCTGCCGTGGAGGTAGGACATAGAGGCAACAGCCCAGGGCCCAAGAATTTAGAGTAGAAATATAGGGAAATTAAAAGCCCCAAAGCAATAATAAGGCCTAGAAAAGTTGATGCTAAGCCTTGGAAGGAGAAAATGAGAACGGGAGTTAGGGCTTCTCGCAAAAATGTGTTACAGCTTCAGTAAAAAATATTCATAGTATTTTTCCAAATAATTGTCTTCATCATCCCAAACTAACTTTGGCTTCTTAACTTCATCAAAAGTGTTTAATATTTCTGGATATTATCTTTGAGGTGTAAAAACAATGTTGTATTAGAGTACAAACGACAGTGTTTCAAACTCCAATATCACCAAGATTGTGTGTATGAAGTCTTATGATGAACAAATTACACTTTCAATAAAAACATTGTTTGTAAGAGAAATATAATGCAATAAAAATGACACAAAGATTTAATGAGGTTCACCAAATTACGGCTACGTTTTCCGGTGTCTAGTATCTCATTTATATCATCACAAAGGAGTTCAAAGAACTCTTTAAATTGGACAATTACAATAGAGAACAGATTAGGCTATGTGTGTAGGCTTAGGGATTTTGTGGATGTGTTACAATGGCATATGAGACCTCTATATATAAAGGTTTGTACATTAATGAATATTACATAATTAACGCTAAGGATTAATGCACAATAAACAACTTCAAGGAACATCAAGAGTCAAAAATCGAATCCAATGCTATCAAGGCAATGCTTCATTACTTGGATGCCTCGTATAAGAATCTTCACCCTTTAATCTTCTCCTTAACTAAGAGAGTTAGGTAGCCAGAATGTTTGATGTAGGGACAAAATTTAAAAAATCTTATTTAATTACGATTATTTTAAATCACTAGAAAAAGACATAATAAAGAAATATAATTTTACAATCATTATCGTAAAAGGAAAAAAGTCTGTAGAACACAACCAACCTCACGCTCCTGGCATTGTCATTATTGAAAAGGGCCCAAATCTATGTTTCGCCAAGGGCCCCATATGTTGGGACCAGGCCTGTCGATAGTTTGATTACTTTGATAGTTTAGCATTCTGGAATTTTTGGGTTTTAACCAACCCCTCCTGCATCATCAAGTCTCTCATCTTTTGAGAATATTTCTATATTCAGAGTATATTATATTTTATGTTGCATTATCATCATTAATTGTAAACTTAACTTTTAACTTTGTATTGTGAAATATTTCTTGTGTTGAATATTTGTTTGGATTCATATTGTTAATGCTCGTATATCCGCTGGTCCTCCTTGCTAAGAAAAAGGGCAAATAGCCGAAAAAAAATAAGATACATAGATCATTATCATTTTAGTCATCATCTTCATTTTTAGCATCTTGTGCTCTTCAATCTACTTGATCCACATCTTTTTGCAAACATATACTTCAACATTATGTGGAGTAAGATTACATTTATTTTCATCAATCATTCTTCCACCTACACTAAAAACGCACTTTCCTGACAATCTTATATATATTGCAGCATATTCATTCACATCACTTTATGAACGATCTTGTCCCAACAAATTTATAAAGTCACATTATATAGATGCATACTCCTAATAATACAAACTAGTTTTCAATACATAATATTTAGGAAAGATTCAAAATATTACAAAGTTTATGCATCATTTTCAAGTCTATCTCCAATTAGTGCATCTCCTAAAGTTGCACATCCATGCAATCTATATTTCCCTAGCTTGGAGTATTAATTATAACAAAATGAGTATCATTGTCTCAATTTTGGATGTATGGTACAACCAAATATTCTTTACTTAAAAAAATACTTGTTCATAAGAAGTTCTTAGCTCATCTAAGTTAAAAAACAACACTTAAAAGTTCTTCAAGATACCACATACTCTTCTCCTTAGCTCTCAACTCTTGGTTCGATTCCATGACTTCATGTACTTGGTGGAGTATGGCACCAAGTCCACAACATGGTCCCAATTAATGCTCATTTCTGAAAATTCAGGTGGGATCGTTAGATTCAAAATTATCAGGTGAAATTTAGTTGAAAATAGTAGAATCATATCATATAAATGAACTTAAATATGCTATAATATTTAGTATCATAACTACTCATTTGCAAAGCTTAAATTTGTGAACTAAAGTATGTTTGACTTCTTTTTAAAGAACAAAATGGAAATAATGTCAATAGTTAATTACTCCCTCCGTTCCTTTATGTTCTTCCACCTTACTATAACGGGTAGTTTCAAAAGTTCTTCCACTTTAGAATACTTTCTATTTTTGAAAAGTTTTCATCTCACTTTTACCCCTTAAAACCCCACTTTTCTTACTTCACACTATTATTTAATTATTTTCTCTCTCATACTTCCAATACAATCATTATTTCACACTACTATTTAATTATTTTTTCTCTCATAATTCTAATACAATCATTACTTCCCACTACTATATAATTAAAATAATACCCACTACCACCAAAGATTCTTTCTTTCTTAATATTTGTGAAAAACCCAAAGTGGAAGATCAAAAAGGAACGGAGGGAGTAGTTTAAAACTCTAAATTGATACAAAAAACCTCATATAGTAAAAGTATTATTATAAAATAGGGTTTTTTTGTGAATTACAGCCTCAAAGTTTTCTCGTTTTGTGAATTTCAGCCGCAAAGTTTTTTTTTTTTTATGAATTACAGCCACCAACTTTTGAAAATGACCACCATTACGGCCAAGTGACCGGTTATGACCGTTGACAAGCCATTTTACCTTTGACTTTTCTTTTTTTATTTTAACTTTTTTTTTTGAGTTTTTTTTTTCTTTTCCTTTTTTTTTATTCTACCATCCTCTTCATCCTCTTCCTCCTTCCCCATCATCTTCATCCTCTTCCTTCTAAAAACTTGAAAATCAAATTTCAAGACAATTAATTACTAAACTCTAACAAATAATCTTCTTCCATCCAAAAAATCAAATTCCCAAAATACAAAAAATAAAACCCTAAAAATTCAGATTTTTTTCAATTAATTCATCAATTAAATCATCAATTAAAAACATGTATTATTTAAAATTCGAGACCAGCAAAGATTCAAGAACAGCAGAATAGCATCAAAACTTACGAGATTACAATGAAGCAAATGGAGTGGCAAATTGAGGAAAAAGATTCAGAAATTTTAGGGTTAAACAATAATCTTGAGGAAATCACAAGAACAAACAAAACCCTTGAAAGAAAGTTGAAGTTCAAGAAGAAAGTACAAATTAGGTCTTTCAATCTCTCATAGATTTCTTTGAAAAACCCAATTTTAATAGGAAAGACCCAATTCAACTAAAAAAGATATGTAACTTTAGATTAATAGGAGAGAAATTGGAAAGACCTAATTTACTTAATAGGAGAGAAATTAGATCTTTAAACATTATCAAAATTCTATCATTGAAAAACCCAGGAAATAAAATACATATCAAGAGACAATTTGGGTCTTCTTCTCCATTAATCTTCTTCTCCACCATCAAAATCATCTTTTTGAAATTCAAGAAGAAAGTGCAAATTGGGTCTTCAATCTCCCATTGATTTCTTTGAAAGACCCAATTTTAATAGAAATACCCAACTTACTTAAAAAAGATATGTAACTTTGAAGATTAATAGGAGAGAAATTGAAAAGACCCAATTTACTTAATAGAAGAGAAATTGGGTCATTAAAGATAAATGGTGACTTTGAAGATTAATATAGTGTTTGAAGTTTATTAGGGATGAAGAGGATGAAGATGATGGAGGAGAAGGAGGGAGAGGATGGAGATGTGAAAAGGATGAAAGAATTAAATTAAAAAAAGAAAAAAGAAAAAAGAAAAAAGAAAACTCAAAAAAAAAAAAGGAAAAAGAAAAAAAACTCAAAAAAAAAGGAAAAAGAAAAAAAACTCAAAAAAAAGAGGAAAAATCAGAAAATGGAAAGTCAACGGTAAAAAGGCTGGTCAACGGTCTCAATAAGTCACTTGGCCGTAATGGTGGTCAATTTAAAAAGTTGGTGACTGTAATTCATAAAAAAAAAAAACTTTGCGGCTGTAATTCATAAAACGAGAAAACTTTAAGGCTGTAATTCATAAAAAAACCCTATAAAATATCCTTGATTTTGTCCAAAATAATCTACCTATTATTACTTACTATCCTTGATAATGGGTACACTGATTAATTCTTTAATTGTGAATTAAAACATAATATAAACTTGCTGAACAATAAAATTCCATTGCTTTAGTGTTATTTATATTAAGTGGCTCTCAGGTTGGGGTTCGAAAGTTAGATGTATTTTGTCAGTGATAACAACACTGAAACATGTTGTGTTCAATTGACTCTTGAATCTTGAAAACAGACATTATTTACAACTTTACGTATAAAAAATACACATGATTTAATGAGTAATATAAGTCATTTTATTATATTTCATTATTAATATGAACAAAGAAGATTTTTATCATCGTGAACTTACCTCAGATGGATTGGAGATATTGAGTTTTCTAGTCACGTTCTTCCTTCCTTCAAAACCTGTAGTCTTGGGCTTGCTTCAAGTAGAATATAAACATAAACCATATTGTAACTTAAAAGCGATTTAAAAGCACGTACAATATTTAAAGGCATATTCAATATAGTAGTTTGAGTAAATGTATTTGTAGTAAATAACGAATAAACTATCTATCATTGCACGGGTATAATCCTAATATCTTATAAAATGCGTACACCATCTTTAATTTATCAATATGGAATAACCATTCCAACCCTAATTTCTAATCAGTGAAAATTTGGTCGCACAGAGCACAATAAGAGTATGTTAAATTTATTTAAACTAGTAGGCAGTAGTTATGGTAAATAATTGTAGTAGAAATAAACTTACTGATTATTTTGCGATGAATCTTCATCAGAGAGTTCAATTATCATCTTAGCCTTATCATGCACATCTATTTTCTTCTTTCCACTTTTATTTCTACCCTTTTTCACACCCTGCTCCTTTTCACCTTCCAACACCATTTCCTCCGTTCCAGAACCTTCCACCACCATCTTCTCCCTTCTAGAACCTTCCACCACCATTCCCTCCTTTCTAGAACCTTCCAAACCACCATTCTTCCTTTTCTTCTTCAGATAAGAACCTCTTGTTCTTCTCACATTTTCAGGAACATAATCTTCATCTTTCTCATCATCAACATACTCATAACAATCATGATCATCATCATCCTCACTATCATCTATTATAATCATCTTCATTCCTTCATTCTTCTTAGACTCTTGAACAACACACATATTATACAATTCATCAGCAACTGGGATATTCAAATCAGGGATAATATTTTGATCAACATCTTCTGCAGCTTTGTTTAGATCAATAACTTCTTGTTTCATGGGTGATTCACCAACAGGAAGATTTAAGTCTACCATGTTTTCATCATCTTTTCTTGATATTGATTGGTTGATTATTTGTTCTTCAGTATTGTTTTGCTTTTGATTCTTTGATGATTCAGCAACCAAGTTCTTGGAGAAATTAAAGTCCAACATGTTTTCATCAACTTTTCTTGATAAAATTTCTTCTTTTCCATTGTTTTGATCTGTTTGCTTCTCTACTGGTGGGGCACCCAAGCTCTTGTACAACATAAAATATAAAAAGAAGTTAGGAAGAAATATTAATATAGACGGAAAAAAAATGACGTGAAAACAAAATGATAAAACTAAAAATTGACTATATACAAAGAGGTTCTGAGCATGTTCAATATGTTCGATCGCACAAGCTCTGAAAAATAAGGGCCTTAATATTAAATTACGTAGTATACATTGAATGTATAGAAATACAGAGTTATTAGAAAGATATCGTAATTTTAACATCGTACAAAAGCTTTAAAAAATTTCAAATTTTACTCCGGCCCTTGAGGATACATATTTAACCTTCGAAATGCATATTTTATTGGTCAATTTCTTAGGACACATAATAACATTTTGGGAAATTCCACGTGGTAACCCTGAGGTTTTGGGTTTTCCACGTGGTAACCAAAACTTTTAAAAAATCCACATGGTAACCCTGAGGTTTACCAAATTGTTTCGAAATTCGACATGACCTTTTTGCACATAAAACGTTAGCATAACGTTAGGAAACATTAATTTTGAAGCTTTAAGGCTATTGTACGCCTATATATGCGACTCGCGATTTTAAATGCCATCAGTTTCAACCAATTTTCCTAAAATATAAACTCAAACTCTACAATCTTTGAATTTGGAGGAAAAAATTATGATTTGGATGAAAAATGATAAATTTGAGGTTTAAATTATGGGAAAAAGGTTCAAACTGATGGCATTTGAAATGGTGAGTAGTATAAATATGCATAAAACAGCCATAAAGCTTCAAAATTAACGTTTGCTAACGTTTTTATGTGCAAAAAGGTTATGATTGAACATTTACGTAAACCTCAGGGTTACCGCGTGGATTTTTTAAAAGTTTTGGTTACCACGTGAAAAACCCAGAACCTCAGGATTACCACGTGGAATTTCCCTAATATTTTTATAAATATATAAAAATTAAAATGCAAAAAAACACATGTATTCTTAAAATTATCTACTATGCAAATAAATTTTGACAAGTTTTACTATTTTAATGATTTTTATTACACCTTCAAACCCAACTATACATATATGTATCAACAACATGAATAAAAAGGGGCTATATGAATGAAAAAAAACCTTATCCCCTCTATCAAATATTACTCCCTCTATTCTATTAAAAATGTATTGTCTTATTTACTTTCCGAAATTATTCACTTATTACACTTAGTTTGTATTGTATTCTTAATTATAAATTAAAATATAGTCAAGTGAGATCTTGTTTAATTCAACTCAAGTCTCAATGTAAAAATTATCATTTTCACATCAACAATAAAAGATCGAATTCCAAATATCACAACATTTAGATAAAAATATTAATTGGTCCCTTTAAAACAAGACAAATTCTCAAATGAGAAATATTAGTGGCATATCATTTTTGTTGAGCCGACCTGCTATACATTTATAATTTTAAGAGCTCTTTCAAATAAATAGTCTATATTCTCATTAATTATATGTATAAGATGACCTTATTTAACCTATCTATGAGACGCGATTCTCAGTAAAATCATCTCATACAACAATTTAAGTAACCTTAAAATTATTTCCACTTATAATTGTAAGGTGATTACACATAACGTTATAAAGGTCACTTATGATTTTAAAATGGTCAATTGTAACCTTAAAGCTAGTAATCATTTATAGTTTTTGAAATGATCAATTATAACTTTAAAACTAGTATTTATAATATTAAAATGATCAATTATAACGTTAAAGTGATCATTAATCATAAAATCAACTGATTATATATGTAAATCTCATGATAAAACTATCTCATATAAGACTTACATGCTATTAAAACCGAGCAAAGTTGTATTGCCAGATGTTCGAAACTTCTTAAATTTAGGAGTCTTAATTATTAATTAACATTAATTTATATCACTTTTGCTTTAATTTAACTAGTTCTAAGCCTCAAAATTTCGAAATAATAAAACAAACTAGACCTAAATTTTAAAATTATAAAACTTTGATATTAATAATTCTTGTATTGAGACGAATCACTTGCCAAGACAATATTTTAACCCTTAATTTCTCAAATTATTCTTAATTAAAAATTATAAAAATTTGATATTAATAATCCTTGTATTGAGACGAATCAAACAAGATTACACATGACTATGTTTTAGCTTATAGATTAAGAGTAAAATACAAATTAAGAGTAATGAGTGAATGGTGCCGAAAAACTAAATGAGACATTTATAGGCTGAATAGGAGGTAGTATATATTTTTGATAATAGTAAGCTTTTAAAAATAGTAATTATCAACGATAGACATATTTGAATTTAAATGATATATACTAGGTTTATACACATAATAGTTGTTTTAATTAATTCAAGCACGCAATAAATAACATAACGAAAATTATAAATACAAACCAATAAGGCTCCTGCAATTTCTTCATCAGTATTGCTTTGTGTTTGCTTCTTTGATGATGTTGAACCCAAGCTCTTCTACATGATAGAATATTACAAAATTAGACAAAAAAAAAAAAAAGAAAATTTGTATTTTTACTTTAGGAAAAGAAAAAAACCTAATTATTGTGAACAATGCTATTATTAAAGTTGAATAGAAGAGTATTTTTATGTGCTATTAATTATTTTAGGATAACTATTTGTTAAAGCAAGAAATAATGCAAAACATTCAGTTTAAAATAAAGGGAGACCATATGTTGTCATAAATATGAAACATCGACAAACTTGACATTTACATGATATTTTGTTTATCCTAATATTAACCGAAAAGTTCTAGTTATTCTTTTGTCAATATATTAAGAAATAACTAAAATAAGGTATCAATTTTGCCAAGCATCCAACATTGAAGACCAGATACAATCCTTAATAGAGAAGACACATTTTTTTCATTTTGCCTAGGGCCTATAAAATATTAGAAATACTACTAACACTCCACTTTAATAAATAATAATAAATATTATTATTAGTATACATCAATTCAAATGTACAATAAAATAGAGTTCGAAAGAAGTGGTTACACTAAATATAAATATAAAGTCAGAGTCAGCAACCTAGTATTCTGAATAAGGCAAGGTCGGGGGAGAAGGGTATCAATATAAATATATAGTGAATTGAAAATAATTGAAAACCTAGTTTTCAAAATAATAATAATAATAAGGGAAAAGTGTCAAAAAGTACCTAATAAAAAAAAATTTCAAAAAAGTACCTAATAAAAAAATTTTTTCCAAAAAATACCTAATAAAAATTTATTTTTTCAAAAGAGTACCAAATAACGGTTGCGGTTAACTTTTCCGTTATCTTTTTTTGCCTATGTTTAAAAGGTACCTAATAAAAATTTTCTTTTCAAAAAAGTACCTAATAAAAAATTTCTTTTTAAAAAAGTACCAAGAACACAACATAATTATCCAATACAAACACAACATAATATATAACTTTAAGAACATCATCCATAAAAAAGTTCACACATCATCCAATACAAACACAACATAAGAACATTATTCAACACAAACCTACAGCAAGTAACGGTTGGTGTTAAGTTGACCGTTTATTTAAAAGTGTCAAAAAGTACCTAATAATTTTTTTTAAATAAACGGTCAACTTAACACCAATTGTTACTTGTTCTAGGTTTGTGTTGGATGATGTTGTTATGTTGTGTTTGTATTGGATGATGTTCTTAGAGTTATGTATTTGTATTAATTCCGACTGTCTTAATTCCGACTGTCTTGGGTTAGTCGGTATAGACCCAAGCTTTTATAACAGCTATAAATAATGTAACCTTTTTTTATCCAAAATTGTCGGAATTTAGAGTATTAATTCCGACTGTCTTGGGTTAGTCGGTATAGACCCACATGGAGCCACGCAGGCCTGCGCTGCCATCCATGCGTGCCAACTACTATCTCCACAATCATGCGCCTAGCAGTATTCGAACTTGAGACCTCAAGTTCCAAACCACACCACTTCAGCCACCAGACCAAGAGGTATTTCGTGATATATTTTACAAGGCTATCATACTTATTAGCTAATGACTTGTACCTCAATTTTTCATTTGTAAAAATATTAGTCGTTAATCAATATTATTATTATTATTATTATTATTATTATTATTATTGTTATTATTGTTATTATTGTTATTATTATTATTATCATTATTATTATTATTATTATTATTATATATTATTAATATTATTAATATTATTAATATTATTATTATTATTATTATTATTATTATTATTATTATTATTATTATTATTATTATTATTGTTGTTGTTATTATTATTATTACCTTCAATTTCAGTTGAAAGTTCATTTTTCTTGAATTTCACGTCAAGGTGATCTTGTTAATCTTGATTTGGTGTAGGTGTTTGGGGTGGATTTGATGAAACAAATGAGAATTTTTATTTCTTGTTGAATAAGATGATGAGTGTTTGATACTGCTTTCTATAACGGTTGAAAGGGCAATAAATGAGAAAACTATATTTATAGCTGTTGGAAACACTATAAATAGAATACAATTTTTTATAGCGGTTGCAACAGCTATAAATAAGGTAATATTTAAAGCTGTTGGAACCGCTATAAATAAGGATTCCGTTTTTATAGCTGTTTTGACGGCTATAATTAAGAATTTTTCTTTTACAGCGGTTGCAACGGCTATAGATTGATATTCTTTTATAGCGTATCGAAAAAAGTGCTATAAATCAAGTGTTGTATATAACTCCTTTTGGCGTAGTGTTTGCATACAGATCCTACTACGATCATCTGTTTTTCCTTTGTGCTTTTTAGTCTTCAGTATCTTAGAGACATTCTGATGTGGTTAGATATCAAGGTTCTTGGTGCTTTTCTTGCTATTTTTGCATTGAGGAAGTGGAAGTGTGCTACAAATAAGAGGAAGATTACTACTATCGCACTCTATAGTCTTAACCTATGAGATTTGGTGTGCTCGAAATAATGTTATTTGGAATCTTAAAGTTCCTATGGTAAATAGGGTTTCTCGACAGCTGAAACTTGCAGTCAAGAATAGAGTTATGCATAAAGGTGATAATACACAAAATCCTTGGATTAGAAATCTTTTTGATTTTGAGTACATAGTTATTTGGAATCTTATAGTTATTTCTTTTTATCTTTTCTGGAGTCCTGCTTTCCCTTATGCACATGAAGAGTGAGAAAAGATAAACCTTTCCTAGATGGTGTGCTTCTGTCTCATGCTGATGCAAATAGGAAAGTGGTTCTCTTGTTTGTGGTACTATCTTATACCGTTTGTTTATGGATTAATGAAATTTTTTCATTTTCCAAATAATAATAATAATAATAATAATAATAATAATAATAATAATAATAATAATTAAATACCTTGTTTTTTGGCACAATATTATTACTTGGGTCCTTAGAGGAATAATTTGGCCCAGCAGCTTGTTGAGATTTGTTGTTTTCACCAATCCTAATGTTCAATCTTCTTTTGGTGGTCATATTTTCGTTTGTTGTGTTTGCCAAGTTATCCTTAGAGGAAGATACTAATTTTTCTTTCCTCTTACTTTGCACCCTTATTGTTTCAGGATTCACCACCTTTTCTTGGGAACATTGTGCCTTTGATTTTTTTCCACTTGTGCCCATAAATATTTTTGTCAAATTTATCCAATTATTGTCTACCCTGTAATATTAAAAATAATATTAATTAATAATAATGCATACTTTAACTGAGAGACAAAACTCGATTGTCTTATATTATCTGAATAAGTAGCTATATTACTCCCTTTGTTTCACAATGTTGATTAATTAACTTTTTGCATAATTTTCAAGCATAATCAAAACATCTATATCTACAGATACATATTATAAAGAAATTATAAAAAATATATATCTTAAAATTCTATACATACATTGAGATGAATTAACAAGATTTTAATTTATATGGACATATTTTAACTTTATATACATGAAATATCAAATTAATTTTTTTTGGATATTCCACGCAGTAATCCTGAAGTTTTGGGTATTCCACGTGATAACCAAAACTTCAGAAAAATCCATGTGGTAACCCTGAGGTTTACAAAATTTTTCTACCGTGACATTTTTGCATATAAAAACGTTAGCAAATGTTAATATCGAAGCTTTAAGGCTGCTGTATACCAATTTATGCGACTCACCATTTCAAATGTCATCATTTTCAACATTTTCCCCCAAAATATAAACTCTAACTCTACCATATTTAGATTTGGTGGAAAAACTATGATTTGGATGAAAGCTGGTAGAGTTGAGGTTTAAGTTTTGGAGGAAAATGTTGAATCGATGGCATTTGAAATATTGAGTCGAATAAATACACGTACAACAGCTATAAATCTTCGAAATTAACGTTTGCTAACGTTTTTATGTGCAAAAAGGTCATGGTGAAACAATTTGGTAAACCTCAGGGTTACTGTGTTGAATTTTTGAAAGTTCTGGTTACCAAGTGAAAAACTCAAAACCTCAGGGTTACCACGTAAATTTTTTTTTTCATATATGGAATATTTCAAATGTAACCAACAATTCGAAACAAGGGCAGCAAGTACTGTATTAGCAATATTATATACCACTTTGTATGTACAAATCATCTTCAAAATTTTTAACTTCAACATAACAAAGGAAAATAGTAATGAGTGGTAAGATTCTATTGTAAATAATTATTGATTGGAATAAATAATAGGAGTAATAAAAATAGAGTAAAAATGCTTAACAAAAAGAGAGAAAAAAAAAAGTTTTGCTAATGGGAATGGTACATTAATACTTAATAGTATGAAAGGATTAAGTAAATTTTAGTGGTTAAAAATGTAAATATGAGATGCTTTTCAAGTAAATTGTGTTAGAGAAATAAAATTATTTTCGTAAATTGTTGTATGAGAAGGTCTTATCGAGAGATGCTCCTCATACATGGCAAAGAATACATTATAATAATATATGCTTCTTGTTTGAGATTTTCTCACTAAAAGATAACTTTTCACAATAGCTAACCAAATATTTTTGTCAAAAAGATATTCCATAATGGAGATTTAAATTGAAAAAAAACTTGGTAAAATTTCTATTTGAAAAAATCGAAAACAATAAATATTAAAAAATAGGAAAATTTACCTAGAATAATCCAACATATTTGTAATTTTTCAATAATAATCGAATTTATTAATTAACCATGAATAATCTCAACTTTATGAAACATGAAAGGATAGGGGAACCGAATATTACCTGGTCTTCTGAAGAGGATTAGTGCCCAATTCTCGGTTGCACACTGGACAACATTTTATATTCTCATTTGTTATCTTGTCATGAATGCATTTGTAGCAAACTGCAACACAATAGACAATGCTAGAATAATTAACATAGAAGTAATTATTTAATAATTATTGACTAGTGGGATTATCAAATTCATGCATAATGAATGATATAGTAATTTTTTTTATAGCTAATAATCTAAAAAGTCTCTCTCCTCACCCTCCTTTTATCTCTAAAAAAACTTTGACCTCTATTATTTACTTTCGACTATTATTAATCTTATGGTTGATGGTAAGTCCACAATCTCTTTATTTTTACATGTTATGTTTTGGTTACAAATAGCGTTATTCTATCCATTTATTAGATTCCTTCAATCTACTTATATAGTGGGTTTATAGTTTCTCATGGTGAGAGTTTGGAATCCTGCTATCAATTCGACTGTAAAAAGGTATATGATGTAAGCACGGTTTCAGTTCGGCTAATGCAATCAATAGTATCAAATTTATCTCTAGTTCAAAGCGACAACAAATCTAAAGGACCCCTCGGAGGAGGCTGTATCAAACAACGATGTGATGAAGAGAATGCTTTAGTGTTCTATCTCCTTTATAATGATCGTGACTTTTTCTATATAGATTATTTGTTTGATTAAATTTGCATAGTTATGTATTTGATCATTTCTTTCTCAATTGTCGTATACTTGTACAACATTTTTATCAATGAATTATTATGTTCCTTTAAAAAAGTAAAACAATTTTTTTGTTATTCGTATATTTCTTAATGGAGTAAATTAAATCAAATGCTATTTTCTTTATCATGTAAACACTTCTATGTTTGAAAAGATTAGTCCCATATCAAATCAATTTCTATTAGACTAAGACCCTTGATCGAAACTCATTGAGTATCAAATAATAAAAATAAGGGAGATTTCACGTGGTAACCCAGAGGTATTGGGTTTTCCACGTGGTAAAGGTTTTTTAAAATTCACGCGGTAATCCTAAGTTTCACCCAATCAAACCTCCGTGACCTTTTTACGTATAAAATATTTGCAACCGTCTATTAGTAAGGATGTCTTGGCTCTAAGATTAAATACATCGAAACACACACCAAAGATTACATTTTTTCCTATTTCCTAACCCCAATTCTCCAATTTCTCTAATTTTTCAACTCCTAATTCCTTAACCCTAATTCCCCAAATTCAAAACACAAATTCATCAAAATACATCCAAAGATCACAAATTAGGATTTAGGGTAAAGAAAAGAGGGTAAATGTAATATTTTGAGTGTTTAGATGTATTCAATCTCAGAACCAAAGCATCCTTACTAATAGATGGTTTTCAAATTTTTTTATAGGTAAAAAGGTCATGGAGGGTTTAATTGGGTAAATCTTTGGATTACCGCGTAAATGTCCAAAAATTGAGAATTTATATCAAACAAATTTTATTTTATTTTCAGTTTTCAAAATTGAAAAAATAAAAAGAAAAATAATACCAAACAACACTAAGTATTATTAAGTACGTTATTTGGCCCACTTAATAATTATATCACTATAATATCTTCTTGGCAAATGAGAATTTATATCACCGTCAAATCGTCTCAAATGAAAATTTATGATTATATGTGACCTGATATACTTATTAAATGAGTAAGGTTATGATCAAAAATTTAAATTTAGTATGCTTATATATGACTTGAACATAAATACAATCTAACCTAATTTGTTTAACAGACATAGGTAATTGGATTCAACAAAACCTTATTAAAATTGTCAAAAAATCACATTAGATAATTGAATTTGGGGGTTGATCATAGATTAGTAAATCCTTTAAAACAATAATTAAATTCATCAAAATAAAGTCATAGCCCTACAATCCCCTGAGATATAGAAGCAATAAAGTGATCAACGACAAATACATCAGATTTTGTATTTATTTGAACATTTCTTGGAGCAAATTTTTTAACCAAATCTTCCTATTTAAAAAGCTAACGTTTAAAGCTTTCTCAAAAATACAAAGGAATATACTTTTTACTTTATACAATATAATAATATGAAATACTTAAATTAACTAGAATTAATATTGAAATTTAATTAAAAATTGGTTAATCATATGCACTAAATACTTCACGCCACATATAAAAGCTTAAATTTCAAACAGAATAACAAAACTTGAAGAAAAGATGTTACTTACAAGTGTGTAGACATTCGTTTATAGAAGTTGCTTCATTAAAGGGTTGATGGCAAATAGAACACTTAAAGAGATGTTCAATGTCTTTTATTTTCACCTTTCTAAGGGTATCATCATGATCACTACTATTATCCATCATTGTAATGTTACCTACGTAAGTATGAAAATTAAGCAAAATATAAATAAATTATCGCTTATTATTAATGCACGTTCTAATCTTTATTATATCATAAGAATTAGAGATCGTAGACACTATTTAATAATGTACAATTAATTTGAAGATTAGTTTATGTAAGAACTAATTAAGGGCTTATTAACATAAGACATTCAAAATAAGCCTAGGATATTGAAAATGATAATAACATTAGAGTACACTTGATGAATTTAATTTAGAAGGCTTTATATAATTAATTCTAATAGATAATAAATATGTCAATTTTTTTATTAAAAAACTAGGTTAGCCACTAGAGGTAATTCGACAACACAAAGACGGACAATATATTTTCTAGGCTCTTTTAAGTTTGCAATACATGACTTAAACATGTAAGAGATTTTTAAGTTATATATTGCAAACTCAAAAAAACAAAAGGAGTAATGACTAGCAAAAGCTGGGCTTCCTTCAACAAGATCCCACTTTATATCCCTAACTATAATTATGATAAGCAATTAAACTATATTATTCAATAAACTTGTTGGGATTCACTAAATAATTTTATAAAATATGAAATAACTAGAATTAAGAAGAAATATAAAAGATAGAGAATTTTTACAGTTATTAATCTCCACTTTTCACAATTTCAAGAAATTTACTAGTTACTAATCTAATAAAGTTTATATAAATAAAATAAAATTTCAAATATAATTTCGAATTACTACTTCAACTATGTAGTACTCCATATTTTTTTTATATATTACATAAATTATAAGGATTGAGGAAGTCATCTGAATAAAAAAAAATCTATACATTTTTACAATGGATATTAATTAAAAAAAATGCACATCAAAAATAAAACCTATAAAAATGAACAACAAAAGATGAACCACTTAAAAATTAGGCATGCACAGCATGAAAGCAATCAGATATGGGTAAGTTCTTGCCATATTTTTATGTAAAATTAAAAATTAGCTCACATCCAAATTCATTTTAGATTTATGGATAGATAAATTGCGCCCTAAAATTTAGGTAAACAAAACTTAAAGTTGTGAATATATTTAAACTAAAATTTTGATTGTTTAATATATTTAGGGAAAAATTACCTAGAATAATCCAACTTTTTTTTTTATGATTTTTCTACAATAATCCCACCTATTGATTAACTATGAATAATCTTAAATTTAGGGGGTATTTTCCAAAAGTAAACTTGAGTAACCTGATGACCTACTATAGTAGGTAATTCATCAAAAAAGTAAATTAAAAGTTGATTTAAAATTAGTGAAAAATTTTGAAAATTAAATGTACATTAAAATTATAATTAATAAAAAAAATCATAATTTTTTTGAACATATTTTTAAACAATTTGTTCCAACATTTTATTACAATTTATCTTTATAAAAAATAAAACTTACTATAGCAAGTCATCCAATTTCCGGGTTTACTCTAGGAAAATACCCCTAAAAGTTGGAATTATGTATGGTTAATGAATAGGTGAGATTATTGTAAGAAAATCATGAATAGGTTGGATTATTCTAGGTAATTTTTCCTAAACTAATAAGAGGTCAACTAAAAACTATTGTGTGCAATGGGAGAATCAGATCTAATTTCAATTGGAGCATGTATCATTTTCCTCATGAGCAACATGAGTTTGATTCTTACTAGCCTTTCTCCTTCCCTTCCCTTCCCTCTCTGAAAACTCTTAACACCAAGTCGCCAACTAAAAAAATTATAAGTTTTAAAAAATTCATCATCATCATCCTACCCAGTGTATTTCGTTCATAGAAATCTATGGCCTGGATCTTGGGAGGAAAGGACGATCGCAACTCATACCCCTGATAAAACACTGAAAACTACTAATCCAAAAATTTTACAATAAAACACTGAAAACAACTAATCCAAAAATTTCAATTCAAGGTTTTTTTATAATTAACTTGGTTTTTTTTTTGGAATAAAAGAGTAGATTCTAATAATAAAAATAATGACGAGGAATACATATCTCCAATGAGTTTGATGTTTTGACGTGAGGAGTGTTCAAAAAAATCATAAATCGAGAAAAGCAAAAATGAAAAATCAAATTTCCGATTGGATGGGAAAACTCATGATTTTAAATTATTTATTACTCTTTCTCTCTGAAAACGTTAAGAACTACAAACAAGAAAATTTGCAACAAAAAGACTAAAAAGTCGGATTCTGATATCTTAATTCAAGGAATTTTATAAGAACTAAACGGGGTTTTTTTAAATCCAAAGACTCTAGATTCTTGTGCTGCATATTTGACAGGAAAAAAACATAATTAAGGGAAGATCATTACCTCAAAAACCCTAATTATAATCTTTGATCGGCGATCTCTAACTTTCAAACCTTCAATACTGTAACATAGCAGGATCACTTCTTTCACTTTAATTTTTTCTGTATCTTTGTAGAGAACACTTTTGAAGAAAAATGAAGGGTTTTTAAAGACGGCGTTTCATTCACGTCTTTTCACTTCTATTTTATAAGTTGATTTCACCTCTTATGCATTCAGAAACATAATCTGTATTTACTCAAAAGGTAAGAAGAGATTATGGTCATAAATTGACATTGAATTATTAAAACAATATATTGAGATATGGATACCAATCAACTGCTAATTACCAGATATCAGTCATTTATCAAACACCCCTATACTAACCGATAGAAATAGTGGTGTTCTTTTGGGTCATCAGGTTGATTTTGAGTTAGGTGTCTATAACATAATTTGCTTTTAGTGGGATATATTTAGCGACATTTAATTTAAATGTCGCTATTTCAAATTTCTTATAGTCTATATAGAGGAATTAGTGACATTTATTAGACTCTTTAACAACATAATAAAAAGTCACACTAAAGTTTTTTGCGACATAGGATTTAGTGGCATTTCTCCCAAATGCCACTATAGACTATAGTGTCAATTACATATGCCACTAAGACCAAATAAAATATAGCTAAACCACTTTATAATGGAACTTAAAATAAAAGCCAATAATTATTACACTGAAAATATGAATCAGTGGCCTTTTTTAATGCCACTAAATCCAATGTCGCAAAAGGTTAAATTTGATGTAGTGGTTTCAGATCGATTCGAAATCGGTTTATGCGTCCATATTTTTTACACGAATGTAGGTTAATTTTAAGTCTAGTCAAATCGAATTCGATTATAAAATTGGATGAATATTAGATTCACTAGTGGAAAAAAAGCTATTGGCTGCTAAACATTAGCTGTGGTTCCTAAAAAACGCAGCCTTTAATAGAAGGAAAAAAAGACGAAAAAAATAGCTTTTCTAGTAGATACGCAGCAAATAACTTTAAAAAAATCATGAAAGGTATAGGCTGCGGTTTGATTATGGGCCGCAGCAAATTCCAAAGCCAAACGCCTCATCTCTTATATAAGCCCAAAAAATCCTAATTCGCCAAGTCCTATTCTTCATCTGAGATCCCAAAGCCAAACGCCTCATTTCTTATTCTTCATCTGAGATCCCAAAGCCAAACGCCTCATTTCTTCCTTATTATTCTTCATCTGAGATCCCAAACTCCTTTCTCGCTCTTCATCTTTTCTTCATCTCAGATCCTTATTCTTATTCTTCTCTCTCTCAACCCTAAACGCCTCAATGTTCGTCCATAGTCGGAATTTCAGTTATCAGACGCCTCCGCAGCCGGAACTTCAGTTATCAGATCCCAAGCTCTTCCTCCCCCAGATCCTCTTTCTGTTGAGGAATCCCAATCTTCCCCGTACAACTTGAAGGTAAAAGAAAACAGAGAATGGAGTACTTCAATAAAATAATGTTCGTCATTTGTAAATTTTATTTATGGGGTAATTCTGGGTTATTTTTTTCGATCATTTGTAAAATTTTTTCGATCTAATTTTTGAGTTATTTTCGATCTAATTTTCTGGGTTATTTTCGATCATTTGGGTTATTTTTTTTCGATCATTTGTAATTTCGGGTTATTTTTTTCGATCATTTGTAAAATTGTAAATTTTATTTAATTGTAATAGATCTAGATTTCTAGATTTTATTTCGTTCATTATTACATTTTATTATTTCGTATAATTGATAGTTGAATGTTTGAGATTTAGTTATATTGATAGTTGATTCTTACGTTTTAATTTCGTATATTATAGTTGAATGTTTTCAGATCTTCCTTTAGGTATAAAACAAATAAAAAAAATTTAAAGAAACCCCATAAAGGCTGCGGTTGTACATGTACCCGCAGCAAATGTTTTTTTTATTTTGAAAAATGACTATAGAAACCGCAGCCAATAATAAAATCTCATTTGCTGCTATAACAAGGGCTGCGAGGTAAAACCGCAGTTAATAACGGTCAAAAAACCGCAGCTATTGACGTTTTTTCCACTAGTGATTATCGAGTCTATTTTGATTAGAGGTATTCTATGTAGCTATGATATACTTTGGCATGTGTGGTGAGTGGTGACTTCCCTTACTATAACTATTATATGCAATCAGACCATACATATTACTCAATTAACTTGCTGGTATTCATTGAAAAAGTCAAATAATTAAAGTAACTAGAAGAGACGCAAAAAGTTTATAATTAATCTTGCAAAAGATTTGATATTGTATTCAACAAGGGATCAAAAACCACGATCGTTCCTGACTATAGACAAGGTAGGTATTTGCCTAGGACCTAAAATTAAAAGGGTCCAAAAACTAGAAAATGCTAGTTTTTTGAAGAAAAGAGGCGAGGCTCAACTTTTATTAATGATGAAAATCAGAAAAAACAATATCCGAGATCCAAGGTGGACCCCCATCCCGCCAAGTTTGACAACACAAGCTCGAAACCGACCACTTGGCTAGCCGATGAGCAACTAAGTTAGCCTCTCTAAAACAAAAACAAAAAGAAAAATGAGCTATACAAGAGACTCTATGAATAATATTGTCTACTAAAATTTGGGTCTGGAAATTGCGATTATTCAATCCTTGAAGAGCACGAACAATAATTTGGGCATCGCCCTCAAATACAACGTCTTGCCAGCCTTCCGCAATAGCCAGCTCAACAGCCCACTCAAAAGCCGCCAACTCCGCTCGTTCAACGGAAACAAAAGGCCATGCCGTCCTTGAAGCTGCTAATAAAACCGTGCCATTTGCATCTCTAGCTACGACTCCCAATCCAATTTTGTCTTCATTAGGTTTAGTAGCGGCATCGACATTAAACTTGATGATCCCATTTTCGGGAGGATTCCAATACACACGCCCCCTTTGGACTTGAGAAGAGGACACCAAAACAGTAGCTCTTTGATATTCCACCAAAATGTCATGGGCCTTCTTAAAACAAAGATCAGGGGCCACAAATAACTTTTCAAAAATAAAGTCATTTCTAGCACCCCATATCATCCAAGCACAAGTACTAAAAAGTTCAACTTCTTCTATGGGCCGAAATTCCAATAACATTCCAATCCATTCACGAAATGAGGCCCATGGTGAGAGCTCCAAGAATGAATGGGCCTGATTCCACACTTGAGACGCCCACTGACACTCGAAAAGCACGTGCATATTAGATTCCGGTTGGCCGCATCGAATGCATCTATCACATTGTCGATCCCTTTTTTCTTGAGATTAATTCCATGAGGTAAGATGTCCCATGAAGCACGCCAAAGGAATATCCGAGCTTTCGGAGGAATCTTAAGACCCCACAACTTTCGCCAAATGGGATCTGGGCCCGTCGAGGAAGAAGCCTGCAAAAAGGAATTAAGAGCTAATAAAGTAGATAATTAAATATTTGCAATTTATGAGTAGTTTTTTTATCAATTAAAAATTATTTGACATGACTACGTTTTTAATGTTAATTATAACATATATGGTCCATCTCTATTATTTTTCCAAACACTCGTTTATAAGTTCAGAATCGACCCTCTATAGAGAAGACCCATTTCTTTCAGTTTGTCTATAGCTCATAGAATGCCAGGAACGACACTGTCAAAAACATGTACGGGTATATCAACATAAAAAAAATGGCGACATAAAAAAAATTAAAATTCGAAAAAAATGAGAATGAAAATAAATTTTTAGTTCCAGAATGTAAAATTAATGATTTTTAATATTTTATCATTCTTTCTCTCTCAGAATGTTAACAACTAAAAAAAAAATTTGTAACAAAAAGAAAAGTTAGATCAAAATATACTTATCAAAGATTTTTTTAAGAGTTGATTAGGGTTTTGTAGATCAAGAAGACTTTAGATTCTTGCTTTGCTTTTTCTTTTGAGTGAAAAAAGCATATCAAAGAAAAATCATTACTACCCAAATTAAAATTTTTGATCGGCGATCTTTAACTTTTAAAACTTCAACACTACTGTAACATAGAAGGATCGCTTCTTTCACTTTAACTTCTTGTATATCTTTGTGGAAAACATTTTAGAAGAAAAATAAAGGGATTTTAAAGACAACACTCTCATTTACATTTTTCTCCTTATTTATAAGCTAATTCCACTTATGCATTCAGAAATATAATTTGTGTCTACTCAAAACTAGGGATGATGGGCATTTAAGGGTATAGGTCGGGTCTGGACCCTACCCAAACCCGGACCCTAATTTAAAGGTAGGGTCCAGACCAGGACCCTGATATTAAGGGTCTAAATTAGACCCTGACCTTGACCCTATGGGTCTGGACCCGGACCCTTAGGGTGTAAAACTATACCCTAAAAAGTTTATTTTCTTGAGTGAGATTAAAGGGTCTAAAAAATATACCAAAATGTAGACCCTAATATGAACCCTTATTAGACTAAGCAAAAAATTAAAAAAAGGAGATTAAACAATATTGTTTTAACGCACTACGTAATGAATCGTTTGTGAGTAACCAAATCGTGAGTTTCTAACCCTAAATCCTTCTCCAGTAACCTCCACACATTCTCAAACGTCAACGGACTACAAATAATCATTTAGATAAAAAAAATTGAGTGTCAGAACTCGAAAATAATAGACATAACGAGGAAGAAGAGTTAAATTTTAAAAGTTGCAAAAGAAAAAATTAAAATTGATGAGCCAAGAAAGATTGAGGTTATGTAAAGAGGAACAAGATTTAAAATTTGCTTTTAGTGGGATGTATTTTTAGACTCAGACCCCGACCCGGATCCTTAGGGTCCAAAAAAAATAGACTTTTACCCTTAAAAGGGGGTAGGGTCCAACAGGGTCCGAATAGGGTCTTAGACCCTTACCCATCCCTACTCAAAACGTAACACTACAACATAATTTGCTTTTACTGGGATGTATTTAGCAACATTTATATTAAATGTCGCTACTTCAAAATTTTTACTAGTATGTATAGAGGATATAATGACATTTATTAGACTCTTTAGCAGTATAAAAAAAATCACACTTAAGCCTTTTGCGACATAGGATCTAGTGACATGTATCACAAATTTCACTATAAACTATAGTATCAATTACATATGCCACTAAAGACCAAATAAAGTGTCACTAAATCACTTTATAATGAAACTTAAAATAAAAACCAATAATTATTACACTAGAAATATAAATCAGTGGCATTTTTTAAATGTCACTACATACACTAGTGGAAAAAATCATATTGGCTTTGGCTTATTGGCTGCGGGTATAAGCTATACGCAGCTAATACACTTAATTAAAAAAAAACACTCATTGGTTGCGGACAAGGCACAAACCGCAGCCAATAACCATAATTTAAAAAAAAAAAATCAATGGCTGCGGTTTGTGCCTTGTCCGCAGCCAATAGCCCAATATTAAAAAAAAAAAAAATTCATCAGCTGTATGCGTATTTTTTAGGGTCCGCGGCAAATGTGAAGCCCAGCCCAAAAGAAAATTAAAAAACCCTAAGTTCAGCCTATATCCCAATAAAAGCGCCTCATCTCAATTAAAAAACCCTAAGAATTTCCGAAAAACACCTCATCTCAGTTCTGAAATCAACACTGCGCCTCATCTTCTTCCTAAAACGCCTCATCTTTCATTTTCGAAAAATCACTCGTTTTTTCTGGAATTAAAAACAAAGCGCCTCTTCTTCTTCCTAAAACAAAGCGCCTCATCTTTCATTCTTCTTCCTGATGTATCCTTCAAAACCTTCTTCATTCTTCTTCCTAAAATCAAAATCAATTTTCTTCAAAACCTTCTAAAAAACCCTAAAATCTCAACTGGAATGGCGAGAATTTGATGAAGAATCCTTCAAGATTTTCTTCAAAATTCATATCTGAATTTCGAAGATTTTGGCGAGAACTTTCTTCAAAATTTAGATCTGAATTTCGAAGATTTTGGTGTCCTTGAAGATTTTGAAGAAACCTTGAAGATCTAGGTTCTTCGTTTCTTTTTTTTAAATTTGATGTATATTTCGTGTTTTTTTGTAAGTTCTTCGTTTATTTTTTGAAGATTGTAAGTTATGGGTTCTTCGTTTTTTTTAATGTTCTGAATCGTTTTTTTTAAGATCTGGGTTCTTCGTTTGTTTGAGTGTCTGCATTGTAATTCGTTTTTTTTATGTTCTGAATCTTTCAGTATCTGCATTGTAATTTCTTTTTTGAAGATCTGGGTTCTTCGTTTTTTTTGTAAGATCTGAATCGTTTGATGTTTATGGAATTTTTTGATGTTCTTCATGAAACGATTAAAAAAAACAAAGATCTAGAATTCTGGAACTTTTTGATGTTCTTCATGAATCGTTTGATGTTCTTCATGAGGTTTTTGGAATTTTTTAATGTTCATCGTTTCAGATATAGATTTCTGAATTTTTTTTTTATTTTGAAAAATGATTAAAGGGCTGCGGTTGTAAATATCCGCAGCCATTGGTTTTTTTTTTTAAAAAAAAATGACTAAAGGTTGCGGTTGTAGTGTCCGCAGCCAATTATAAAACCTCATTTGCTGCTATTTCAAGGGCTACGAAGTAAAACCGCAGCCAATAACAGTCAAAAAACCGCAGTCATTGACGTTTTTTCCACTAGTGAAATTTAATGTCGCAAAAAGTTAAATTTATTGTAGTGTAAGAAGATATTACGATCATAAGTTGACATCAAATTGTTAAAACAATATATTGAAAATTATAGGTATCAATTTATTGAAGTTTAGATATCAATTACAAAATTAAAAGCATGTGTAAATGTTAATAAATTTTTCTTAACATTGTTTTCAAATTTTTTAATGCATATTAATATACTAATGAAGAAATGATTAGAACACATGTTGAGTTCACAATAAAAATTTTCTCCCTCTTTTCATGTTTTTATTATGCAATTTTTTTAGCATATCATGTAATATCTTTCTGGTTAGATTTATTTACTAGATAATTCGTTATAAAAGATTTTAAAACTATATCTTATTTAGTAATTTTTATCACATACAATCAATCAAAATATGTAATATCTTTTGATTACAATGGATATAATTATCGAATATCAAATTAATTATTTATCTAAAAAAATTAGTTTCTTTAAAATGTTATTGTAATAAAATAAGAAAAGAAAATAATTTGAAATAGTTTTTTTAGTTAATCATTTACACTACCTACATCGCTATATTGAAAAAAATTATACAAATTAAATATATTATACTCTAATTATTTAAGTAAATAATAAGAAAAAGATGTTGGTGAAATAAATTTCAAATGATAATCCTATCACCTACGTTTGACAAAGTTATAACACATAAATAACTAAAGCAAAATGATATATACAAGGGCTGTATATAAAAAGGGATCTTGCATTTAATTTATTTAATTTAATATTATTTTTGTTTTGGAAACATAAATACTTAATTATGCTTTATTATTTTATCATTTATTATTTCTTGGGAAGTTAAAAATCATTATAGAAAATATTAATTGTTTTCCAATTTCTAGATCAGATTCTCTTGAAAATTTAAAGTTATTAATAATAAAAAAAATCTATTAATTTTTATGTACAGCCCTTAGGGCTGTATAAATATCATTACCCATAAATAAATTAGGTTATAAGTTGATTATTATATCAAAATAATACTCTCTTTGTTCCTTAATGAAGTTCCCACATGGAATGTTTAGGGGAATTAAGAAAAATAGAAGTTTTATATAATAGACATATTTGAAGATCAATTTATGTACTAAAGATATAACATCATCATCATATCATCATACAAATACTAATTGAGAAACATTTTTGCCATTTGGCACTTCTTCAATCAATTGTGCCACATGTCAATTTATGAATATCATTCAAAAAAAAGTTGATTTATGAATAGTAAGTGTAATAATATTAGTACATGAATAGAAATGGCATGTGAATAATAACTAGACATAATTACTAAAATTATGGTGATTAATTTATAATAAAATAAAATCTTTCATTTCATCTCAATTAATTCTACTAATTGAACATAATAATATCTAAATTAATTATTATTAATTAATAATAAAAAATAAATCAATAAAAAAAATTAGAGCTTTTAATTATCTCTAGGTTGTTTAGAAAAGAAAATTGGATGGAATAATATCACAATGAATTTCTTTTTTTTTTTCTCTTTTGTTTTACTTTCTTTTCATTACAATATTATAATTTATAAGTGTATATATATACAAAAAAAACATCTTCATCCATAAAACTTATATCAACCAAGTTATTTTTATGTTACTTACATTAAATAGAATTTGAGCATAGAGTAAGATAAAAAGACAAGCAATAAGTAAACTATATAATAATAAATATAAAATAACAACATATGCAAGTAAATAGAGTTATAATGCGAATTAAATGTAAAAGTGAAGGATTAAGAGATTGAAGTAAATTGTAGGATACCTAAAATAAGTAAGGGACATAAAGGGATGGATGACATTTATGCCAAACAACTTACTATCCAAAGAGAATTATTCATCAATTAGGATTTAATAAAAGGGAGTTTCCTACATAATCGTGCCCCTTTCCTTAATTTCTCAATTTTTTGTTGTATACACCTTTTAATATACTCCCTCTGAATCAGTTTAGATGTCCCATTTGGGATTTCACGGATTTTAAGGGTTAAGTGGGGTCTATTAAAAAGGTGGTTGTTGGATATTTTAATTTATTAAATAATTAATTATAAATGTGGTAGTTGAGTATTGAGAATTGAAAAGGTGGGGGTAATTAGGTAAAAAAAGGATAGACAAAAAAGGAAAAGAAATAATTGGTATGGTTTTGTCAAATTAGAAAATGGGACATCTAAACTGATTCGGAGGGAGTAATAAGTAAGGGTCACCTTAATTAATATTTGAGGTATAATAATAGTAATAATATATTTAGCCATTGTCAATTATATGTAGCTGTCTCAAGGGTAACAAGCAGAAGTGGATTAAAGATTTTAATGTGACATAGACAAGAACCCAACAAATCAAACCAAAGATGTCGTTTACAAAGAAGTATTTTCACATATTTGAGGTATAACTTCTACGTCAAAATACATGTCTCAAAATTATTAATCTACACTAAACTGTTTTGATTCTTACATCAATTATTATTTAATTTCGCATGAACTGTACACATGATCAACTTTGTAAGTAATTCAATATCTGAAAATGTTTGGATTCCACTACACCACACCGCTAACATTTAGTAAATATTAAACTTTCAATTTCACATCTCTAATTTTAACGATAGCACAATAATATTACTGCTAACATTTAAAAAAATTTAACGTAATTCGTGTATAGCACGGGTATAATACTAGTAAGACATTAATTCAAAATTATCCTAGGATATTAATAGCGTTCTCTACAAAGCATGGATGCACTTATGTGAATTATTTGTAGGAGTAAGTTGATTTAATTATAAGACTTTTGGAATACATTTAATTATTGATGATTGATTTTAAAAGGCTTTACATAACATATTTACTTACATAATGTATGTCGATAATTGTTTTTGAAAAAACTAGGTTTTGTTTAGTAATTGGTTTATTTTGTAACTTTAGTTTACTTTTAGCAAATTATATAGTCAAATCATCAAATACTAGTGTTTGTTAAAGAGTTTGTTGTTATGATTTAACTATATTTAAACAAGTTGCTTTTAAGAGCATGCTGAATATCAGCGATAGCCAATTGAAATATCTAGTCAAAATTACTTTAATCAGTTATTAGCTATCAAATCCTAAGATTGTAGGATCATAGAAAAGCAATATGATCCTACCACATAAATCTGGGAGCTATGTGGGATCGTACGATTCTACCAAAATTATGGTCCTACTTACGATCCGGATCGGTCGCCTAATTTTGAATCGTAGGATCATAGTTACATTGATCGGGATCGAAATTCTGGTAACCATGTTTCCAGTAATTTCTTAAATTGCAGTATAATTGGAATAAATGTACACTATAATATATACTTCATGAAGTAATTTATTATGCAGTATAATTTTCTACATAGTACATCATACATTTCGCGTGATACTTTTTTAAACAGTACATCATATATATTATAGTGTAATTTCAATAATTTATCAAACAATATATAATTTTTTACACAGTATATTATATATTTCTTAGTATAAATTTTAGACAATACATTTGTATATAATAGTGTAATTGGAATAATTGTAATTTATTGCATCTATTAATGTATAAATTTTTGCAAAAATGCAAATTCTTAAATATGGTAAATTCAAAAATAAATGATAATCACTCAAATTCTATTAATAGCGTCTAATGAAAAAAAAGATAAATGACATGCTCACAATCAAACTACCTTATGCTATTATACAATAAAATTAATAGAATGTATGATTCTTCTCCTCTCGGGACGTTAACAACTAAAATAAAGAAAAAATTATTGTGAATTATCCAACCTATTTTAGTTACCTGCCAATAATCCAACCTTTTGAAATTTTTTTAGTAATCTAACATTTGCTTTTAGTTTGTTGCCAATGGACTCTTCAAAGCAATGACCTGCTAATCTGCTATATTAGGCTACCTCTTAACTTCTTCCCTTTTTTTATAATAATTCAATTTATTCTCCATTACCTAACAATAATCCCACCTATTTTTTTTTTTTTTTTTTTTGAAGATCAAGGTAAGGCTTATATTAATGAATCGAATCAGACAGTACAATATCCGCAATCCAAGTTGGACCGCCATCAAGCCATACACTTGAACACACACTAGAGGAAGCCCATTTAGCTAAACGATGAGCAACGTTGTTGGCTTCTCTAAAACAAAAACTAAAAGAGACATGCTCTAACTCAGCCGAGGCAGCCACAATGTTATCAGCAACAATCTGATTATGGAAGCTCCGGGACAGTTTGCGTTGAAGGGCTTTAATGACATTTTGAGAATCGCCTTCAATAACTACAGTGCTCCACTGATGCTCTTTAATGATGTCCATAGCCCAACGAATAGCCTCCAATTCAGCACGTTCCACAGAAGAAAAAGGCCACAGAGTCTTCGAGGCTGCTACAAGAACTTCGCCAGCCGAATTACGGGCAACCAAACCAGCCCCAAATCTGTCTTCTTTTTCATTGACAGCAGCGTCCACGTTAACTTTCACACAATGCAACTCAGGAGGAATCCAACGGACATTCTCACGACTGGTACGCTGCATACGGGCTGTTTCATTGGCCTTCTTGAACTCGTCCAGCAGGTCAGAGGACCTCTTAAAGCACAGCTCCGGGGTGGTCTGAATTTTTTCAAAGATGAGCTCATTACGAGCGTACCAAATCTGCCAAGCTACGACGCCTAGAAGATCAGCATTTATCTGATGATGCTGCTGCAGTAACCCACTGAACCATTCTCGAAAAGTAGTAGCTTCATTAGGAAAATCAGTAGCCTTCAAAATGTTCTGCCAAACTTCCTTGGACCAAGCACAATCACGTAACACATGAGTGTTAGATTCAGGGAGACCACATCTAGAGCACGGACCAACATTCTCAACACCTTTATTCCGTAAATTGGAGTAGTGCGGAAGAATATCCCACATCGCTCTCCATAAGAACATTTTAGCCTTGGGGAAAATATTAAGGTTCCAAACTTGCTTCCACGTTGGATCACAACCCGTAGAACTTGAGGCACCAAGCTGATGTCGAAGAGCAATTGAATAAACATCACGAACTCTAAAGCAACCGTCGGGGCTGCCAATCCAAACTCTTTCATCGGGGGTGCCAGAAACATTAATGGGAACTTGCAACACCCTCTCCACATCAATAGGAAACAGAATGGTGGAAAGAATATCCCGACGCCAAGCATGGGAATCATGGTCAATAAGGGCAGCCACCTTAGTGGTTTCATCAAAAATCCGCACAGGAGTAATAAGTTTGCCCGTTCCATCGCCACCAATCCAAGCATCCGACCACATATTGATAGACCTACCATCGCTAACCTTCCACCGAACTCCAAGCTCGAGAGTAGGACGGGAGCTCCAAATACTCTTCCAAGCATAGCTAGAATTAAGACCCGACTTCGCCTCCCAAATCGAGGACGTAGGAAAATAACGAGCCTTCAAAGTCCTCGCTAAAAGAGAATTAGGATAGCAATGAATACGCCACAACTGCTTTGCTAAAAGGGAGGAGTTAAAAATTTTCAAGTCTCTAAAGCCCAAACCCCCTTCATTCTTTGGCCGACAAAGCTCCTTCCAAGCTTTCCAAGGAATGCCCCTCTCGGAATTAGAAGTACCCCACCAAAAGTTGCGAATAATCCTCTCCACGTCTTCACAAAAAGAATTCGGCAACTTAAAACAACTCATAGCATAAGTAGGAATGGATTGAGCAACAGCTTTAATGAGAATTTCCTTACCCGCTTTCGACAAAATTTTCTCCTTCCAACCCTTGAGTTTCTTCCAAATCCGATCCTTAATACCAGTGAAAGAGATCTTTTTGGACCGGTTGAAAATAGTAGGAAGCCCTAGATATTTGTCATGACTAAGAACTTCCTTGAACCCCAAAGCAGAACTAACACGGCGACGAACATCAGCGGAAAGGCTACCACTAAAAGAAACTTCGCATTTATCAAGGTTAACCATTTTGCCCGACAGAGCCTCATACTTCTTCAGAATCCCAAGAATAACCTCAGCTTCACGAATATTAGCCCTGGAGAAAACAATGCTGTCATCCGCAAACAGATGAGAAATAAGGGGGGCATTCCGCGAAATAGCAATCCCATGAATAAGACTGTCCTGATGAGCTCTCTTGAGCATGTTACCCAACCCTTCAGCACACAGAAGAAACAAGTAGGGGGATATAGGATCCCCTTGGCGTAAACCACGCTTTGGGGTCAAAATCTCGGACACTTCCCCATTGATCAGAAAAGAATATCGAACAGATGTCACACACTTCATCACACGGTCTATCCATACTGCAGGGAAACCCATCCTAATCATAACACAAGCAACATAGTCCCATTCCATCCTGTCATACGCCTTACTCATATCAAGTTTCAAAGCCATAAAACCTCTCTTCTTCGCATGGTTATGGTGCATGTAATGGAAGACTTCAGAAGACAGAAGGATATTATCTGTAATAAGTCGCCCAGGAACAAAAGCACTCTGATTCTCATCAATAATATCAGGAAGAATAAGCTTCAGACGATTAGCCAAAACTTTGGAAATAAGCTTGTACGACACATTGCAAAGGCTAATAGGTCTGAGGTCAGTCATCTTAGTAGGCTTCTTAACTTTGGGAATAAGAGCTACATGAGTATAATTAAGATCAACAGGCATGCGACCATAATGCAGAAAATCCAGCACAACATCACAGATATCTCCACCAACAAGATCCCAGTACTTTTTATAAAAAAGGGCAGGAAGCCCGTCAGGCCCTGGGGACTTGCAAGGATGCATCTCCGCAAGAGCTGCTTCGACGTCCTCGCGAGTATAGGGCCGACTTAACAAATTAACCATATCATCAGAAAGCTTATGCTCAATAAAATCCAGCTGATCAACAGTAATCTCAGGTCTCGATGAATCAAAAATCTTAGAGAAATAATCGAGAACGACAGATTTCATACCTTCCTTGCTTTTCTGAATAAGACCATTAGAGTCCTCAAGCCCAGTAAGCTTGTTCCTACGTCGTCTGTTGGAAGCCTTTGTATGAAAGTAAGAGGTATTCTTGTCACCATCACGCAAAAAAAAAGGCCTACAACGTTGCCATGCACCTGTCTCCTGTTGGCGTCTCAAAGTTCTCAACTCCTGTTCCACGTTTCTGTATTCCTCGATCACTGTAGGAGTAGGATGCATTTTTCGGACCTTCTTCAACCTTTTCATAAGCCAATTCAGTCTATTCTGAGACACCATATAAACTTCCTTATGCCATTTTTTCAAGCTAAGACCACACTCATCCACTACACTGCTCCACTGACCTCTATGTCTAGATCTCGATGAGACCCAAAAAATTACGAATGCTATCATCAAATTCATCATGCTGGAGCCAACGAGCTTCAAAACGAAAAGGCTTTGGATGCTCACTAAAATCGTCCCCTTCAAGCTCCGCAAAGCCATTGAAATGCACCATAATAGGTAAATGATCCGAACTATCCCACGTAATATTTTCGGAAGAGGCCATAGGAAAAAGAGCAAACCAATCGTCATTAGCCACGAACCTATCAAGCTTTTCCTCGATGAAACCCGAAGTCCTATTATTCCTCCAAGTATACGGGTAGCCCATACAATCCAGCTCACTGAACCCCAATGCTTCAAGACAGTCTCTGAAGGCGCAAAGGCTATTAAAGTCACAAGACAAACCCCCACGTTTTTCCGTCTCGCGCAGCACCTCATTAAAGTCTCCACCGAGAAGCCAAGGTAAGTCATTATCTGTGCCCAGCGAACGAATTAAGTCCCATGTCAAATGTTTTTGTGAATTATCAGGCCAACCGTAAATTCCAGTGATTCTCCACTTTAAATTATCTTCACCATGGACTATGCTATCAATACAATTACTGTTCATACTCGTGACTCGCAAATCAAACTCCTCCAGCCAAAACAAAGCAACCCCGCCTGCTCTACCATCTGATTCAACACAAACACAGTGATCAAACCCCAGCTTATCTTTAATCCTTCTAATCTCAGCTTCACAACTCTTAGTCTCGCTTAAAAATAAAATGCCCGGAGAGTATTTCCGCACCAACGAGTGGAGCGCATGATTTGCCGAGGGGCTCCCCAACCCCCGACAATTCCAAAAAATAGTTGTATTCATTGGGAACCGAGAGCCCATCTCGTGGGGCTCGCCACGTTTTCAGAAACAGAATCGTGAGCAACCTCAATCTCCATCGGAACGACCCTCTTTTTATAATTTCCTCTCTCCTCCACATCCTCCATATGTTCATCATATTGCACAACCGTCTTCGTCCTCTTCTCGCCAACATTTAAGGAATTAAGAGGAAGAGTAGAAGATGACGAGTGTTCACGGGCTAATTTCTTCCATTTTTGCACCCTCTTTTTTGTAGTAGGAACGTGGTCTAAAGCAACAGTGAGTGAGGGTTTAACAGAAACTTCACTAGCTTTCAAAAATATATCCAATTTGGCCTCACACAGGTTCGAACTACTGACCTCAGTATTGTCAGCTCCACCCGTGGATAAAAACTCTTCATTCACGACATTATCAGCAGCACAAACATTGTTTTCAACCCCACATGATTTTTTGTCCCCTACCTTCCCAACATCATTATGAATATAATCATTGGTGGGCTCCACTAAAATCAAAGAATCATTTTGTCTCACTTTTTGTCCTACATTGTCCTCTTTTCCTATGACAACATTATTTAAGAGAGTAGTAACAGAGTTTATATTTGAAATGGGTACCTCTTTTACTACTTTTTCCTGAGACTTCTTTGTGAAGAAAAGTCTCTTGCTGCACGAAGTGGGTTTATCTCCATCCTCCTCAATTTTCTCAGTCTTCAATGGCCTCCAGGGAGAAGCTTTAAGCCACGAGCCATAGAGTTTAACAGGTGAATGTTCCCCGAAAGCCTCCTTGCATTCGTTTGTCCCGTGACCAAGTTTCCCACAGTAGAAGCAAATCAAAGGAAGCTTCTCGTATTTAACCGGACAGATACACAAATCACCACCACGCAATTTGAGCGTTACCTGCTTCTTCAGAGGGTTTCTCACATCAATACCAACCCGAAGACGAAGGGATTTTTCCAAACCGAGGCCTTCTGTCTTATCCATCTCCATAAAAAACCCTACTTTATCACCAAGAACACGGGCATTGGTCTCGTTATATCTCCCCCGAAATGGTACATTATAAATTCTAACCCATATGGGGAGGGTATAGAATTGAAGATCCGACGGCTTTTGTGCAACTTCCATATCCGTCAAGAGGAGCGCAACCTTATCAAAGTGCCAAGGTTGTCCCTTTAACACTTTCTCCTTATCCCTCCAATGGTAGAATTGAAATTGGAAAAGGTTTTTGCCAATAACATTGATATCCACTCCATGTTGAAGAACCCATACATTTTTTATTGTCGCCATAAAAGCATTCGAATTTAGGGTTCGTTCAGACCAAAGCTTCCCAACCAGCCCAAGAGAAATACGGTCCTCTTCCTCCTCATTACCATCCTCGATCCATTCGCACACTTCATCATGAAAACCCATACCAGAATTATCGTCTGTATTGATGACAGTTTTATTTGGGGTCTTCTCCTTCACCAAATTACCCACGCCTGCCTCCTTATCATTGTCATCCGAATCTGAATTATTATGACTACCATGGTAGTCTGTCGAAGCCGTATTACGTACTGGAGAAACCATAATGGTTGGTTTCTGAAAAAGAAAAGAAAAGAGGGAGAGAGAAGATGAGAAGAGTAGAGAGAGAACAGAAGAGAGAAAGGGGTAGACAGAAGAGACCGGAAAAGGTACCGGAAAAAGCTCCCGATCGGAGAAAGACGGCTAGTACAAGACTAGAAAAACCCTAACCCTAGAGAGAGAAGTTCTAACTCTAGAGAGGGACTTTAACAATATTTTGCTAACCTTTTTTTTAACAATAATCCCACCTATATTGTTCAATAATCTAACCTTTACTCTTTGTTTGTTGCCAATAGACCATTCATGAAACTAATAAAATTGGTATTACTTCCTAAGCTTACAAAATTGATCATTGCATACATAATAATTGTCTTTACATACATATACCATCAAATAGGGGTGTTCAAAAATCCGACCCGCTGACCCACACCCAACCTGTTATATAATATCTTTATCAAGTTGAAATTTACACGTTAAAATATTATAAAAAATTAATAATAATCGTAAGTTTTACACTTCCCTTCAAAGTAAAATACCCCTTTTAATCGGTGCCTAAGAAAATTTGAGTATTTTAAAAATTGTGAATTTTAAATGAGACTTAACATGTACAGATGAGATATGTTGGATTATTATAAACTAGTGGTAAAGAGAAATTGAATATTTAACTTCTTGAAGGGTCATTGGCAGAAAAATACAAGCAAAATTGGATTATTAGAAAAAATTCAAAAGTTTTTAAAAGGTGAGATTATTAGCACATAGTTGAAGTGATTTATTATACAGACACTTTTGCTCCAATTGTTAAGATGACTATTGTTCGTACAAGTCTAATTGTTGTTGTTGGGAGTTGCACTAGATTCATTTACACAATGCTTTCTTGCATAGGGATTTTTCTAAAGAAATGTATATGACAATGCCTTTTGGTTTTGGTGGAACTCTATCGGGTAAAATTTTTCACTTAAGAAAATCACTTTATGAAGAAAAGCAAGCTCCTTATTGTTGTGTACCAAATTTAGCTCATTCTCTTTGCCAATATGGATTCAAACTATACTCTTTTCCCCTACAAAAGATGATTCAGTTGAGTGTTCTTATTTATGTAAATGATTTGATTTCTAATAACAATTTCGCTAGTACTCATACTTTCAAACAATATTTACGTTTCCATTTCCATTTGAAAGATCTTACAGCCTGTTTGGTTAGTGGTACTAAATGGTGGTAATGAGAATAATTTATAGTGTAAGATTTCATTAAAACTTTCATGTCACTCCCATAGTAATGAAATTTTGATCAAAAAAAAAGTTTATTGTTCACAAATTTATATTCCACCTAATATCATCTCTCTCATCGGTAATCCATTGGAATGAATTTTATAAACAAAATGAAATGATTGAAGGTTGTAAAGAATGGCCATCAAGGTAGCAAATAAAAGTTGACTTGTATGAGTTAAACCTCTCTAAGGACCTGACTAAGGATATGAGTAGTTGGAGAAGCCATATCCATGTATTAGACTATTGATTTTCTCTTGGATTACTTATTGTTCTTGTGCTCTTGTAATCTTGTTTTTCTTGTTTATATTTTCATTATTAATATTATTGTTTTCATATATATATATATATATATATATATATATATATATATATATATATATATATATATATATATATATATATATATATATATATATAAACACGCGCGCGCGCACACACACACACATATATATATATATATATTCAAATAGACAAATACTACCTGCAGTATCCAGCCAAGAATTAATAGGGGTGCCACATTTTTCCTAATTAAAAAAATAATTGATAGTTGAATTATTTTTGGTTTTCCTATCATAAATCTACCCGATAAAAAATTCCCTAGTAGACTAAATGGTAAATTTTCTCGTGTTTCTATTAGGCCGGCTATGTTGTACGAGACATAATGTTGACCTGTAAAGAAGGTTTTCGAACACAGAATGGATGTAACAGAGATGCGAATGCTGAGATGGATGAGTGGAAAGACTATGATGGATAAGATAAGAAATCAGGAGTTTAGGGAGAAGTTAGGGGTTGCACCTCTCTCTGCTAAGATGCTCTATAGTAAGAAGGTCAGAGTGTATCATAGTGGAGGGCAAAAGAAGTCGAGGAAGACCGAAGAGGACATGGGAGGAGCAGATTAAATATGACATGCACAAACTTCACCTCTCTAAGGACCTAACCAGGGACAGGGACAATTGACGGCGCCTTATTCACGTCCGAGATGTTTGTTATTGGTCTTTTTGTTGTGTATGTCACTTACTTTGCTGTCGGTCAATTGATTTCTATGCTTGGCTAACATGGGTGTAAGATGTAAGATGCAGATTTTCGGTTTTCTTGCAGGTTCCTCTCTTAATGGCCTTTCTTGAGCCGGGGGACTCTTTCAACCGCCCTCAACTTATGGGTATGAGACGCCGTCTATCTTCCCTCCCCAGATTTTAAACATAGATCTATCTATATTCGGGATACACTAGGGATGATGATGATGCTATCATAAATCTACCCCTTTATCCCTCGTCAAAAAAGCGAAAAATAAAGTGGGAGTGGACAAAATCGCCCACATTCTTTCCTCACCAAATCCCAACACTCACTCTTCCCCTAGTCATCTCACACTCATTTCCATTCTGTCTTCGCCGGAAAATGGAGAATACAAAAGACCCATCAACGCCGGCACCGGCGATCGGTAAGATTGGCCCTTACACTGTCTTTCTTACTCCTCCTACGCCTAAATCCACCTCTGAAATTCCCCCTTCAATTCCTGAAACTCCCAAAAAAGTAGCCGTTAATTGTCCGCCGCCAGTTCAACCTCCTCCAGCAAAATTTGAACCGGCCGGTGACCGGTTCGCTTTTCTTTGGGACGCTGTTTCTAAAGTCCAAGACGGTACCGTTTTTACCTTTTCATTCATGATTCCTTACTTCACTTTTAATAGTACACCTGTGTGTTCTTTGTTTCTTATTTTTTTTGGTGCTTTTTATTTGATGCAAAACAATCAGTGCATGCGAGTGTAGATTCGTACATGGCGAATTGGTTGGGGTTGAATCAGTCTAAATATCAATGGGCTTTGGACGATTATTACGAATCTAAAGGAATGGTAAATTTTTTTTTCTTTGCCGAGAAATTTTTTTTTTTTGCTATGTTTTTTTTGCATGATTTTATGTTTATTTTGTTAGGATTTGGGGTGAGATTTGGATGTTTTGTATTGAAGATTTTGAGCTTGATTGTGATTATGTCCATTCTAGATTGGGCAAAGATTTACATCTCTTTGCTTTCGGATTATACCAGACAACAATATTAAAATAATCATTAGGTCATGTTCGCTTTTATTTGGTAAAGTTGTACTTGATGTTTGCTAGCTATTGGCATTAGACTATTACAATGTTGAAATTGAGTGTAACTAGAAGCTGCTTATAAGCAAATTGTTCCTTCAATGTCAATATCTAATATTTTTAGCCAGTTTTCTTGGAGCAGAGGTGTGTAGTTATTGTTACCAAAAATAATTCCAGTGGATATTCAATGGTTCTGAAGGTGAATATTGTGAACAGGTTTTCTTAGTTGATAGTAAATTGGACAAAGTGTACATTGGCAGTATATAGATAGATGTTTCCATTGATATTATCCAAATCTTTGTTGTGTTCCAGGATCAATTGTTGTATGGATATCATGCATAGATATAGTTGTGATTGGTACATCTAAATTGGCTAATTTCAAAATGTTGTAATTGTTGTGAAATATGTTGTTCTGGTTGGAATGTATAGTCCACTGAGTACTAGACAAGGCACATACCGTCTTCTACAAATGTCTACTTAGTTTATGGTTTATATTTGCATTTGACGAAATCATTGGCTGTGGTGGGTTTCATAATAAGGTCTATACTTGTGAGAAGCTGTTTTTGGATAGCTTTTGCAGGTTGATTGGGAGAAATCGGAGAATAGTTTCCTAAATCCTATGTACTTTTTTGAAAGACTTCAGCATTTTAGTTTAGTCATTGTCCCTGTATTTGGAATTTGTAGTTATACATATAAACTTGTTATAATAGTGCTCCTTGGTCAGCACCAATAGTACTTGAGTCAGTCTTTAAATCCGTGACATATTTGATGTGTGGAGAGTACACCTCAAGAACTACTTGAAATACCCAAGATGTTAAAATAAATTGTTTGCCTACTTGCCCCTTTTAAAGGAATTACTATTTGATATGATAGCTTTGTTGTTTCTGTATAGAGACCACCAATTGCATGGTTTTATTTTTTTTACTCTTTTATTAGGGTTTTTTTCCGCCAGTTATGTAGGTCTAAATAGCCTTGAGGAACTTCAAGTTATGCATAGAATTTCCAACCATACTTTGTAGCAGTGGAAGGGGTTTATAGTATTTCGTACAACATTGTTGCAAATTCATTGTATAAAAATCCAAGTATCCAACAAGTCTGGCCTCTAGGATTATTATTTGTATCCTCAACTTGGATTTTCTAATCCAAAGAAAGCCTGTGTTCCTAGTAGGATGATGTGGATGGAATCTAGAGTACTTAAGAGGTTGAAGGAAGCCTGTAAACTGTTACATATTCAGGAGCGATGTCTGCAAAAAGGTAACTTGCAAATGAGTGTGATTGCTGAACAATCTAGGTTTCGCCTATCGGTTCATCTTTCACTGAAATTTCACAACGGAAATCATTTTTCCCGTTGCTGGTTCGATTGATATCCTTGTGTTAAGGACGTTTCCTGCATTTTGCTGATATTCTATGGCTACTTTTGAAGTAAGATATAGTTGACCTATGGATGCACTCTATGCTGAATGTAATTGGTGCAGCAGGTGAAACACTGAGTATTTAGACTTAAATTGTGTTTTGATGAGAGAAAAGAAGGTGAGGCAAGTCGAGTAATCATTTTTCCTTGTTTAGACATGGAATATGAACAAGTAAGGTGGTTGCGGGATCCATTATATTTTCCTTCTTATCAACCAAGTCCTTGATTGAAAAAGTTCTGAAAGAAAAAAGATGCACACCCTTCCTTTCCCATCTTCTTCTGCCTTCACAAATACCAACTAATTACATAATCCATCTCAGTGCTTTAACTTCTTCATGACACCTGCTGGTGTGCCCTTGATGCAAGATACTCGAGACTAGAGAGTCTAGACTCCTGTTAAAGGCTCATTTAAGTCAGTAATCTAATTGCGTTGCTTCCCCTATGTCATTTAGTCTAGTAAGCCACCTTTGAAGGCATTTGTGTCAAGATGATGTTGCGAAGTTAAATCTTTGTCAGTCACGGATGCTAATGCATCTGACTTGGACTGTATGATCTGGACCCAACCATTTTGACTAGTCTCATCACCGGCCAATTTCAATAGTTAAGAAAGGCCATTTTGTTTACCCTTACTGATAAGAAAGGAAACAAGAAAGGGAAAGAAGGATTAAGGTAGACAACAAGAAAATGAGACCCAAAAATGATAGGCACCTTCTTCTGGGAAAAAAACACATACCGAAAAGCATTGTAATTTTTTTGGATATCTTTTTATTCTTCAATTTTCAACTTCGCCCAAGTGCACGTTGTGTGCTTCTATACCTTGAATTGCGTGTTCCTATGCCTCCGGTTGCAGGTTGTGCCTTTTGAATAGTGTGTCACTTGGAAATGTTTTTTTTTACCAACTAGAATTCATCCAGAAAAGCATTAAGCCTCCTCCAAGCCCTTTATGATTTCTATTTTCAAAGTAGCCACCCCCAACAAATCAAACTAATAGTTGTAATCCTTAAGAATTTCAGATCTCGATTTTGAAAGAAACACATGCTCTCTGCTGCCACAACACTAACTATTGACTCTGATCTAACAGACGAGGAAGAAAGTGAATCCAAGTCCCTGGGTGAAAGGAGGGCGCAATAGGGGTGAAAGGGAATTACGAAATGACAAACCAAGCATTAAGTCACCATCTAAAGAAATCTAGAAGGACCCTTCCCATTAGCTTTCATGATCACCCTTAACCAAGCGCTCACTTATATAGGCTACCTTTTGTCACATTTAAGTCACTGTTTCAACTCATTGATCTAAATCAACTGCTTAACTTAATTTGCATTTTGCAATTATTGAATCTCAAGAATACACAAGAACTGGAAATCGGCTTATAAATTTAACAAAGGAAATCTATGCATTTTCTGCAATTCGAACAAGCCAACAAGCTCACTATAGTAGTATTGCTCTGCTTTTCGATACCAAATATATTCCTGCTGAACTTTTATGCAATTTAACAATCGAAAATCCGTAATTTTCTTGTAGGAGAAGGGAGATGGTCTAAAGAAGGAAGTTTCGAGCAAGAAGCAGTCCGTTTAATGATGACGCTTGGTAAGTATAAACATTGATCATAAAAAATCTGGACACACACGCACACACTTCCGTTCTAGTTACAAATCTCCGAATCTCAGAGCTTCATCAATTTTTGCAGAAATTATGCATAGGATCTTCTCAATTGTACCTCCTTCAGTCTTCTCAACTGTAATATATACTAGTACAGATGAAAATGGTGGAATTCGGGAGAGTTCTAGAGTCGTGTCTGAACTGAAACTTTTGTGGCTTCATCCTGCATTATGTAAGTGATGCATCTTTGATCCTCTGTCGAGGCGGTCGCTCGTGTACTTTGAATCTGGTAGGGTTGTTAATGTTTCCAGTTTCCACCATGTATTCTTTTTTTGTTAATTTTTGCTCTTGTGCATCAAGACACGATTAAAGCATCATGCTTCTCCTTGTTATTGCTTCTATGTATTGATAAAAACATTTCACTGATACTATAGATTTGAAGAGATGGATATCAAATGTTCAACTATATTTAAACATGATGGTTGTAAAATATATCTCTTTAATTAGTTTTTTATTGGCTTTTGATTTATTAGTCGGTAAAATATTACTATAAAAATGTGTTTGGTAATTCAAGTCATCTATCTTTGAAAACAAAGAGGTGTTTCACAAAACAACTTGTTTGACATTTTAAAGCTTATTTGGGTACAAATATATGGTTGGCCTTTTAAACTCAAACTATTTAATGTTAGTGTTTGGTTAATCAGTCGATTGAAATAGTTGATTGTTATTAGGTTTTAGGAAAAATTGTCGGGCATAATCTCTACTTTTTACGTTTTCATATGAATAATCCCTACTTTTGATTATTCATGAATAATCCGAACTTTGTCATATTTTTGCTCACAGCACCCCTTCCTTAAAGTGATCGGGTATAGCAAGTAAAGGTCCATTTTGTGACCTGTTTTCTACCTTATAGATGTTGCCTTCATCTTCCTCTTTGTTACCTCCATTTCTCCATTTTTAACCCAAACCTCATGAGAGAGAAAGTTCAAATCATCCATTCACTTTTTTTTAATACTTCATTGCAAAGTTGACATTGACGAAGAAGAGTTTTTATGCTGGAGAACGGTTCTATTTATGTCCATAATGACCTGTAAGTATTTACTTTTGTACTTTTTTTTGAATAAATTTATTTTTATACTTTATTGTATACATGTATTAAATTTCATATTATAATTTGATGAACATCTACTTTGAATCTTACAATACTTCATATATTACAATATTTACTTAGTAACTTAAAACACCCACTTTTTTTTCTTAAACATTTACCTTAAAATTTTGAAACCTCTATTTAGGATCTTACAATACCTACTTAATATATTAAAATACTTTTAGGATCTTGCTTCATGGTGAGACAGTTTCATAAAAGAATTGGTGTTTAGTGAAGGTGTTTAAAACATACCCATTAATCAACATTTACTCGACATTGTAACCAAATTTGATTTAACCCGACTTTAAAAGTTGTTTTTCTAAAAATATAAATTTCAACATGAATACAAGACTCAACTTTAAATCGATCAAAAATACTTAATCCAAAATCAATTTGATGACCCGAATAAATAACTTCAATGTTTAGACAATAATTAGTCAAAACTTGAGAGTCGAATACAAATCTTTGAATGAGAAAGTCTCACCGTAAGACATGCCTCATATTTGAATTAAATTGTCTAATTAATAAAAAAAATTTGGCTTATGAGTTTTTGTTTTAAGGTTGTTGTTGACAACTTGTACCATACTCGCTTACCTTATGAGTCTTGTATTCATGTTTTCTTTTAATTAAATTGCTCTCTCGTCTTTATTTGTACAATTGTATTCCCTCCAATTCTTTTAAATTTTAATTGACATGTTTTCTTATTTTGACAATTTATTTTGATAGTACTAAATCTATTTTATGACCTAGATTTATAAGTGGTTTATCATTTTCATAATATTAAAAAATAGTCAATTTTGCACATAAGTCTATCTTTTTGGGTGGTTCCATCCAATTCTTAATATTAAAATATTAAAATATTATATACATGAGTCTAATATTTTAGTTGATTTTATCAATTAATATTTGTACCTAAGCTATATGAGACAATTAAACTAATTGGAGGGCAAGCAAACTCCAATAGCGATATTTAAAATCCAAAATCTCAAACGTAACCGGACTCAAAAACCTCACCGCCACACTCCACTGCAAATCTATCAATGGGAGACCGCGGCCGGGAAGACAGGGAAAGAGACCGAGACCGCGGCCGGGAAGACAGGGATAGAGACCGGGACCGATACCGGGAGCGGGACCGTGACCGTGACCGTGACCGTAGAAGAGATAAAGACGACCGCGACCGCAGAAGAGACAAAGATGACCGTGACCTCGACCGTGACCGTCACCGAGATAGACGCTCACGGCACGGCCGATCTCGCTCTCGCTCCCCAAATCGTCATCGCCGATCTAGGTCATACACATCCGGTTCACCATCCCGGTCTAGGTCACGGTCTGTGGACCGCTCTCACCGTCACCACACCTCACGGAGGAGAGAAAGAGACGATTATCACGACGATTACGACAACAATGATCGCAAAATTGTATCCGATTTTGTGGATGGAATTGCAAAGGAACAAAAGAAGAAGAAATCGGATAAGAAGGATGAAAAAGTGAAGAATGATGTTGGTGGTAATGATGATAGAATTGAAGGGGGTGAAGATGATGAATTTGAGATGATGAAGAAAATGGGGATTCCATTAGGGTTTGATACTACGAAAGGAAAACCTGTTCCTGGTGCTGATGTTAGTGGTGTCAGAGCTGTTACTAAGCGTCAACCTAGACAGTATATGAATCGTCGTGGTGGTTTTAATCGTCCTTTGCCTGCTGAATGTAATCGTTAGTTTATTGAATGAGGTTTTTCTAGGGTTTCCTCTCTTCTCAAGGTTAGATTTTGTTTGAGTTGGCCTTTTCGTTTTCATTTGCTTTGTTGCATAATGAATTGTATAATGTGTGATTTTAGACCTCTTTTAGGATTTTTTCGTTGTCCAGTGATTTATTGCTATGTAATTATTTTGAGACTGCTGTTATGAATTGCATTTTTTTGCTGTGATACAATTTCTCATATGTTTTCCTGTGTGTAGTTTTATTTATTGAGGGCTTTTTTTTGGATTTTGGGGAAAATTTCCTTGAAATTCTTTTTTATTGTTTGATTTGATAGGCGACTTTGGGAGGTGTTTTTTCATAGATAGATACCAAGGCTTAATACTGTTTTTGCAGCCATTAAGAAGTCCTTTTTTTCCTTATAATCTATCTAAATGATGTAATTGTGTTAGGAAGTTATAAGGAGTGTATTGAATACTCCCTTCGTCCCTATGATTTTGCACCCATGAGGTATTGGGTGATATTTAGTAGAAAGTGAAATTTGGTTGGAGAATAAGACAAAAAACAAGTGGATGATAGGAATGAGTAATTAAGAGGGAGAGAGAAAATATGTTTGTGGATGAGATTTAAAGAAAGAAAGTGGGGCCATTGTCAAAAAAGGAAAGGTGCAAAATGAGTGAGACAACCTAAAAAGAAAGAGGTGCAAATTGAGAGGGACAAAGAGAGAGTATATTGTAATTGATTTGTGAGTTACAAAATCAAAGGGGCACTAAGAGGACATGTGAAGCTCTAAAAAGTGTATCATAGCTACTAGTTACCTAAAGTCTTAATACAAATAAGAAACCAAGCTACTTCAAAAAAAGTAGTTTTGAATAAAATAAAAACATGAATCTTTGTTATTTGATTTTGTTGCTACTTTATGAGGCACAAACCATTATTCGATTAGTGTTCTCTGTGATGCTTTCTCATGCTTGAAGTACATTGTTATTCACCTTGCCGCTTGAAGACCCCATTTTTTTTGATTTGGTCTTAGAAGAAGGTTTGGTATATCCCTTAGTTTTAAAAAGTGTGCCAGGCTTTGCGCCTTGTGCGCCTCTAGCTCAGGCTTGGCTAAAAACGCCTCGGTTGGGCGAGGCCAAGCCCACTACAAGAGGCGTGCGCAGTGTCACATGATTCGCTAATCTCCTCGCGAATCGCGAATCGATATAAGCGAATTATGGTCGATTTTGGGCTATTCTTGGGCAAACTTGAGCGAATCACGAGTTCAATAAGCGAATCTTTGGTCAGTTGTCGCCACATTTAGGAGATGTGATGCTTTGCTTTCGAACAACAAACTTGTAGCTTTTGCATTGCTAACGCTACACCTAAATCTTTGAAGTGAAGTGTAAAGTTCTTGCTCATTTAACCAACACTTGAGTGATGTAGCACACACCAACCTGTTGATGACTTAAAAATAACTTGCATATATATCACTTTGTTAGTGGAAAATGCTGAAGGGTTTTCTTCACATAAACGTTAATTTGGGCCATGTCATAAGCTTTCTTGGTGTATCGGTTCAGGTGTCATGTGACTAAAAGGTCATGGCCGCAATGTTTTGTCCTAAAGGTAGGCTCTTGCAGAAAGTACATTATATAAAGTTTTTGTATGTAGTTGAGGTTAGGACATCAAACAAATGAAGTTTTCGACAAAACAATATATGCTATTAGTGCACAAGTGCCCTCCCTTTTTTGAACTCAGTCATATGTGGTACATGCTGTTTTAAACTCATGTGCAACAGAGTCCCCTCCCTTCTTTGAACTTTGTCATATGTGGTACATACTGTTTTTTTTTCTTACTTTTTTGCTTCCTCTAGGGCACAAGTATCTAGTTTCTACAGTGGAATTATTTTTAGATTTAAATGTGAATCAAATGTAAAGCCTAGTATTTGGTGCTTCAAAAAGACATGTCACCTGAGAAAATCATGGATGCATTACCTTCATGAGATAGAGGATTGAGAAAATATTTTATTATATTGTCTTAAATCCACTAAACATGAACTCTCTCTATAGTGAGTGAGTCATCATGAGTTCTTTTCCTACTCCTAATCTATTTTAGTAGCTTTCTTCCTTAAGTTGTGTTGGATTCTTTCTATATGTATGAACAGGAATAAATGAATTGAGTCTTGAATAGCATGTCAAAAAGGTTTCCAAAGCTTTGGCGTAGTGTAAGGGAAATGTTTGAATGCTACGTTATGAAGTTTTAAAATGTTCAGGTGTTTTTATTTTATTTTAGTTTGATATTGGAGATGCATGTTTGATTCTTCGAAGGAACAAAAAAAAAGTAAAAGGATGATTGTAAATATTTATAGGTGATTTATAGGATACCTTCTCTGTTGTCAATATTTCTTAAAATATTGATTTTTTTTTTTCTGATTTAAGAGTTCAATCTGAAGTGAATTTCTTCATTCTAAGTGCCTTTTTTCTCCCAAAATTCATAGAACTTGTCATCCTTGATTGAAAGTGAATTACAATGTAAGTGTATGATTATATGAATGATTCAGTTCATTATATATGTTCTCCCTTTCAATTTTTTTTACAACTTCATATAATACACATCTTTCAGTGTGAACGCTGTTGTAGTGCATCTGTCTTCTCAGTGACTCTCTAATAGCTGTTACTTTATTTTGATGGATCAACTGCCCCAATCTTTGTCAATAGGCGCATACATTATGTTATAGTATATGCTTTATGGTTATTTTAGAACAATTTTTAATGAATGCACAATGGTGATGATCAAAGATAATGGTCAATAATCTTTTTTGGGAAGTCAATGGCAAGGATCAGTAATAACATAATTGCTTAGTTAGATGTCTCAGTGTATTGTTTTTTGATATAAGAAAAGGATATTGTGAGGGAAGAGATGATCAGTCTGTAGAAAAATGAATTTCGTAAGTGTTTGGGATCTTGAAATTTAATACCTTGTTAAAAGTACTTTAATGGATTTTTAAGGCACCTTTTGGGTTAAAGGTTTTGAAAGACTAATATTGAGGCTATTCGTTGGATGTGATAGATTACTTAATTGCGTATTTTTTTAAGGATTTGATGAGTAATTTTTTTAGTGTGAGCATATCTCCCCACTTGTGATTTTAGGATGATGGATGATTGGTTCTTTACCTTTTACAACATTTGGGCTTGCCTAGACGATTGAGGCTTGTTGTATGACACTGTTAATGTATTGTGCAAACAACATCGTACTTGTCAAGCATGTTATGTTATGATGTCTCTTCTATGTTCTTTGTGGGCATTTGCTTAGATATTTTAATATATATTATAAAATTTTAAAGATGGTCTTCCTAGGATTTTGAGAGGCTAGAGACCTTTAAGTGACCTTGGTTTTGTTTGAGATTCAATGTAAACCTATGAGGAAAGGAGCTCCCAGATTTCCTTGTTGGTATGGCTTTGTTGTCTTTTTCCGGAGTATAGCACGTCTAGCCCTTAATGATTGGAGATGCATAAGGTTTAGAAAACCAGTGGAATGTGTTGGGTTTGACTCATGCGGTGTTCTGAAGTATTACTTCTGTATCAAAGGGTTAAGAGGGTAGAGTTGGAGGATTTCATTCATGAATCTATTTGCACATTTTTATAAACACTGGCTCTTAGCGTCAAATGTTTGCACATTTCTACTCCCTAACATATATTATGCTATGTTGGATGTAGAAAATGAATGAGGGGGAAACAAAGGGATGAGAATATGAGATATTCTTCATTTAGCTTTACCAAAAATAACCTTTATCATGATATCCTTCATTTAAATAGCAAAAGAGGAGTGGAAGGAAATAAAGGGGAGGGTATTCGAAGGAAGAATGTTATAGTTGATTTAATCCAAATCGTATTTACCAACTGCTAAAGGAAATATTTGGAAGGAAAACGGATTTCACAGCCAATACATATGAATTTGCGGTAATTCGGTCTGTATTTCGGTCGCAGTAAACTCAAAAACCTTTAAATATGGTCGCGATATGATGGTACAGCTTTGTTTTTGCACTATGTCACTAGTTCCTCCCTTTTCTTTCCCTTGCCTTTCCTTTCCCTCCCTACATTAGGTTAAATAAGCCTTCATATCTATGTTTTGCAAAGATCATCTCATTCCAATAAATCATTTTTTTTCTTGGATGTAGATGTTTCGTGGGGGGTGGTTTCTCTGTTTTTTAAACTGTGGTCATTTCCTGGCTGCGTCTCGGTTTTTTAGTATTGTCCCTGAAATTTGTAAGTTGATGTTATTAATGCTGCTGCTGTTGCTATTGGTATTACTGTTATTGTTCTTAGTGGTTGTTCTCCCCTCACCAACATTGGAGAGTGGCTATTGATGATACATTTTTATGATGTGATGGGTGAAGATGCGAGATAATTAGCAAATAGCAATAGTTGCAGGCTGGCTGGAGAATCTTGTTCACATCAAACACGTTCATTTATCCCCGAAGATATTCAAATTTTTGTCCCTTTAATGGGTTCTTTGGTTAATGAACTAGAAAATTGTGAAGTTTTTTTTGAGACAGACCCATATTTTTTTGTTTGGGCTCGGTTTGGCCTCTATTGCATTGCATAGTTTTTGCGATGTTATTCTTGAATGCTGATGGTAATGTACTGATGCGTGGAATTTTCTATTCCAGATGTTCGTGAGTTTATCTTTTGATATTCTTAACCTCGGCTAGTAGTAATCTTCAAAGATCGGACGGTTTCGCAACAAAACTTCAGTTGAATTGTTGTTATATACCAAGAGAAACTACCATCCAAAAAGCTGTCTGAAGCTAAGCTGTGACAATAGAGGTTAATACTACTGTAATTTATTTTCTTCAACCATGTTGCTTCATTCTGCAATGCCTATCTAGTTTGTGTAACACATCTATTTGTTCCCCGTTGGAGAAATTGGTTCAAGAAAATCCAGTAATTTTTCTTTTTTTTTTTTTGCTGGTAAGTTTCCTGTTTCGTGCTAGGGCATCATCATAAACAAGTATCCCTCTACACTTTAAATGTCGATTCGTTGGAACGATTTTATAAAACGTTTTAAGACTGGATTGAATTTGCAGGTACCAATGGACTTCGGAATCTGCTTATTTTTACTCTAATGGAGTTCTTTTGCTCGGAGTCTTCATAAAATACTCATTTTTAGTAGACATAATTGTATGATTATCATACATTAACACTTTTTTGGTTGCATATTGATAATTTAAGAAGACTTGTTTTGAATTTTTTTATTTTTATTTTTGCACTGGGAAAATTATACTACTAAGTTTGCAGTATATGATTTAAATATGTGATAACTTTCTGAATCGTACCTCGTCCTCATACGGACGAAGGTAGTAAAGTACAATTTTACATGGTCTCATATCTATGCAAACAGGTGAAGTTCATTATAAATGAATTATATTGGCTTACAAGCAAATGAATCCTAAAACGGTAAGGCCTGTCTTTCTTTGGCAGGATTCTTAAAATACAAAACAAGATTTAGTTGAATTATCATGGTCTTAGATTTGCTTTGTAAAACATTGAATTATCACGACTCCACGACTATCATCTTCATTGGTTTGTTGTTTTTGACCAGATATTATTTATTTTTTCATCAACAAATCTTCAACATAATGGAAGATAAAAGTCTTGTATATTTGTGGCATTGATTAGATCGGTAGTAGAGGTGTTCATTTGGGTCATCGGGTTGATTTCAGATTAGGTATTTTGGGTCGGTTTAAAATCGGGTTTTGTGTTCACATTGATTTTTACATAATTGTAGATCCATTTTTAGGTTGGATCAAATCAGATTCGGTTATAAAGTCGGGTGTCAATCGATCATCGGATCTGAAAAACACCTCTAATCGGTAGTAATGCCAATCATCACTTTTACACTCGTCATTAAAAATTCATAATGAAAGGACTTTTCAACTTTTGAGGTTCATGACCAACCAATGAGATTTTCGATCCAATCATCCTTCATCTTGCAAACTAATATTAATATTAATACTTGCTATTAAGGATGGTCATGGGTCCAGGATCTTGTTGGATTGGCCTCCGGATCTGCTCCTTTTTTAAGGATTTGGGTCTTATTTTTTTGAAACCCATCGGATTTAGATCGGATCTGGATTCAAAAAATAATTGGAGGGTCTGGGTTCAAGATCAGGACCCCAACGCTTGCCCCTTAGACCCTTACCTGGACCCTTACAAATATTAATCTGTCTATTTCTATTCGTCTTATGCATATGACTTCTGCCCTCAACACTTATTTTCTCTTCACACACGCACGCACGCACGCACGCATACACACACACAATTACCTTTTTTATGGACTCGAACTAGTATTTGTAATAGAATTTAAGCGTATATAAATGACGTTACGCGGCTTTAGATGTTAAATAAGTATTAATATTTGAAAATACAATAATAACTATCTTACAAATATATGAAAAATATAATGACTTACAAAAGGTTCAAATTTGTCAAATCAAAAGAGACTAATTTTAACCATTTTGATAACAATTATGGATTTGACCAAAATCTAAATTTGAAATTCTAGTATTTGCCAAACACTAATTTTGAGTCGAATCTATATTTTCAAATAAAATCCTATTTCTAAACATAGCATATGAGATTTTCTCAAACAAAATTTTGTGTTCCTTAATGGAACGAAGGAAATAAGTAGTTGTATAACAAGACAATATTATGGACGTGTCTTATGTTAGTGGTTAGAGTAGAGTCCTATTAAAACGTTTTATTTGAGGTGAGATTCTCCGGTGCTTCATCTTTCATTTTCAAAGACTTGGCTCATTTATAATTAAATAAAACAAATTTAATAGGATGAATAAATAATAGTTTTAGTCTCATCTCTTCATAAGCTAATACTCCTATTAAATAATTTTTTTATCTATTATATTTGTTGCATATGATTTTTTATGCAGTCTTGTGTGTTATTTTGATCATTTATATTGAATTATACATAAATAAAAATCATAAAAAGTTAATATCATGAAAATATGTTATTAGATGATTCAAACAAGTGTTTACCATGCTAGTCATAATATGAATAAAAAAAATATTTATTAAGACCGTCTCATCGTAAAACTACTTAATATAGACTGACCTAATATTTAGTTTAAAAAACTGAAAAAAGCCATTTCCATTTATTTGATTTTTTTTTAAACAAAGACATTAATTAAACTACTTATATAGATCCGTATTATAGTGAGATAAGTCTCATATAATAATATCAATAATTATAATGTAGCAAATAGTAATACTTCTTCCGTTCCATAATACTTGCTACATTTTACTTTTTTACGCAATCCAATGCACAATTTTGATCATTAATATCTTAAACTACACTTATTTAAAAATTATAAAAATTTAATATTATGAAAGCATGCGATTAGACGATTCAAACAAGATCCCACTTGACTATATTTTTACTTACACATTAATCGCAATATGTAAAATAAGCTTGAACGATGAATAGTGCACAAAAACAAAATGTAGCGTGTATTTTGGAACAGAGGAATTATTAATTTTGTATTTGCGGCAATGGGCTTCAATCATAGGAAAAAGAAAGCAACTCCTACCAATCACATTTTTGCACCAACTCCAAAGTAGAACTATTTTTAATTTAAGACTTGATTTAATGACCAACTATAAGTAGATACCAAAGACTTAATAACGTTGTTTGGGATTAGACGCAACTCGCAAGTGTATTAATTGTGCATATAAGTATCATCATCAAATAGGACTATATAGGAGTAGTCCTTTATTTTTATTATAATGACTAAATAGTACTCGTGTGATGTACGGTTTATTAAATTCTTTGTCATATTTATATAAACTAAGGTTTTATAGTCATTTAATTAATAAGGTTGAAAAGATTTTATAAATAATTCAAAAAAAATACATAATTTTCTAATACATTAATTATATGACCTAAAAAGTAAAAAATGAATCAATAAGGATAATATTATAATTATACTTATTATCTTTATCTTCCTCGAGCCGGGGGACTCAGTTTGGCTCGCGCTCTCCTGTATGGGTATGAGTTGCTGCCGTCTTTCCCTCCTCAGACCCTGCCCATAGTTTTCTATGAGCGGGATACACTGGGTTGGATGATGATGATGATGATGATGAATATTATAATTATAGTTACAAATTAGTGAAGTCAATAGTATAATTATTAGTCATGACATCATCATAGAGTTTTAGAGGGAAAATTTTTGTTGAAGTTGTGACACTTAAGCAAATAAAAAGCAATAATGTCATCCGTATTTTGTTTTAGTAATAGTTAAGATAGATAGATTTATTATCCATATCCATAATTACTTCTCTTTAACATATTCCTATTTGGTATTGTGCTACTTAAGCTCCCTCTTTAGAATAATCACATTTCATGTATTTCTTTTCGTTCAATCGATGAAAAAAACTGTACTAATTATTCATTATTTTATTTAGTGTTATATTGAAATTTTATTGCAATTTTCTTTTTTTTGTCTTTTATTTTCTTTTAAACTCTTTTTAATTTACTCCTAATCACTTTCCCTCCTCCCACCCTTTTCATTCTGAAAACGATGTTGTATTAGTGTTCAAATGACGTGTTTCAAACTCCAATATCACCAAGATCGAGTGTATGAACTATGAAGTCTTGTGATAAACAAATTACACTTTCAATGAAAATGATGTTTGTAAGAGAAAATAATGCAATAAAAATGACACAAAAATTTAACGAGATTCACCCAATTAAGACTACATCATCGGGTGTGTAGTATCTCACTTATATTAGCACAAAGAAGTTCAAAGAACTCTCAAATGGACTAATGGAGAATCACAATAGAGAAGAGAATAGACTTGTGTTTAGGCATAGTAATTTATGTGGAATATGTGTTTGATGAGAATATGATCACCTTTATTTGTAGAGGTTATTACATTAATGAGTATTGAATACTTAATACAAGGGATTAATTCCATAATAAACAACTCTAAAGAACACCAAGAGTCAAAAATCGAATTCGATACTTGAATAAAGCAATGCTTCATTACTTAGATGTCTCCTACAAGAATCTTCACCCTTTAACTTTCTTATTAATTATTATCATTCGTCATACCAACTTAATATCCACGTTTAAGAAAACTGAAACAGGCTGTTCGCTGTTACTAACAGCGAACAACCTGTTTTAGGTTAAAAAGTCAAAAAACAACAAAAGTCAACTCAATCGGCTGCTATTAGTAAGAGCAACCGATTACTTGGCTGATTTTTGTTGACTCATCCTTTGTGAAGGCCCGCTGTTCGACCCTGTTCGCAGTTACTAAGTGCGAACAAACAATTGATTTTTCTTGACCAGTTTATTACTTTTCGCACTCACTAAGTGCGAACAGCTCCGAACCTATGCTCTGAAGTATCAGACACTTATATTTGAAATAAGTTTAATTATAATCTTATATATACTTCCTCCGTTCTTTTTCAGTTGCAACATTGTTGACTTCGTTACTATTCATTAAGCAAATTGACTTTTATATTGTCGGTAATCTAAAAGTTAAAACATAGTCATATGAGATCTTGTTTGAATCGTCTCGATTCAAAGTTTATTAATTTTGAGTTTTTATAATTTTTCGATATGTATAATTAGAGATATTAATGATTCAATTCATTCATCAGGGAGTGTGAAAAAGCAAATGGTGCAGCTAATATAGAACGGAGAAAATACTTATTTTGATAAATAATCTTATTTATTTCAAATTTTCAAATCCCAACGGAGAAAGTCTCAAGTCCCAACTCCATAGCACAATTGCACAAGTTGTGGAAAATAATTTAGAAAAGAACGTTGAAAAATAACAATAGCAAAAAAAAAAAAAAAAAATGACATGCAGCCGCTATTATTTGGAGGCAGTTAAGTAAACCTTTTTCCCCTTCCCACCCTCCATTTTTCCCTTTCTCTCTCTTCCCTCCTCTCTTTCTCTCTCTTCCTCTTAACCTTTTCTTTCACGAGGACTACATTTTCATGCTTCTATTCTTCTTTGTTTTTGTAATCTCTACATAACTCTTTAATATTCTTTAATTCCCAAAATATAATTCTTTAAAAGTTTTAATCTTTGCTCATTCACTTCCATGGAGATTACTCTTTCTTTCCTTATTTCCTGACCTCTATTCTTTTTTTGTTTTTTTGGTTTTTCCCCTTTTTGAGTGGTGGATAGGTTTTTAATTTATTAAAGATTTGATTTTTGTTTCATTTTCTCATTGGTACTTCCATTTTTTTCGTTTTATTTTTGTATTTTTATAGTATAATATGATTAGATCCCTGTTCTGAATAAAAGTTACTACATGTTGGTTTGGTAACCTGCTACCTATCGTGTGATTGATTGTAAACACAAATGGATTCATCTTTTCAGGGTAAGTATTCTTTTCACTTTCAATTTTTCTGCATCTGATTCCAGTAATAATGAAAATGTTGTTTTCTTTAAATTGATTAATTTATTTTGTATTTTTTTATTGATAAAATGGTGAAGTTTCTTGGGTTGTTTTTTTTGGGCTTTTTTTCCATGAAATTGCATTTCTATGTCACTTTCTCTAGTTTTCCATTGATGGGTATTTCTTCTTTTATATTCATAAGTAACCATGTAGAGTAAATTTCACTAGATTTTCATTTAGCCCTTTTCCTCAAATCATAAACCCCACAAAACACAAAAAAAAAAAAAAAAAAAAAAAAAAAAGAGAAAAATGAACTTTTTTCTTCATTTTCATTTTATCATAAAGTAGTACTTCTATGATCTTATTATTATCAGTTGCATTTTACTATTTTTTTTTCATGATTTAAGGGGCACCCATATTTATTTTTTTTGTTATTATTAGGATGATGAACTATTCCGGCATCTAAGGATGTTAGTGGGTCCCTCTAAAATTAAGTATACTGTTTGTTTGATGGTAGAAACTAACTATTAGAATCTGTTTCTAAAGGTCAACGTGATAAGGTTCCATCTATGATTTTGTATTACATAGTGGCATAGCAGCTGGTACATCTATGGCATGTGTAGTTGTTTTGTAGTTCTTAACCTGATATCTTTTTAGGACTACTACTCTACTAGTCAAGCAAGAGTTCAAAACTTTTCCATTGCTTGATCAATGGAAAGTCATGCTGAACTTTCTTATACCATTTGTTGATTGGTTGCTTTGACTAGTCAGGTCTTCCTATGATTCATGACAGATATTTATTTGGATTGTTCGTCCTGTATGAAACCATCAAACCCTGAGACAGATCCATATAATTAATCCATTTTTGTAATTGATTGTGCTCACTTTAACACACCAGCCAAATAGAGATGGTCTCAGAGTAAGACTACCTAATTTTAGAATTTGTGTTATTTGGAAGGTTATTTTGTCATTATGATAAGGTTCTATGTAGGAGTAGTTTCATTTTTCTTGTGTTATGATGCATCCCTTTGACTTGTATTGTTATAGCTTGGTGTTGATTGTTCTGGTTTTGGATTTGGTTTAGGGGTTGTGCTTGATCCTGTGAAATGTAGTAAGTTGAGTATGGAGGAAAGGAGAGAAATTGTGTATGAATTAGCAAAGTGGTCGCATGGTGCGCCTGAAATGCTACAAACTTGGAGCCGCCAAGATATATTGCAAATTTTATGCTCGGAGATGGGGAAGGAGAGAAAGTATACTGGTTTGACGAAGTTAAAGATTATAGAGCATCTTCTAAAAGTAGTGTCTGAAAAGATTTCGGTAAATCAGGAAATGATTGTTCAATCGTCATCGCCTTCAATTGATCACAAGGGTCCGAAGAATTTAAGGAAACCGGATAACCCTTCTCATCTTCATGTCTCGGATGCCAATATCTCAATATGTAGTAGGGAAATTGAATCGGATACTGCCATTTATTGTAAGAATTTTGCTTGCAAGGCTAGATTGAGTATGGAGGACAAGTTTTGCAAGAGGTGCACATGCTGTATATGTCTTAAGTACGATGATAACAAGGATCCGAGCTTATGGCTGAGCTGCAGCTCAGAGCCTCCGTTCCTTGGAGATTCTTGTAACTTGTCATGTCATCTCGAATGTGCTATTAAACATGAGAGGTCTGGCATTGCTAGAAATGGGACTGTTGCGCAATTGGATGGGAGTTTCTATTGCATTTCTTGCGGGAAGATGAATGATTTGATGAGGTTAATTCTTACTTCCTGTTAATTATCAGTATTATATTTGTTTGTTGTGTTTTAGATCGGTGAACCCGAAGAAACTAGCATTTTCTCTGTTGAATGTATGGTAATATGTGGTAAGGTTTTTTTACTTCATGTTTGAAGAATTTGTTTGCCCGGCGACCGGCGTGCTTTTGTTCTTATATAAAAAATTTCCGCGTTTAAAAGAGTGACATAAAAGCATTATACCGTTACATTGCTACAATAGTATTATTTCAGCAAGACTCTTTTCAACCATACCATATTGATGAGACCTATGTTATTTGGACTATGTAACTTGGACTTGGGTAATAATGTTGAATACTGGTACGTGTCTAAGTGTCAGATACATCTAAATAAAAGAAGTGTCTTAGGGTCATACCATTGTCTGAGGATCAAGATCAGACTTGGGTAAGTGAAGTGAAATGAAGAGTCCGAGTAACATAGGACGAGACAATACCTTAAATTCAGACGGGATTGTGTGGTATGGAATTTCTGGTTAGGTGTTCTTAACCTTGAACTTGCAATCTTAAAATCGGTCCTTTTGCATGACTATTGTCTGTCCTTTGGATGTGCTTTGAATGTCGTAACTTCTAAATATGGTCAAGCCTTTGCTCCTTGTCTACCTTGAGCAGCGGGTAAAAGCCTCACACATCCCATCAAGCAAAAGTCTATGAGCGTCTTATAGCATAGAGACGTACTTTTGGTCCGTATTCACATCACATTGATATCGATAACAAAGTAAAATTTTAATTACGAAAAATTACTGAGGTTTTCGTGGTGGAGAAACATACACATAGAGAGGTTACTAAAATATACTCCATTATAGCTTTTTCTTTGCTGTCCTCAATTTAATCTTTTGCTTTGTCATGCCCCACTTTTCTATATAATGACATTCCACCTAATAATGATTCCACATTGGGTCTCCCCGCTTATAAAGGAACTCAGCCAACTTTTCTCTATTAATAGATTGTCTCCAACTTCAGTTTTTTGACCGCCGCAAACATCAATTCATACTAATAATTGATAATAAGTGTTAATTATAGACTGCACTTTTTTTACTGTTTATAGGTCTTGATCCACTTCTGCCTATGTATATCTTTTAAGTATCATTTAGAGTTGCAGTTGCCATATGATAAACTAGAAGGAAAATTGCTTGAAAGTCTGTTTTGGGAAAGTGGTCAATACGAAATATGGTTCATACCTTGTGAAGAGTTATTGGATAGTTATAGTAGATTTTTTTCATCATGTGCCGCCAATTCATAGTGCGGTTCATGACTTATGAAGAGTTATTGGATAGCTCTGGGAGGAAATTTTTGCAATTTGTGAGTATCTCCACATACGGTTTAGCTCAGTTTACTTCATGGTTGAGGTCTTCTGTTCATTTATTATTGAAATGTGGAATGCGAGTGACTTTTGCCGAGATGATACACTTTTGCTACCATGACTGTGTTGACTGGAACCTGAAGAGTTGGAATGTGCACAAGAGCGAGAAAAGTCGTATGAATTCTTTGAGTTCTCGGGGACTCTTTAGAGTTCCTATTTGTATGATTACCTAAGTGTCTTATTAAGGAAATTATGAACTTAGGATGATTTGATTGACTCTAATCCGAAGCTCTATTTATTCATCTTTTTACATCTATGAAAATATTATCTATATATGCGACCATTATGTTGATAAATGTACAGATTTCTATGTTTAGTCGGTTGACATGAGATGTTGATAATATTTTTACGCAAGGTTCAGAAATGAAAAGCCTTTTATTTTTATTGAATTTCAGCTGCAGTGTCTCCGTAGGCCTTTCTTGATTGACAATGTCAGGGATTACGGTGTTGTAGGCTGAGAAGATTAAGTAACTAATTATAACGAAGGCGTTTTATCATTCCTGATTATTTTAGAGCAATTTTTCCTTTTAAATTTGAGTAAATAGTGGGCAGGTTTTCAATTGCCAGCTACTTTTTCAATGTTCTTTTAGTGCAAAAAATATATGGTTTTTTTTTTCTGAACAGAAAAATATATGGTTTTTATTAATTGCTACTGATAGTGACATTTCTCCTCACAAGATGTCACTATCTGTAGCAACTAATAAAAACCAGAGGTAGTATATTTTTTAATTTTAAGAAAAGAAACTTAATAAATAGTTTGCATAAGTTGAAGTGGTCTTAATGTGACTATTTATGTAGTTGTTGGAGAAAACAATTACTGATCGCGAAGGACACCAGACGGGTAGACATCCTATGTTATCGTATATTCATTAGCAAGAAGCTGCTGGCTGGAACAAAGAAATACCAGAAGCCGTCTGATACTGTTGACGATGCCATTAAACTCCTTGAAGAAGAAGTAGGCACACTAACCGGTGTTCCCGTGAAGAATGGTAGAGGCATTGTTAACAGACTATCATCAGGTCAAGAAGTTCAGAGACTCTGTACCTACGCTGTGGAGCTGTTCGAGTCAATGCATCATCAAACACCATTGCAACCAGGTAAAGTCCAATGTGCTTTCCTGTATTTTTTTACAAGCATTTAATATTTCCCTTAGAATTGTAAATTTTCTAGAAAAATAAAATCCCTTTTGTTCATAGGAATATACAATTACAAGGCAATTTAAAAGTTTCACACATATTGGAATTTAATCATCGAGAAACCCCTTTGTCATTTCCGATTCCCATTTACTTCCTACTCTGAAATGTGAACGAACTTTTACCGAATTCTTAGAAATAACCCACAAGTAAATTCCATGGAGTTTTCCTATGGGAATTTATTTTTTCGTCAACCAAACTAGCGCTAATGCGATCGTTTTCCTAATACCTTCCTTGGTGTTGATTATACAAGTAACCTTCTTCATCCCCAATAACGCGGATTTAAGGAATTCCTTAACGGAGATGATATATCTCCTGAAGTGAAGTTTGATTTGTAATTCCTTTAACTCATCTGAGATCTAAGTTTCGATTTCTTGAATATTGATTTCATATTAGGCACTGATGTCTTTGAAACATATCGCAGCTTCAAGAACGATAGCTCCAAGTATTATCGGAGTTGAAGCCGTTAATGCAACATCAAATACCAACATATGTAGTGATGTCATGAATTATTCAACATTGGAACGGATTCAGAGCCCAGCGACCAACTGCAGCACTCTTTCTAATCCATCGTCTGTCGAAGACGAAACAAACAATATTGCACCCTGCAGTGAGTTAAATGTGAACAAACCCGATATTTGCTTTAATGATCCAACCTATTATGCATCTGATGAAGAGAATGCGACAGGGAAATTTGCTTCTTCTGATCAATCTGACACCACGAAAGCTGACCTCAAACAGTCGACGGATGGTCAATCGGGTGATGGAATGAACACTGACAATGAATCAAACGACCAGCCTGAGAAGATCAATACACCTTGTGCTGGGATCGAAACTAGCCTACCGATTACTCCTAGTAAGCAAGAAAGCTCAAAAGACGTTACCACAAAAAAGAGCCCCATGAAGTCTAATCGCAAGGCTCAAAATGGCGGGATGGAGGAGGCAAATTGCAGACGATCATTAAAGAAAAGAATCTTGGAGAAAGAAATTGAGGAATGTGATGGCGACTGTCCTTCGGACTGTGACTTAGAGTACTACGTAAAGGTAATTCGCCGGCTAGAACACGAGGGTTACATTGAGAAAAGCTTTCGGCAAAAGTTTTTGACTTGGTACAGCATTAGGGCAACTCCGCAGGAAAGTAGGATTGTTAAGGTCTTTGTCGAGACTTTCATTGATGATCCTGCATCCCTCTCGGAGCAGCTTCAAGATACTTTCGAAGAAATCATCTCGAGCAAAAGATTATCAGTCGTTTCACCGGGCTTCTGCTTGAAGCTTTGGCATTAATTTGGACCGAAAGGTCTCATATTTAGGGCAACCCATTATTTAAGACCTCGAGCCCAAACCGAAGGTCTCGGTCATTCTAATTATTTTCAACATAACTAGGGCTACCCATTATTGTCATTATTAACAGGAAGTCTTCCATTGATAACTTATAACATTTCTCTCATTTATGATTATGATCAATTTCTTTGATTTGTATGAAATCCCTTTTAGAATGTTGCAAGTAAATGACTCTAGAAATGCCATATTTGTATATATACATGTAAAATAGGTCAACTGACACATAATCTTAAACTTGGTAGAGAACATCTTTATTGTTTTAGATTTATTATTACTCCTATTTAGGAATTTCCTGAATTGTTGTCATTTTAGCAAGTGTTTGGGAGTTACACCGCATTTATCTCAGTTGGGGTGGGCCGACTCTAAGCAAGGGTAAAGCGTACCTACGCTCAGGGCCCCTAAAAAATTTTAGTTTTCAATTGCTGCTAAGATTCGAACTTTTCTATGTGTACAATAGTTTAGGGGCTCATAAATCATCTTTCGACCCGGGCCCCTATAAACCTAGGGCTGACCCTATATGACCCATGAATATGAAAAGTCATACCCATCATGAGTAGTGGGTAGGTGGTGGGTATAAGGTCATCCACATACTTCGTCCTATACACGCCTGCTCAATATCTACAAAGAAATAATTTTTATCAATTTTGTATATTTCTAAAAACTATTGACAAAAAACTATAGATATTAATTATATTTTATTATATTGTACTATGTGTTAAGTAAAATTTAGGTAGACAATTAAACAAACAGAAGGTCTCCTGAGAGACCGTTTATGGCAAAGATGGCTCTCCCAACAGCCCAGCCAAATAAGGTTGTTGACTAATCAGTTACTTATTTTGCAAAATCGGCTGACTTATGTTTACCCGTCTATGCTATAGACAGTTTACAGCAAGAATTTGTGTTAAGTTTTAATGAATTGCAATTCTATAGATTATATATTGTGGACTTAAGTGAATGTGAGATGCGTATATACACTTTCCATAGTAGACCCATTCCATCCTTGTCGCATTTTTGAGATTTTTCCATAACTTGGCTTTAGTAGTTATGCATTTACATTCAATTGAAGTTCAAACTCTTTGTTATTATGATATTGCCATAAATGACAATTACATATGTATCAAGTAATAAAGTTCAAAAATATTAAAATTTCATGGTTCAGAAAAAATATATATGGATAAAAATTTAAAAAAGTGGTGGAACATCACTCAAAATGAATTGCATATAATAAAATGAACCAAAATAAAAATATCTGCATTCTAATAGGAAAAGAGGGAGTACCATTTAAAAAGACTTATTTTGGTCTTTTAATCGGTGAAAAACACGTGTGTTTCACTAGAAGAATTCTACTAGGGTGTTTGATTGTAGTATAATAGTCGCAATATAAATAATTAGTTTTATTTTAGCAAAATTTATTATGATATTTTCATGATAGTAAAACTCTAAATTGGGAATGGATTTTGGATGAGCTTGACCAAAAGTCTTATAAAATAACTTCTTTCCTCAAATTATATTAAAATTTTAGGAAAAATTACCCAGAATAATACGACCTTTCACCTATTTCCCACGAATAATACGAACTTTCAATTAACCACCAATAATACGAACTTTGACATGTATTTTCCAGTGGTATACCTTACCTGTTTACAACCGGTTCTACAGGTCAAATTATGACCGTTGCTTCTCACAACATGTTGAGGAACATGTCTGCACAACCTTTTTTGGTCTTCCTCAACATGTTGTGAGAAGCAACGGTCATAATTTGACCTGTAGAACCGGTTGTAAATAGGTAAGGTATACCACTGGAAAATACATATCAAAGTTCGTATTATTGGTGGTTAATTGAAAGTTTGTATTATTCTTGGAAAATAGGTGAAAGGTCGTATTATTCTGGGTAATTTTTACAAAATTTTATTATTATTTTCACCATTTATTATTATTATAATCAAATGAGCCACATGTTTTATATGTTCAATTATCGGTTGTTGAGATAATATTGAATTATTGATGCCTTCTAAGTTCTAACAATTGAAACGTCGAGATTTTGACATTAGTGTTTTGTTCCTAATAGGATTTATATGGTAGAAATTTCCCAACAAAAGAATTATCTATTACTGGTTGGATGATTCATTTATAATCTTGGGTGATATTTATAATTAATTAATGTTAAAGTGTCCATTGTTACCCACATGTAAGTTGTCCCACATTGGAGAAAGAGAAGGGTATGCATTACTTTATATACTCAAGGAGTAACTTCTACTATTGCCAATTGGTTTTAGTAGTGAACCTTCTTTGAGTTTATGAGTGATCTACTTCTTCTCCTCCTTGTTTGGGTTGCCTAGACCCATTTTCTAAATTCTAACAATTAATTATAACACCATGAGTATATTCCTCCATAATATTATATTGTACCCAATGAGACAAATAAGTCTCTTCTATGACTTAAGGTGAGTTGCCATTAAGATATTGTCTAGCTTTTTTATGAGAGGTATAACCTTAATTAAAGGTATAAGTATGCAGAAGGTTAGGGATTCGATCCCTATTAGGCGCAGGTATCAATTGGGGGGTTTCTTGACTGCGCGCATCTCTCTTTACTCCCTCTTTGGGGGTATGGGTATGATTTGTCTTCATCTTTCAAGAAAAAGAAAAAACCCACACTCGGACCCTGCCTTGTGCGGGATACCGAGAAGGTCCTTTCAGGAGCGAAGCCACACTGGGGGCCGGCGGAGGCCCGGCCCCCCTTGCCGAAAATGTATCCTTTGTACTTTTGGTTTCGACCCCCCCCCCCCCCCCCCCCCCCCTAACTAATATATTATATAATTTAAATAGTGCATAATTGTAATAAAAATTACTATAGGTCAATGGTTGAGGACCTTGAGGTAACATATTTTTAATTTAAAGTAAAAGATCAAACCCAAATTATAACTATTATTTTTTAGTAGACTAATAAATTTAATTGACACAAATTCTCATATGCCACGGTCTCACGGTGAGACATTTTTAATTGTCTTGGCCCAATGTACATTAATTTTTAAAGTGATGACTTTTTAGTCTTAAGTTTACACTTATAATTGACCTTAAAGTGATCACTTAGACAAATTGGCTTACTTGTATATATTCGTCTCATGGTGAGAATGTCTCATATAAGACGGGCTGATTTGATTTACACTATAAAGTCATTACTATCTATCATATTCACATTCATCCTTTTTAGTGTGTGTCTTTATATTTTTGTTATTTTAATTGTAATAGTAATTTTTTTTGGAGACTAAAAAGACAAATATATGAAGTGACAAACACTTAGTTTCTTTTTCAAAAGGGTAATTATAGGAAAGCTTCGACTACTTTGTTTGTCAAATATAATTTTTGCTATGATTCAAGTTAATTCGATCTATATGATTCAAATTTTCATAGTTTAACTAGTTTTTATATAATACTCCCTCCGAACCAATCTAGTTGTCTCATTTGTTTGGGCACATTTATCGAGGTAACATTTTGACTCTTAATATCTCTAATTATGCTTGAGTAAAAATTATGAAAAATTGATAAAAATAATCCTTGCATTGAGACAAATCAAACAAGATATCACATGACTATGTTTGAACGTATAGATTAATATAATAAAATACAAATTAATGAGATTGATTAATAGTGTGAACAGCAAATGGAACAACTAAATTTATTCGGAGGGAGTAATAACTTCATAGTATATTGTCAATTCGCCCCCCCCCCCCAAACTGTAAATCTTGGCTTCGCCCCTGGGTCCTTTACTTTTTTTTTTTCTTCTCCTTCTTTATGAAAACATGTTTTAAATTCAAAATAATTACGTGGATTAAATCTACTAGTTCAACCTTCTAGACAATTTTTTCTTTTGCTTATAGGTTCCAGGTAACTTACAAAATTCGCTAGACTATGGATATAATTAAATCAAGAGAAATCAAATAAGGTTGCGTTTGGAAACATGTATTTCATTTCAAATTCTTAATTTCAATTATGGAATTATAAATGGAGAATTTGAAATGACAAGGTTTGACAAGTCATTCTCAAATTCTCCAATTTAACTACTTTGGAAACAAAGGTGGAATTCACTCAAATCCAAATTTGAAATTTTTTGATTTACCAAACACTTAATTTGATCCAATGTTAGATTTCCAAATGAAATCACCATTTCCAAACATAGCATAAAAAGAAATCTAAATCAAACCTTTATTTGTTGGTAATAATTTCGTTTTATATTCGCCTTTTTGAGTTCACTTTGTGTAATTTGGTATGTGGTACACTATTAAAGTTACTTTATCTATCTTAAAGTTATTCATGAAATTATTTATGAGGATTGTTCGATGACTTATTCTATAAGGTTTTTAATTGTCAATATTTTGGGTGGTGATTACTAGTTCTAGATGATCATTTACTCAATAGGGCCTTGGCTCAAGGCCGTCGAATGGCAAGTGTAAAGCGGTCAACCGTCAAGGGTCCCGTGTTTTTTAGGGTCTAAAAAACTTATCTTTATGTATATAAGTGATATTAATTTGAATCACCATAAAAAGACAAAAAGAATAATATTAAAATAATCAAAATCAAAAAAGATAAACTAAAATAACAAAACACTCACCCTATCACATCCTACCACATAAGGGTGATTTATGAACCTCACAAATAACCGTTATTTACTAAGACCTTCTCAAAGTAACATGCTACTGTCACAATATACATTAACCAGTCAACAATATTTGAGAAACAAAGGATATCTTCCAATGTGTTATTTTATTTATTTATATCTTGAATTATACAAATCTAAAAATCGTAAAACGTTAATATTATAAAAGTGTGCGATTAGACGATTCAAACAAGATCCACTTTACTATATTATTACTTACGCATTAGTCGCAATATATAAAATAAGCTTGAACGATGAATAGTGCACGTAATCGAAATGTAGCAAGTATTTCAAAGTGGAGGAAGTATGAAACATTTCAAACAAAGGATATAATAAACACAATCCTTATTTATTTATTGAACTACAGAACTTAAAATTACACTATAGTCTATATCATACACCATTATGTCTACACCAAATAACTGTTTTACACATAATTTCTTACACATAAATTGTAAACATAATAATAGTAATAGTAATTATTCATAAATATCCTACAAACAGGAGGAAAACTCCAGAAAACTGAACCATGTGTCCTACTAAAAAACAGACAAAACACAAAATTGTCAGCATTTCTAAATTGTCAGCTTCCTGTCAAATTTGATACTCTTTTACTTTTACCAAAATCTATTCAAACTTCTGAAACTATTTTTTAGACCCATTAACCTTTTCTCATCTTTCTTTTCTTCCCACATGTAAAACAACCAACATTGCACTGATTCCCTCACACTAAGTACTTATACACTTTGTCTCTTCTGTTTGAAATACTCGTATCCGATTCTGACATGTTGTGTGGAAAAATGACGTTATCATTCTATGCCAAAAATTGGTGTCTGTAACACTGCCACATTTTGTTTGGGACTTTGTAATGCATGCAAATTTGGTGCAACTATCCAATTATTATCACTATTGTTACTATTCCCTTCATATGTATTGTACTCGTCAGTCGCGCCTTCCCTGTCTCCGTTTGTTGGAGTTTGTTGAGTGTAGCCAAAATCGTAACCTAATGGTTCGTGGGTATTATCGACTTGTCTAAGGCTAGGCCAGAGGTAATTTTGTTGGGTTGAGTCGGGTTTTAGAGGAATCCCTATAAAGTTGGGGTTAGTAGGTGTAGAGGTAGAAGAGTGATGAGGATGCGGTATTAGTGAAAATGAGTGTGGGTTATTGGACTCGAGGGCTTTAATTTCTTCAGGATCGGGTAATGATCTTGATTTATTCGACAGTCCACCAACCGGTAAGTTGTTGGAAAGTATGCTTTTGACGTTGTAACGACTTATGTCGAAATTTGTTACCGCGTTTAGCCCTCGGAATTTAATGGCTGCTATGTCATAGGCCTCGGCAGCCTCCTCTTGAGTACCTTATAAATCACAAGCTGATGGTTGAGACTCAAAGATACGTTAAATAACACTTGTTTCCAAATATTGGTTTCTTAGAAGTTTAAACTTACTGAAAGTTCCAAGGTACAAATCTTTGTTTCCGGCTACCCTTCCGATCCTTGCTTGCCACCTTCCATGCTGATGATGCCTATTTTTTTTATGTTACATAAAACAATATATTATATAAACTATTGAAATTAATATAATAAAATTAAATTAAATAGTCTTATTTCTATTTTAAAAAAATATAAAAATAATTACTAAGACATGCCTTGTGACGCCTCTGTACATTGATGCTCCTCTAGAGAATCCACTACTTTTCCTGTAAATAAATAAAAAAAATAAGTATGACAATAATTTCATTTTAGCAAAATTGAATCTATTAATAGAAGTTAGGGCCATTTGAGAATTACGGCTAAAGTTTAGTGCTTTTGTGAGTTACAGTTTCAATAATCTTATTCGTTATGAATTACACTCACCAAAATATCAATGTCTACGGCATTCAAATCATATCACTTGTTTCTGACCACTTAACATAAAATTTTGTTAGAGTATATAATATATCTTGGGGCCTCAACCATCAGCTTAAGCTTTTGGTTGAATTGGTTCCTTGACATGGTATCAGGCCAGTGTGACAAGAGGTCACAGGTTCGAATCTCAACCACCCCTCATTTAAAAAGTGGAATATTTAGCACCAGGTATGAGGGTCTGTGTTGCATCCACACTTCTAGCCCAAAGGACTCTCGTATGAGGGGACGTGTTAGAGTATATAACATATCTTGGGGCCTCAACAATCAGCTTAAGACATCGACACTTTCGTGAAAAAAAAAACATTAAAGTTTATTTTGCAAATGATCTAAGCTGAAAGACTGCAATTCGAAAATTATTGTAGAAGTTTTTTGTGAAAAGTAGAACTAAAACACACCTTCTAAGTGAAGCGACAAATTCCTGTCTGCTCATATTCTTCATTTCCTCCAGCTCTTTCTCATAATCAGATATCTAAATTAAATCCAATAACAATCAAATGAGCAGAAGCAATAATTAATCCTAGAAAAATAGATTAAATAATAAGAAAAATTGACATTAATAATCTAACTTTTCACTCATCTCTATGAATAATCCCATCTTTTGATTATTTTCTAATAATCCAACCTTTGTGATAAGTTTGTCCACAACATATCATATTACTAATAATGGGTAATAATAAGGTATGTTGCTAGCAAACTAAATTAAAGGTTGGATTATTTACAGCGAACTAACGCCAAACATTGGATTATTAGAAAATAATCAAAAGGTTAGATTATTCACAGCGGATGAACAAAAAGTCGGATTATTGATATCAATTTTTCCTAAATAATACTCCCTCTTATTCATACAAAAGGGCACATTTTGGTTGGGCACGGTTTTTAAGAGTGGAATGGTGGGGTATTTTAATTGATTAAATTAATTGTAAAGGTAGTAGTTGGGTATTGGGAGTAGTAAAAGTGGGGTAGTTGGATATTTTAATTGATTAAATTAATTGTAAAGGTGAGAGTAAAAATAGAAATGGGACATTTTGTGTGAATTGGCCCAAAATAGAAATGTGCTCTTTTGAATGAATAGGAGGGAGTATTATACATGAAACCTATACACTCCAATTTCATACTTCTCTATCACATACTTCATATGGTAATAAGAATTTTACCCCTTAAATCAGGCTCTATATTACTTGGACTCGTGAACTTATATTTGATATAGATATATAGGAGTGTTGCCGGCGGTATTAAATAGTAAAAATAGCAATGAAAAGTTAGCGTAACTTGATAGAAAAATCTCTTAACAATGCTTGTTGCATTTCCATCGTCTTATTTTCTATACAAAATTCATTCTTAACTATGGAGTAACATTAATTAATAGAGGTAGTAATAGGAGGTAATCAAAAATTTAAACACAATTAACTTTTTATAAACATAGTTTTAACCACATGATAAACACAAGGTACATTTCAAGAAAATTTACATTACCGATCGTTCTCATTACCACTATTTAATACCAACAATCAAATAAGCCGAGAGTTATAGAATTTAACATGATTTTAAAATTCTTTTTGAACAAGATATTAAGTATATTCATTCTCCCTTTAGCTTTACACCGTATAATTCAGATAAGTATATTAGGTCGTGACAATTCGTCACATAATCTCATCGTGCCCCATTCGTGGGGACACGGGACACCCGTGGGCTCGGGCCCACAAACCTATGGGTCCAGAGTGTTAACTTGCACATACATTCGGTGAGGTTTATTGTTTCCCAAAACCATATTGTTATAGCCTATAGGAGGATTAACTCACCAAGTATATATATGCAAGTTTACAACCTTTTTTTTTATCAATATGGGATCTTGTCTCATATATGAAGTATTTCCAACAAAGTATGTATTTTATAAGTCATATGGTACAAACTTAAAATAGAAAATTATAGGAGTAGAAAGTATGGACTACGGTTGCGGTGATGCCTAATAAAACAAAAACAAAAAAAGAGGTGCATACCGGAAAATTAGTGGTTGTAGCTGGACCCCAATATTTAAGAGCAGCTAAATCATATGCTCTTGCAGCTTTGTCTTCCTTATCATATCCACCTAATTTTTTTAATAAATGGATGATGGATGATGTAAATTTGTTATAATTAACAATTAAAAAAAATAATAACGCTAAGAAAAACAGAGCCCATGATTTTTTTTTTTTTTTTTTTTTTTGCCAAAGTTCAATTAATTTGCTCGGGCAAATCTAAAATAATCCATACATGATTTTCTGACATCAAGAGTTGAGACTCATCATTGTTGAATTATTCTTAAACTAAATAATTGTATTTGAAATGACACTCTTTTTACTAGTCGAAGAATTACAGGTGCCGGCTCTAGATATTTGGAGACCCTGAGCAAAATAGCAGATCTTTTACAATTTATAATTTATATAGACTTTTTACAATTATTAATTTTGCTTTTTTGACATGGAACCCTAGGCGACGGCCCCTCTGACTCACTCTTAGGGCCGACCCTGCTAAGAAGCAATTATAGATCATTAAAAGGGAACGTGTGGGATATACTTAATTACTAAGATACGGTCGAAAATCGAACCCTGATTGTTATCGTCATAAATGTTTTGACTAAGACAAGACTACGTGGTGTATATTAATATCATTACTAAGACGGTGTTATGTAATTGGCCGTTGACTGTTGGCGGTTGGCTTTTTTAATTGGCTTGTTTGACCAGCTGGAAATATTGGCTGTTTTTATTGGCTTTAAAGCTAGCTGTTTATGGAGATGTTTGGTGAATTCGAACATTAGTTGTTGGCTGTTTATTAGAGAAAAAGTGGGCCAACAAGCCAAAAGTCAACTCAAAAAGCTAGCTGGAGCAACTTTTTCATTTTGGCTTATAAGCCAGCTTTTCAGCTGCTTTAAAAGACATTAATCAAACACATTTATTTGGCTGTTTGACCAACCAACAAGCCAAAAGCCAAAAATCAACCAAAAAGCTAACCCAAAAGCCGATTGCCAAACACCCCTAAGACTGATGAACATTAATTTTGAAAAACAAATCTAAAAAACGACTAGATAAAGGAGAAATTATTCGTAGGAATTCGTAGGATATATATAGTGTGGTCCATTATGAGACTAATACATACAGAGCCTAATTCAATGGATATCAACATGAGAAAATTTATGACCAGAAACCACAGAGCTTATGGGATGGAAGCAGAGCAGAGTTGATTGATTTTCCCTTTTAAAAAAATAATTGTTGTGAGAAACGGTCATTTTAAGAGACGTATTAAATATATTGGCTAAATAGCCTAATTAAATTAAAGAGGAAATAAGAATGTGAATTTCTTGTATTGAAGTCGTCTCTTTGGAAAAACGGTCTCTCATCACAATAGATGTTTAAAAATTATATATGATAAAAAAGATTTAGAAAAAGTGATTCACAATTCTAAAAATTTTTAGATTTTAACAATTATCTCTGGCTCGGATTTTTTTTTCATTTAATTTGGAATATGTGGAGAAACCGAAAAGAACAATAATGTCAAGTAATATTCCATTAAGAGTGACTATTAATTAGAATAAATAATGATTATAATATATTTTTTGTAAAATAAAAATATAAAATTATAAATCTGCTTTCGAAATAAGACAGGGAGTGAGTGTTAAAATAAAGTGTACCTCTTAATTAATTAATTCTGCGTTAACTTTTCTATGTGGAAGTCAAAATGTTTAGTTTTTGGCTAAATTAAGTACTTATATCAAACCGATTTCCAAATATATGGTCAATTAGGTTGATCACAACGTTTGTTTTTAAAAAAATGTCATTATATGTAAAAATAGCGTAAAGTTAAAAAAAAAACCTTGAATTTGTCTACCACGTGACAAAATGAAAGGGCAAGTCACCACATGGATTTAAACAAAAGTTTGTTTACCATGTAGAATAGCCAAAAATTGAGTGTTACAACCAGGGGCGAAGCTAGGATTTTAAATTAGGGGAGGGGGGGGGCCAAATTGTCGATGTAGTAGAATTTTTTTTACTGTATAAAAACTAGAGGTGTTAGACACAGACATGATGGCTCGAAATTTACACGACATTGTAACCGAATCTGATTTGATTCGACTTTAAAAATTTACAATTATGTAAAAACAATATGGACATGAAATCCGATTTCAAGCCCACCCGAAACACTTAACCCGAAATCAACGATGACCCGAACGAACACCATTAGACACCAGTTAAACTATGAAAATATAAAAATCATATAGACTGAAATAAACTTGAATCATTGCAAAAATTATATTTAACAATAAATAGAGTTCAAGCTCCCCTATAATTATTATTTTTGAAAAAATTAAGTGTTTTTAGCTCTATATATTTGCCTAATAATTCTCCAAAAAAATACTATTAAAATTAAAATAGAAAAATATAAACACACTCTAAAAAAGATGAATGTTAGATTATGAAAGATAAATAGTTATGACATTATAATATAAATCCATTGGTGTATAAATAAATAATTGTTTAAGTGAAAATTCGATCCCTTAGGCCTTAACCTTAGATTACAAATGTGTTACTCCAACCATTAAGCTATAGTAATTTTTTAATATTTTTACTCTCTTTAAACTATATATCATATTAGTAAGGGGGGCCAAAATCAAAATTACAAATGATCGCATTTTCGGCAAGGGGGGCCGTGCCTCCGCCGGCCCCCATGTAGCTTCGCCCCTGGTTACAACATGAAATTTCCCTAATTATTATTATAGGATAGTGGCCATGGGAAGGAGATCATCTAAATGAGGATCAAACACGTAACTTCAATTACATAAAAAAAAAAACCGATATTTACTCTAATTGAAACAATAGAAAACCATATTCTCATAATAAGGAAGTAGCTAGAAAGTGAAGCAATGAGAAAAGTGAATGAAGTATAAGATAAGAAAGTCACCTAAGTAAACTGCAAGATGTTGGCCCATATCACCAATCATTTGGCACGTCCCCATAAAGATGCAACCAACAAATACACCACATTTTTAGACACATTAATTAATTTATAAATAAACAATTACACATAATATATACAGATGCATGCATATTCATTTCTCATAGTCATTCTTCATTCTTCCACCGTTACATAATACTTGCTACATTTAACTTTTTTACGCAATTTAATGTACTATCTTATTCATTTATATGTCGAATTATACACATTTAAAAATTATTATAAAAATTTTATATTATGAAAGTACGCGATTAGACGATTCAAACAAGATCCCACTTGACTATGTTACATATTAGCTTCAATATATAAAATAAGCTTAAACAATAAATAGCGTCCAAAAATAAAATGAAACAAGTATTTCGGAATGGAGGAAGTAGTAGTTATAGAAATTGCCTAATAAAAGTTTTATTATCGAGATTGACGGTGCTGCCAGCCACAAGCCTGAAAATGTTAGTACGACATAAAGGATCTAATATTTAGATATCATACTGAGCTCAAGATTCCCTCAATCCCCTTATGGCCTTGTACCATTATTGTATTTTAGCTCATTTAGTACTTGTGTTAAGAGTTTTATTTCTATTTTTTTCATAAAGAATATAATAAAAATATAATTACTTATGATCACTTTCTAATACTATTATTAATTTTTAATAGATCATCATCATCATGATGTATCCCGCTCATAAACATTTATGGTCAGGGTCTGGAGAGAGAAGAGAGATGGCAGCTCATACCCATATAGGAGAGTGTGGTCAAAGTCTATCGACTCATAAAATAGAGAGATAAAGACAAATAACGTGACTTCGATAAAAATATTAATTAACACTTTAATTTGTTTGAATAAGAGGAAATGGAGAGATAGAAAGAAAGAGAATAGAATTGGAGGGATTGCATTTCCATTATTTTAAATGTCAATACTCAATAGTAAAGAAGAGGGAAATGAAAGGCGAAACTGTTAGAGTATATAACATATTTTGGGGCCTCAACCATCAGCTTAAACTTTTGGTCGAGGCCCAAAAATATGTTATATACTCTAACACACCCCTTCATACGAGAGCCCTTTGGGCTAGAAGTGTGGATGCAACACAGGCTCTCCTCATACTTGGTGCTAAATATTCCACTTAAATGAGGAGTGGTTGAGATTCGAACCCGTAACCTCTTATTACGTTTGCTTCTGATACCATGTTAAGGAACCAACTCAACCAAAAGCTTAAGTTGATGGTTGAGACCCCAGAATATGTTATATACTCTAACAAAAACTCCTATTTTAACATAACAAATCATTTCAACAAATAAAAGATTTGTAAGGAAAACATAATAATCTTCACTACCTTCCCCTTCCTTTTTTTAAGAATATCCATAAATCCAAATATACAAATTCTCAAATGAAATCATAGTGGGACATTGCGTAATGAATATTTATTGTCTTATAGTAATCACTTAAACTTTAAAATGATCATTTATACTTTATAACTGATCACTTTTTATAGTCTTAGAACGATCACTTCTAATTGAGTTAGAAAAATAAGCTTAATTATATGAGCTCGTTTCATGATGAAATGGTCTCATACAAGACTTTGTGATAGTGTTAAGTATATATTTATTAATTAATTAAGTATTATTTATAATCTTGTTTTATAGAAAGTTATCAACATATTTATAAGCATATATATTATTTTCATTATAATTAGGTTGTAATATTGTTAACTTAGAAATATAGTATTTTATTTATATACTCTAGTTGTACTATAAATAAATATAGGCTAGCACATTCAATAATAATTCAAGTTCGTTCTTTTTTTATAAGTCCGATTATCTAATACTTCCTCCTATTCATCATAGGAGTCTCATTTGACTTTTTACGGATTTTAAGGAGAGTCAAATGAGATCACATGTGTAAGAGAAAAACGTAGAGTTTTTGAATTTTTATAGGTGTAAAGTGGGGTTAGTAGGTATAAAGGTATAAAAAAGTTAAGTTTAATAGGGATAAATTGGTAAAATTAACATACTCAAAATAGAAATGAGACATTTAGGATAACTTAACCCTATAAGAAAATGGGACACTCAAGGTAAATAGGAGGGAGTATTTAATCTCTTTCCAGATTTTCTATAACACTATGAATCTATTGAATGCGGGCGGATGAAGGGAATGTGTGGGCATTCACAATTAAAAATTAAGGCAAATCAATATAAAAAAATTTAAAAAAATTAAAAATCAAAATATAGCAAATAGCTTGAAGAAAAAAATACTCCCTTCGAACCAATTTAGCTATTTCATTTTTTTATTTTACAAATTCATATCCATTGTCCCATTTTCTTTTTTGTCAACCTTCTTTTACCTAAATACCTCATGTTTACACAAGTAAAGACCAAAATACCCTCACTTTTACTACTTATCATACTCCAACGAACTCCAACTACCACTTATTTAATAGACCTTATGCCACTCTTAATAACTGTCTCCAAGAGACAACTAAATTGATTTGGAGTGTGTATAAATATTTGTGTTGTTTAAGTGTGAGAAAGAAAAGAGTAGGCTACCTTGACGTCCTTTCCTGCTTTGACCTTCCCTTCTGCAGCTATTATCCCATAAATGTGCTTCATATCTTCCTGTCCACCTATGCCTATTTTTTATAGAGTAAATAGCATAACATACATCAGAAATTAAAAGTATAATTATCTTAATTTCCCTCATTCATCAACTAATTATTTTAATGCCCTGATTAACCTGCATAGTTCTATTTGGATAATGAGTTTATAGAGTAGTCAATCCACATCATAGGTTAAAAATAAATAGGTCAAAAATGCTATAATCCGTATTGCGATAACGGAATAATTATGTGGTAACAAAACTAATGTGACTATCGTAATACAAAATATCAATCAAAATCATAAAATATCCCATGCTTAGGCCGTCTTCGAATTTTAAATGCCCTGAGTGAAAATCTAACAATAATTTTTTTGAGTAGAAACATATATGTCCATTTTTAAGCGACAATAATAAACTATTGTATTTTTATCAAATAAAGAATTAATTTGTTTAATTAATTCAATTAAAGGATACAAAAAATAATAGCACTATTTTTAATGATAGAAACACTAAAATTACTTAAATAATACCTCAATAGTATTTACTAGCCAAAAATGACAAAAATATTATATTTTTAATATTTAATTCAAAAATCGAATATATTTTTTAATATTATATTTTGCTCATGCAAGCGGTAGAGCCGGCTTTACCCTTGTTGCATTCCAAAACAGGATTTTCACACAATCTATCTGTTTATTTTGAAAATCTTTACAACACGATCGATGCAATAAAATAAAACCTTATTTTTAGTTTATGATCCACATACTTGAATAACTTTTACCAATCATTTATTCACTTTACTGTTTAACTTTTATCCTTAATCAAAAGAACAAGTTCAACAACTGTAGGCACATGCACAATTGAGCCCCCAATGCAACTCGTCACTCGCCCCCTGCTTGGTCCATATAATTTTGCTTTATTGTGGAAATTAAAATGAAGTTTGCGTTTTATGTTTTTTCATTCACTCTATTCAATGTAATTTATTAATTTTTAATATTATTAATTATGTCTAATTAAAAATTTTAAAAAGATGATATTAATAAACGTTACACAAAAACACATCAAATGAGATTCCACACGAGTATATTTTAACTTATAGAGTAATAATAAAATATAATTTAAGAGTGATAAATGAATATTGTCAAAAAAATAAATGGACACTCAAGATAAGAGTACGTATTAAATTTCTTATGTTGCAATTAATTTAAAACGCATGAAGTATTTAATTTATTTTTTGGAAAAATTACCTAGAATAATTCAACTTATTTGTGATTTTCCCAACTTTGAAGGGTGTTTTCCTAGAGTAAACCTGGTGATCAGATGACTAGCTATAACAAGTTTTTCTTTTTTAAAACATAGATAAATTAAAATAAAATATCGAAAAAAATATTAAAAAATATTTTTAAAATTTTGTTTTTTTATTATTTATAATTATAATTTTATATGTGTAATTTAAAAAATTTTAACTAATTTTAAATTAATTTACAATTGACCTTTTCGTGAATTACCTACAATAACAGATAATCGAATTATCCAAGTTTACTATAAGCAAACACCCATTAAAGTTGAGATTATTCATTGTTAATCAATAGATAAAATTATTATAAGAAAATCACAATTATATTGGATTATTCTATATAAATTTCACAAATTCTTGTGAGAGACGGTCTATTTAAAAGACCCTCTCTTATTGAATTGGCCCATAAAAAATGTAAAGTAAGAGTACAAAGTAAGCTTTGATGGACTGAATCCGAAAAACGTCTCTTAGAAAGACAGTCTCTCAGAAGACTAGCCCTATAAATGTTGTTTTAGTTTTATGGGTAAAAATTAATAAACAAATGTAAAAGCAAAAGTAGCATAAAAAGTGGGGGAAGTATTTATTACCGAGTAACACCACGGTAAATGGAGGTCCTCTGGCCAAAGTTATCAACACTTTTTCTAGTGCTACTAGAAGGCACTGATGCAATCACACCAATTTGTTTGTTGTTAGCTTCCACCTGATGCTCATCACCGCTACTATTTGTTGTAATCAAACCTCCTAACAAATCCCCACTACTCACCGTCTCCTTCCGCTCGTACAAACCTCCGTTGCTCGTACTCGCAACCGTCACCGCTTCCGCTTTTGTCGGAAACAACCCCACTTGTAGCAACCCGTCACCGCCCTCTCCTAGGAATGATAACGAGGACGGCGGTGCATCATGAGTACCACCACTACTTGCACCGTTATCCACTTTAAATAACAAAAAAACATGCAAATAGTAGCAGTTAGAGAATCAACGCAACCAAAAGTTAATGGCAGATATGTCAAGAAACCAATTTAATTAACAAAAAGCTTAAGCTTTATAGATGAGGCCCATGTTAATTAAAAAAGAGTGATACTTTCATCTTCTTAACATTCCCAGTTTCCCACACCCTCAAAGATTTATTATTAGACTTGTGTACACAACATAACATACATAAGCGGATAGTTCGCCGCACATAAGGTCCATGAGATTTCATCCTAAAACCAATTGATAGTAGGAGAAGTACCACCAAAATTATATGAAGTATTAATTAACATCTCCTTAATTTTTCAATTGAGACCACATACAAATTATTTTTTTACACTACTCCTTACATGTGAATTAACCTATTTGTTAATTGGACAAATATATGTCATTCTCATATTGTTTTATATAGAAGATGGAATTTTTGATTTCTAGTTAATCAAAAACCATTAGCTCTGATACCATTATAAATTTATTATTCAGCTCATACATAATAGAACAACACAATCTGTGTAATAAGACCTGTGTAAGAGGAAAGTTAATAGCACGTAAATTCCATAGGTAAAACGAATAGCATATCAAATTAAATTTATATGTTGGTCAATTTATATCTATATTTAATTTTTTTATATGAGATCACATGTAGATTATTTTCCTTTTATGTTAAGCATTTCCTTTTCATGTCATACCAAACCACTCCTTATTCACAATACTCAACATGTTTTGTGTAAAATCAAAACCACTAAAACATAAACAAAAATAATGGATATGATGATATGATGAAGATACAATACATATACATATAAACTAACCAGCAGGATGTAGATGGGGAGAGAAAACATGAGCATGAGGATGATGTTGGAAAAGAGATAGATTATATGATGGTTGATGTTGATGATGATCATGATGTGATGTTGTTGCATCATCATTTGATGGTGGATTTGGATGATAATATTGGGTTTGGTTGGATAATGAGAAACCAAACCAAGTATGATCTGAAGATGGGGAACTACAATTAGAATCCATTGATTAAGTTTTATACTCTTACTTTGTAAAAGTGAGTGCACTCTCAATTTCTATGCATTTTTCTACTACTTATAATAACTTATTTATGGGATTTATTTTAAACTACTTTTTGTAGGGTGAATCATGGATAAATAATGGGTTTTTCTTTTTATTTTTATTAAAAAAAGAACAAAAAAATTGAATGGGTCTTGGGAAATGAAAGTTGAAAATGAAGGGAGAGTAATGAAAAAGAAAAAGGAAGAAGAGAACACAGATATTGAGGCGGTGGACTGGGACTGGGGTGAAGACTAGAGTAGTACTTAAAGAGTAAACAGCCTTATTTGAGCTCAATGTTCGAGGGCTTATTTTGTTGTGTAGCAACTTATAGATGTTTATCCCCAATTCTCATGCACCACCAAGATACTATGTGTAATCAAGAGTCCATTGTTGTGCTTGTTTCAACCAAAAATAAAGTCCTAATTTTACCACTTCTAGAAAGTCATATTGGGTACTCCACTTCTTTTCATGTTTAATTGGTATCAGAGGTGTTTATTTGGGTTATTTGGTCGATTTTGTGGTATGTGTTTCGGTTGGATTATAATTGGTGATTGCGTCTACATTGATTTTTATATAAATTTGAATTTATTTTAAAATCGGATCAAGTTGAATTCGGTTACAACTTACAAGGATATGGGTAAATATTGAGTCATTGTGTATGATGTTTAAACTAAAAACAATAACAATTCACCGTAGAGCTTAATGCTTAGGGAATTAATATACTTATTATGTATCATTTAATTGTTGGGATAATCAGATACAATATTTGAATTGGGTATATAATAATAATAGTAAAATGGAGAGCATTTTGCACATGAAAATTAAAAAAATAGTAGAGATTGTTGTCATTAAAGAAAATATAGCAAACTAGATGGAGCTATAGAGGAGATATAACCAATTAAGAGTAATGTTTCTTTACTTTTTATTTTGACATTTGAGTTAAGAATAAAATACAAATAAAGAGTGATTAATTTATAGAGTCAAAAATTCAAATAGGACAATTATTTTGAATTGAACAGAACATCACTTTCAATACCAAAAGTGAAATGAAAGCCTGTACGAGGTTCAACAAAAAAAACAAAATGAAAAATATTAGCAAAATGAACACAAGTGTTTATATTGAGCATGGTTGTTAAAATCGCGATTCTAATTTACGATTCTACGATTTTACGATCCAAAAACAAGCGAGCGATTTGAATCGCAGTTAGAATCTTAAAGTTGTAGAATCTTACGATTCTAGTTGGAATAAAATTTTTAGAGGTAGAATCATAACACGATTTTACGATTCTAAGATTTACCGATCCGATTCTACTAATATATTATGCATTATTTTTAATTTTTTCTTATGTACCATATTTTACTAATCTCTTTCACATATACACATAAATTTCAAATTTTCCATCATGAAAACTTTTAAAAACAAATTTCCTAATCGGTATGTAGATTTAAACTAATTATTGAAAAGTTTTCGTTATATTCTTAAAAATAAAGTCAAAGAAACTTTTATTCATAAATTAAAATACTTTTGAATTGGATAATAATGATAAGAAACTGGATATTTTATTATTTTTAAGTTTATTTGTAGAATCGTACGATTCTACGATTCGATTCTACCTCTCCAAACGATTCTAAGTAGAATCACGATTTTAACAACTTTGATATTGAGATACCTTGGACACCTTCCCCTCAAATGTAGTTTATTATAAATGATTCAACAATACAAGAACAATAAATCTCCCTTATCTTGAGAACTATCCTCTCAAGATCCCAAATGCTAATTCTATGAAAAACATTTTAAGTTTCAACAAAGAATAGCTTACTCTCAATGTGTGTGTTTTTGATGATCTTTGTTTTATGAGCGATACCCCCTTTGATAGAGGAAGGTGAGTATCATTCTTAGAACCTCTCAATTACTCACCATAAAGCACAATAAACATCAATAATTAACACATATGACAATAATAAACATTACAATAAACAATAGAGTAATGCACCCCATTATTGCATAAGTAAAACAGAAACTGCACAAAAAGGATCCAATGTTGAACTGCTCGACTGCCTGCTCGAACGAGCAAGGTCCTCCTGTTGTATTATGCTGCTAACTAACTTGCTGCTCGAACGAGCTACCCCTGCTGCTCCCTACTGATTTGTTTCTTCTCGTTGCCACATTCAAGCACCTTGCTTCCCCATGCCTTAACTCATTTAAGGCATGGTCCGCACTTTATTGAAACCCCTCACGCTCCAAGTCAACCACTTCATCGACCGTTCCAAACCTTAAACCATCGCAACTTGACACATTCTTATCGACCTTAATTCTCCAAAATACATGATAAAACATGTTCGATTATGTGTTTAAAGTTAAAGTCATAGTCACGAATATTGGTACTTTCATTAACAAAAACTAAAGCACAAAACAGATTGTAATATACATAACTATTCAATGTTTCTAAATATTTCTTACTAATTTTTACTATATGAATAATTATAAACTAGTAGTGTTTTTAACATCAAATAAGTACTAATAAAATAGTAAGAATAATCCATCTATAAGTTGTAGTGTATTCATATTAATCAACCAAATTTTACTATTACTGAAAATTGATTGTGGAAGCAATGTATCTTTAGCTAACTTGTCATGAAATTCACCATCTACTATTTGCAATATATGCACATACTCTATGGGCTTGGCAAGTGAATTTCACTATCCACTATTAATGTATTGTACCACACTAGCATATCATACTATGCATATACCATATATTTAGATATGTCTTTACATTGATATTCAATACCATTTAATATTATCTATAGTATCTAAAGTGGTAATAGACAATAACAAAGAACTTATATTTTTCAAGAAGAAAATGTTATTTATTAAAAGATATGATCAAGACTTAAGGAAATGTATTCAAAGAGTGAGGAGACATTTATTGAGTTGATTTTTGGGCTGTATTTCAGGCGTGTTTTCAGCAGCTGCAATAACAACATCATAAATTGGGGTTGTCTAGCACTTATTCAAACATTGCAATGAATGTGCATTAAAGAAAATAATAGTAAGTATATCTTTTGTTATTATTATATTTTCTTTGAACTTTAGAAAGGTCAGATATAATGACGTGAAGAGAGAGAGAGAGCGGTTGTGAATAGACAAGCATTGCTCCTATATGAGTAAGCATGAGGTAAAAAGTTTGTCATAACTTAAGTTATGTCTAATGCTATGCATTCGATAATGAATTTAGGTTTTGGGTCAGTTGCAATTCGATTCAATTGAATTCAAGTAAATCGAACATCAATTTTCATTTGGAATTTGCAATTTTCACTTAACAGTTACACTTAGAGCTTTGCAAGTGATAACCTTTTCACAATTTTTTTTCCTGTCTACTTTCTGCAAATTAATATTGCTTCATTTTAGTAACTTTGTCCCATTTGATTTTACGACACTATTTACATTTCACTCTAAATTTTTATTTTATTCTTAATATATTAGTTAAAGCATAGTCGAGTGGAATTATATTTGATTCGTCTAAACGCAAGGATTATATATAAATATTAATTTTTTATAATTTTCAGTTATGCACAATTAAACATATTAAAACTTCAATGTATGTCTTGGCAAACGTGACCAAATAAAAAGGGACAAAGTTATCAAAATAGAGGAAGTATTATATTATACTCGATTCAATTACCACTTCTAGAGTATTAAAACTATAATTTCCTGAACAAATTATTCGCTTAATTTATTAACCATGTAAATCAAAGAAAAATAGGGGAAATTTGCTACAAAAATCTAATAATAAAAATGTTAATATATGTCAAAGATCAAAAGTTTATAAGATGAGAACAGTAGCTTGGTTTAACTTTAAAGCAAGTTTCTTGATAATTTGTCCTGTCCATCCTAGTATTCTGGCCTTCAATTTTCCGTTGAGAAACTTAGAATGGCCCAGCTTTTAAAAGTGTTTTTCTAATGAAATATAAAAAATTAGGCCAATCATTAATCTTCTTAGAATTAGAAATACAACTCTGTCTTGTATGAGAACGTCTCATCATGAAATATGTTCATATAATAGCCTATCTCTTCAATTGATTACTTTAAGATCATATTTAGTTGTGTTAAAGTTATAAGTGATCATTCTAAAACTATAAAAAGTAATTATATTTAATTTGTAAGTAATCACTTTAACGTTATAAGTGATCATTTTAAGACAAAAAATATAGCCAACCCAATAAAAATGGTCTTAATTGTATGTCAGTCACGTTTAAGATTTAGTGTTAGAAATAATATTTGAAGAAATTAGAAGTTACTTTTTGAGGGTGTAAATAGAGAAATTACAATTTATTAGCTTCTCATTTTACTTTTTCGAAAATTTTTATTATTTAATAATAATTTTTTCATATTTTTATTGAAAAAAATACTTTGTCTCGCCTAAAGATATTATAAATTCGAATGAGGCATTTGGAAAAGGTGTCAAAAAACAAATCTGTGTGAGTTTGATGTAAATGATTCATACTAGTAAATTATTATTCATTTAGGATCAAACTCACACAGATTTGTTTTTTTTTTTTCAACTTTTCCAAATGCCTCATATGTGTTTGTCAATTTTTGTTTGACTTTTTTGATGCAAGACTTGGATTTAATATGTCTCTTCAAATATAAATTTTTGTCAGAGACGATCTTTTTGAAAGTTCATTTTTAATTGGGCCACTAATTACATATTTTGTAAAATATTGTAAGTATGCACTAAGAATGATGTAAGTAGACATTAAGAATAAGGTAAGTATTGAAATTCAAGAATACGATAATTAGATATTGATTTTTAATGGGTTTGACTTGAGATAAGTCTCTCAAAGAGACGGTCTCTCAAGAGACTAGATGCTCTTCAAATGACATTCGGCCCCAATTCCGCTCTTTGGACCAAGCCCGCATAAATTTGTTTTTCATAATCTAAAGGAATAATTTAAAATATATATGTAGGGATGATTATGGGTCGGATTTGGATTAGGTCCAATCAGACTAATCAAACCCAGATTTAAACCCATTAATTATTGTGTGTCCAAATCCGAATCTAAAACCTTAGTGCCTCAAAATATTTGTCTTAGACCCGTTAGATTGAGAAAGTTTGAAACAAATAAGCAAAAAATATATAAAAAAAATCACATAATGGGCAAATTTTGAAAATATTTTTCCAAAATAAGCAATTTATCCCATAGCTTAGGTTCGGGTTTGTTCGCTGTTAATTGCAGCACTTAAATTTTAGTAATTGCTATTTTTTTTTGGGTCAAGGCTAATTCGTAGGCTTTTAATTATTAAATTTCCTATTTTGTTTCCTAATAATTTGGGAAACTTGATAATAATGGATGAAGGGTGATTATATTTAATTTTAGAAAGCTGATAATCGTAACTTTTTAATTAATAAAAGCCTAAAAAGTTTTAAATTTTTAATTGCTACGTATTTTTTAATTAAAACCTAAAATTAATTTCCCTATTTTATTTCCTAAAAAAATTGGGAAATTTGATAATAATGAGATTAAAGGTGATTTTATTCAATTATAAAAAGTTGAACCATAAAATAAGAAAGTTAATAATTAAAAGCCTACAAATTATCCTTAACCTTAAAAAAAGTTGGTAAATTGTTCGCTGTTAATAACAGCGAACAAAGAAACTTGGTCAAAATCTTTGTTAGCTGTTACTAACAGCGAACAAAGACCTTGACTTTTTGATCAAGCTTCTTTGTTCGTTGTTAGTAATTGCGAACAACAACGAACAACCCTGAACCTGTACTATGGGAGAAAAGTGCTTATTTTGAAAAATATTTTCAAAAGTTAATTATTATTCAACTATTTTATACATATACTTTTTTTTGCTTATTTATTTCAAATTTTCTCTTATTGATGAGTCTAGGTTCCATAATAATTCTAAATGGACGTTAATTTACTTAATAAGCCCAACATTGTTGAAGTTGGATGTTTGACCTTAATTCTACTTATGTATTGATGCTTCAAACCTACATCCTATTTCAAACAAAAATGCAAAATGGAATTCAGACTACTCTCTTGGGAAACCGTCTTTGTAACGACAACTTTCAAAAATTCAGCCTAAATTTATATTTAAAATTATAACAATATTATATTTAATTAAAATTAAACTAGGCTTTTGAGAGCCGTCTTTACAAAAAATAGTCTCAAGTAAAAATTTGTGTTATCAAATTTGCATAGTTGTATAAATTGTATTGTTGATCGTTGAATTCATGCAAAATTTCAACAACTATTAATAACGAAATAACTCCCATGCATATAACACCATGGATAGTGGTCGAATGCAGCGGTGGCACGTTTACCTGCACGTGACGCCCACTATACTCTTCTTATCTAAATGGCTGACACGTGTCACTTCTGTTATAGCCATCACTATTTGAATTAGTAGCTTAGCTAAAATGGACCATTTTCCCCCTTTTGTGGATTCATTCATCAAACTTTGTTGATTAAGCAATAACTCTAACTTTCATTAATGATGTAAAGCTCAATACTCCCTCTGTCAATACTCCCTCTCTCCTTATGATTTTGCACTCATTATATATTAAATGATATTTAGTGGAAAGTGAAATTTGATTGAAGTATGAGACAAAAAATAAATAGATGATAGAAATGAATGGTTAAGATGGAGAGAGAAAATAAGTTTGTGGATGAGATTTAAAGAAAGATAGTGGGCCATTGCCAAAAAAAGTGCAAAATAAGTGGAACAAACTAAAAAGGAAAGAGGTGCAAATTAAGAGGGATAGAGGGAGTACCAAAAAGCTTTTTTTCGTGGTAACAGTGAAAACAGGAAGAGTGATCATAATCAGTCGTGTTAATCTATCTACTGTTGTGAATGGGCTTTGAGTGTTGGAGAAACAAGAATGAAAAGATATATAATGGTGAAAGAAAGAAAGAAAAACAGAGCACAAATGGAAAAACAACAAGACCAAGATTTATAAGCATCTAAGGATACCTCCCTCTCAAACCAAATAATATATCATTAATATAAACCACAATTACACTAATGATACAACCAAAATGCTAAAGAACTCACTTCTATAGCCCTTAAGTTTGAAGCCCACCTTCAAACTTCCCAAATGTACACACAAGAAAAAACTCTATATTCTAGCTTGTATGTGACTTCCCCCAATCTTTCTATGATGTTTTGAGCCTCCTTTTATAGACTTAAAACAACCTAGAACCTTCTAAAAGTACATAGTACAAAAGTGCTTGGAGCCCAAGCAAAACAAAGCAAATACATGTTACTCGGATATAGTACAACAGCGTCATAAAAGTAGTGCAGACGAACCGCTCGACCGAGCCAGGTGGCTCGACCTGGTCGAGTGCCCTTCCAGACCTTCTGCCTCATTTCTGCTTGTTTGGCTCGACCGAGCCATTATGCTCGAGTGGGTCGAGCGGGCTTCGAACCAGCTGCTGCCCCATTTCTCCTTGCACCATGGACTCACCAAAGCACCTTAATACTCCATCATCAATTACCTCATGAATTGACCCGAAACGTATGTCCCCATACTCCGATTTACTTGCAACCTCGTCCTCAAACGTGCAAGCTAAAGCATACTTAATTAAGTGATCAAAATCACTTCCATCATGAGATTTAGAGCTTGATTTAACAATCTCCCCCTCAAGCTCTAATCTCTTACCACCAAGTGACCCCTCTATGGATGACTTGTTAATACCCTTGTGGCCTTGCCCACCACCATCAACTTGAACCACATACAAGTTGTTCCTATTCCTCTTTCCCATCATAATCACCTTGCATCCTTTGATGACTTTCACCAATCCTCCACTAGACTTGTAAGTGCACCCCTTGGATTCCAACTTACCAAGTGATATGAGATTATACTCAACCATGGGAACATACCTCACATCCCCTAATACCCTCTTGACACCTCCATGTGTCATAATCTCCACTTCACCTCTACCTTGCACCTTCACCTTTTCACCATTAGGTAAGGTCACAAAGCCACCATCAAATAACCTAAGTTTAGAGAACCTTCTTCTCTCACCACACACATGAAATGAGGCCCCGGAGTCCAACAACCAATCCTTGTTGTGAGCCACTCCCCCATCCACTAGGAATGCTCCCTCATACTCCTCCTCATCCAAAAGATCGAGATTAGCACTCCCACTATTCTCGCCATCTCTTCTACCATTCCTCACCTCATTTGCCCTCTTGAGGTCTTCCTTCATATCCTTGCACATTGATTGAATGTGCCCCTTTCTCTTGCAATAGTAACACTCCTTGTTACTAAAGCTATCCCTTACTTGGCCCTTCCCCCTTGCTTGATTCCCATTGCTAGACCTTCCCCTAGAACTTTCCCCAAATAAGGCCTCACCATGACCCTTCTTCTCATCCACCTCACCATGCCTCACCATGAACCTATCATTTTCCCTCAAAGCCGCCAAAGCTTGATCGAAAGTGATTGTGTCCCTCCCAAGAAGCAAAGCTTGAACTACACTCTTGTAGCTCTTTGGTAGAGAAGCCAAGAGCAATAATGCCTTCTCCATATCCGAAAGTTTCTCATCGGCATTCAACAATTGGCACACCAATTGGTTGAATGTGTTGATGTGGTCTTGCATACTTGTATCCTCCTCCTTCATGAGTTGATACAATTCCCATCTCAAGCATAGCTTGTTGGTCAAAGACTTCGAAGCATACACCGCTTGAAGCTTTTCCAACAACTCCCCCGGGTCGGTCTCATCCAAGTAATTATACTTAATCTCTAGTGCAATGGCAAGTCGGATAGAACTCACCGCCTTCTTCTTCATTGCCATCCACTTCCCTTCATCCATGGTTGAGGGCTTATTCTTAGAGAGAGCCTCATCAATCCCTTGTTGCACCAACAAATCCATTACGGTGCTCTTCCAAGCCGCAAAGTTCATTTTCCCATCAAACAAGGGTATGTTGAACTTTGTACCATCACCCATCTTGCTTTGCTACCCAAGACTCAACCTTTTACCCACAAAACAACCCACAAATCTAACCAAAAGCTCTGATACCAATTGTTGTGAATGGGCTTTGAGTGTTGGAGAAACAAGAATGAAAAGATAATGGTGAAAGAAAGAAAGAAAAACAGAGCACAAATGGAAAAACAACAAGACCAAGATTTATGAGGTATCTAAGGATACCTCCCCCTCAAACCAAATAATATATCATTAATATAAATCACAATTACACTAATGATACAACCAAAATGCTAAAGAACTCACTTCTATAGCCCTTAAGTTTGAAGCCCACCTTCAAACTTCCCAAATGCACACACAAGAAAGAAACTCTATATTCTAGCTTGTATGTGACTTCCCCCAATCTTTCTATGATGTTTTGAGCCTCCTTTTATAGACTTAAAACAACCTAGAACCTTCTAAAAGTACATAGTACAAAAGTGCTTGGAGCCCAAGCAAAACAAAGCAAATACATGTTACTCGGATATAGTACAGCAGCGTCAGAAAAGTAGTGCAGACGAACCGCTCGACCGAGCCAGGTGGCTCGACCTGGTCGAGCGCCCTTCCAGACCTTCTGCCTCATTTCTGCTTGTTTGGCTCGACCGAGCCATTATGCTCGAGTGGGTCGAGCGGGCTTCGAACCAGCTGCTGCCCCATTTCTCCTTGCACCATGGACTCACCAAAGCACCTTAATACTCCATCATCAATTACCTCATGAATTGACCCGAAACGTATGTCCCCATACTCCGATTTACTTGCAACCTCGTCCTCAAACGTGCAAGCTAAAGCATACTTAATTAAGTGATCAAAATCATTTCCATCATGAGATTTAGAGCTTGATTTAACAATCTACCAAAAAATGTACCTTTGCTTTGCTCTCTCCACTAATTGTTGTCAAAATCCTGATAAAGACAAAAGTGTACTCAATTGCTTTCTTCTTGTTTATTTTAGTTGTTAAATGTAGTTTCATTCCTAATTTGATTTTATAATTTATAAGACATAAAAATTCTTTTATAAAAAAAAAATTATTTCAGTTATTCTATTGTAATTTGTATTGTTTTTTATTTGTAGGTCTGAAATACGTCTTAAACAATTAATTGTACGCATATAGATATATCTTTCTACCAATTATAAAATCTAATTAAATAATGAATAATAAAAGTCACAATCGTTAGATTATTAGCCTTCAAAACTACACATCTAAAAGCAAATTTATTTCATGTTGTTTTTTTTTCTGTTCATTCAATTCAATTGTAAATCAAATTAAGTATAAATGATCTTGTATTTGATTGCATAATTTTATTAATGAAAATAAAGATGTTGTAAATGAAAATAATGATCAATAACGGGAAATGATGTGGAATTGAAAACGGGTCAAAACCATTGAATTCAACCCAACTTTTCCTCGTTTTTTAGTCATGTCATTTTCAAGTTACATTTTTAAATTTTTTAGTTGGTTAGTAGTCATGGCCGCCTAAGGCCCTAATGAACTCGTCTTAGACTAGGGGTACTCAATAGGTCACATACGGGTCGGACCGGGCTTTAACAAAAATGGGTTGGGGTGGGTATGGGCTTTAAAACTTGTATGGGCCGCAAATAGGCCGGGCTCAAAAGCCCGAACTGACTATGCCCGGCCCATTTTTATTCATCACATAGTTTTGTCTCATAATTCCTATTTCATCATAACCCATTTACAAGGGCAGAAATGATCACTTTCTACAATTCTATAAAACAAATCCTAGAAATGATCACCATTTTCTCAAGTTATAAAGACCCCTTTTCAGCACATATTCTAACCCTTTTGAAGCCCAGTCCACTTTCATATCAATAACATATTTTCAGCCCATTCCATTTTTAGCCCAACCCTCCCATAACCCTCCAAAAAATTACAAATTCTTGTGAGAGACCATCTCTATTTGGTTGGTCCATTAGGGAAAATATAGATTAAATATAGACAATAAGCTTTAAAAGATTAGGCCTGAGAGACGTCTCTCAAAAAGACGATATTTCAGAAGACTAGCTGCCAAAAAATAGGCTGGATAAGGGCTGAAAAAAGGGGCCCCGCACCTTGAACACCCTTTGGTCTAATTTTTAAGGCCCATCGGGTTCGTGTCTAATAAAAAACACTAAAACTTGGCCGAGACGGTCTCATTATGAGACGGGAGATGGGCCGGCCCAATGATAGGCGCGTGTGTTGCACGCGCGCGCTTTTTTTCTTCAAATTTTGTTTTTTTTGTTGTTTTCATTTTTCTAGAAAACTTTCAATTTGGATCTTAAAGGTATCAATTTTGACCTTAAACATATCAATTTTGCTCTTGCTTTTGCTCAGTTTTGCATTCAAGTTAGAATAAGAAACAAACATATAATTTGATTGCATACCATTCTTTGTTAAACATATACAACTTGTACAACAAATTTTTGCATCAATTACATATATCAAATAATTTGTACATCAAATGATTTTCTATAACTACATATACAATATGAATGGATAGTTAACATTACAGCCTATAAAATTGAATATTTGAACATATCAACTGATTATGTTAAGAGGAGAATTGAGTATTTTAACATATCAACTGATTATGTTAAGAGGAGAATTGAGTATTTTAACATATCAACTGATTACTTTAAGGGGAAAACTGAGTATTTTATCATATCAACTGATTATGTTAAGAGGAGAATTAAGTATTTTATCATATCAATTGATTACTTTAAGAGGGAAATTGAGTATTTTAACATATCAACCGATTACTTTAAGAAGGAAATTGAGTATATTAATATATCAACTGATTACTTTAAGAGGAAAATTGAGTATTTTAACATATCATTTTAGTAAGTTAGCATTACAACATTACAGTTGGTTAAAACATAATCAATGTTCTACTAACATAATCATTGTAGTAAATTAACCTTCATATATTAACATCAATGTTTACGCAAATCATTTAGACATACATGTTCTACTAACAAACTAAGATATTGTAGATATAATTGTTCAACATTCCTTCAAACCAAAATAATTTCATTTTTAATTTATTCAATTCTCATTTTATAGTATTCAGTTTCATGATTAATGTAGTTCATACAGGTATGATTAAATTGAAATTGATATCTTTAAGGTCAAAACAGATACCTTTATGATTAGAATTGAAAAACGCCCAGAAGATGAAATCAAAGAGAGAAAGGTGGGCTGGGCCTCGTCTCAAAATGAGACGGTCTCGGCCAAGACCGGCTGAATAAAAACTTAAATGGTTGTGGGTTTGGTTTGGGTCTATGTTTAAATTTTAGTCGAGTCATTTCATGTTTAATTTATACCCCAAAAAATTTAGGGTCAGATCGTCTCATTTGAGAGACGCGTCTTATTAGGCCGGCCAATTGTGTATTTAGCTCTTACATAAACTCTAACACACTCCTAATACAATGGAGATAACTCTCTTGGTGATAAACCCTAGTAATCTCTATGTATTTAGCTCTTACATAAACTCTAACACACTCCTAAGACCCCCTTTATAGTCTTAAGACAAACGGGGAAGTCTTAGGACAAATGGCCAAAGGCCCACTAAACCGCAAGAATTAAACAGAAGCATTCTGTTTTCATGACCTATACCACGCTCGGGCGAGCGGCCCTACTCGACTTGGTCGAGCGGTTTTCTTGAAGTCTCTGCCTGCTTGCTGCCTTATAGCTCGACTCACTCAAGCAGTCTTCACGAGCTGCTGCTGCCCCACTCCTTGTTAATCTTCCTCAACTCATCATCATCTAGCATTTGCCCAAAGCTTATGTGTCCATGCCTCTTAACACTCTCATCTTCACTCTCGATAGTGCAAGATAAAGGGTGAGCAATCAAGTGATCAAATCCATCACCAAGATTACGGGAATTGGGTCTTGACTCAACATAAAAAATTATTAGACCTAGGCCAATTAAAAGATTAAGACTGTGTCACAGGAGAGTAATATAATTTGTACAGTCTCTTTGCTTACTAGAGTGGATTTGATGGGCGTGATTTATTTGAAAACTTTTTTTTTGAATATTATTTGAAAATTTAATTCAAGTCATTGGGTTTTATTTGGGGGCACTTTGAGAATTTACTTTGTTCGTGTTTTATATCATTATTGCCATTATGAGTGTGCATATAAATTTGATCCAAATTACTTCAACAAAAAAAATGATCCAAATATCCAATCTAAATTCTACGACATCTATTTATAATTAGACATTTGATCCATAGACTTTGCTATTTTGAATTGAATATTTGATCCATAGACTTTGCGTATTATGATTGTTCTTCACAGCCGGAACAACAACTATCTCAACAAGCATTTTACGATAATTATGAATTTTTTGAGCATTATTTTAGTTTACCCGCTGTTTGAAATAATATTCTAGTTCTGGATTTAGACCGTTACTTTATATAGTAACTTAAATGTTAAAATAAATTTCAAAATATGTCCCATTGATATAAAAACATAAATTTAAATATTTTTATGCAAAACTAAAAACAATAGCTTGAAGAGGAGGCATCCTATGGATCAATTCGAAAAAATGTTAAGATATATTCCTATGAAAGTGGGAGAGACTAAATTGAAACGATCGGTCTTCTAAAAGACCGTCTTTTTAAGAGACGTTTCTAGGGTCAGTCTATTAAAATTTTATTAAACAAAAATAGATAAATAGTTTCCCAAATTAAAATAATCTCTTAAAAATATCGTCTTTTATAAAAGTTTGTAGAATAAAAACAAGTTGGCGTTACCACGCACCTACCAGCCGTGAAATTCATTCAATTTAACGTGGCTCTGCCAATTCAAACATCATAAATGCCATGCCCATAAAGTTATTATTGTATTTGTACAATTGTACTACTTACATTTTGGATTTTGGAATTCCCATTGATTCTACCGTTGTGTACCTAAATTTGACTTTACTTCATAGGAGTACTCCAACTCCACCAACATTCTTTTCCCCTTTCTATTCCATGCAATCTTAAGCCACCATTTGAAATAGATAAGATTCTTAATAAAAAAAAAGCATGCAATAAGATCTAAAGCAAACTTATTCCAAATATAAGCGTCTGATACCCCGGAGCACAGGTTCGGGTCTGTTCGCACTTAGTAAGTGCGAACAGTAATAAACTGGTAAAAAAATCAAGTGTCTGTTCGTACTTAGTAACTGCGAACAGGTCAAATAGGGTCAACATGTTGATTTCAAGACAAGAAGCTGTTCGCACTTAGTAAGTTCGAACAGCTTGAAAAACTGGAACAGGCTGTTAGCACTTAGTAAGTGCTAACAGCCTGTTCCAGTTTTTCAGTCTGTTCGCACTTACTAAGTGCGAACAGCCCGAACCTAAGGTTTGCGGATTACACGCTTAGTTTTAGAATAAGTTTTATTCTGATCTTATTGTATGCTTTTTTTTTGATAAATAATCTTATTTATTTCAAATTTGCATCTTAAGCATACCATGGATTAAGGACAAAAAAGGTTATCATTTGAAGTTATAAAATTTTTATGGTTCAAAAAGTTTTTTTTTCTTATAGAAGATAAAATTTAGATATGGTTTATATTTAATGCTAAGTAATGAGTATGACTGTATGAGTTATAAATATGTTTTACAAAGTAATGAGACATTTGAGTTTTGCACCAAAATCAAGAAGGGGTGGAAAACTGCTTAAAAGTGAGTGGAAAATTCTCTTTTTTCATAAAAGGTATTGATATTTATGGGTTGTTGTATTGTTGTAGTAAGGGTAAAATGGTAAAAAGAACTCTACTAGGAAAATATCTCATTTTCTATGAATAGGAGAGAGTATTTATTACGGCTCAAAACACGTATTGATCTTTTTATCTCATTTGAGAAATAACATCAAAACACGTATTAATCTTCTTATCTCATTTAAGATGGATATGGTATATCATCATTTAGCTCTCTCATGAATTTGATCATATAATCTATAAGCGCAATATGTCAATAATTAAACAATAATGTCAAAACTACAATATAAAAACATGGCAAACTAATAAATTTTATTAAATTATTTTTTTATAATCCTTGTTTTCATGTTACAATGCAAGTACCATTATTCTTCATTTATTCTTTAAACTTGTCATATGAACTTCTAGGTAAATTAAATGATGTCCTCATACAGTCATACTGTTCCTCGTATCTCATCCATTGCTCGAACGTTGTCCTTCAATTATATATATCATCAGCTCATCTACGTATAATACAAAATCTAAAACTACTCATATCTCCCTAAAATAATTTCTTTAATAGGACGTTTGATAAAAAAATTACTTTAATTTTAAAGGGATTTCTCAATCACTTAAAATACTTTTTCAATCGACCACATAAAAGTAATTTTTCGTCTCATAATGATCTACGTACAAAGCATTATAGTAAGCACTTACAATTCTATAAATAGTGGAATTATTATGAAAGGATCATGATATTTTACAAAATTTTAGTGGTAATTATCATAACTATGATTTCTAATGAGTATTGTCTTTTATTTTGATTGTAAAGGAGTATTAAAGTTTACACTTCAAAGCCCAAGACAAAAATTCTCTAGTCCATCAATTACTTATGTAATATAGTTAAAAGCTAAGATGTTCAAAACATACTCGATGATCCGATATTTACCTGACTTTGTAATTGAATTTAACTCGACTGATTTAAAATAAATTGAAAATTATATAAAATCATTTTTAACTTAAAAGAATACTTTAATACGACCTGAACATCTAATCTGAAAATCAACCGAATACCAGAATAAACTAGAGATTATTAAAAGTCATAAAAGCCGTGGTAGTATTACAAATTACAATAGTAATTACACGTCGACCTTTGTAGTAAGCAATAATGAACAAGTAACTTGAAACAAAAACTATCCTAATCAAACGATCAATACAAAGATACATCATCATCAAAATCAAGAAAAAGAAATAAAAAAGCTCCTTTTTTAAACAAGAGATGAAAATATGGTGGAGTGCACATAATAATAATTGCTTTTAATTTAGCATGATCTTAAAAGAGCTCCACTAACCGAAAACCATACACTATAACTTCCCTGTCACGCTTCTTTACTCTCAAACACTTGCATCATTTTTTCCCACCATGCTTCAACAGTGCATCTTTTACAAATTAAATCAAATTCTCACATCAAAGATTTTCGAAACGGTGCCGTATTAGTAACGTCGACAGCGGCATGGCTTTTACAGCTTAATACATTGAGAAATCTCCAAGAAGCAGATGAACAACAACTCTGGTTGCCGGAATACAGCTTTTCCGGAGTAGAATTCCGGCGAAATTGACGGTTTTTAATGTCTTTTAGCTCCATTTCCGCCTGAATTTTCACCGGCAGACCGAATAGTAGCCAATACCACGACGATTTCGTCGGAATTTTATCGGAATTACATCGATTGTGATTAGTATTACTATTCTTCGAAAACCTATGAAATAACTCTGTTTTTGATTTCGGTTTCGGATTTAACTTATTCCGGTGTAATTTCCTGTAATCGAGGGAGCGACTTGGACGAATAGCAGGAAGTGACTCAGATGACGACTCAGCGATTGGAGGACGAGTTAAAGTGGAAGAGAGAGAAAGAGAACGACGAGGACGATGAGGAGGAGCAAACGGAAGAAGACGACCATGCAAGATGACGTCATCAGCAGCAGTAATGAGGTCATCATCGTTGTTTATGAGGAATTCAAAGAAGAAATCAGATGTAGGATCAGATGAGGAGGAGGTGGAGGATCGACGGCTGTGATTAACGGAGAAATTGTGCTGATCAAAAGGATTAGTAGTAGGAAGATCACGAAGGGAAAGGGATTCATCATCGTAGTATTGTATTTGAAATTGATCATGATCATCATCATCATCCTCGAAGGGATTTTTATAAGTAGTGGAAGTGAGGTTACTATTAATGGTAGTTTTGTGCATGTTTTTGTTGGATGTTTTAATTAAATTATGTAGAAGAGATGGAATTGGTAGGTAGGTATTTGTAGTGGTACAAAAGAGGGAAGAGATAAAAAGTGTGGATTTTTTGGGGGGGGGGGGGGGGGGGAGAAAAATAAAGAGTGAATGTGAAGGGATGTGGTATTGTGTTGTGGTGTGAGAATGATTTGTTTGTCTGTGTTATGTTTGATAAATGACTGATAGTTGATTATAATGGTTGGTTTGACCAGTTGATATCAGTTGATTTTAAACCCACTGCTATAAGTATCTTGTTCAAAAACAACTTATTCGTAACCAGCTCATTTACCAAACACTAACATTAGCCGGTTTGACTATCCAACCCTCTATCTATATCAAAATAAGATAAAATTAAATGTGGGCTTGAAGGTCATTATTTAGTCTTTCTTATTCACCTTATGTGTTTTATTTTCCTTATTTGCTCAAGTCACCTTAGATGTGAGCATTATATTTTGGGTATGTTAACGTTACCAATTTATACTTACTTAATTTTATCTTTTTATACCTTTTGCACTAACTAACTCCGCTCTACCTAATTAAAATTTAAAAACACTATAATTTTTTCTTTTATATGTGGTCCTATTTAACCACCTAAAAAAATGGTACAAAGTCAACATTGGTGAACGGAGGGAGTATTTCATAGTGCATACAGTTTTAATATTGTCTTTATTCTTATGACGACGATAAGGGTCTAGGGATGTATTAGACCCGTCAAAATCATCGAACGGGTAGGTAGCGGGCCAGGTTATCGTCAATAGATCGAGTCTCAAGTCAAGTTAGTTTCGGGTCGGGTCTTGCTGGGTTTGAGTCTGGTTCAAGTCATGGATTTATTTGTTCATCAATTATTTATTCAAACAATTTATATATATAGTAATTTTTTATTTTTTAAAAAATATTTTCTTATGAAAAGGTCCAATATACCATATATTATAAGGAATTAAGGATCATACGATAAAGAACTATTTTCCGATGTTCTTAATACGAACATTTTCACATGTTCTTAATATGGAGTATATATTTAATTTTTATTTATTAACATTTTCACATGTTCTTAATATGTATTAGTATACATTTATTTTTTATTTATTCTTTTTTAAAAGGAAAAATTACCTAGAATAATCCGAACTATTCATGATTTTCCTACAATAATCCCACCTATTGATTAACCATGAAGAATCCCAACTTTGAGGGGTATTTTCCTAGAGTAAGCTTGAGTAACCCGATGACCTACTATAGTAGGTAATTCACCAAAAAAATAAATTAAATATTAATTTAAAATTAGAAAATATTTTTAAAAATTTACATAAAAAATTCTAAATAATAAAAAAAATCATAATTTTTTTTGAACATTTTTTTAACACTTTTTTGACATTTTTTTTAATTTATCTTTTTTTTTTAAAAAAATAAAACTTACTATAGCAAGTCATCCGGTCACCGGGTTTCCTCTAGGAAAATGCCCCTCAAAGTTGGGATTATTCATGGTTAATCAATAGTTGGAATTATTGTAGGAAAATCGTGAATAGTTTGGATTATTCTAGGTAATTTTTCCTTTTTAAAATGGTATATTTTAAATTTTATAAATGAACTATATATATTTAAATTTGCATGATCAATTAAATGAACTAATTATCATAAAAATAAGGAAAAACTATTTAAATAAGACAATTTTTAGTTAATTTTTCCAAAACAATACTAATAACTAAAATTTGATTACTCATGGGGTTGTTTTTCTACAATGATACTAATTTTTGTTTTTTTTCACTAATTTACCTTTTTTTTCATATAAACTCATATTGTTTGAGTTTTGACATGCTAGAGATATTATAGGGAAACATCCTTTAAGGTGATTTTCTTCATCATAGTTAATTAAAAATTAATATTATTATAGAAAAATTAATAAAAAAATTATATTAGTCACGATAATTTTTTCTATTCCTTTATAAGCTCCATATAGGTAGCTAGCACCAATATTTACCTATATTATATACTCCCTCCGTTCCTTTTGTTTTTCCACCTTACTAAAACGGGCAGTTCCATAAGTTTTTCCACTTTAGAATACTTTCCATTTTTGGAAAATTTTCATCCCACTTTTACCCATTAAAACCCCCACTTTCCTTACTTCACACTACTATTTAATTATTTTCTCTCTCATACTTCCAATACAATCATTACATTACACTATTATTTAATTATTTTTTCTCTCCATACTTCCAATAAAATCATTACTTTCTACTACTATATACTTCCTCCGTTCCAAAATACTTGCAACACTTACCTTATTTGGCTGTTTCACAATACTTGCACCATTACTATATTTGGCAAAGAATAATCTTATTTTATTATCACTTTATTCCTACCCCACATATCACCATCAATCATATATCATCTCATTAATCATTTAATATACCCACAACCAATACCTACCTTCCATTAATTAATTTTTTATTTCAATTATTTTATTATCACTTTATTTCTACCACACATATCACCATCAATCATATATCATCAGACCTGATGTGACAGCCCTTAATTCTTGTGCCAAGAGGGTGTGGTGCAACTAAATTGGAACGGAGGAAGTAATAAAAATAATACCCACTACCACCAAAGATTCCACTTTTCTTAATCTTGGTGAAAAACCCAAATAGGAACATCAAAAAGGAACGGAGGGAGTAGTAATGTAAAACAATTTGATGCCATTTAAAAAATGTTTTTATGTTTTTATTATACTAACTTACATATTAAATAGTAATAATTTCATTACATGTAAAGTATATAGCAGGAGTAATTAATAATTATTTATGAAATAATTGGTAATCATCATACATTTACTAATTTAAAAACAATTGTGACAAGTGTCACTATTTTAAAACTATTTTGCCAAATGTCACTCTAATAGTTAAATTGTTGTTTTGGAACTCATCCCTTCATCTTTCCTAATGCAATATAAATTGTCAATGAATAGCTTTATTTGAAGTGGTTTTAATTGTAATAGAATACTCGATATTAACATAGACTCTACAAATTCAAATTCATACTAATATTAATAGTGTTGTGTTTAGCTTTATAAGAATTATCATGGCTTATCATGTAATGGTGAAAGATTTCATATGAGGATTTTGTTGAATTTTGTAAAAGGTCCTACATGTTATTAGCCAAAACAATTTATAAATATAAAAGTAAACATACAATCGTGCATTGCACGGGTATAATCCTAGTTTTGAGAGTGAAAGACAGACTTGTGAAAGATCATCCTGCAAACTACATTTACATGTGAAATTTTGCTTCAATAAATAATTGTAATAATTGGTAATTAATTTTTTAGAGCAAACATTTTACATAATTGAAAGCATAAACGTAACACTACAACAGGTTTATTTACGTGCTAAAAGTAAAATTATCAATGAAGAATTACAGGGTAGAACAAAAATCAAAAATTTTATAAACACCCTGTACAATTTTAAAATTATAATTTTTGTCTAATAATTTTGTATCTTTAATAACCAATATCAAATAATTCAACATTGAAGCCCCTAATTTTTCGAGACCCTATGCGGTTGAACATGCTAGTCGGAATTCATGTTCAGTAGAACGTTTATTTTTTGCAGTGATTTTAATCGCTATGATAATGGCTTTAATTGGAGGTTTTGGCTATGAGATTAAGAATGCGAAATGAGCACTCATTTTAAATTTTATCTTTTCATATGATTTCTGGGTTGCTAGCACATGTTTAAAAAGGAGCGAAAAATAATATTTGGTACCTTATAGATTTAGAGTAAAACGCAATTAAAATTGACTACTTAAAAAAAATGACATGTATAACTATTAGTTTCTTAAATTGTAATATTGTTCCAGAAAAGCGAGCAGCTACTAAATGCAAATTTTTTTTATTTTGAATGTTAGCTTACAACAAAGAACAAATAAAAAGAAAGTCAAAGAGCAATGAAGGATAGATTCGATGGTGGAGAACAAAGAAAATATTGTTAAAAGTTTTTGTCACACATATAAACAAATTGGTAATCAACAATTTTCAAAATATGTCATTCTTAATTCAATTTCAAAAAAAGAAGTGGTCAAAGTTATAAAAAAATAATCTTAAAAAGTCAAAACCAACAAGAATAACTAAAAAAAACCCAACAAAATAGTATATTATATTCTATTATATGACTTCTATTCAAATCGATCTTTGGTCATTTTTGGCTTCACACAATTGCGTACTTAGACAATCAACCTTTTACATGTATCAAAAATCTTCTTTACAAACCAAAAATTTTTTTGTCAATAAAAAGGTTAATTAGTGGTGAGTGGTGACAATCTATAAAATATATAATGGAAAAAAATATACAAATTAATTTTCACACATGTCAAATGAAAGGATTTTACGATGAGATCATCTCGAGTTGACTACAGCCTTAAAGTTTAGCAGTAATTTTGCAGTGATTTTACACATGTCAATGAGTACTTATAAGTTAAAAGTAGAATAATTTACGAACTACAGCCTTAAAGTTTAGCACTGACTTTGCGAATTACAGTCTCAATATTTATTTTTTGTGAATTACAGCCCAATTTGGTGGTCGGAATTTTAGATTACGTGGTCGTAATTCAGTGTCTTTTGCCTGAACTTGTAAGTTATTATTCTTAAAAGTAATTATTTATAAGCTTGAATTTACTATCTATAATTTTAAAATGATCGCTATTAACTCACCAATATTCAAACAGAAAAATAAATTAATTATATGGGCTCGTCTCATATTAAGACAATATTATATAAAACTTGTTTGCTTATTAATTTTAGTCATTTTAAAATAATTAATCGATCATGCAAAAGATAATTAACTTTTGGCTTTATTTGACTTGTATTTTTTTTTGTTAAGGAGGAGTATGCACCAATTGAAAAGTGTGAGTTCCTTGGGGTGTAATAATGTTGTTTCCTTCATTGAACTTAGTTAGTGGTTGCTTTATAGTACTTGGACTTACTTTTCGGGTCGGACTTACCCGCGTGGTGGCCATGACCAATTGACCATATGGGTCGCCTTCTTGGTTCAAACTGTAGCTAGTGGAGGTAGCAATATTATCAACTAGTTAGGTTTAATAATAATAATAATAATAATAATAATAATAATAATAATAATAATAATAATATTGATTTTATGTCTTGACTCTTGAGTCAACTCATTGTTAGAAACGGGTCCAATGAGTAATAAAGTTGCTCGAACAAGCAAAGATATGTGCATAACATACATACTATTGTATATTTAATCTATTACGTCTTCTTACACAAAAAGTCATTTGGGTATGTGCATACAATATAGGCATCTCAGATTCCATTCCATCAACCCAATGCCGTTAAATGGCTTACACTTTGGGTGGAGTTTGGGATGGTCGAATGTACGCAATCTTATCCTTATTTAATGATAAAATTAACAAAAAAATTGTTTATGATCGACTATTTGTTGTGCACGTCATGTGTAACTTCACATAAATAAAAATTGCACGTGATTTAATAAACTGAAATGCACATGATTAATGTGCTTCATATAAATAAGCACGTTAGATAGTGCGGGGCTTGACATAGCTTCTACCCTTCTGTCTTTGCTTTTTTTTTTTTTGGCAACTTCTTTGATCTATGTTTTTGTAGGTTAACTGAATCTTCTTGCTTTTGTTGTTTGCGTTTTTTTTTCTTTTTGTTTTTTTGGGTGACGTTTGATTGTGTCTCATTTTGTTAGCCCAATAATGTTTTGTTGTTGTTGTACGTTTCCTTTGTAAGTGCTTCTTAGTTTTTTGTGTTCTCTCGTTTGGTAGTTTAGTTTGAGTTTGTTTGATTGTGCTTGAGTAGCAGTTTTTCCGTTGGTAAGGGTGTCAATATCCTTTTACCTTTGGTCTCGCCCTAGGTAATCGAGTATAAAGGGACAAAGGTTTTATGGTAACCTAAGGTCTGGTCCAAGGAGAGGGGGGGGGGGGGGGGGTTCAAAGGAAGAAACGTAAGTAGGAACTTGAACTGAGAGCGGAGACTTGTAACATACGCACCCTCAAAGCGAAGTTGTTGGAGTTGGCGACAGACCTTTTTAAATACAAGATTCATGTGTATGTGTTCAGGAGACTAGATGGAAGGGGCAAAAAGCACGAGATATAAAGGGTTATATATATGTTATGGTATGCAGGTTTGCACAGCAGGTGTAGTGGGGTCGATATTCTTATAGCTAATGATATCCTAAAGCAAGTGGTAGAAGTGAGGAGGTGCAATGAAAGGATTATGCTAGTTAGAATAGTGGCTTATGGGCCCCAAGTTAGGCTCAATGAGCAAGTAAAGTGAAAGTTTTGGGATAACCTAAAAGATCTTATAGATACCATCCCTACCGATGAAAAAGTTTTTATAGGTGGAGACTTCAATGTTCATATAGGCAATTAGGAAGCATACAACTATAGTTCAGTTCATGGTGATTTTGGCCATGGTGTAAGGAATGAGAGTGGAGAGAGCTTGCTTAAGTTTGCATTAGCACAAAGCAAAGGAGTTGCTTATAACATTCATTCTTATATCTTGCTTTTGTTTTTCATTCTCACTCGTTTTGTTTTTTTCTCCATTCTTTTTAACCTCATGTTGATTGATATCAATAACTAAACAAGATTGTCTTCAATTATAGCTTTTTTTTTTTGTCCTAATTGCAAAATAACACCAGACACCAGTTTTAATCTTTTATGTTTATGTTAGACAAATTGACACCTTAAAACACTCTTTTAAAACTTAAAAATCAATTACATAAGAAGAAAAGAACAAATAAAAGGAAAAAAAAAGTATTTTGGATATATTATATGTTTGGATGAAAATAAGACAGGCAGAGCATAAGAACAAACTCAATGCAATGAGGCTATAGATAAGAGAAACTTAATATCTTCTAGTTTATTACTCAAAGAACACACTCAATGTAATAAAAACTCCAGTTAACTTTAGACAGACACAACGGTAGACAAAATGAAAATACAAGATTTTTGATTCATAACAAGGTTAATTATTCACTTAGTATAGAGCTATAAACAACAAAAGAAAGCTAATAAGCGAGAAAAGGGGAAAAACGTCGACGCATAGGGATCCAAACCAACTTTGAAAATTACAAAGCATCATTAAATTATCTCCTAAGCATGCGTTAGGTTGACTTAAGTTGTCCTCTAAGCAACTAGCTGACTTAATGCTATAAGCTTTATAACAAATGTAGCTTTATTTAATCCTTAACCCAAGTTGAACATGTAACAAATTAGACTTGCGTGAAAAGGGACTAAAACTAAGAACATCAACAACTAAAGAAGTGACTCAAGAGATAACGTATTTGATCTTGGATCAATTTCACTCTTCAAAATCTTAAAATCTTATAATATAAGATTACATATTAAGCACTAGAGCTAAAATATGTACAATTGAAATCTACTCCTTTTGTCTTTAAAAAATTTGCAAAAATATAACATCGCACACATATTAAGTAAATCAGACAATTAAATAGTGAGGATAAGATTAAAAGTGGTGGAACCATAAACCAAAATAAAATTGTAGCAAATTTAAAGAGACTGACTAAAAATGAAAATTGTTGTCATTTCGCTCGACAATACATAGCTCTTTTCTTTATTCTACCTATTTCTTAGTTCTTGGCTTTGAATTTTTGGTTGAAACTTGTAAACCTTTGTTTTTACCTTCATAGACTTAGTTGCCTAAGGATGTTGTGAATTGTGAATTTGTGATCATATTAGAAATGAGATTAAAAATACATATAAAATCACTAACAAGCACAAAATTGGAGAACATATGTAACAAATAATGCAATATTATAGGCTAAATGGGAAATAAACTCATATGAAGTACATGTGATAAACATGGTGTGTAGCTAGCTATAAAAATCATATGTTAAAAGATTTGTTTTGATGAGAATCAAGTCATATTTCTATTTCTATTGGAATATCACTTTGTTCGAATAAAATTAGTTTGATTCTCGTTGTTCATCCTTTTATCACCCTATCTAATTCTCCAAAAATAGTATATTTTAATAAATTTGTTTAGAATTGTTGATTCTCTATTATGCTAAGAATAATTAACATCACAAAAGTCAACAAAAACGTTTTAATTTTTAGTATTTAAAATTCTTGACCAAACAAAAGCCTAAAGTAGGGATTGACAATGGGTCGAACTCGGCTCGAATTATACATACTCTGACTTTGCTATAGATAATAGTCGGATTTTTTTTCAGTCCACCGCCACTCGGAGTCGGATTATGCATACTCCAAATTTGCCCCGACTCGGACTCTCAGACCTCCAACGGAGTCAGATTATCATCAAACAGTATCGTCGTGATATTGTACTAATGATTTTAAATCATACAAAACTAACAAAACATATTTTTCAAATACAATTTAACAAAAAATATGTAATTTGAATTCAAGCTTAACAAGATAAATAGTCATACTACTACAATTTAACAAAATTTTCTTACAATCTTGATCTGATTTGTCATATTCTGATTTATTAATTTAAATAAAAATATCAATTAGTTTTTCAAAATCGAAAATTCCAATTAGTATGATAGAGAGCTTGAATTAGTCATGTCCAGAGTTTTAAAGGAAACAAAATATTAGTGTAAAATTGAAGTTCAAAGTCAGATTCACTTCAAGGTTGGAGTCGGATGAGAGTGTCGGATTTTTATTAAGATCCAACTCGACCTCGAATAGTAAAGTCGAAGTTGAATTCAGATGACTTTTTCTCGGACTCGAATCAGATAAACTTCCTTGGATTGAGTCGGATTAATTGCCATCCTAGCCTAAAGTAAAAGCACCAACAGACAAAACGATTCTAAAATCCAGAGTTGGCGTAAACAACGTTTTGATTCGTGGATGCAAAAAAGAGAAAATTTGGAATCTGATTCGTTAATTTACCCCACATGATTAAAAGTTTATATAATGTCTTGCTTGCTGTAGTTTAGTGTAAAATCATTCATTTGAGAAACCTGTGCTGCAGCTCTAATGGCAGATTCCGATGTTGATTCCGCCTCAGTCGACGCCAATTCAGCTGCTGCTAAACCCACTATTACTCATGTCATATTCGATATGGATGGTCTCTTATTAGGTTACACTTGTTTCTCTTTCTATTTCAATTGAATTTTATTTTTATATGCATTTCTGCTGTTTTATTTTCATTATGGAATATGGATTGTAACTTTTGATAATTTTGAATGCCATATAAATTGCCAAAATGTCCTGGGCACTTGTGGGAAATAGACAAAGAAAGTTTTTGAGGTGGGATTAAAAATTGTTCATGTTTTCAGTGATAGGGTGAATGTTAGGAATTGTTGTTGGATGTTGATGATGTATTGGATCATAATTCATATAAATTAGTGTCGTTCCTGGTATTTTATGGCCTTAGAGAAAATGAAGGAAATGGGTTCCTTTATAGCAATTCGATTCTGAATTTTAGCGGATGTTTGGCAACATAACAAATACAAACCGAATATATTATAGTTATCATTATAAATGTCGTTTAGGCGTGTCATATCTTAATTGATAAAAGAACTAATCATGTATTGCAAATTTTTTAAGTGTCTAGTGTCTACTTCATTAACCAAAATTTCATACATTGGGGCCCTTGCTTTGGGTCCTAGACAAATGCAATCTATGCATAATCTTTGAAGATGCGGGTGTTTGTCATATTTGGTCTTCCATTTCATTACCTCAATGTTGTTAAATGGTTCCAGGCTTCCAGCTAGATAGGGTTTAGAGTTAGATGTATACAATGTTACCCTTGTGAACATAAAAAGTTATTTTAAATTGATCTATAATAGCAAAAAATGTTTTGCAATTTCACATACATAAGAAGTGTTTTTTGTAATTGGTTGAAGTTGATTATTAAAATTCTTCACTTTGTCCCATGACTCCCATCACTTATGGGATATAGATCGTATACGTGCTTTTAGAGTGATACTGTTCTATTGTCTGATTTTGGGTTATGATATATTTATTGTCGAATTTGAAACTTATTTCATACTTTTTATGTTCTTTATTTAGTAAGTTCCTCTTTCATCGTTGGAGTTGCTAATATATTTTGAACTCTTTATCCAATTGAACTTTACATTGAGGAGATAGTAATATGAAATTGTTATAGTAGTGTAGGACATTTCCACCAATCCGAAAGTGGGTGTTATTGAAACACGGGTTATAAACTAGAAGTAGATTTGTTTGTTTATATCTTTTCACCACTCTCTTTTGGTCAACTTCCATGAATTCTCCATTCTATAATCTCTTTGGAATTGAATCCAGCATTTAAAAACTGTAGTAATTCATGATTATCTTTAGGCTTCCTTGAGATCAAAGAAATGATCTAGTCCCTTTCCATTACATTTAAAACTATAGAGTAAACTTATCCACATTGCCAATTTCATTTCTTGAGAATTAAAGTTGCTTGTGTGGAATTGCTGCTTTCCTTGAGTAAAGAGCCCCAAAGTACAACCTACACCACTCCCTTCCATGTTTTTTTTCTTATATAAGATGCGCATTGTTTACCTAGGATTACTTAACTAATTGAAAGTTGAGGTTTACAAAGCGCACTTTGGGCCACCTAAGGTTGGGTAGCCTTAGGCGAGCAATGGGATGGATGCCGTAATAGTGCTAAGCGAGGCGATTCCTTTGAGAAATTGCCTCAGAGCAACTTATTAGCACTTAAGTCATGCAATTCACTATGCGTTTTTGTCTTAGGCTCACATGAAGCCGATTTGATGCAATAGGTTTCTCATCTGTTCTTTCTTCTTCCTTCTTTATTCCTCTCTATGGATTTCTTTCGCTGTTCTTAATCTGGGGTTTGGGACTCTTCATACCAAAAGGCTACAATCTGACACTTAGAATGGATTTAAGGCCATATCAAAGTTCTAAAGCTTATCCCACACTAGTTTATAATGCAATCAAATGCTGGATCTATTAACAAAATGAGCTTTCTTACCTATTTGACTAGTCTTCTTGGATGAGATCTTTTCATTTGATCTATAACAATGGTACAAAGGACAAAGCTGAGTTATGACCATGACCAACATAGTTATGACCAATAAGGACGTTGGACCTTATATGAAATCAAATTCAATGAATTTGAGGCTATTTTAAGGTGTGAGACTTTTTTTATAACAGTTGTATTGATTGTTGATAAGGGATTTGTAGATCAAATAAACTCTCAAGTTTCACCTACTAGACTAGCCTTCCCATTTGATGTAAAACAGCACATAATGCCCAGTATTGCCATAGGTAGTCGTGTGCCCTTTAAAACTAAAGTTGAACATGCTTTGAAGGATAATTCTTGAGGGGTTACTCAACCACAACAATGGATGCTCACTCGAAAGTATTACGGTTTGTCTTTGATTAGGCTCACTCCCTAACCTCTAACACAGTATTCGAGTCACTTTTGTGCTTCATTCACACTCCGGTACTTGAATCAACAAAATAAACTATTATTTTAGAACAATGGGTTCACTTGCACAAACATAAACAATATTTGATAACTAATCGAAATGTTGCATAAAACTCAATGTGTTCTATATATGTGTAGCCCTAAGATATAGTATATTGTTATTAGGTAATTATCACCACTTTTAACAAGAATAGAATAACATAGAGGTGCTACTTATATTCTACTTAAGAGTTATACTTCAAAACTAATCAAAACACCAACTTTATTCTAACTAGAATAACTAATTGTAAGCTAGTTAGCATACTACTACTACTACTCGTATAAGAATACTGACTATGCAATCCTATAACGTATGCTAACTAGTACATGCAATGCGTGTTGCTTTCATTCTTGAACTCCCAACTTTTAGAAGATAGTATTGAGTCATTAAATGCGCCCACTTGTCGCTTTAAGCTGTTTTCTCATTGCTGAAATCTGCTGATCCTTGGACTATGAGCCAAGTCGTTGCTATGAATCACCCACTTGGCCCCTGGGATTGTCTACTGCTTCTACTCGATGCTTCAGCATATGCCTTTACTCTTCCTACCTTTTAGCCTACATGTGTCAGCTCGCGTGTATGTTATCAGCCAAGACGCTTATCATACGCATAATCACAGTCATCATACAATTCTGAACTCTGCTAATAACGCATTAGTATTAGCTATAAGTGCATTTCATGATTTTGTCTGGTTTTTCTTGATAGTCCTGCTAATTTTTTACCCATAATATTCGTCTCTTGAGGCCAAAAGTTGTTGCTGCACTTGAAAAGCTTAGTGTAATGCTATGTATGGGAGTTAATTTGGTCTAACGTCTTATATTGCTACAGATACTGAGAAGTTTTATACTGAAGTTCAAGAAAAAATACTAGCTAGATACAATAAGACTTTTGATTGGTCTCTTAAAGCAAAAATGATGGGGAGAAAAGCAATAGAAGCTGCTAGGGTCTTTGTGGAAGAGACTGGAATTAGTGACTCTCTTTCGCCAGAGGACTTTCTTGTAGAAAGGGAGGCAATGCTGCGGAGCATGTTTCCAAGTAGTGAGCTTATGCCAGGTACGCTTCCATAATTCACAGTATGTTACTATGTTTTATCTTCTGATATTCAGTTCTTGATCATCCTACTGTGTCCTCTGAAATTATACCCATCCTCTCCCAGTTGGGGTTTTTTGTGTTTATTCGGACTTCTAGCAAAAGTTTTTTTTTTATTGCTTCTCAAACTGTAAAATGGTTACTGAACCTGATTTACCTCCAACCTCTACAAGTGAAATAGTTTACAGAAATGTACATTAAGGAATCAGATGTCGTAGCTTGAGCTATTCATCCTAGGGAAAAATAAGTAACAACTTACTAGAGGCAGAAACTGTGAACTGACTGAGGCTCTAATGCTGCTAGCTTTTAAAGTAGGGGCGGAGCTACTACTGGGAGAAGGTTAGCCATGGCCCACCTTATAAATCAGTGAATATATTGTTTATATAGGAAACTTGTCCCGCGAATAACTTTAACTCAACGTTTAAATCACAGTATTTGCTGGTGTCAATGTCAACATAACGAAAACTGCTCAAATAGCTTATTCTCCTTTAACTGTCAACCTGCTTACCAAAAAATCTTTTTCGTAATAAAAATTACTCCCCCCGCCCCCCCATAGTATGTTCTGTCTCTGCTCAGAAGTCATTTGATTGATTACATTTTCAAGTCTTAGAAAAGACATTAGCCCCATAAACTCGAGACTTTTATGTGCGGGACAGTGTTGAGCTTGCTCTTATGTATTGTAAACTGCAGGGCTAGTTACAGGGTATGTATTTTCCATCCCAATAAATCCAGTTATGGTGCAATCCAATAAAGGGGATTGTGACTTTTATGTTATTAAAAATGCTAATCAGCTATAACTCTGAATAGTTTGGAGAGGAAAATAGACGTGTTGGTGAACTTTTATATGTACAGTGATCCAATTGTACATCTTGGCAAATACATTCAACAATGATAAAAGTATGAGCAATGTTGTGTAAAATATGTCGAGTAAAAATACAAAGAAATGTAGTATTTCATGATACTTAAGTTTTAATTGAGAATTTTCTTTCTTCCACCCTTCTTGATATTGCAATAAAGTAATAAACACTAACATGACTTGAGAAGATTTATATAAGAAATTTAGATTACACACTAGGCACATATATTGCTTTCCTTAAGTTCTAATTCCTACAATGCGTTGAGTTTATAATGAATCAAGCTTCATAAGATACAATGTAATCACTTGTCTTGGCAAGAGACAAGAATGATAGAATTGTGGTTTCATGTGGATAAACTCTAAGAGATTGCAAGGCTCACAAAATCTTATTTATGTTTGACAGCCTTTTGAAATTCAAAAACTTGTGAAAAACTTTTGAAAGTGAGTATTCATCCTCTATTTATAGCCTACAATCAAACCTTGAATCAAATGTAACTTTTATGATTTGAATTTGAATTAAATCAAATTTATTCATCTCCATTGATGTGTACCCTCCATTTGATTTAGTTTTGATTATGATTTCCCTATTCATGTGCATAAATCAATGCAAACACTTCAAGATTTATAATCGCTCATTTGATATGAAAAAGAATTTATGAAGACAATTACAAGACAGCTACGACTCATCACCTTTGGACCGGCGAGTTGTTGGCCCTTTTGACCCTAAGCATTTCTTTGGAGCTAGAGGACAACGACTTGTCGGTGTCGGTGCTTCAGTCTCGCTCTTTTAATTTATCAAACTTTTATCTAGTCATCAGAGAACCCACGTGGCCAACAATTCTTTGGTGTTTCTAAAGACTTAAACTTGGCTCACTTAAGTCTTGAATTAGATCATTCATGATCTCTTATCATGGAATTACTTTGGAATTATCAGTCACTAGTACTCCAAATATTTCAACAAGATACTTTATGATAAATGGAAAGAGAATGCATTTTGCCTTATTTTTTGGTGGGATTCTCTATGATTCGACACTGAGATTTCCAGATTCCTCTCATCCCCATTTTGTTTCTTTACACCATTTTCCATCTTAAATCATTTAGTAACTCTGACCACATTGTTTTGGTGAACTAACAACACTTGAAATGCGATGTCCTATTCTTCTTCCTCCTTTGATCTGTTTCCCATCCTTTTTATCACGTGCTTAATAGAGTGATTTTACTTTTTCGATCCAGGGGCCAGCAGATTGATTGAGCATTTGCATGCACATAGCGTACCAATCTGCGTAGCTACTGGGTAAACCTCTTTTAATGGAACCTTTCTGTTTTTCTGTTCTTTAGCCTTGGAAAATTTCATATATATTTGTCTCTGTTGTCGTCATGAACAGATAATGTATACTTCATAGTATGATTGTGGTGATTAGTTAACATCTATTTAGTTGTGGTTATCAGTATCAAATAAAGCTCTACGCTTGACAACCTGATGTTGGTGGTTAACACATTTACATATACTACTTTTAGTGAAGACAATAAAAACTCCTGATTGTTGACGTGTTGAACTCTGTATTGTAGTTCGCAAAAATGGCATTTTGAGCTGAAGACTCAAAGACATGGAGAACTGTTTGCTTTGATGCACCATGTTGTCCTTGGAGATGATCCTGAAGTCAAGCAAGGAAAGCCGTCTCCTGATGGATTTTTGGCAGCTGCCAGAAGATTTGAGGTGAATTCTCAATAAACCCGTCTTGAATCATGATTCAATTATGTAATTTAAGTAATAATTAACCATTTACGAGTAGGATGGACCTGTTGATCCCAAAAAATGTCTTGTATTTGAAGATGCACCATCAGGGGTTCAAGCTGCTAAGAATGCTGGGATGTAAGTTTTTCTACCTCCTAATCATTTGCATTTTTCTTGTGGTTGTGTTAAATGCAATTGCGGTTGAATAGTCACTTTATGCTGATATGCCTAGAACGAGTACTTGCGAACGTCTTAGACTAACATGTTGTGGTTTAAGTACTGAGAGGACATCAAACCATGTAATCCTTGTAATACTCATTGATAAATCCCTAACTTGAGACATTTAGCAATCGTTTTTCTATGGACTTCCGGAAACATGCTTCGTGTAGCATGGCAAGGAACTTTTGAGTCATGGGTATTTGCCTTTCTGAATTCTGAGAACTGCTAGAGATCCCTTCGGGCAAGGGGGAGAGGGTATAGACTGAGAATCAAACTCCTATCACAAGGGGAAAAGAAAACGCCCTTAGGTCTAAACGAGGATTCTCCTTGAAATCCATGTTTTTTATTCGTCAGATGGTTTGCAATCTTTTTACTGGTATCATGCAGGTCTGTGGTTATGGTTCCTGATCCAAGACTAGACAGCTCTTATCATACAATAGCTGATCAAGTTCTGCAATCCTTAATGGACTTCAATCCAGCCGAGTGGGGCTTACCGCCTTTCGAAGATTCGGCATGCTGAGCTCAAACACCCATCTCTGCTCTGTGGAGTTCACAGTGCCGTTCCTGACTATTTTTAGACCCTGGGCGAAACTTTAAAAAAGGGCCCTCATATAGATTTTGTTTTGTTTCTTTTTTTCTCCAACTATACATCATATAATTTCTCTTTTTTTAACACTTTAATGTCAAATAAATGTACAAACTTAAGATTATATAATCATAAGGTACTTATGCACAAACTAATTTTTATTAATAAGGGTTAACTCGATGTGGGCCCCTTTATAAGTTTGGCCCTAGGCGGTTGCACCTCAAAACTACCCTCAGGAACGGCCCTGGGAGTTCAAGGGTAGACCACCACAGTATATGGGTGGTTCTAATCAAAATTTCTGATTTAAACTTCCCTTTGATTTGATTTAAAAATCCCATTATTTATCAGTTTTGACTGTTGACATTGGATGGCTAAAAAGGCTGCTTCATTTCATGTTTAGAAAGCAGTATTCTAATAAACTTGGACGTATAATTTTTTGACCTGTAATAGGAAATTCCAAATTTGACTGAATCTGAAGAGTTGTCAGGCTTTACCATTCAGTCTTAGAATGCAGTATTCTAAGACATTTTCAAGTTTGAAATAAACATTTTAAGTCTTAAATTTGTCAAATTTTAAATCTTGAAATAAATAGTTTACAGTTAGAGTAGGTATGTAAAATATATAAAATTAAGGATTGGAGTGGTGGTTTTAAGAGTTAGAATTGACATGTTAAGTGGTGGAGTGGGTGTTTTAAGTGTGGAAATTAATATGTTATAAAATTAGATTAAGTCTCGGGAGAACAAAGATTGAGACTTGAAGTAGGGTTTTAAGTGTTAGATTTGACTTTTTAAGTCTTAAAAGTGTTTTAAAACTTGAATTTGACAATTATAGAAGTTCTTTTGTCGCACATGTGAGATGGCCGCATACAAATTTCTGCGATTAATATTTTACTTATTCAACAGTTTATTTTATAGAAAATTATTATTAGACCTTTTAATGGCTAGATTGGACCAAGTTGATTTACAAGAGCTTTCAAACATAGGATCAGTCAATTTTTGACTTCCTTTAAGATATGAAATTTGAGAATATTGCCTAATTAATGAGTTCCCTACATTCTAATTTTTCTTGTATCAAAAGGTGATGTTTTTAAATTTGAAAAGGATAAATAATTTAGCAAAAATTTGTAATCACAAGATAATGAATATGTGGGTACATTTTGTCGTTTATATAGCAATAGGGAGTCCATCTAATCTAATGATAATGTTAATCATAGTGGATTCAGAAAGTGGTACTACAACAGTGGAAGATTGTTGTTGAGCTGGACTGTTTCAGGGTGTATGAAGTGATCGATCGCACATGGTGCTCTCTTTTAACCGTATATAAAAAGGCCAATAAAAAATAAATAAATATATTTACTTCAACTAAGACGTCAAATAAAAATTTTGCACATGACCTTCAAATTTATCGAGATGACTCTGTTATCGAGACTTAAATCCGCTCAATACTCCTTTAATTAAATACAAAATCTCACAAGAGACGGTCTATAGGATAGACCACAAAATTGGGCCAGCCCATTTTTCCTTAACTGATTTTTTTTTTTATTATAATATCAATTATATTATGTTATAATCCTAAATGTAAGGTGTTATAACCTCGAATATACTATTCTATAACCTCAAATATAAGTTATTATAACCTCAAATAATTTATTATAACCCTAAATATACTATGTTATATTTTGGGCTGGGCTTCATGGATTTCGTCTATAGAATAGACCGTCTTCCATAAGACATTAAATGATCAATCAACCACTCCAAGACCTGATTTAGTGATTTGTACGGCATATTGAGTGCTGACTATGACCATGTCTATATTTTTCTTAAAAATAACTCATTTTCTCTTTGCTGATATGGAACACATGAATAATTTATTATGTACGATTACATGTATGACTAAGCATTTTTAATTTATAAAAAGGTTTAATAATGTCCATTCCCAATAGTAAATTAGATATATATATATCCAAGGTGATATCAGCTACAAAATTCCATTGCCAGTTAGTAGTGTAGAATCTTGTGGTAGGGAATAGTCTTTTCAACCAACTCCTCTAGCTAATTAATTAATGCAAGTATTACTATATTAATATCAATAACAATATTATTTTTAATTTACTCTCTAATTAGCAACTTAATTAGGAGATCTAGAATTTTATTTAAAATATCATGCAAGAATCAAGATCAATCTTATTAATTTCCTTCAGATTGGATTAAGACTTTAAAAATCCCATTACTTTGCATGTATTCTTGGGTGATTATACAAAACTAAATTAGGTTTAAAGTGATTTTCAAGAGCATCAACAGCAACATATAAACAATTCAAATTTTAAAAGTGTAAAGTAAACTGCTTGCAACTTACATTCATGTGAGTCTTTTATTGGTCACGTTTGGAATATTCCATACAAAAAGAGAAAAGTTTTAATACGACTTATCATGGATATATAAAAGTTAAAATACATTCATGTGAGTCTTTTGTTGGTTAATAAACCTTTGGAATATTCCACACAAAGAAAAGAAAAGTTATAACACGACTTTTCATAGATAGATAAAAGTTAAAATACATTCATGTGAGTTTTTGATATATTCGTCTTAGTGTAAAGGATTTTAATATATATTTTGTTAATTTTTTAATATGAAACGTATTGATGTATATTGAGACTCAGAATTAGGAATGAAAATAGTGAAATTCACGTTGCAAAGTACCTTAATCTTCCACATTTATCAACAAAAAAAGAGAAGGGAAATTGTGGCTCATAAATGTCATAGTAGGCTAATTCAAATTCCATCAGATTTCAGATATGATTAATAAAGTCTCACCTTGTGAGTTGTGATTAAATACTTGTACATTAGAATCAATTCATATTCTTTGTGTTTCTAAGAGGTGGGATAGTCGTCCCTTGTCCTTTCCTCCCCTTCTTGTACTTTGGAGAAAGAGAATATGGATGTGTTGAGTTGTGATAAGTTGAGGTTTGGATCACTACATGAGGTGATCGATCGATGTGGAGCAAATAAGATGCAGTGCAAAAAGTTATTACGCAACTCGTTTGAGCAAGCAAGGAAACAACACTCAGATTAGCTTCGGGGCGCTCGTTCGAGCAGCCACATAGGTCAAACGGTTAGTTTGTACGTTTGGTTTCTCTTGATAGCTATAGTGAAGGGTATTTAATCTACGAGTGAATGTGGGATCATTGCCGATTTAATGTGTGGTTGTAGGTTGTTGTATACTCGTTATATAAAGAGCTAATAAGTTCATCATCAACAATACACAAAAGAGTAAGGGCTAATACAAGAAGATCTAGGGTGAATGCCAAGAAAGCTTTTTTTCTATGCATAAAACTGTGAGTGATTTGTGAGATATTTTTCTTTAGAGGTTGTTATCAAGAGCGAGAGTTATTTTATTATTTTATTATTAAATCATTAATTAAATAAATATTTAGTGAGGCGAGATACCCAAGATACCTAATTACATTTTGTGTTCTTTCTTCCATTGTTTTTGTGTATGAAATCTTGTTTCTCACTTGTGTGAAACCTTGATAACTTTAGTTTTTATTGATATTAGAAGGGGACTCCGTTAGGGTTATTTGGTGAGTGAAAGCAAGGTTATTTTGTGAAGAAACAAGATGAGTGAATGGGCAATGCTCTATATTCTATTGTTTGATGGAATAATCAATTTTGTTATATCGAAAAGTTTCATGGAGGATTTGTTAGTTTAGCAAGGCATTCATGATGCTCTTGAAAAAACAAGACTAACACGTTAGGAACGAACGAAGATGGACATCAATAAAGAAGAAGGCGGTATCCAGCTTTCCCTTGCAACTTGCAAGTATCACTGCTTGAAGGAGATCGTTTCCGTTGAGTTGATGAAGAAACTACAAACGATGTATGCTTCTGAATCCCTTACCAATAAACTTTGCTTAAGGTTGGGGTTGTATCAACTCATGAAGGAGGAGGATACCTGAATGCAAAACCACATAAACACATTTAACAAGTTGGTGTGTGAATTAATGAATGCGGATGAAGTGTTTACTGATGAGAAGCAAGCCCTAATTTTTTTGGATTCTCTTCCAAGGACTATAGAAATATAGTTCAAACATTTCTCTTAGAAGGAACTATATCACTCTTATTATCCACTTAGCAACATGATCATCAAAAATCACTCAAACTCACCGCCATTAATGGAGGTCGAGTAAAATAATCATAGTGTTAAAGAGAGTATTGCTAAACTTGATCCCGGCCGTCTTCGTCGTCTGATCTCTAACCTTTATCAAGACCATTACTAACGTTAATGGATGATTTTAAGCTTCATTACAGAATGTGATGATGATGATCATGATGATGACGATGATGAGGATGATGAGGATGAGGATGACGACAATGATGACAATTGATATTGTGATGGATAATTGTGTGGAAATGAAGGTATTTGATGATGATGATGATCAAAAAATAGTGAAGAGTTGTTTGAAGACTATAACTGATAATAATATGATAGTTTTAATTTTCAAGTGATTATATAATATAAGGCCAATTTCAAGACTCAAAAGGCTCATTTCAAGCCTTAAAAGACATATTCGAGAACTCAAGTTTAACATATACTCTAAAATGATCAATTTCAAGCCTTAAAATGACAATTCCAAGGCTTAATAAACCAACTTAGGACTTAAAAGACTTATTAATCAAGAGTTTGATTTTATATCTACTACATACCTCACAAATCACAATGCCATCCTAGTCTTAAATGGTCAATTTTAAGCCTAAAAAAGGCAATTTTAAGACAATCAAACTTTAATACTATACTTACTCAAATGATACACGTCATTTCCAAAGCCTTAAAAACACAATTCCAAGATTTAAAACGCCTATTCCAAGTCTTAAATGACCTATTACAAAACTTAAGTTTAATATTTACTCCAAACCTTAAATATCAAATGCAATACTAAGCCTACTAATAAATAACCGCATATAAGCGGCGGTTACACCCAAGTATTTGTGTTTAAAAAAATTGAAGTATAGTTGTGACTTGTGAAGGAAATACTTCAAGAATATTTTTACAAAACAAAACAAAACAAAACAAAAGGTTGCCCAAGAAAAGGATTTTATTTATCATAAAAAGGAAAAAGAAGAAGAAAAAATAAATCTGAACGTTAAAATCGGTTCTCTTTCTTCCTCCTCCCTCCACTCTCAACTCCAATCCCTTTTCTCTCTCTCTTTCTCTGTCTTTTTCACACAAATTTAAACTCCCAAATCTCTTCATTTTTTTCATTTAATTCACAAATCCATCTAAAAACACAGATTATAGGGAATACCCACCAATTTTCTTCTAAGAAGAACCCAGAAATATTGTAGAACAGCACAACCGCCATTAACAAGCAGTCAAAAACTTACAGAAACAATCCAACTTCATTCTTCAACGAACTAAATTCCTAGAAATCAAAAATTTAAACGAAAATGAAGTTAGATTGTTGATTATTGAAGTAAATTTATGGCGGCGATGGCTTCAGAAAGATCTAGAACTCTCCACAACTTCTCTCTCCCACCTCGTTTGAACTGGGGTGCTCAACGACACCTCCGATGTACAAACCTCACTCCTACCTCCTCAAACGACGCCGTTCACACCCCCGACCGCAAGCGTCCTCGGACGGCGTCGTTTCGATCCCCGACTTCTTCATCTTCAATCCATCATGAAAACGACGATAATAAAATCGAAGTCGTACGAGAAAAACTAGTTCTCGATCTACGTTCCGAAGTCGACAAATTCAGCGCCGCCTTTCTCAGGAATCCAGAAATTCCACCTCCTCCGGTGCCGGAATCTCGTCCCTGGAATCTCCGAACTCGTCGTTCTCCGGCGACACTCGAGATTCCTGTTACTCCGGTAGTACCAAATGTTAAAACGAATGAAAAAAGAGCGAAGTTTTCGGTCGCGTTGTCCAGGCATGAAATTGAAGAAGATTTTATTGAAATGACTGGAAGAAGACCTCCCAGAAAACCAAAGAAACGTCCTCGTTACATTCAGAAGCAATTAGATGTTAGTTTTTTTTGGGTAATTTCGATTTTGTTGTTTCATTTTTTGCGGGAAAATTTGAATATTTTTCTTCTGGGTGGATTTTGCAGATGTTCTTTCCCGGGTTATGGTTATCGGAAATTTCTGCTGATATGTACAAAGTTAATGAGAATCCTGACCCTAATTCTAAGGTATGATTTTTGTTTGATTAAAAACTTTTAATTTTGTTTGATTTGATTTTGTTCATACTTCATGACATTTCTTTATAGTCCATAATTTTGGTCTCGTTAACGGTCGCCGGACGGGCTTAACGGTCAGGTCAATAGAACTGAAAAACATTTACAACGGTCACCATACCATGGTTTTCTTAATAGTTGAAAGTTTGAATCTTTCAGATTTAGTTAACTTTTCTTCTACTTAAAGATGGCGTGTTCTGTTTGATGTAATTTCAGTTTCATCTTATTCACAATGTTCATAAAAAAAAATGATATTTAAGATGATTGAACAACCATTTAATCTGGTTTGTAGGATCGATAGAAGTGGGCATAATGACTGAAAAATGGATCCGAATCTGTCCATGATCCGACCCAATCGTTTTGACCCGTGACTACTGTAATGCCCAACTCTAGGCAGATTTTGTGTTCTTCCCAATGGCCTCATGTTTATGGTGGACTAGGGAGAATGTGGGCTTTGATCTACCTAGGTTATGGAATAATTTGCGAATTACAGTGTTAAAGTTCAGTACTTTTGCGAATCATAGCCTCAATGTTTATTTTTTGTGGAATACAACACCTAAAGTATCAAAGTTCACATGTTTAGACCAGAAACATAGAACTCCGACCACTAAAATGGTAGGAATTTTGTGTTTTGGCCTGAACCCGTAAACTTTGATACTCTAGTGGTTGTAATTTGCAAAAATGAACATTGAGATTGTAATTCGCAAACTATTCTTTGATTAAAAATCTATGAATCAAATCGTGTAACATTTAACTCAAAAAAAGACACTGGGGTTGGTTCAATATACACACAAATGAATTCTTTCGATGTTAATTGATCTGGGGATGATGCAATGCCTCTAGTTTCCTATTAGTTTGAACATTTGATTGAATGAGATAATATATGTTCCGTTTCGTGTTTGGTGGTGCAGTGAAAATTGGAAAAGGAGATGAGAAGATCGGTTCGAGGACGGAAATTTTGTTGCATTTATGTCGATTGAGATGGGGTAAATTGTTATGATACTAGCATAGATTTATCAGTTGTTATGGAAATAATGTTATATGTGTATAGTTGGGAGTGTAATTGCTACTGCAACTGCAACTATTAATATGATGAATGATTAATTTTTTTGCTTCTCATTATTTCTGAGGAGTATTTGGCTTTTCCATCCCTTGGTTTTAGGCTTTTCCCTGCTTGTTCTTTTGTGCATGTGTTTCTTGTGATTGAAAGGTCTATTTCTGAGTTGTAACTGAATACTGATTCCTCAAGCTTGGTTTTTAGGCTTTTAGTTTGTATTTTTGGGGTAAATGCTGAAAATAAGAATCCCCCTTTTGCTTTTTCTTCAATTGAATCCCTCCGGATTCTTGCACACGGGATTGTGCATAAAGGTTTCTTCCTCTTCTGTCCCGCTTTTGATACGAGAGCTTTTTGATGGGACATAGAACTAAGTCTACATTACGATTTTTGATACAAGAGCTTTGAATGGGACGGAGGAGTAAGTCTATTCGATTGTCCCGTTTGTACTCATTTGTTTGCATTACTTTTGCGCTGTGGTACGCCTCGTAAAGAGGTCGTGTTCAGGCAAATCATGTAGGACTCGTATGTTTTTATTCATTTGTATTCATTTGGTTTGATGATTGTGGCCGCGGATGTTTGGCTGAAACGATGTTCAACTAGTTTGCGTCAATCTCATCTTTATACTGAAGATCAGGTCTTAGGGAAAGTCATGGTCACTCGCATCAAATTGGTTGGATGTCGTAGCGTTTGGTAGAGTGGTCATTAATGTAACAAAAACAAAAAAAATTGTGCACAAAAACTTATTTAATTGGTGATGTGATTAATATAAGAATTATGGTTCGTTTCAGTGGTTGAATGCTTTTTTAAATTTTTATGACACAAGTTCGATTCTCATCACCTAGATGATAGTTTAGTTTTTTTTCAAGGGAATCTCTACTTACCGAAGTATTTTACTATGCGAAAACATTAAAGAAAAATTGAAAAGTTGAGTTAGCTTGTAAACTTTCTGTCCAGATAGAATTGAATCAAAGAAAAAAGAGAAATTTTTAAGAAAGTGGATATTGGTAACAAATAAAGAGAGAAAATAAATTATTTTGATAATATTAAAAAAGACTTAAAATGTGTGGATGTAGGCCTTTCTTAAAGAATAAAAATAATGCAAATTAGTGAGAATAGTTAAAATGACAGTTGATGCAAAATTAGCGAGACAAAGGGAGTATTAAGTAATAAGCTAGTTGCTTGAGAGACCTATCTTAAGCCAAGCCCATTAAAGATTAATCATATTTACATTATGCTAAATGCTTACATAACGTATCCTTAGTGACTAATTGCAATATCTTGAATGTCTACTTACATCATTCTTGATGTCTATTTACAATAATTTTAAAAAAAATATATGATGGGCCGGCATAACTAGAGATGATCTCTCAAAGAGATCGTCTCTTACAACAATTAGTGTTATTTAATTAGTACATCCATTTGGCCCACTTATTCATTATTTGCTATTTTGGTCCATTTAATTTGTTTTGTATCATTTTATTTAAATAATAATTCACTACTTATTTCTAATTTTTTAATATATTTAACTCTCTTTTAGTTCATTTAAAAAAAACTCTCTTTTAGTTTCATCTACAAAATTCAATCTCCAATTTTACTATATTTATATATTTCATTAAAATCCTCAATTTTCTCTGATTTAAAAGAACACAAATTCTTGTGAGAGACGATCTCTTTGAGAGACTATCTCTAAATGAACTGGCCCATAAAGAAAAATGTAAACTAAAAATAGATATTAAACTTTAATGGGCTGGGCCTGAAAGACATCTTTCATAAAGACGTTCTCTCATAAGATGAAATAGTACAGAAACTCTCATGTGAGATCGCCTTATCCGTGCAACCAGCCTTAGCCCAATAAGTTTTTAAGAATATTCTAACATGCTTATTTTAAGACTTAAAAGGACAATTTCAAGACTTAAAAATCCAATTTTAAGACTTAAAAGGTCAATTTCAAAGTTTTTAATATCAACATTAATGTTTTAGTCTCCTACTTTTAAAGTTGAAATGAGAATTTCAAGTCTAGCAATTGGTCTTTTTAAGTCAAAAAATTGGTTTTTAAAGTATTGAAATTGAACTTTTAAGTTTTGAAATTGTCAAATTCTATGATTTAACACAAATTCTTACTTGAGACCGTCTTTTGTAAAGACGGCTCTCAAAAGCCCAATCCAATTTTAAATATATATTGTTACAACTTTGAATATAGATTAGGGCTGGACTTTAGAGAGTCGTCTTTACAAAAGACGGTCTCTCAAGAGAGCACCTGATGATTTAAAATGTCAATTTTGAATCCTTGAAACTGTCTTTTAAGTCTTCAAATTGGTCTTTTAACTCTTAAAATTGGCAATTTAATTTGTAAATTGGTAAAAAAATATATATAATTAGACCGGTCCAATAAGACGCGTCTCACACGTAAGACGGTCTCACCCACGTTTTTGTGGAAATAGAATTGATTTACTCGTTCTGCATATTTGGGCTCACATTATCCAACCCGTTTAGTTTGATGCAAATTGAGTTGACAAGTGACGAAATGGTTATGGATGATTTATCTCCTTCAACATTCTTTTCGTTTCACTAAAACGTGCAGAAAACTCTACCCTATTTCGTTTCACTAGCTCGTCGTTTCACTAAAACAGTTTAGTTTATTTTGGGCTCTAGTGTGACCAAAGAATATCTCAGCTCGAGAAAGATTCACAGATAAATCCTCAAAAAAAGAAAAAACCTCAACAGATAAAAACACCTATAGATAAACAAAGACACAAAAAATAAAAGAAACTAGGTAAAAAGGAGTACAAGATATAATAGGCATAGGCAAAAACAAGAACTTCAACTAGAAAGCGAAAGAGTATCAGTAGTTTAAAATACGGATAAGTCGCCTCCAACTACTCTTATCCCTGGTCATGTCCACAGAGATGTATAAGTCATGCAAAAAATGGAATTCAAATTAGTTAGTAAAAATGTAAGTTATCTCTAAATTGAATTCAAGTTGATATCATTCATATATATAAAAATAAGTTGTTTTGGCCCTAAAAAATTAGAAGCCCTAGACGGTAGCCCGCTTTGCCCTTATTAACCGACGGTCATGAAAATAGTTCAATTAGCTCAAATATAAACTTTTTACAATACACGACTATTATTGATCAATTTAAGGTTATAATTGATACCTTTACGGCCTATTTGGTAAGTGACACTAAATTGTAGTAATGGGAATGATTTATAGTGTAAAATCTCATCAAAAGTTTTATGTTATTCTCACGGTGATAAAATAATCGCAAAAAATCTTTTTGTTTACAAAGTTTCATTACTACTTAATATCAATTCTTCCAATGGTAATGTATTGAAATGAATTTTATGAAGAAAAAGAGAGGATTAAAGTTGCACAATGTTGTGCGACAACGGAAGTAAAGATCAGAGAATTAATCCGTAGTTGCCGCATGTACAATCAACTAGACCGGCACTAAACATGCCTAGCCACGAAGTCGACTTTTACTGCTAAAATCTAAGGCTTGTGTTTTCATTCCAGTGTCAAAAATCGACTCGGCTTTGGGAGAGAAAATAAGACCGCCGACTCGGCGGTATAAATAGACTTTAATGATTTTTTTTAGAAGCAAACGCCGACTCGGTGTGGGGTAAAGTATGGTGACCACCGACTCGGCGGTGTGAAGATAAAGTCGAGAACTTTTTTTTTTTTTAAGATTATTTAATAAAATAATTGGGAAAACAGGAGCTCCCCCAAAATATTTGGAAAAATAAGCTTCTGGGCTGTTCGCAGTTACTAACTGCGAACAGGTAGGTTTCTGGGGTACTAATGGGCTGAAGGCTGGGTTTTGGGTTTCAGACCTGTTCGCAGTTAGTAACTGCGAACAGGCAAAAAATAAAAAAAAAAATTACACAAGGCTGTTCGCACTTACTAAGTGCGAACAGCCTTGTTTAATTTTTTTTTTTATTTTTTGCCTGTTCGCAGTTACTAACGGCGAACAGACCTGCAGTATAAAAACAGGCAGTAACTTTTTTTCGAGGCATTCTTCATTTCCACAAACCCTAATTCATCTACATTCGCCATTTCTTCCCCATTCTTAGTCTACTTGTTCACATTGTTAACTTTGCTTTTTAAAGGTATGGATCTTTATTGAAATAATTTCCTTTTAGAGTTTTAATTTCTTCTAGTAATGTTGATTTTGTTTCTTGTTTTGCAGGGGTTGAACTTACACATTTGAGGTAATTTTATAAACTTTTGAAAATTATGGATTGTCCTTTGATGTGTAGATGGAATGGTATGATTATTGAGAATAATAATGTAGTGATATATGAAGGTGGAAATTTAAGACTAATTGTTGCAAGAATTGATATGTCTCTTTGTGAGTTTGTTGAGTTGTTGTATAAAGTGTGTGGGTTTGATAGACATATGGTAGAGTTAAGACTGAAAATGAAATACTCTACTAGCCAATCCACATCCACTGTGTTGCCACTTGATGATGAGTACTCAATGACTGCTTTGTGGGCTGTTGTTAGGAATTTAGGTTGTTCTAGTACGGAGATATATGTTGAACAAGTCCCTAAAAATGTCAGTGCAAATGTCCCTTCTTCGGTTCCATTCATGCAATCATTCACTGGAATGATGGAGCATTTATCTCAATTTGATCGCCCTCCTTCCCAAATGTTCACTCCTGTGTCTCTAGCACCTGAGCCCACTAATAATGTTAGAACCGAATCAAGTTCTAGCCCGCAATATAATGACTCTATTCAACAATATGTGTACAATGAAGAAGATGCTTATCTTGATAATGAGAGAGTAAGTAATGATGAAGGGCTTGACTTTGATGAGGGAGATTATGAACATGATGATTTGAGTGATGAGGGTGATTTTGATGAAGATGATATGAGTGATGAGGGAGAAGGGAATGAACGTGAACAACAGTTAGTGGTCGTTAATGCAGGTGACAATGTACAATCTACACAGACCACATCATCTTCTGTACCTTTTTATGATCAATTAGAAGTGAATGTAGAAAGATTTGATTGGACTATGGGGGCTCAAAACTCATGTCCTCTTGAGGGCGATGAATTTGTTAAGGGTATGGAGTTCTCGAGTAAGAAATACTTGATTGAAGCGGTGAAGAGCTATTGCATCAAGGCTAATCAATCATATACTTGCCGAACGTCTAACAAGACTGTGCTTGATTTAGTGTGTCCTAATTCTTGTGGTTGGGCACTTCGTGCTCGCCAAAAGAATAGTGGTTGGACTATAGTGACTTATAAGGGTCCACATAGATCTACTTGTGTTAGCGACAACCATAGCTTGGGTGCACGCCATTTGAATCCAACTATCATTGGTCATTTTATCAAAGAATGTGTTCGGGTTGATCCAACTCTTAAGGTTAGTGTCATCATTGAGATGGTAAACACAACGTACCATCACAGGATTAGTTACTTTAAGGCATGGACTGGAAAGCAAGCTGCAATTGCAGAGATTTACGGTAGTTGGGAAGAGTCATATGAGCGTCTCCCACGTTACATGCAGGCTCTGAGAGATGCACATCCAAGTATGGCTGTTGAATGGGTATATAAATCACAAAGTCCTGGTGTCAATGTTTTCAAGAGGTTGTTCTGGGCATTTAAGCCCTGCATTGATGGTTTTGCATCTTGCCTTCCTGTACTGGTTATTGATGGTACACATTTGTATGGAAAGTACAAGGGAAAGCTACTTACTGCTATTGGCATTGATGGGAACAATCAACTTATGCCATTAGCATTTGCTCTTGTTGAGGAAGAGAATGTTGATAGCTGGTCATGGTTTATGGCATGTATTCGGCTTCGGGTCACAGACAGAAAAGGTCTATGTGTTATATCTGATCGACACCCAGGAATTATAGCTGCCATGAATGATGTTGATAGTGGGTGGACCCCTCCAGATGCGTACCATCGCTTTTGCATTCGCCATGTTGCCTCAAATTTGAATACTCATATAAGGAATGTGGAGGTGAAGAAAGTATTTATTGCTACTGCTTTTCAACGAAAAAAAAAAAAAGCTAGCAAAGGTCTTAGGCGCATTCGTCATATGAGTGAACAGGCTTTTGCATACATAAGTGAGATGGATATGGAGAAATGGTCAATAGCATTTGACGGGGGTCGCCGATATGGGTATGCTACCACGAACATGGCTGAGGTCTTCAACGGCGTCATGAAAGGTGCTAGATTCCTACCCGTTGCAGCTATTGTGGAACTTACATTTTACCGTGTGAACAAGTGGTTCGTGAAAAAAAGGGAAATAGCTAGGGAACGACTTGCTGCTAATCATCCGTACACTCCCTATGTGGAGAGAAAATTAGAAGCAAACAAGCGTAAGGCACGATATCACAGCGTAGAACCATTTGATATAACCAATGGCAAATACGAAGTGACAACCGGAAAAGGCGAACGAATGGAACGCAAAGGCGGGAAGCGTTACACTGTTAACTTTGCAAACCGCACTTGCACATGTAAGAAGATCCGGGTTTTCCACTACCCTTGTTCACATGTTTTAGCTGTATGTTCTGCATATAGCTTATCTGAAGACCCATTTGTCGATCGTCGTTTTCGCACGACAAGCTACATGCGCACCTATGAGCCACAATTCGAACCCGTGCTTGACTCTACTCAATGGAGGGAATACAATGGCCCTCGTCTGATTGCTGATACTAGTAGAGTTCGAACAAAGGGACGTCCACGGTCAAGAAGATTGCGTAACGAGATGGATGATCGTACGGATAGAGGTGTCAAATGTAGCTTATGCCATGGATTAGGACATAACAGGCGTAGTTGTACACAACGCCAACGTAGTTAATTTGTGTACTTTTATTGTCGAACAATTTTAAGTATTTTAATATAATTTTTATTGTTGATTTTAAGTATTTTAATATAATTTGTGTACTTTTATTGTTGAACAATTTTAAGTAATTACTTTTGATGTGTAACTAAGGATGGAAATGAAGAATGCCTCGAAAAAAAGTTACTGCCTGTTTTTATGCTGCAGGTCTGTTCGCAGTTAGTAACTGTGAACGGGCAAAAAATAAAAAAAAAATTAAACAAGGCTGTTCGCACTTAGTAAGTGCGAACAGCCTTGTGTAATTTTTTTTTTTATTTTTTGCCTGTTCGCAGTTACTAACTGCGAACAGGTCTGAAACCCAAAACCCAGCCTTCAGCCCATTAGTACCCCAGAAACCTACCTGTTCGCAGTTAGTAACTGCGAACAGCCCAGAAGCTTATTTTTCCAAATATTTTGGGGGAGCTCCTGTTTTCCCAATTATTTTATTAAATAATCTTAAAAAAAAAAAAGTTCTAAAGTCGACTCGGTTGCTGGTCGTGTGTACGTGAAAGCCAACTCGGCAGAATCGAAATTCCAACCCGGTTCAATTGTACGAGGCGTTTTACTCCGATTTTTCATTAAGCTCTAGGTTATTTTTTCTTAGGAATATAAATAGATTCTTAATTGTTGATTAGGGTTCTCTCCTTCTTCCTCCACTCTAGACTACTTTTACTCCATTTTCCATTGTTTTTGCTATAGTTTTCATTCTTCAATTTAGTTCTTCATTAAGTTTTGCCATTAATCTTCCTTCAAGGATTGTAAGTGTCGTTTAGTCTTTTAATTCTCTTTGCATTTTAATTCCTTGTTTTAGTTTTTAATCTTTCGTTAGTGAACCTTAATTATTGTCATTAATCTTCTTTTAATAAAAACTAGTTATTGTTCTTCATTCATTGCTTTTTGATTTAATTTTTGTGTTTTTGGTATTTTAATATTGTTTCCCTTTAGATTTTCATTAATTTCATATTTACTCATGTCTAGTACCATCCTAGTGTTTGTGTTTATTGCTTTCACCATGATTAGTGAGTAATACTATTTTCTAGGGTTAGGGTTTGAACCTATAATTTAAGTATGATTTGATTATTAAAAGTCTATATGAAATTAGGATTAAAGTGATTGAATTGTGCTAATAACCCTAAATTAAATATGCTTTGTCGAACTAGTCAATAAAACTAGCGTATGAGATTGTGATAGACTTTGCTATAAGGTAAGTTTTAGTTAAATTCTTAATAATTCGTTCAATAAAACTAGCGAGTGACAATTGAAATAGTAGGGTCTAAATCTAGTAGTTAATCAACAGAGCGAGAGTTTGAGATCAAAAAGATCATGTTTAACCACGTAGTTTATCTGACATTTCATAGACACTAATGAAATTTGATCATACAAGACTCTAGGGGATTCTCGACGCCCTAAATCTCTTTATCATATAGTTTAATCCATATTTCTTATTGCATTTGTAGTTGATAGTTAAACAACAAACTAAACATTTTTCTCTTTGAGCAATATTAATAGTAGTAATTAGCAAGTTTCTTGTCCTAACTTCCTTGTGTTCGACCGGCGACTACATGTACACCATGTGCTTGCGGTTAAGTAAAATTTGCACATCACCCTGGTAATGTAAGGTGCTCAAATGTATGTAAGACGAAAAAAAAAAGACGGGGTCTTGGCCATCGTAACATTGAGGCGCAGAATGAAGTAGTTGTGGGTAAGCTTGCTTGGCACATCCATCATATTTCTGAGTCCAGTGGGTAAGATGAGTTCATAAAGTCTACATCAAAGGCGTTGTCTAAGTATCTTTAACCTCCTACCGTGAGCTGGTCGTTTAGGAAGATATGTTATGTAAAAGATAAGTTGACACACTGAATACATCTACAAACCTATAATCTCAAAGAGGTTTAAAATGATTGTTGTGCATATGGTTCCGCAGTTGTGTAGACCAAATTTGTGTGGGATAGATCATCAATTACTAAGGTTAGATTTATCACTTGGATGGTTGTGAGAAATAAATTGAAAACCAAGGATAATCTTATGCACATAAATTTCTTGGAAGAAGAAGAGTGCCCTATTTGTTGTTTAGGCTCTCATGAGTCAGTTAATCACAACTTCCTAATTGCCCTTTCAGTATTCAATGCTTGTCTAGGTTGAGATCTTGGCTTAGCACTCAATTTCAAGCTGATCACCCTTACTAACATTGTTAAGAAGAGCCCTCAAAAGGAAAATCTTATTTCTGACTTTTGAGCATTAGTTGCTTATGTTACCAAATCTGGCGAACTTGGAATGAAGCAATATGGCATTGACGAGTTAGCATGGTGGATAAGGTCATGAAGAGCATCTAATTAACAAGAAGTTAATATTAAGATCACTACTCTTTATCCTGTAAAGGCTCAAACTGATGTTTGGTTTAGAGACCTCTTTCATTAGCTTTTTGTATTGTCTTGTATCTATTTTTTGGGATTGGGCATTGAAAGGAGAGGCTATGGACCTCACTCAAGGATCAAGTATGGTGTTTAAATGTGTGTTTATGTTGTGTCAAAGATTAGGAACAAAATGATGCAAGTAATAAATAAATGGCTAAAATAAAGTAAATAATCAACACAAGGATTTAAGGTGGTTCACCAATGTGGCTACATCCACCATCTAGCCTAGGATTATATTAATATGTGTTCAATAGGAGAAATACAATAACTTGAAGGAATTGCAATGGAGGTTATATGTAGGAAGAGAGGAGCTAATGAGGGAGATTACTAAGCAAGAGGTTGCTCTTAATATGAGAGACTTTTTGGAGCACTAATTACATGGGATATGCATGAGTATATATAGGATAAATTAGGGCAGCAGCTAAGGGGTTGTAATGCCAAAACAGTACAGCAATAGACAAAGAGGCAGAAACTGGCAGAGGGTCTGCTCGACCTACCGCTCGCCCAAGCAGGCTGGTCGAGCCAGGCACAGGGTGGCGATTCGTGTATTCTGTGGACAGCTGCTTGCTTTTCTCTTGTCTTCCTTTTGGTCCCCACTTGTACTAGCTCTTAATACTTGTCTTGGAGCCCAAGTATATGCACCCAACAAGCATACACTCTCCCAAGTTCCCACTACTCTTAGTACTTTGTACTAGTGTACTTACAAGATACCCAAACAACCAATCAAACCCATGTACATGTGTCCTCTTCTTACATACACTAACATACTAGATTAATTATCTTAATCTTGTTATGATTACTTGGTAACTCAAGTCACCAATAATCCTAACAGGCATTTTACTTTTTGCACATGAAAAGTGAATTGGTACAACCCTTTCTAGAAGGTGGCATTCTCTTTCATACGGATGCAGTAAAAATTAAAGTTGTTGCCGTATCTTTGAATTGGCTTTGTTCGTGCAATGTTATATTTTCATTTTCCCGAAAAAAAAATCAATTTATTGGATTCAATTAATTTATTAAAACTTAAATTTAAATTTCTAAATGGTCATACATATCAATCCAACGTCCCGTACAAAGTCATGATCATCAAATTAAAATTCCTACATTCTATCTAATATTTATTCACCAAGAAACGTAATATAATCGTGCAAGTATCCTTAGTTTGCATTGACAAATTCATAGTTCAATTGCAACGAGAAAGTCTATTTGAAGAAGCAATTGAAAATTTATTTCTTTATTAATTTCGTTGCTTCCTCAAAGAGAACTAATAATAGCAGGACTCATCTCTGGCTGTCAGCCCTAATTTATATATTTACATTAAAATTGGTCCTATACTTTATTGACTTTAAAGTCAATAAAGTATAAAGTCAATAAAGTATAGGATGATGATGATGACTTTATTGACTTTAAAAAGTCATTGAATATGTCTATTATTATCAACCCAAATAAGAACATCATAAATGATATATATATATATATATATATATATATATATATATATGTCCTTTCGAGTTTACACTATATATGAGTCATATGGTGTAAATTAAAATAATTAATTCACATGATTATGAAAATATAAATGTCTCAAAAACAAAAAGAGATAGATAATTTTACGCCATTTCATTAAAATATCTAGCATTTGCAAATAAGAACACTTTTTTAGTACAACGTAGGCTGTGGGAATGAAAAACTGAGAATCGAATTCAGAATCTTACCTTAGAAAAATATTAGTACATGCTCCAATTGAAATATGACTCGATTCTCGAGACACTATTATACAACAAGATAAATAGTAACAATTTGCATAGATGAGATGACAAGTTTGCACTTTTGTGTAGCTGGATGCCCTGAAAATTGGGGAAATAGTTTGACTAGTGTTTTGTGTTGGTTTGCTTCCTTGAACTGGACTTCACCGGCAGTATCCTTATTCTTTTTGCTACTCGTACGAAATCCCTGTACCACATCATGCAACCAAGGTTACTTCTTTATTCTTTGTTAGATTATATGAAGTTAACTATCAGTTTAAACTTTTGGTTGAGTTGGTTCTTTAATATGGTATTAGAAACCTACATAACGGAAGGTTACAAACTCAAATCTCATCTACCCCTTATAACGTTGATTGTTTTATTTGTTTTTCAAACTAGTCATGTAAACTTGCGATTTATAGTTACAAAATTGATTCAATAATTTTCGATTCATCGATTGCTCAAGTTCAATCACAGATTGGATCAGATAAAAAATAAAAAATTATTGTCAATTTAGACATGCAATGAGAGAAAAACACAACCAACAAACACACACATAAACTATGCAAAAAGAAAAAGACACAACACTAGTTCGGAAAAAATTTCTTACGTTAATTCTTCAGTTTTGAAATGTTTGCATGGTAGACAACGTTTTTTAAAATTATGGTAATTTTCAGTTTAAATTGATTTGCACAGTGACCTTATTCACAAATGACATTGAATTTTCTTGTCCAATGAGTGTTCAACCAAAATAATATGGTTCTTTAATCTCCAAATCGCCTCTTTTTTTCACCACCATCTTCAACATTATGTGTTAAATGTTGTAGATTATGAGATCAAAAAGTCACAACAATTTGAATATACATGCATACGTGTTGGAGATTTTGGTGTTTCAAATGGTTAACGAGTCATTAAACGAGAAAATATAAGGTCATAGTGCAAATCAATATAAAACTATATATTTACAATAAGATTTTAAATAACTGTCTACCATGCAAAAATTTCAAAACTAGAGTTATCATAAGTATTACATATTCTTGTGTAAGATGGCCTCTTGAGAGATCATTTGTAATTGGGCTGGCCCAAAAAGAAAAATATAGAGTATGTTTTTCGCTAGGTTTTAAAGAAATTTGTAAGTACGCATTTAGAGTATTGTAAGTATTTAAGTACTTAAATACTTATTCGGTGGACATTAAGTATATTGTAAGTAGGCATTCAGGATATAGTAAGTAGACTAGTAGGCTAAGTTCGGTAGGCATTAAGAATATTGTAAGTAGTAATGTTAAGTAATTTTTCGGTGGGCATTAAGTATATTGTAAGTAGGCATTAAGAATAATATAAGTAAGAATTAATGATACATTAAGTGGACGTTATGGTTTAATGGGCATTACTAAATACTATCATGTGGAAAAATCTTACAAAAGTATTACCATTGCCGTCAGCCGTTTCATGAAAACTAGATGCTATCACATGGAATTTTCCTATAATATAATATAATAAAATACTTAAAAACTTTGTTTAGATTGTCGAACAAACTAATATTTACATTTCTCGACTACAACTGATTTGCACAATTAATCAATTGGCAATCAATTTAGATTAAAATTCAATTAATATAATTTTTTTTTAACTTTTAATTTAAAAGAAAAAACGGAAATATGGTACCCCCATCCAGATTAAATCGGATATATGATTTTTTTTGAATCATACCGGATAATGATTTTCAGTACCTGAAAATATTTTCGAATTTCCGAATCTAAATCGATATGGTATCCCATTTTGAACACCTTTATTAAGAATAGATTTAAATGTGTTATTATAACCTAAAATCATGAATGTTGTGGGAGAACAGATTTAATCTTACAAATTCATATGTGATAACTCTAAAGGACATGTAGCAAATGACAATATTTAAAGTTGTAAAGTTATAAAGAACACTTAAATCAAATTTAAAGTTAACAAACAAATCATATATTAATTGATATAATAAATATTTTTTTGTATAACCTTTCTTGCGCTTCTTAATTCTTATCATCTATATTGTTCAACAATATTCGTAAAGGAATAGGGTTTATCTAGACATTATAGTTAATATCCAACATTTAAAAAAAATTATCCAACATTCAAAAAAAAATTATCCAACATACTAATAAAAATATTAAAAAATAACAAATGTCATCCTTATTAGAGGAGTCATAACAAATAAAATTATTTTAGTGGATAATAATTGATTACATGACAATAAATTAGGTAAAGTATTTATGTAATTTATTATAGCAATTTTATATATCTAACCTACAATTTGATTTATTTAATTGAAAAATATAAATTAATTTTATATATTTCATTTGAAGTTATAATTTTATATATTTCATACTATTAAATTTATGCATTGTACGAGTTTTTATACTAGTTTATAATGATAATAACTATCAATTAGCTTGAACCACTTTTAATTATATTACAATAATATCGCACATAATAAGACTAGCTACTTAGGCTTCGTCATTCAAATATTTAAACGAATTATAAAACAACACAAAAGACTACTATTTAAATAGAAATAAATGGTCTTAATAATTCTACATTGTCGTTCAGAAATTAAAATGGGAGTTTAATTTGAGTGTCCTACGGTAGTAAATATAATTTGGGTGTTGGGGGGAGGTTGGATGCGAAATTAAGGTCTTATTTTTCATTTTTATCGAATATTTTCATAGTCCACCCTGTAACTAAAAAAACATACGTTTTACTTTATCGTGTATTTCATTTTTATTTGACACAATAAAATTTTAATCTTAGTAGTTATCTTTAGAGGGGTATAGATATGAATTATTTATTTTCTTTTCTTATTTTAATTCTGTTTTTGAGCGTGATATTAAATTGTAATTAATGATTATTATGGCGATGTTTCATAATTTGAAGTTATCTTGCTATACACTTGTGGATAAACTACAAACAGGTGATCCAAAGTATGGACCTTGTTAATTGATACTCCTATAATTGAATTAGAGGACAAATTTCGGGACCAAAATATTGACATTTCTACAGACTAGTTAATATATATGTTGGTTCACTGCCAAAAAAACACATTATTAATTCAATGAAATAAATAAATAAAATTAATGTCTATTATTTGTACATTACATTTACATACGTATTCTCCAGAAAATCAATGACCCGGGACACTTATTATTAAGGGTGCTATCCACCAGTTTTTGTCTCCAATAATCTTTTCTTCCTAATTATATACCCTCTTTTGTATTTTACAAAAACATAATATGTTTATTGAGGATTACAATATTGTTTTTATATTGGCAAAAAATATATAAAATGATTTTTAGATATAATATTATTGTACAAATTGAGGAATTATGAGAAATCCTTTATTAAGAACGTTTAATCGTGAGACGACGTTATATGAGTTGTACCGATTCTAATTTATTAAAAACTTTTTTAAAAAAAGTATAGATGTAATTTTTTAATTTTTTTAATGTAAGGTTTTTAGACTACTAGCTTGTATGGGCCCGTCTCACAGTGAGACCGTTTCATACTAGGTTTGCTAAGGAATTATTGATTCCAATAAAAATATTTTGAATTTTTTAATTTTAGTTCTGATCTTTTTTTTTAATAGATTTTAATTCTGATCTGATACATACTTAAAACGCAAGAGTAAATAAATTGTTTTTATTTACTTATAAATAGTTGATATATTTTGTAATATTAAATAATGAAGCTAAGTGAAAATTTTCTTAAATTTCCAATAGGTCTACCATTGGTGCAAGCAAAAATCACGACCTTTGATATACACGTTTTAATGTGTGTGTATTGTGCACTATTTTCCAAAATAATCATTTAAAATATTACTACTACTACTACTACTATTATTATTATTATTATTATTATTATTATTATTATTAATGGTGTAATAGCCCTATTATAATCATTTTAGTTTATAAAAATTTCAAAATTCATAAAGTTTGCTTATAATACATTTAAAGTGAATCTTGATAGTATAAGTATGTAATAAACTGAAAGAAATTTCACTATTTTGCTAAATTAATTTTACAAATTCCAATTTCAAACAAAAACATTAATTAGGTAACAACAAATTTATTTACGTGTAAGGAAATTTACAAAAATTTCTCCGTCCTTTAATGACAAGCTAAGGTCTCTAAAAAGTATATCTTCATGAATAGAGAAACTACACAATTGAAGAAAATGGAGCAAGTACAAAAAGTTAAATCCCTAATATATTTTATTATCATGGAGCAAGTATATTTATAATTTGAATCCTAACACAAGCAACCAAATTAAAATTAAATTTCGAAAATTATTATTAATTTTTAAGATTCCTGAGCTTTTAAACTCTATACAATTAAACATTTTATATATGTTTAAAACCGCTTTTGTTACTGTCACCACAAAAAAGTTAAAGAAAGTTAACTCACACTATACCATAAAAACAAGTAATTACTAATTGAAGTAAAAGATTCGTACATAATTTATAATTTTTAAAAAGTTACTAATTAAACACATATAATATATTTCACATATTACCCCCAACTTTTTTTCTCCACATTTCTAACTTTACTCAAAAAAAAGGAACTCATAAAAATTAAAAACATAAACTACAAAACACCAAACACTAATTTAAAATTTCTTATTTACTGTGATTTTTAGGCCCTTAAATGCTGCGGTTTTGAACTCAAACTCTTGTCAAAATAGAAAGAGATTGTTTGGCAAAATAACTTAGAATTATAGCCGATAGCTGATTGAAATAGCTGGTTTAATCAATTAATTTCGAATTTGCAACTAAGATTAACTTATTTAAAACTAGTTTAATTTATTTATAATAATTTTAATCAGTTGATTTGTCAAATACTAACATTAGATGGTTTGATCTCGGATTCCTATTTTTATTCCCAAATCCCAAATAATAAAAAATTAATTATGCAGTAAATTATTTAAAAACAAAAAAGAGAGGGGAGTAAAGAAGACATACTTCCATTGAAGATCACCAGCAAGAAGAAGATCATTCTCCAAATCTTCATAAGCAATAATATACCCAGGAATAGCATTTGATAAATCAATTAATTTATTATCATTATTTTTATCATTATTATTTTCTAGATCATCATTATTATCATTTTGTTGAATATTCACCATTTCCATAAACATCTGTCTAAGAGCCATAGCCAAGCTTTGATAATTAGCATGATGTTGAAGATTAATCCGTTGACAGATCGAACGGCCCTCAAGCACCACCGTGATCGAGGGAACTACATTAAGGAATAGATCTCCACCGTCCAATCTCCCAGGTTGTAGGAACTGATGATGAGGTGGCTTTCTAATGATTAATGATGATGATGAAGGGGTAGTACTAGTAGGGTTAGGATTAGGAAAGTTTTGATGAGGGGGAGTTAAAAGTCTAGTGTAGAAACTATCATGCCATCTTCTTTTTAAGGATTCTTGTCTTTGAACTTCAATCATGTTCTTGTTGTTCATGTTGTTGTTATACATAATATAGGATGATTAATTGCCTAATTATTCTCTAATTAATAATAATATTGATTATTATTATTGTTATTAGTAATAGTAAGTAATTTTTTTTAATTAGCTTTCAAATGTGTTTTTGAAGAGAGAGAAAGAGAAAGAGGAATTGGGAGATAGTCGGTGGAAGAGGTAGTTAGTGTGAGTGATCAAGCTAGCTTTTTGTGGTATGTTTGGAATGAATGCAAATTAACAAGGAATCAAGGGTTTAAATAGAACTTTGGACATAACTCACAAGGACAAATTTGAGTGGAAATTTATTAGGTGGGAAAAACAATTAATTTTAATCATTAAATTAATGCCTGGTTTTGTTTGTATGAGACTGTCTCATCTAGAGGTGTTCATTCGGGTCATCGGGTTGATTTCGGGTCAGGTGTTTTGGGTCAATTCAAAATCGGGTTTTGTGTTCATATTGATTTTTACATAATTGTAGATCCATTTTTAAGTATGGTCAAATCGGGTTCGGTTATCAAGTCAGGTTTTTATCGGGTCATTGAGTCTGTTTTGAACACCTCTAGTCTCATTAGGAGACAAGCTCATATAATTAGTTCAATTCTCTAGTTGATCATTTTAAATTGTAATTAAGTTACGTTAACATACTAATTATACATGGGTCAGCTCAATAGAGATGGTTTCACCATAAGACTATTTAATTTTGGAATTTTTACTATCAAACCAACTAATTAAATTTCAGTATTTTTATAGTATTTCAGTGTTTATGAGTTAACTTTAAGTTTATGGACGAGTTTTTGCATTAAGGGGGAGTGTATTATGAAATATGCAGAAATTTTCAAAACAAAAAGTTCCTAATAAAAATAAAAATTAATTACAAAAATAATAAATATATTTTATATTAAAATTATGATTTTCCAATACAACTACATTAAATAAATTATTATTTGGTGTGTTAACATAATAGTATAATCAGTTGTTAGTGATAAATAAGTCTAAAATAAAACTTGATTCACACTATTTTTATCGTTCAACAACCTTTTTTAATATTCAATTTACAAATCTACACTTCTCACTTTTCACAATAAATCACACACTTTTTAAATTTTTAAATTTATGATTGGTGCACCTTATTTTAGTGTTCACTAACACCATATAAGAGTTAAGTATCATTGTCATACTAAGAATAATAACTTTTTTAAAATAATAATGCTTATTACTATTGGGGTGCATTCTTCAAATTTGATATTTTTGACTAATTAATTTACTAATTGCTTTGAAATGGATTGATCAAACCTTATACCTAGGGGAATTTATTCTGAGTTAAAGTTATAATGTATAGATTTTTTTTTCTCTCAAAATACACAAGTGTGTAATAAAATTAAAGATTATATCTAATAAAAACATTTGCAAATTTTTCTAAAGGTTCTTATTTAAAATTTATTTTAATTTACATTTTTTTTCAATGCAGCTACCTAATTTCCTATCTTTGAGAATAATTTTAATTATATATATACAATGATGCACTCATTATGATATATCAATTTTTAAATTTTATTAGAAATAATAAAATTTAAATTGACATGCACGAGTTGAACCTCTCTAAGGACTTGACTAGGGACATGGGTAGGTGGAGGCGTATTATTCGTGTTTTAGATTACTCATTCCTTGAGAGTACCTTATGGGGTTCTTTTTCTCTTGCATGTTCTTCTCCTCATCTTTTCTCAAGTCGGGGGACTCCTTTTGATCGTGCTCTCCTTTATGGGTATGAGTTGTCGCCGTCCTTCCCTCCCCAGACCCTGTCTATAGTTCTCTATAGACGGAATACACTGGGTTGGATGATGATGACGACTTTTCATCATTCTTTAAAAGTTATATTTATTTATATATATCTCTATATTAATAACTATGCACATGTTATACTAGTACTTCCTCCGTTCTTTTTTACTTGCAACATTGTTGACTTCGGTACTATTATGAAGCAAATTGACTTTTATATTGTCAGTAATCTAAAAGTTAAAACATAGTCATATGAGATCTTTTTTGAATCGTCTCAATTCAAAGTTTATTAATTTTGAGTTTTTATAATTATTCGATATGTATAATTAGAAATATTAATGATTCAATTTGTACATTGGGGAGTGTGAAAAAACAAATGGTGCAACTAATATAAAACTGAGGAAGTATATTATAATTCATACAATAAAAATTTTTGCCTATTTTAATTTCTTGTTTTGAAGATTAAAAAAGATGGTGGTTTGAATTTGCTTAAATGGCGTAACTTAAGAGTTGGTTGCTGTGTAGCATTTCCAACTTCCAAGACACACACCTAAGACGCAATGTTTTTTATTCCAATATAGTATGATATTAATATAAACCTAACCCTTAGGTGATTATACTTTTGTATCTTTTTTCCTTAATATGTAATTAGCATATACTCTTTTTTATTTTGCTATTTTGTTTTGGTCGTTGAAACCTTACAAAAGGTGGAAAACAATTTGTTCATGTTTTATTATTTTTAGCCCATTATCTATTATAGCATAGAGGTCAATTTTGTGGAGAATTAATTATTGGATTTATTGTGAAATTTTTAATGATTTTAGAAATATCAAATAATGATACATAATGTCCTATCCATGTTTATAATAGCTAGGCTATGTGACTTTTAGTTTAGTACAAAGGTGTTTGATGAATAATTCAAATTGAGAAACTAAATAATAGTGAAGAAAATATATTTATTGAACTCAACGACACATTTGATAATCGGTCTTGAATTATGATGATGGTAATGAAAATTTAGTGTGATTTTGATATGAAAATCTCTTGACAAGTATATGTTAGTTCTTTTTCAGTTAAATCATTTTCTTCGGAGAATTCATTTTGAACGCATTACTATTATGATTAGAGGTGACATTAAATTGTAGTCAATTGTAAAAATAAATATATTTTTATTATCAACTTTTTCTTTCCATGTGAATGGCATGGTACATTTCAATAAAAACTTACATTACTCCTTTGGAATCTAATTTGTCAAACACATTTTCAATAAATTTTAAATTTTATCTTGTAAATTGTTACTTTAATTTTGTCTTTGTTTAGATTTCCTTATAATTGGCTAAGTTTTCCTCAGTCCTGCATTTTTTGTCTCGATCTCGATCATTCCACCACATTGTGTCATTCTTTACCACAAAGTTGCCACCTGATAATCCTAAAAGCTCCTTAGCTATTTGAATGATGCAAGTTTTCACCTTTGTCCATCTATTCTCTACATTCAAAGTCATCTCTCAATCTGCTTCTACAACAAACTAATTGGCGAAAATATTAGCATCATCTTCTTTAGTCTCCACCATTTAATCCTAGTTCTTCATTGCTTAGCGTTGGCAATAAACAACAAATCCTATGAGTGTAAATTTCAAAACGTACTATCCTTTTGTAATCCTAGTTTCATAGATAAAACATCCATGAACAAACTTTTTTTGTAGCTACTGCTACATACCCCTACGTGCTGACGTGCACATTCAAATCATCTCTGATATAGAATTCTCATTCATTGGTATGTTTGCACGATATCATCAAGATCCTCCTTGAATTTCCTTTTTTCTAATTCCTCTATCTCCACTAGTGGTGCATATGCACTAATAACATTCAAAATATCTTTAATTTACTATGTACAATTTTCACACCTATCGTCCTTCTTGTATAACTCTAAGCTATATCCTTAGATGCCCACTCATCCATGATAACACCGATTCCATTTCGATATCTATCTTGTTCCGAGTACCACAATCACCTAATATTCTTTTGTCCCTAACTCTAACACATTTTGTCTCTTGTAAACATAAAATGTTAATTAACTTTCCTCATCATTTTCATGATATTCATAAACTTTAAAAACCATCCAGTCAAGCTACAAATGTTCCAAGATCTCATTCTGATCTTATCCTAAGACTTTTCCTTAATATCCTATGTTTAAATCTTATATACCCAACTTGCTCATTTAATTACCCCACACTCAGGTCACATGTAGTGTTATTTTTGTGCGATGTCCTAGTAAAAGTAACCTGCCCTTTTTCATTTAACACCACCACACTAGCTCGATAACGTGGTTTTTCAAACTCAAAAAAAAAAAATTTTGAAAAAAAAAGAAAAATGAGCAAGTTGTTGCTTGTGTTTGACATAGTGCCTTAAAAATCCTTGTCTGCTTGTCTAGTCATATGTTTAAACTAGTTGTACAGATAAGACCCCCATGCTTAGAGGCATGTTTGCTTGCGGATACCAAAAGTTGGTGATCATATAATATTATTATTATGGTACGATACACTATATTTGGATCTTTGTTCACTTACATTATTTATTTATTTATTGGTGACAACAATACATGAATAAATGTAGGATCTCATCAAATTTTATTAATTTATTTCATTGGGATTATCGATCATATACATAATTAAATAATTGCGTGAAGGCAAAGTAATTAAGTAATTAAGTTTGGACTCTATAAAATAAAAATATTGATAGGAATTAATTAAGTTGCATGAAATTAAGTGGAAGAAATTGGTAAATTAGTTCTTGTAAATTGAAATTGCATGAAGTTAAGAGAGAAACTTTGAGCGTTACCGTCGGCGAATGGCTCGCTTACAATTTTGACTTGATTTAGAAATTAGGTATCACACTCAATTAAAGAAGATGCTTTCTTTTTGTTGATCACAAGTTTTTGTATTTATGTTTTCTTCATTTGGATAATATCTCAAGTAGCAAAATTCAACCATCATCATCATCATATTCAGTGTTTTCCGCATATAGATAAATCTATGGTCAGGGTTTGGGGAAGAAAGATCGACGGCATCTCATACCCATAGTTAAGGAGCAGTCAAAAAAGTCCTTCAGCTCAAGAAGGGTCTTCAAAGAGAGGAACCTGCAAATATCCTAAATTCTGCATCTTACACTCACATTAGCCAAGCATAGAAATCAACTAACCGAAAGCATAATAAGTGACTTACACAATTAAAATGATACATACAGACACTAAGAAAACCATAAAGGTAAGAGAGGCGGTAAAGAGCGATGACGAAAGACAAAGACCAGTAACAAACAAGTCTAGTGATCTAGGACGTGAATAGTAACAAACAAGTAGCAAAATTCAACCAAAAACTAAAATTGATAAACTATTGATCACGTACTAATAGACACATTAAATATACCTCTTTCGGTTTTTATTACTTGCACCCAAACCCAATAATTAGCGTTGTTCATCCTCTATGGTATTTTACATATTGTTGTTATTATACGAGAAAAAAACAGAGACATGTAGGATTTTTTTTTCATCTCGTCGCATATTTTTATGATATCAAATTTTTAAAGAAGAAATTTTTAGTTGTATATAGCTCTAGATAGAAAAATCTACCAAATGCATTGGAGACTGCGTAAAAATTATTAGGTGCAAGTAAAAAAAAATCGGAGGAAATACTTATTAGTTATCCGGTGGATAGATGTAGCTAAATTCTGAAATTTAGACGCAAAAAATATTTTTTGCATTAAGGTGTTGAGAATTAACATTCATCATATAGGTGAAAAAAAAGTACTCAACCTCTAGATCTACCCATGGCTCTCATAAATTTGAAGTTGGCATTTCTTATAATGTGAATGACGAAAAAAAAAGGTATTTATTAGAGCTTGTTCCTCTGATCAACTCTCAACTAGTTAAATTTAATTCCAATAAATCAAATATATTTAAATTGTACAAAAATATCAAGAAAAGAATATGTTGAACAAAAATATGCCAGTAGACAAGCTTATTGAGATCGAGATTCTACTTTTTATTGAAAAAAGCTTTTTAAATCGGGTTGTAGAATATATCGTACGATCCTATAAATTTGATATATAGATGTAACAAGTTATAATTATCACGTATTTTTATTGTTTAATCACGCTAACAACTTTTACTATGATCTAAATAGTTTGCAATTGTAAAATACTTATGTCTTACTTACTATTTATTGTATTTTTCCTCAATCATTAGTCAGAATTCTATGTTTTGGCTTAAACATGTAAACTTTGATCATACTTTGATGACTATAAATCGTAAAAAATAAACATTGAAGTTATAATTAGCAAAAGTGCTAACTTAATAAACAAATTTTTAAGTTGACTCGATCGTTTCTCCACTAAACAGGCGACTAATTTGTTAGGGTAAGTGAACACGTAAGATCCATTGATTTTACTATGAAGACAGGCAGGCAGACAAAATATAGATAAAGTCGAGATTCAAAAGGATGATGATGACAATACCAAAATAAATAGAATTCATCAATTGCCCATTGAATTTCAGAAGATACGAAATTGATCCAATAGAAAATCATGGTCATGGTGACAAATACCCTCAATGTAGTCCGATCAAATAACAAAGCATGTTCATATATAGTACCAACAACTCTTCATTTTTCTTTATTTTAATGGGAAATTCCACATGGTAGCATCAAGTTTTAATAAAAGGCCAATAGTAGCACTTTTTTAAGAAAATTCCACATGGTAGCATTCATATTATGCACTATGTAATTGCCGTAGCATTTTCTGTTAAGTTCTTGTTAAATTCCGTTAAGTTCATCATTTTGTAAGTTTTTTTCCGTATGGTAGCATCCAGTTTTTGTTTATTTACCATTTTAACTTTTAATTCACCATTTTAATGTTTAATTCACCGTTTGATTCATTAACGCTAGAGGTTTTCATTCGGGTCATCGGGTTGATTTTAGGTCAGGTGTTTCGGGTCAGTTCAAAATCGGGTTTTTTGTTCACATTGGTTTTTACATAATTGTAGATCCATTTTTAAGTCGGGTCAAATTGAGTTCGGTTATAAAGTCGAGTGTCTATCTGGTCATCAGATCTGTTTTGACCACCTTAACGCTCATAAATGTTGAATAATTATACGGAAAAATAAATTTAACATTTAATTCACCATTTTAATGTTTAATTCATCGGTCGAAACAAGTACTCTTTCGAATAAGTGCTTGTTTCGATCGAATTTTCGAAAGAGTTATCCCATCAGGATAGTAGCCACGTCCGTTGTTTCAAAATTTGTTATGATGGGTAAAAATGACGTCAAATATCATTTTCGGCTTACGTATCGGAAAATAGGCGTATAAGTACTTGTTTCGACCGGATTTTCAAAAGAGTTACCCCATAAGGGTATTTGCAACGTCTGTTTTTTGAAAAAAAAATCGTTACGACAGGTAAAAATGATGTCAAATATCTTTTTCGGTTTACGTATCGAAAAATAGGCGAATAAGTACTTGTTTCGACCCGACTAGATAGTTTCTTATAATTTTTCAATAAAATTATTAAATATTTATGAGCGTTAATGAATTAAACGGTGAATTAAACATTAAAAGTTAAAATGGTAAATTAACAAAAACTGGATGCTACCATGTGGAAAAAAACTTACAAAATGTTGAACTTAACGGAATTTAACAAGAACTTAACAGAAAATGCTACGGCAATTAGATAGTGCATAAACTAGATGCTACCATGTGGAATTTTATTAAAAAAGTGCTACCACTGGCATTTCATCAAAACTAAATGCTATCATGTGGAATTTCCCTATTTTAATCAACATGAGAAATTTTACCCACACATGTGTACAACATAATTAGATATTTTGATAACTTTTAAAAAAATGCATTTTTAACTATACTTTAAAATGGTAAAAAAAATTTGATTTGAAAGTATTTCTCAAAATAAATGCTAGTTAAGTAGAAATTGATCTGTTTAACGCCATAATTGATTATTTATTGGTTCAAATTGAAATTTTTACTTTGATTGATATGCTAAAGTACTACTTTACATTAAAATTGATATTTTAAAGGTCAAAATTGATACTTTTAAGGTCCAAATTGAAAAATGTCCAGAAAATGAAAAAAACCAAAAAATGAAAATCTGGAGCGCAAGATGTCCGCGTGTCGTACACGCGCCTAATAATGGACTGGCCCAGATTTCGTCATAGAATAGAGCGATCTCGTCCAAGTTTTTGTAAAATGTATTTGCTGAATTATTTATTTTAAATAGGCCCTATAAACTTATTTAACCTTGTTCTTTTTGATGTAGTGATAAGTTGCTGGACCTTGGAAGACTGGATTGTGGCCCCAGAGAGATTAAATCCAGTTGAGTGCTACTGTAAATTTCCAAAATAAGCTTCTCTAAATTTTATTCCCAAAATAAGCATCTTGGTATTCGAATTTAAGGTCAAGATTTATTCGTTGTTACTAACAACAAAAAAATGAAAAAAAGTTATTTTGTTCACTGTTATTAACAGTTCACAGAGAAAGACAGTATCATAATATTTAAAGAGACCAAAAAAGTGAAAAATGTTAGCTAACATGTAATTATTTTTGTCCCTTTAACATTATGACATCGCCTTCCTTTGATCGTTGTTACTAACAGTAGACAAAATAATATTTTTACTTTTGTTCTTTGTTAGAAACAACGAACGAACCCTGACCTTAGTCTCAGATGTGCATATGCTTATTTAAAGAATTAAATTTTTACGAAGCTTATTGAAAATTAATAAGAAAAAGTTTTTTTTTTTTTCAATTTTCTGGCAAAACCATACATATAGCAAAAATTCACAACAGTTACTCTCTTGTAAGACGGTCTTAGTCGTGTAACTGGCCCAAGTCGAATAATTTTTTAAAGTATTCTAATATACTAAGTTTAAGACTTAAAAGGAGAGTTCTATGACTTGAAAATCCAATTTTAAGACTTAAAAGGTTAATTTCAAATTTTTTTAATATTTACTTTAATGTTTGAGTCATTTTATTTTAAAGTTATAAAGTGAGAATTTAATGTATTGTAATTGGTCTTTTAAGTCTTCAAAATTGGTTCTTTAAGTATTGAAATTGACCTTTTAAGTCATAAAATTGTCAATTTTCATGACTTAAAATGTCAATTTCAACTCCTTGAAATTGGTCTTTAAGACTTTATTTGTTCTTATAAGTTATAACTCTTAAAATTGACATTTTAATTTATGAAATTGATACAAATTATATATAATTAAGTCTGTCCAATAAAAAACATCTCAAAAGTGAGACGGTCTCTCCTAAGTTTTTGTGAATTCCCAAACCACTTGAGTTGGAGAAATAAAAATTTCACTCTGAATCCAATGATTGATACTATGACATTTGATGATAAAAAAAAAGTCTTTTAATTTGTTAGGACTACTCGTGAATAAGATTTATTATATCTGGATTATCTAACGTCAATTTATATCTTTTTATGTTGTGAATATTTAGATATGTAAATATTATGTTCTACAGATCAAAATTCGTACAAGTAAGAATCCAATATTCCGTACAAGTTAAAATCCGAAAAAAGGAGGATAGCAGAAAGATCATATACGTGCCCTCTTTAAAGAGTAGATAAGGAGAAATGCACAAACTAGAAGATGAATCAGTTTATCATGTAAATAATTTAGATACGTAAATATTATGTTCTTGAGGTCAAAATCCATATAAGTCAGCAACCCAATATTCCGTACAAGTCAAAATTCGAAAAAAAAAAAAAAAAGAATAGCAAACAGATCATACACGTGCCCTTTCTAAGGAGCAGATAAGGAGAAATGCGCAAACTAGAAGATGAATCAGTTTATCATGTAAATAATTTAGATACGTAAATATTATGTTGTACATATAAAGGCCGATCTGCCGCCATACAAAACAACATTGTCTCTCAAAAATATTGTTAACTTACATTCCCTGACTAAAGATGTACTTATAGAAATAAACTTATTATGGTACAAAAAGATGAGGAATCCCCACCCAGAAAGAAAAGAAAAAATATATCATCTTAAAGATAAAAAGAATTACATCAACAATTTAGCTACAACAACCCATCCATTTTCGATTTTCCGAGGCTGATGATCGAGACAAATGTACTTTTCCTTCATTTTCCCGTCCCCTCGGTAGTATTTGTCTTTCGAGCAGTACCATTTGTCAATATTAATCGCGTCATTACCACACATCACGCAAGTATCTACCGGTTGTTTGCAAATTCTTCACAAAGGCTTCTGCTTTGGAACTATCCATGCCGCCCTATAACGATAAAATTGGTAAGATTAACGAGTATACATTTAGCCGAAACTACATTTTCCAAAAGTAAATTTAGAGGGGCAGATGGGTGCTCGTGATTTTTCTACGCAACCTTATATTTGGGATTTCATTTTCTATGCAACAAAACAAACAAACGGATCCAAAGATAAAAGGCATTCAGGGAGCGATTCAGACCATAGGATATGAAAGGACAACAGAAAGGAAGGGAACTGAAAAGGACGACTTATGATGTTAAAATCATGATCATAGAAAAGTCCAAAGATATCCGAGTCTCGGTATTTTAGCATGTGGACATACCTGCTCCTGTAAAATTGAGTGAAGGGCTCGGTGGACATCTCGTGCCATGCCTTTGGCATCACCACAAACGTAGATGTACCCTCCTTGGGATATCACATTCCAGACATCCGAAGCCTAGTTTCATCAAAGATAAAAAGGTTAATAAAATCAATAATTGACAACTAAATAACCAACCAGTCTGTCTTGTATGAGACCGTCTCATGGTGAGACGACCTCAAAACAATAAGCCCATAAGCTAAAAGTTTCTATTATTGGGCTATTTAAACCGAGTATGAGGCATGTCTCACGTTAAGACCGTCTCATACATGAATTTGTGAGAACCAAATAGATATAACACCAAAATCAAAAATTCTTGAATGGGCCCTGTGTATATTTAGTGTGTTAAAGTGATCAGTTCAACGCTACTCATTGGATTTTAATATGGCATGACTTTTCTGAATATATAAGCTTATATTGTTAGAGCATCTGCATAGACGAATGCAAGACATACCCTTTCCATCATTTTGTGTTGAACGTATTCTTTTGTGGGGCCTTCCCGTGAGAAAGCGACAACCAGCTCCGAAAGTGCTCCGGTTTCTAGGAAGTTCTGGAGTTCCTCTTCATAAATATAATCCTTCATAACAAAAGTTTCTTTCCGTCAATAATATTGAACGAAGATGCAACAATTATAACAAGAGTGAAAATTTCAAGCATATCTCACCATTCTACGGTTTCTGCAACCGAAAAAACAATATTGCTTGTCCTAAATTCATTCCATCTTCTTTCAAAGCAGACCTTTCCTGAATTTCAGAACCATAGGATATATAAATATTATTGCAAAAGTGAAGGGAAACGATGATCGAGAAAGTAGAAAGTTAAGGTTTGTCTGTTAAACCTGTAAGAAGCCCCTGAACGGAGCTAATCCAGTTCCTGGACCGATCATTATGATTGGAACTGATGAATCTGCTGGGAGTTTAAAGTTGGACTGTCTCACGTAAATTGGTGCCCAACTACAATTATGGGTCTCCTCTTCGGGCAAGGAATTCTGGAACGACAATATAATAAAATGAGCGGCTTATGAAGTGATCGGTACCAATAAATTTCATAATACTTCTACAATATAATTCGGGCATTTCTATAAAGTAACTACCTAAATTTACGACAGCATTCAAGTTCTATACGAATGACGGGGATTATTTAAGTCATCAACAAACGAAAAACCTATAATAATCGACTCACAAGCTAGCTTTTAGATGGAAAGCCAAGGAAGTAGACTACGGCAAAGACTACATCGACTAAAGATTCTAAAACAAAAATACAAGATCTATGTTGGTTACATACCTTCATCCAAGTTGAACACACTCCTTTATGAATCCTTCCGGTAGGCATCTCATCAAGAACTAATGCACATGTAACATGAATTCTTGTTGGGGCCACTCTGCATTCACGAAAACCATCATACGTGTAATAGTTAGTAAAGCCGATGACTACAAAGAATAAAAATTCAAACTAAATTGCTTCTAAAAGGACTAAACAAACAATCTATGCGAAACCCAAATCAATAATTTCACTAAAATATTTGTTTTTGCCGACATTTTCAGTGAAATCAATTGGAGAGCAACTATTAGATAACCAAAGTGATAAACTACCAAGCCCACTCTATTTCTGAAACCATATAGAAAAGGAAACAAGGAACATAAAGATGAAAATCAATTATGAATGGTTTTATATAAAAATGACAAAAATTTTGTAAAAGTCAATACTACTATCACATGATTCACTAATCTCCTTGTGAATCGTGAATCAGAATAACATGATTCACTAATCTCCTTGCGAGTCAGAATAAGCGAATTATGGTCGGTTTTGGACTATTATAGACTCATTTTAAGTGAATCGCGAATTCAAAAGGCAAATTAACCGACAAACTATGTTACAAAGGTCAAGACTAAGAGTTGAGAGTAGTTAAAGGCTTTTCCTTTTAACTCGTGTCAGGAATTTCAATCTCACCACCTACAAGGAAAAATGAATTCCTTCTTTCCCCTTGCCTATATCTGTATGTAATCTCTAGTTTACCCCCTGAATCAAAAACAGTGGAGACAGATAAAAAAAGAAAAGTTTTTTTTACCTTGGGGAAGATGAGATGGAGTAGTATCTTGGCTGCAAACGTGGTGCCACGGCAGCAAAGAAAACTCCAAGTGGTGGCTTAGCAGAGGGGAACTCGGACATAACCTCAAGGAGGCTTCTCTGGCTTGCAACAATCCACTGAGCATATTCATCCTGTTGAGCATTTTTTTAACGTTTAACTTCAGTTATACCGAACTATAGGCATAATAATATTATTAAAATAACGAAAGAGGATTCATTACCTTTCCAGCAGGAGATGCAAGATATCTCAATCGTTCAGCTTCATTTGCATCAGAAGCATGAGCTGCTAATGCGAGCAAAGCAGACTGAAAAACAAAATCGGAAGAATGAATCAAGTGTTCGATCAACAAAGATACAACTTACAAAGGAGGTAGGTAAAATGGCCATGATATAACACACCTTTTTAGGGGAGCTTAAAACATCGGCATATCGGGTGAGTGCCAATCTTAATGTACAAGGTGGGAAGGGTGGCGGTAGTGAGCTTCCAGAAACAGGAGTGCCATCCTCTTTATCGGTATGGATGGAAAAGTATGTATCGGGTTTGAGACCTAACAACCTTTCAGCTTCCTCCACGGTCTCAACAAGATTTTCACAGAAGACACCAACATGATCCCCTGTCTCGTATCTGGAAACATAAAAGAAAACACATTATAAATCAACTAGGAAAGTTTACGCACCAAACCACCAATACTTTTCGAGCATCAATTGTGTTTGTGTATGAGCCACGACGAAATGTAATACTTACTTGAGTCCCGTGCCAGAAATGTCGAATTCCAAATGAGTGCAAGAGCGATCCGAAGCGGGCTTATGTAGCTCCCTTCTCACAGCAACATTTGATCTGCACACATATAACAGTAAAATCAGGCAAAAGAATAGATGAAAAAAACTAAGGATTCAACTGTTTCGACAACACTATACAATACCTGCATGGATGTTGGGCATCAAATACGGCATGACCATTAGCATTAGCCCAGCTTTTGTCTTGAGCTGCATCTGCAGCATCGTGAAATACTACCCGGTATTCTGGAATGGCAGCAGTATAAGGTGTAGAAACAGCTACATCATCCTCGTCCCTAAGTAACTGGTCTAACTCCGGCCAGACTGATTCCTTCCTGAAATTTACAGCATATTTAGGATATTTTCAACAAACTTCAACTTCTTTAGTACCAAATAGATGCAAGAACGGGAATGTACCAAGCTGAAAAATCATCTTCAATACATTGATCATCATCACCAAGACCAACTGGAACAAGACGCTTTCCGCCTGCATATGATCTCCATATGTTAGAACAGCAATTCAACAGCAGGCTGTTACCGACTGTACTATTTTAAACTCCCGCAAACTTGTTAAGGGAAACAACTATTAAAAGTTCCAAGATACAGGCATACAACATATCCAACCTATTTAGGCTTTCTATATGGTCCTTCCAATCCTCATTCCAACACAATTTTTGCAAAACACTTATTCCCACATCAAATCTTAAATATTCTCAATGGATCCTAAGATTTACAGATTTTTGATTCCGAATTATGATGGCCTGTAATAATAAGATTTACTAGATCGTTATTGTTTTTTATTTATATGAAGTTACAAATTATGTTCACAATCAAGGGTCAATCAATTTTTTTGTAATTACAAGGATAATGAGGCTACTACATATACCAAGCCTAAGTGGAAGCCAAATCCACTTGTCATTAGGGTAATCACAAGTTGGTTAGCCTTCAACTATTCTATAATCTAAACATATCACAATGAAGAATTCAACTATTGGACGACTTTCAAAAAATTGCCTCAATTATTTTATAAGATTTTCACCAAGAACTAGATGATTCTAAAAAGGTACTACAACAATTAATACAACCTTGATATTATAAGGGTTTTTAACTTCTAAATTATCATAGATGAGACTCCGAAATTCAAACAAAGGAAGCAAGTCAAATGCATAACACCAAGGAACCGCCAAAAGAATTCCCATTCAACAAAAAACTCAATGTACTTCAAGCCTTATAAAGTACTTTTAAACAAGTAAAGAGTCGATAATCAAATGCGTCAAGTCACCAATTTATCAAAATTCGAAATGATAAGGGCAATTAATAAGCTAACCAACAAAATTAGTAAAGTCTACCTTGCTCAGCGAGGAGCTCGTCAATCTCCTTCCCAACCTGTTAATCATTAAAACGACATAAACAACAAGAACAACAAATGGTAACGAAAAATTAACAAATTACCGAAGAAGCATAATAAGAAATTAAGAGAACTTATTAGTTGAAAGAAGAAATTACCTTATTGAAATGTTCATATTGTCTGTTTCCAAGAGCAAAAACTCCATATTTAAGGTTCTCAAGCCACACACCCCTTTCCTTGCCCTACAACAAGAACATAAAAAATAAATAAACAAATAAGTCTTTCTATCAAATCAACAATTATTACATGACAAAATATTTTATTTCCATACAAGATTCATTTTTTTGATTTAGGGTATCTTTAGAAGTTAGAACAAAGACAAGATTATGTTTAAATGTCTATCAATAATTGTTCCTAGAATTCATCAATTATAGTGATTGCATCATTTTTTTAATTTATAGCTATGCATCATGATATCAAATAAAATGATAATTAATTCAGGTCAAAATTCAAAGACACCCAATTGAACTTGAACATATATATGATGACAAAAAACCAAATTATGGTATATGAAAGCAAAATAATCAGAAAATGCATAAATTATAGTCTAGAATATATACCTCCATGAACCATTTATAAAACCTTGCTGCATTATCTGTTGGTTCCCCATCTCCATAGCTGTTAAAAGCATGTTATTCATCTTTAATTAAATTTACTCTTCCAAAATATTTTATCATCTAAAACAAGGAAATCCAAAGAAATAGGACATAGATACATACGTAGCCATGAAGAAGAAAGCCAAAGTTTCCTTCTTTAGTTTCCTTTCATATTCATCATCATCCTCAGCATAATCATCCTACTCAAAATTCAACAAATCAGAACAAATCCACATCATCATCATCAACCAATATCCCACTCGAAAACAGAGTGTGGATGAGAAAAGATGATGGACAATCCATACTAACGCCTAGAGGTGTTCATTCGGGTCATTGGGTTGATTTCGGGTCATGTGTTTCGGGTCGGTTCAAAATCGGGTTTTGTGTTCACATTGGTTTTTGCATAATCGTTGATCCATTTTTAAGTCGGGTCAAATCGGGTTCGGTTATATAGTCGGGTGCCTATCGGGTCATTTGATCTGTTTTGAACACCTCTAACGCCCTCTTGAAAGAGGGTGCTAGAAGAATGCGGTCAACTTTACCCAAAACGTGAGAGCCTTGCATAGAACAAAATCAAACCCCCCAAAAACCCTTTTTTTCTAAAGAATCAAAATTAAATTACTAAATATTCCCATCTAAGAAATGATTCAAAGTCTAATTCTTGAAAACTAGATGTATGGACCAATATAAACATAAAAAAATTAAATCTTTTAACAATCTCTACAAAAAAAAAAAAGCAAAAGGTCAAACTTACCAAATCAACAATTTTAAAAGTCGCTTTCTCATATCTTGTTTTGGCTTCCTCTACTAATGCCTGCCAACCACCAATATCAACCAATCAAACAAACTATCATTATAACAATTTGTCAAATAAACTCAATCAACAAAAATTTTCCCATGATGGAAACCCTAATATATTTTGGAGTATATAATTTGTCATATCCCCAAAAGATAGATTTTTGAATTATAAGTATATATATATGCAACAAAAGTCTAATTATACTTCCCCTTAATTATTTTACAATCCCAATCAAAAGTTTAAGCTGACCATTAAGTTCTAAATATATATTATATAATATATACTCTCAATTAACAACAACAAATTTACAAATTTTCAACAACAAAACAAATTAAAGATCAAAAATATATATGAAAATTCAAAAAAAAAAGAAAAAGAGGGGAAAAATTAAAAACCTTAGCAAATCCCTCAGCAGTACCAGTTTGAGTACCAAAAAAGACAGTAACTTTCTTTTTACCATCATCAACCTCTTCATCATCATCTTCTTTAATAATCAAGGGTTTAGGAACATCAACAACTTTAGAGACTTTCCCACCATTAGATTTCTTCCAAAACAGCAATAAAGCACAACCAATTAGAACAGCAATTGAAGTTGTAAGAAACATAACAACTTCTCGATTTTCAACTATGATTGCAGCTGCAGATGAGTCTTCAAACGACACATTTAGCTGCTCAAAATTGCCTTTTAGAAATGAACTCATTAGATCCAAGACTTTCACTGAGTTAGAATCCATTGATTTGAGCTCAAACCCAGATCAAATTTAATCAAAATTTGTTGAAAGGAGCAAACTTTACAGAAAATTGGATGAAATGAATGATACCCAGAAAGTGAAAATTGAAAATGGTGAGAAGAAATAGTAGAATTGGAAGGAAAAACTTGAGTCTCTCTTACTTTCTCTCTCTAATTTGTTTTTTGTGGTTGGAAGTGAGTTGGGTGTAGTAGGAGAGACTCTTGAGTTTGGAGAGAATGAGAGAAGGAAGTTGTAGAGGTATTAATAATGTAATTTTGTGGGGTTTTTGTTTTTATTTTATCTAATTAAAAAATATTTTTTATGTATTTTTTTCAATTATTTAATGAATTTAAAAATCTTTTTGTATTTCACAATGTGGGGTAGATTTTGTTGATGAAAAGAAGGTAAAGAGAAAGAGAGGTGGAGAGAGGTAGAAATAGGGCGCCAACGCCCACCAACTCCCTTACAAACCAAAATAAATAATAAAATATTAAATAATTAAAAAAAATAAAAAAATAAATTATAAACAATCTTAAGTCTTACTATAGGAATGAACTAGTCAACCTACCTAACACGATTTGTTAACCATGGTTAAGTGGTCATGGTGGACTAATTTTGTCCACGTGGGTTGGCTATTTAGACTTGGACTAATTGCTTATATCATTTTCATGTCATCATTTTGGTGTTGTTGGGGAAAGTGGTTCTCCATTCATCTATTTGGAACTTGAATGAGTTATCACTAAAAAGTCTTGCTTTAAATTCTTATTTGGTGTACAAAAACTGTGGGTCTTGGGGAGTAAACAAATAGTGGAATGTAAGGGGAAGGATGGTGTTTCAATTGAATAATGTGAGGCTAGGATATCATGCAAATGTTTTCAAATTTTGAGGTATAGGGTGTACTTACTTTGAAGCTGAAATTTGTTTAACTGAATTAAGTAGGATTATACTCGTGATATGCATAATTGGGGTTTACTTTTGTGTTTTTACAGATTGTTAGGGCTCATAGCCAAGGCCCTCTTTGATATTTTAGGACCCTTAAAAAACAAGAGTAAATGTAAAGTGAAATTCATTCATCGTAGCACAAAATATTTTAACTAGTTACTCTCTAATTTTCACTAAATATGTTAAAATAAAAACTCAATGATCATAAAATTTGAGTTTTACAGGCTTTGAGTTGTAAAATCAATAACATTTAAAAAATAATTGTACAACATTCTGTACATATGGCTGCAAATGGAGTAGTATAGTATTATAACTAAAATCTAATAATATATACTATTTAAAATCAATATATGAGAATAAGAAATTAATAATATATCAAAAATCATTAGTACTACTAATAACATTACATTCAAGAATGAAGCAATATTTTCCAAAACATACTTAAAAATCTGTTGTACTATTAAGAGTTGAGAAAATTACATTCCTAGAAACATTCGATTCAATACCAAAAAAGTAAAAAACATCCAAAGTCAATACTACTAAATCCCATTTCCCAAATGAAATACCATACTTTAGCAAAGTCCTCATATGGAATATTTTACCACTTCTTGGATATACATGATAATTATCAATTAAGGCTTAAGCTTTTGCAATATGATACAGAACGTAATCATAATACATAGAGTGCTTATGACTTTATCATAGTGATACGATATTATGATTAGATATTCCCTCTTAAATTGAATGTTAGAATTAAATCTGGGAAAGGTATAAAGAAATACCGAGGGACTCTTTGTCGCACTCTTCTTTTATTGGTATGAGTTGTCGCCTTCCTTTCCTTCCTCCTCATACTCTAATCATATTTCCTATGAGCCGGATAAACTGAGTATGATGATGATAATGATGGTGGTATACTGAAAGTGATGAACTCGTATGTTCTTGATACAATTAAAAGTAGTAGTAGTAGTCGAAAAAAAATTTCAATTATAACATATAATGCTACATATATGTTTTGTTTATATATTACATACTTATGGTGATTAGGGAAACTTAAAGTCCTAATTAATTATGGGTCTAATTGTTGAGTTTAAGATAAGGCAATGTTGAAGTGTCCATTGTTATCCACATGTGAGTTGTCCCACATCGGAGAAAGAGAAGAGTATGCATCACTTTATATACTCAAGGAGTAACTCCTACTATTACCAATTGGTTTTAGTAGTGAACCTTCTTTGAGTTTATGAGTGGTCTACTTCTTCTCCTCCTTGTTTGGGTTGCCCAGGCCCATTTTCTAAATTCTATCATGGTATCAGAGCCCGGTTTGTTGTTGGGCCTTTATACTGGGCATTTAATCTTACCACTGGTTAAGGGGCCTTTAATTGGATGTTCATTCCCAATAAGGTTTGTAACCCTTCTGGTGGGCTAAAATTCTAAGGACACTCACATGTGAGGGGGAGTGTTGAAGTGTCCATTGTTACCCACATGTGAGTTGTCCCACATCGGAGAAAGAGAAGAGTATGCATCACTTTATATACTCAAGGAGTAACTCCTAGTATTACCAATTGGTTTTAGTAGTGAACCTTCTTTGAGTTTATGAGTGGTCTACTTCTTCTCCTCCTTGTTTGGGTTGCCCAGGCCCATTTTCTAAATTCTATCAGGCAACATACACTAGTGGAAAAATCGCCAATTGCTGCGGTTTTTTTTGGGGTATTGGCTGCGGTTTTGTCTCGCAGCCCTTGGAGTAGCAGCAAATGAGAAAAAGTTATTGGCTGCGGTCCTAAAAACCACAACCTATAGACGTTTTTAGGAACAAAAAAAAAAGGCAGTAAAGCCTGCGGTTTTTCAAAAAACCGCAGCCTTTAATACCCTACTTTTTTTTAAAAAAAATTGATTTTATACTAACTGCAAGAACAATAAACAAATTAATAACACTAATCTTTCCACCATGATAATCTAACGACAATTAATAACAACAAATGAACAAAAATTATTAATCTTCAAAAGTTTACAAACCCAGATCTTAACCAGCAGATTAAGATGAATAATTTACAAACCTTACAATCAAGAACTCAAAAATAATAAAAAAAAAAAAAACGAAACTTATACAGTAATTACAAATCTTAAAATAATCAAACAAAAATCAAGAACACTTTTCGTATACATATTTAAAAAAATCAAACAACAATTTACAATTAACAACACTAAAAATTTCGAACACTAAAAATCAAGATCTGAAATTAAGAACACTAAAAATTTCAAGATCTGAAATTAAGATCTGAAATTTCAGACACTAAAAATCAAAAATTTCAGATCTTTCTCTTGATTAAATGATTCCTTCGATTTTTTAGTGTTCGAAATTTCAGATCTTTCTCTTGATGCAAAAATTTCTGAGATTTTCAAGATCTGAAATTTCGAACACTTAAAAATCGAACACTGAAATTTCAAGATACAATCAAGAACACTTAACTTGGATCAAGAGAAAGATCTGAACACTTAAAATTTCTGCAATTTACAATAACCTTCTACCATTCGAGCACGAAATCCGGTGCATTAAAAATTTCAATTTGGTCTTCAATTTTCTTTACAAGAACGAAGACTTAGGTCTTCAATTTGGTCTTCAATGCATGAACGAAGACTTAGGAATTCGAAATTGAGAGATTGTAAGAACGAAGACCAAGATTAGGCACAACTTTGTTGAAGAAGAAGTTAAGAAATTGAAGAAGATGACTAAAATCAAGGAAATCGAAGAAGTTAAATAATCTGGTGTTTTTTTTAATGAAGAAATAGAAGAGTAAAGGGAGGGAGGAGGCGCAGCTTTGTTGAAAATATGAGAGTTTAGGGTTTCTTAATTAGAGCAGGAAGAGTAAAGGGAGGGAGGAGGCGGTTTAGGGTAATTTATTGGGCTAAGGGTTTTTTTGGGCTGTAATCTTATTTGCTGCGGCCCATATTAAAACCGCAGCCAATACCTTACTCAATATTTTTTTTAAGTTATTTGCTGCGTATCTACTAGAAACCGCAGCTTTTAAGCTATTTTTTTCCGCCTTTTTTTTCCTTCCATTAAAGGCTGCGTTTTTTAGGAACCGCGGCAAATGTTTAGCAGCCAATAGCTTTTTTTCACTAGTGATAGTAATTATGACGCAAGGTAAAAGGAACAAATGAAAGAAAACACATTTGGAGACATAATTAACAGCCAACTTGGTTGTCCCCTTTGGCCTTTGGACAACCGACTCGGCGATATAGGCTGCCACGTTTTTGTTCTGTTTTCGGTTTTTTGATTTGCCTTAGGTTGGTTTGTAAGTGTTAGACCCTATAAAGTAAAAACTATAAATAGGGTTAATCACATAGAGTTAATTCATTGCTTTCATTTCTTCATTCTCTCTCTACAAAATTAATCACTCTCTACTCAATTCTCTTTCTTCCTCAATTGTAATCATCATCATTGTACATCACTCCATGGAGAACATTGAAGAACCAATAAATACATCTAGACTAGGACAGTGGACGTAGCCCAATTAGGGGTGAACCACTTAAATCTTGGTGTGTGCTTAGTTTGTGCTCTTGTTATTCTTATTAGTTGTTCATTGTTGCACATTTACATTTTATTTTGGGCATTAGTGCGAGACTTGTTCTTGAGATCAAACTTTTGATCTTTGGGTATATGATAAGATAAGATTGCATAAATTACTCCTTATGTATTACTCTTATATTCATTTCTCAAACTTGTCCCTCTCTAATAAACTTTCACTTTATAATATATTGTATTTGGGAATATAAAAGAAGGGGTTCAAAAATAATTATCTTACACAAATTAGTCTTACATGAATTTGAGGGTTAGATTAATATTCATATATTAATATTGGCGTGAATTTTAGAGTTTATGTCATCAGCATCACCAATTGTTATATTGCAATTTACAATTATAAACACTTTAAATAAAACTCTTCATTGATAATTCGCATTTTCATTAAATTTGCACTTGTAAGTGTGACACTTGGCAAAACTTGTAAAATGCATTGTAATAGTAACACATGACACAAAATTCTTATGAATTAGTATACTGATGATGATGATGATGATGATATAATGTGTTTGAACCAAAATGAAGATTATACGAAAATTAAGAGTTGCCAAAAAACGTTTCACTCTCTATGTTTCAAATTATACGAAAAAAAACTTTAAGCCAAAATGGCTCTCGTGTGAGGGGTGTGTTAGAGTATATATAACATATCATCGGCTTAAATTTTTGGTTGAGATGATTACTTAACAATTACATTTGATTAGATTTTATATATGGATAGAGAAGTTTTCAAAATAATTTTTTAAGAATGTACAAAAGTTAAAATATAAGAATTATTTTATATATATATATATATATATATATATATATATATATATATATATATATGTGTGTGTGTGTGTGTGTGTATATATATATATATATATGTGTGTATATATATATATATATATGTATATATGTATATATATATATATATATATATATATATATATATATATATATATATATATATATATATATATATATATATATATATATATATATATATATATATATATATATATATATATATATATATATATATATATATATATATATATATATATATATATATATCTTTTGAGTAATATTTTACTATCTGACAAAAATGTACTCTTTATACTACTGACATTGAAAATGGTTCATTTCTTTGTTACATCAAAAGCATGATTACAAAATTATAGACAATCCTTATGATACAAAAATAGAGAAATTTAATTGACTTATAAGAAATCATACATGCGTATAACTGAAATACAACTTCTGTTTTACAACAACTAAACCAATAAAAGATTGACTTTAGAACTTTAGGAGTACTATATAATGATAATTACTCAAAGTAGAAATGACCCAAGATACTTTTAGGTAATAAGTATGTCATATCAAACTTCTTATACTTGACGCTGAATATTCTATAACAAATAAGGTATGGTTGAGATTTAAGCATATTGGCTTTTAATACTATATCAAGACCAATTGTTTACGTTGATGATTGAGGCTTCAAAAATATTTTGTATACTCAAACAATACAAATAGGAGACATGTTATAATTTTATAACTATAGAGTAAAACTGAGTTACGTTGATGAGGTCATGTCTAAAAATCATAAATCAATACATTCATTTAAAACAGAATAAAATTAAAGTGGTTTTTAGTTGTCAAATAAAAAAAAATACATCTGATTTTTCGTCCGATTTGGAACATTGTAAGAATATAACAAGAAAACCAACCACCTTAAAATTAATGTCATGGAAGATCATCAACATACCTCTACAAAGTACAAACAATTAGGAAATAAAATATTACTCAAAACAGGGCCGTATATGGTCTAGGGCGGGTGGGCCAAAAGCCCTGAGCTCCATATTTTAAAAATTATGTAGCTTTAAGTCTCTAAATTAAAACAAGGAAATTCTAGAGCTTCAAGCTTTTCTCTCTCGTTCTTTTCTACCTAAACCTTTATATTCAAATGATGGCTTTTTAATTTTCTACATAAGGGTCCCTATTTTTAATCTTCTTTATAAGGGTTCCTATTTTCAATCTCGCTCTAAGCCACCGAAAGTTTAGGAACGGGACTGACTCAAAAGCTTTGCTTTCCTTGAAGGGGGTTAGTGTTAAGAAAATAACGCAAATTTTCTATTGAATCAAATTTGAGGGAGAAATAATAATATAAACAAAATGACTATTTATACCAAAGTACAATAACAAAAAACACAACCCCTCTTTTTCTCGAGTTATTCTTTCTCTCTATGAAACCTTTTTATTTTGGATACGATTACAATAATTAAATGCAAATTATATATAATAACTTAGCTTCCTAAAATAGTGAATTTGTGAGATAATTCACCTCAAACATCTATAGCAAATAAAATCTACCGCATATTAAAATTACTTAATTAAACAATGATGTTTAATTCATCTAGCTAAATATAGATTAAGATGATTGAGAGCCTTTCATTTTTCAACAATCTCCCACTTGAAGACTGATTTCAATCTGTCTTCACACCAAGGAGTAGAACCTCAATTAGCCTTCTGTCATTCTAAGACCAACTAATATTGAGCACAATTTCAACTTGTCAATCGTCACTGTTTTCGTTAACATATCTGCTGGATTCTTACTACCAAGAATCTTTTTAAGAGTTAACACTTTATCTTCTAAAAGAGATCTGATAAAGTGATAACGAATACCAATGTGCTTCGTTCTTGAGTGAAATGCCGAATTCTTTGCTAAATGTATAGCACTCTGACTATCGCTATACAAAACATTATTCTCTTGTTTGAACCCCAACTCATCTAACAAACCTTGAAGCCATATCATCTCTTTACTAGCTTCGGTCACTGCCACATACTCAGCTTCTGTAGTAGACAAAGCAACAATCTTCTGTAGTTGGGACATCCAACTTACGGCTGTATTTCCAACTGTAAATACATAACCCGTTGTGCTCTTTCTATTATCGACTTCACCGCCAAAGTCTGCATCAACGTAACCTTGTATTTTCAATTCACCTTTACCAAAGTACAAACACTTATTAATTGTACCTCGTAAATACCTCAAAATCCATTTAACAGCTTCCCAATGGACTTTTCCTGGATTGGACATATATCTGCTTACAACTCCCACTGCATGTCCAATATCTGGTCTTGTACAAACCATTGCATACATCAAACTTCCAATAGCCGAGGCATAAGGAACCTTGGCCATATATTCTTTATCTTCATCTGTCTGAGGGGACTGATCCTTTGATAGACGAAAATGACTAGCCAACGGTGTACTAACTGGCTTAGCATCACCCATATTAAATCTCTGGAGAACACGTTTGATATACTCGGATTGTGATAACTGCAAAGTGCCTCTCTGCTTATCTCTTGTGATTTGCATTCCTAAAATCTTCTTTGCTGGACCCAAGTCCTTCATGTCAAATTCCTTTGACAATTGATGCTTCAACTTTATGATATCATTCATATCAGAACCTGCTATTAACATGTCATCAACATAAAGTAATAGGATGATATAACTGGACTGATATCTCTTGAAGTAGCAACAGTGGTCAGCGTTGCACTTTTGAAAATCTTCCTTGTGCATGAAGTTATCAAACTTTTTGTACCACTGTCTGGGGGCTTGTTTTAGCCCGTACAAACTTTTCTTAAGTTTGCATACCATCTTTTCTTTTCCACTTTCTATAAAACCTTCTGGCTGGTGCATGTATATTTCTTCATCAAGATCTCCATGAAGAAATGCAGTCTTCACATCTAACTGCTCAAGATAAAGATCTTCAATTGCAACAATACTCAACACTGTTCTAATGGTATTGAGTTTCACAACAGGAGCGAATATCTCATTATAATCAACTCCTTCTTTCTGTTGAAAACCTTTGACAACTAGTCGAGCCTTATACCTCTTGGAATCATCGTGCTCCTTTTTTATTCGATATATCCATTTGTTATGAAGGGCCTTCTTACCTATGGATAACTCAGATAGTTCCCATGTCTGGTTTGAAATCAAGGATTGCATTTCATCTTTCATTGCAAGCTCCCACTTGCTAGCATCTCTGGTCTGGGATGCTTCATAATAATCTTCTGGTTCCCCATCATCAGTTAATAACAAATAATTCATATATTTTCTATTAGGCACATGTGGTCGAGTACTCCTTCTTAGTGTAGGAGTTGGACTAGAAGGTTGTTGTATGTCATTTGATTGCGATGTACTGCCCTGTACAGTCTGCTCTTCTTGTTGCGGAGTACTTATGATAGTGTACTCTTGCATCGTACTGTCTGGGATATAATCTTCATCAATGAATGTAGATTCTTTTTGATTTGTGTCATAACTCTCAATTTTATGTCTATCTTTGTACATGACTCTCTCATTGAAAATTACATCTCTTGAACGAATAATCTTTTTGCTTTCATCATCCCAAATGCGGTATCCGAACTCATCTTCGCCATAACCGATAAAAGTGCAAACTTTTGATTTAGGATCAAGCTTATTTCTGCCTTGATCACTAATGTGCACATAAGCTACACAACCAAATACCTTTAAGTGCGACAATTTGATCTCTTTGCCGCTCCATACCTCCTCTGGTAATTTGTATTCTAATGGGGTTGATGGTCCTCGATTGATCAAGTAAGCTGTTGTATTGACTGCTTCTGCCCAGAATTGTTTTGGTAGACCTGACTGTATACGAATGCTTCTGGCTCTTTCTGTCAATGTGCGATTCATTCGCTCAGCTATGCCATTATGCTGAGGCGTACCTGGCACAGTTCTTTCCATCTTGATACCATGCTCGTAGCAAAACCTCTTGAATTTGGTGTCTTCATATTCTCCACCATTGTCGGACCTAAGCCTTTTGATCTTCAGACCTGTTTCATTTTCAACCCTAGCTTTCCATATCCTGAATGCTTCAAACACTTCGGACTTGTATTTAAGAAAGTAAACCCATACTTTCCTAGAGTGATCATCAATAAAAGTCACAAAGTATTGTTTTCCACCTATAGACTGGGTGGTTGTTGGTCCCCACACATCAGAATGAACAAGCTCTAATTTTTCTTTCATTGGAGTTCTTCCATATGTCTGAAAGCTTACCCTCTTCTGCTTTCCAAGTATGCATTCTTCACACATGTCTAAATTCACAGATTTTAGACTAGGGAGTTTCCCAATTGAATGCATGATCTTCATTCCTTTCTCACTCATGTGACCAAGTCTTTGGTGCCATAACTTGGAGTTTTCATTCTCTGTAGCAACTGCAATCGAATAACAAGCTCCAGCTGTCAAATAGAGAGTACCATTCTTTTTACCATGAGCAACTGTCATTGATCCCTTTGAGATCTTCCAATTATCACCTTGAAAGATTATAGTGTAACCTTCACGAGCCAACTGCCCAACTGAGATCAAGTTCTTTCTTAGGTCGGGAACATGTTTGACATCCTTCAGCTCCCAAGCTGACCCATTTAACTTAATCTTAACACTACCTTGACCAACAATATCACAAGGTTGGTCATCACCAAGGTATACCTGTCCAAGGTTTCTATGGACATACTTCTCAAAAAAGTTTTTATTAAATGTAGCATGGAACGATGCTCCAGAGTCTAATACCCAAGACTCTTCTTTGCTCTCCAATGAGCATATCAAGGCATCATCACCTTCTCCGGTAGAAGTGACATTTGCCTCTGCCTTCACTTCTTTGCCTTTTGGTGCTCCCTTGCACTGATTTTTATAGTGCCCAATCTTTCCACAATTCCAACACTCAACAGTCTTTGAATTTTGGAAATTATTTGAATTCCTAGATTTTGACCTCCTATCTCTGGATTGTCCTCGATAGTTTGATCTTCCGCGTTCATTCCTTCTGATTAAATTTCTTCCTCTTATCTCTGTATGCAATACCGAAGAGGATGAAGATTCACCCGATTCTCTTCGTCGAATCTCCTCACTAAGAACCAGATCACGAACGTCATCAAACTTCAACTTGTTACTTCCCGATGAGCTACTCACAGCTGTGACTGTAGCATTCCAACTATCTGGCAGGGAAGATAAAAGTATTAATGCTAAAACTTCATCATCAAAAGTGATTTCAACAGAACTCAATTGGGTTGTGACAGAATTGAGTTCATTAAGGTGCTGAGCTACCGATCCACCTTCCGACATCCTCAAACTAAACAACCGCCTCATCAAATGAACTTTATTGGAGGCTGATGGCTTCTCATACATATTAGAGAGAGCTTTCATGAGACCTGCCGTAGTGGATTCCTTTGCAATGTTAAATGCCACATTGCGTGATAACGTTAATCGAATAACTCCGAGAGCTTGTCTATCTAATAGCTTCCATTCTGCTTCTTGCATGTCATCTGGCTTTTTCTCTTCCAGAGGTTGATAGAGTTTTTTCTGGTATAAATAGTCTTCAATCTGCATTTTCCAAAATCCGAAATCTTTACCATCGAATTTTTCAAGTTTAACTTCTCCTTTGTCTGCCGCCATTTCTCCCACTCAAATTTGACCTTTTCTTTTACGATCGTTTTTTTTTTTTATCGTAATGTGAACTAATCGTCAACCAAGCTCTGATACCAGTTGTTAAGAAAATAACGCAAATTTTCTATTGAATCAAATTTGAGGGAGAAATAATAATATAAACAAAATGACTATTTATACCAAAGTACAATAACAAAAAACACAACCCCTCTTTTTCTCGAGTTATTCTTTCTCTCTATGAAACCTTTTTATTTTGGATACGATTACAATAATTAAATGCAAATTATATATAATAACTTAGCTTCCTAAAATAGTGAATTTGTGAGATAATTCACCTCAAACATCTATAGCAAATAAAATCTACCGCATATTAAAATTACTTAATTAAACAATGATGTTTAATTCATCTAGCTAAATATAGATTAAGATGATTGAGAGCCTTTCATTTTTCAACAGTTAGAAGTTACCACGTGGAGCATTTAATTTTAAAAGCGTGGCTCAAAAGTCAAAGTATGGCTACAAGAAGGGCGGATCCAAGTTTAATATTGTGATATCTCCAAGTTTAATTAAATAATAACATTTAACTAAGTTATATCTCCAATATGCAAATAAGTATATTGTTTAAGTTGATTAAAATATTAATGTGTGACAATATTATTTAGGGTTTATGTCTAATTATTAATATTTTAAAAACAATACTTATTACTTAATATATTGACGTTATGTAATTTTATTTTGGATCTGCTACCGATCATACCACCATAATTATAGAAGAATAAGACATTTTTTATAAACAACATTAGGAATAAAAAAAAGGAGCCCAATAACTGTTAAAATATATAACATATCCTGAGGCCTCAAGTATAAGCTTTTAGTTTAGTTGGTTCTTTGATATGATATCAGAAGCCAACATGACAAGAGATCATAAGTTCAAATCTCAATCACCCCTCATTTAAAGTGGAATATTTAGCGCATGTGCGCATCTACACTTCTAGCTTAAAGGGCTTTCGTGTGAGAAAGCGTGTTAGAGTATATAACATATTCTACGACTCTCGTATCAAGGGATCATCTCAACCAAAAGCTTAAACTAATAGTAAAAGCATCAAAATATATGATATACTCTAACAATAACCTTACCATGTATGTTGCAAATTGCTATAACAAATTGCTTCATTCATAACCTCACCGGTTCAAACAAAATAAAGCGTCTGGAGTGCAATATTCAGGTACATTCAAACCGGCTTCATACAAGCCTTAGAGTTCGGTAAAATAATTAAGTAATGTTTACATGTGGAAGTGATTACTTTTAGAACTTTAATTTACATCGTTTCAATAAAAAAGGCAACAGTTTAAAGTTTTCTCCATTTTTTATAACAAATTATATTATAATAATTACTATATATATATACTATTAATTTATCAAATAATATGGAGTTTATGGAGTTTATTATTAACTAAATGAGTAGTATCAAACAACTAGAGCAACTCCATACGCTAAGTAACACCTAATTGCCACACAATTAACTTGCGCGGAAGAGACTCTTTTCTATCAAAATGTCCCAACATTTTCTCCTACATCAAAATTTATGAGCCACTAAAAAACAGAGAGTCTTACAAGAAACTTTCTCCCAATCGGACGACTTTAAAAAAAGATTATATTTTTATAATATGTATGAGATGGACTCATGTATAAAAATACGTCTCTTGGTGAGATGTCTGATATAGCAGTTTGTAGCTAAAAAATTAGCAGTAATGGATATTAGGAAAATTAGAAGGAAAAATTAATATAAATAATCTAACATTTTAACCATCCACTGTAAATCCCACCTTTGAATTATTTCTTAATAATTCAACATTTAACCTTAATTTACTATCAATATAACCTTTTATTTTATAATAATTTAATATTTACTTTTAGATTGCAGTCAATATGATAGCAAACAAAAAATAAAAATTAATTTATAAAAATAATTCACAATTAAAATTAATCATAACAAATAAATAAAATATTAGATTATTGATATCAATCTTACTAAATTAATATGGGCCAAGAGAATAATATCAAAGTTTCCGAGCACGTGGCTCTCGTGCCTCATGGGAAGTGGGGCGTGATTGTTTCTCAGTCTCATGTAGTTACGTCACGTGTGGATCGTGCACACTGTAAATAATTAAGCCCTTAGTTTTGTTTTTTTCTATTGTTATATAAACAGCTGTTTCTTTAAATTTAAGTTCTTATGTTTGTAGTTTGTACTATCAAAACAAAATAATTATCCTATGTTTATGTGAGTTTTTCTAGTTTTTTAATAATAGAATAGTCTTCTACTTATTGTGTTAAAAGTATGTTAATTTAACGTTTAATTTATTTTTCATCGGGCAATCCAGTAAACTGTTAAATATATACTGATTATATATGAATTATTTCTTAATTAATCAAAAAAACTTTTGCTTTTTGGCTAATATTGTGCTCCTACTCTTTTTCTAGAACCTTATTTTCCGGTTATTAGCCAATTGATATTTCGTAGGATAATACTTTCTCTATCTTATTGAGATTGAATAAAAATGACACTAATTTTTAAGAAATATCCAATAAAATGATCTTAATGGTAGTTGAGGCTAATTTTCATTACGGTTGTGTTACCTAACCACACTAACTTCAGAATTTTAAAGACAACTGAAGAATGTAAAGAACGATGGACAATATTATGTCCAAAGATAATGTTATGCGCGCAGAGCTCTTCAAAATCAGCATCACATAAATCTCATCCTTGACCAGTTCTGAGCTTTTTGACTTTTCTCTCATTCTGTATTTCAATAAGAGCTTTCCACTTATTAAAGCAGAATAAGCTTAATTTTTATGTCTTATACAATAAGTTGAGAACAAGAAGTGACCTTACAAAGTCCATAAAGATTATGAGTAGCAATCGAGAAACGTACTTTACTTTTGTTTTTCAAATTAAATATTTAGTGTTGACATAACTCTAGCTTACTCGTGCTAGGTGAAGCCAAGGAGACCACGTAGCCAAATGCATATGCCACAATTATTTTGATTGTGATTAGAATTAGAGAGTGAAAGATGAAGCATATGCTACTGAAGTTGAACCTATCACCATATATCCTTAGCTTTTAAACTTTAAGACTCACAATCAACTGAAAATCTATAACCGATATATAGACTCAAGTGTACCCAATAATATCAAATTATGTTTGAAAGGAACGGTGCTAAAGTGAGGTTCTTAACAATGTAAACACAATGAGAATAATATGAGCAAAAAGAAGACACAAGTGTTTATGAGGTATCTTGGATACCTCCCCCTCAAATGTTGTTTATTAGATTGATTCAACAATACAAAGTAATAAACCTCCCCAAGTCTTAAGAACAATCTCTTAAGAACCTCTCAATGCTTAAGCAAAATAAGAACACCCTCAATAGTTTCTTACAATGCACTAAGACTTCTCAACAATGTGTTTTTGGTGTATCTAACTCTAAGAGTTATACTCTCTTTTATAGATGAAGAGTATGACTCTTAGAGTCTTACATTAAACACCATTAAACCACACTTAACATCACCATTTATCATTACAATAAAGTAAGAGAAATAAATCAGCAATTAACAAGTAAGTTACAATACTTTAATGTACTAGAAACCACCAAACCAGTAGAAGAATACGAAGAGCCTGCCTGCCCCTGTGACCTGCTGCTCGTTCGAGCCATTCATGTGCTCGTTCGAGCAGGCCTCTTCTGAACCCACTGACAGCATCTGGACCAGCAGCTCGGACGAGCTGTTCCTTGCTTGAACGAGCACTCAAACCGAGCCCACACTTGCTTAATTCATTGTTGTTATCAGCCCAACACATCAAGCCATGCCTTGACCCCTTCAAGGCATGGTTAACCCCTTTTAGTGAAGCCTCAAATGCTCCACATCGAGCACCTCATGTAGCGACCCGAATCTCAATTCACTTACCTTTGACACATCTTCATTGTAATTATCCAAAATACAAGATAAAGCATGTTCAACTAAGTGATCAAAATTAACATCATTTTTAAGAATATTGTTACTTGCATTAACAATCTCCCCCTCAAGTGCAATATTCTTACCATCATCAAAAGTAACTTTCTTTGACCCAAAAACACACTTACCAACATTTGTGTGGCCTAGGCTACCACACCCAACTTGTAATTCATACAAGTTCCTCAAATTTCTTACTCCCTTCATGAGCACTATGCTCCCCCTAATGACTTTCAAAACCCCTCTATGTGCTTTAAAAGTGCATCCTTTACTCTCAAGTCTACCCAATGAAATTATATTCCTCTCAAACTTAGGAACATACCTCACATCACCGAGTCTTCTCTTGACCCCTCCGAGAGTCTCAATTATAACTTCTCCAATACCTTCTACTTTCACCTTCTCATCATTTGGTAAAGTAATAAGGCCATAATCCCCCACACTAAGCTTAGTAAATTTTTCCCTATCACAACATATGTGGAATGAGCAACCGGAGTCTATTACCCATTCCTTACTATGAACCTCTCCCCCATCAACTAAGAGAGCCCCATCATAGTCATCATCACTTCCAATGCCTAGAGCCGCGTTCCCGCTAACCTCATCATCATTTTTCATATTCCTTAAGGATTTCATCTTCCTAAGGTCTTCCTTAAATTCTTTACACATCTTTTGAATGTGCCCCTTTTTCCTACAATAGTAACACTCTTTGTCACTATAGTCACCCCTCCCTTGAGACTTTCCCCTATTTTTGTAACCTTGGTCTTTGGTCCTAACCCTTGAAGAACCCTCACCAAACAAGCCATCCCCAACATTCCTTCTCTCTTCCCCATCTCTTCTCACCACAAACCTATCATTCTCTCTCAACGCCGCCAATGCTTGATCAAGAGTGATGGATTCCCTTCCTAAGAGCAACGTTTGGACTATGTTCTTATAGTCCTTGGGAAGTGAAGCCAAGAGTAGTAAGGCTTGCTCCTCATCGGTTAACTTTTCATCTGCATTCAACAATTGGCACACCAACTTGTTGAATGTGTTAATGTGGTCTTGCATTGATGTATCCTCATCCTTCATGAGTTGATACAATTCCCACCTCAAACATAGTTTGTTGGTTAGAGATTTAGAAGCATACACCGTTTGCAATTTCTCTAACAACGCACCGGGATTCGTCTCCTTCAAGTAGTTGTACTTGATTTCGGGTGCAATGGCAAGTCGGATTGTGCTTACCGCCTTCTTGCGTATTTGTGTCCATTTTGCCTCCTCAATGTGAGTTGGCCTCTCTTGCAACAAAGCCTCATCAATGCCTTGTTGCACTAGGCAATCCTCCACGGAGCTTTTCCAAACGGCAAAGTTGATTTTGCCATCAAACAACTGAATTTGGAACTTTCCCCCTTCACTCATTGTGTTTGTTTGTTCTTTAACCTTACTTTCTCACCCCAAATGACCCAAATGATCTTCCCGCTCTGATACCAATTGAAAGGAACGGTGCTAAAGTGAGGTTCTTAACAATGTAAACACAATGAGAATAATATGAGCAAAAAGAAGACACAAGTGTTTATGAGGTATCTTGGATACCTCCCCCTCAAATGTTGTTTATTAGATTGATTCAACAATACAAAGTAATAAACCTCCCCAAGTCTTAAGAACAATCTCTTAAGAACCTCTCAATGCTTAAGCAAAATAAGAACACCCTCAATAGTTTCTTACAATGCACTAAGACTTCTCAACAATGTGTTTTTGGTGTATCTAACTCTAAGAGTTATACTCTCTTTTATAGATGAAGAGTATGACTCTTAGAGTCTTACATTAAACACCATTAAACCACACTTAACATCACCATTTATCATTACAATAAAGTAAGAGAAATAAATCAGCAATTAACAAGTAAGTTACAATACTTTAATGTACTAGAAACCACCAAACCAGTAGAAGAATACGAAGAGCCTGCCTGCCCCTGTGACCTGCTGCTCGTTCGAGCCATTCATGTGCTCGTTCGAGCAGGCCTCTTCTGAACCCACTGACAGCATCTGGACCAGCAGCTCGGACGAGCTGTTCCTTGCTTGAACGAGCACTCAAACCGAGCCCACACTTGCTTAATTCATTGTTGTTATCAGCCCAACACATCAAGCCATGCCTTGACCCCTTCAAGGCATGGTTAACCCCTTTTAGTGAAGCCTCAAATGCTCCACATCGAGCACCTCATGTAGCGACCCGAATCTCAATTCACTTACCTTTGACACATCTTCATTGTAATTATCCAAAATACAAGATAAAGCATGTTCAACTAAGTGATCAAAATTAACATCATTTTTAAGAATATTGTTACTTGCATTAACAATCTCCCCCTCAAGTGCAATATTCTTACCATCATCAAAAGTAACTTTCTTTGACCCAAAAACACACTTACCAACATTTGTGTGGCCTAGGCTACCACACCCAACTTGTAATTCATACAAGTTCCTCAAATTTCTTACTCCCTTCATGAGCACTATGCTCCCCCTAATGACTTTCAAAACCCCTCTATGTGCTTTAAAAGTGCATCCTTTACTCTCAAGTCTACCCAATGAAATTATATTCCTCTCAAACTTAGGAACATACCTCACATCACCGAGTCTTCTCTTGACCCCTCCGAGAGTCTCAATTATAACTTCTCCAATACCTTCTACTTTCACCTTCTCATCATTTGGTAAAGTAATAAGGCCATAATCCCCCACACTAAGCTTAGTAAATTTTTCCCTATCACAACATATGTGGAATGAGCAACCGGAGTCTATTACCCATTCCTTACTATGAACCTCTCCCCCATCAACTAAGAGAGCCCCATCATAGTCATCATCACTTCCAATGCCTAGAGCCGCGTTCCCGCTAACCTCATCATCATTTTTCATATTCCTTAAGGATTTCATCTTCCTAAGGTCTTCCTTAAATTCTTTACACATCTTTTGAATGTGCCCCTTTTTCCTACAATAGTAACACTCTTTGTCACTATAGTCACCCCTCCCTTGAGACTTTCCCCTATTTTTGTAACCTTGGTCTTTGGTCCTAACCCTTGAAGAACCCTCACCAAACAAGCCATCCCCAACATTCCTTCTCTCTTCCCCATCTCTTCTCACCACAAACCTATCATTCTCTCTCAACGCCGCCAATGCTTGATCAAGAGTGATGGATTCCCTTCCTAAGAGCAACGTTTGGACTATGTTCTTATAGTCCTTGGGAAGTGAAGCCAAGAGTAGTAAGGCTTGCTCCTCATCGGTTAACTTTTCATCTGCATTCAACAATTGGCACACCAACTTGTTGAATGTGTTAACGTGGTCTTGCATTGATGTATCCTCATCCTTCATGAGTTGATACAATTCCCACCTCAAACATAGTTTGTTGGTTAGAGATTTAGAAGCATACACCGTTTGCAATTTCTCTAACAACGCACCGGGATTCGTCTCCTTCAAGTAGTTGTACTTGATTTCGGGTGCAATGGCAAGTCGGATTGTGCTTACCGCCTTCTTGCGTATTTGTGTCCATTTTGCCTCCTCAATGTGAGTTGGCCTCTCTTGCAACAAAGCCTCATCAATGCCTTGTTGCACTAGGCAATCCTCCACGGAGCTTTTCCAAACGGCAAAGTTGATTTTGCCATCAAACAACTGAATTTGGAACTTTCCCCCTTCACTCATTGTGTTTGTTTGTTCTTTAACCTTACTTTCTCACCCCAAATGACCCAAATGATCTTCCCGCTCTGATACCAATTGAAAGGAACGGTGCTAAAGTGAGGTTCTTAACAATGTAAACACAATGAGAATAATATGAGCAAAAAGAAGACACAAGTGTTTATGAGGTATCTTGGATACCTCCCCCTCAAATGTTGTTTATTAGATTGATTCAACAATACAAAGTAATAAACCTCCCCAAGTCTTAAGAACAATCTCTTAAGAACCTCTCAATGCTTAAGCAAAATAAGAACACCCTCAATAGTTTCTTACAATGCACTAAGACTTCTCAACAATGTGTTTTTGGTGTATCTAACTCTAAGAGTTATACTCTCTTTTATAGATGAAGAGTATGACTCTTAGAGTCTTACATTAAACACCATTAAACCACACTTAACATCACCATTTATCATTACAATAAAGTAAGAGAAATAAATCAGCAATTAACAAGTAAGTTACAATACTTTAATGTACTAGAAACCACCAAACCAGTAGAAGAATACGAAGAGCCTGCCTGCCCCTGTGACCTGCTGCTCGTTCGAGCCATTCATGTGCTCGTTCGAGCAGGCCTCTTCTGAACCCACTGACAGCATCTGGACCAGCAGCTCGGACGAGCTGTTCCTTGCTTGAACGAGCACTCAAACCGAGCCCACACTTGCTTAATTCATTGTTGTTATCAGCCCAACACATCAAGCCATGCCTTGACCCCTTCAAGGCATGGTTAACCCCTTTTAGTGAAGCCTCAAATGCTCCACATCGAGCACCTCATGTAGCGACCCGAATCTCAATTCACTTACCTTTGACACATCTTCATTGTAATTATCCAAAATACAAGATAAAGCATGTTCAACTAAGTGATCAAAATTAACATCATTTTTAAGAATATTGTTACTTGCATTAACAATCTCCCCCTCAAGTGCAATATTCTTACCATCATCAAAAGTAACTTTCTTTGACCCAAAAACACACTTACCAACATTTGTGTGGCCTAGGCTACCACACCCAACTTGTAATTCATACAAGTTCCTCAAATTTCTTACTCCCTTCATGAGCACTATGCTCCCCCTAATGACTTTCAAAACCCCTCTATGTGCTTTAAAAGTGCATCCTTTACTCTCAAGTCTACCCAATGAAATTATATTCCTCTCAAACTTAGGAACATACCTCACATCACCGAGTCTTCTCTTGACCCCTCCGAGAGTCTCAATTATAACTTCTCCAATACCTTCTACTTTCACCTTCTCATCATTTGGTAAAGTAATAAGGCCATAATCCCCCACACTAAGCTTAGTAAATTTTTCCCTATCACAACATATGTGGAATGAGCAACCGGAGTCTATTACCCATTCCTTACTATGAACCTCTCCCCCATCAACTAAGAGAGCCCCATCATAGTCATCATCACTTCCAATGCCTAGAGCCGCGTTCCCGCTAACCTCATCATCATTTTTCATATTCCTTAAGGATTTCATCTTCCTAAGGTCTTCCTTAAATTCTTTACACATCTTTTGAATGTGCCCCTTTTTCCTACAATAGTAACACTCTTTGTCACTATAGTCACCCCTCCCTTGAGACTTTCCCCTATTTTTGTAACCTTGGTCTTTGGTCCTAACCCTTGAAGAACCCTCACCAAACAAGCCATCCCCAACATTCCTTCTCTCTTCCCCATCTCTTCTCACCACAAACCTATCATTCTCTCTCAACGCCGCCAATGCTTGATCAAGAGTGATGGATTCCCTTCCTAAGAGCAACGTTTGGACTATGTTCTTATAGTCCTTGGGAAGTGAAGCCAAGAGTAGTAAGGCTTGCTCCTCATCGGTTAACTTTTCATCTGCATTCAACAATTGGCACACCAACTTGTTGAATGTGTTAATGTGGTCTTCCATTGATGTATCCTCATCCTTCATGAGTTGATACAATTCCCACCTCAAACATAGTTTGTTGGTTAGAGATTTAGAAGCATACACCGTTTGCAATTTCTCTAACAACGCACCGGGATTCGTCTCCTTCAAGTAGTTGTACTTGATTTCGGGTGCAATGGCAAGTCGGATTGTGCTTACCGCCTTCTTGCGTATTTGTGTCCATTTTGCCTCCTCAATGTGAGTTGGCCTCTCTTGCAACAAAGCCTCATCAATGCCTTGTTGCACTAGGCAATCCTCCACGGAGCTTTTCCAAACGGCAAAGTTGATTTTGCCATCAAACAACTGAATTTGGAACTTTCCCCCTTCACTCATTGTGTTTGTTTGTTCTTTAACCTTACTTTCTCACCCCAAATGACCCAAATGATCTTCCCGCTCTGATACCAATTGAAAGGAACGGTGCTAAAGTGAGGTTCTTAACAATGTAAACACAATGAGAATAATATGAGCAAAAAGAAGACACAAGTGTTTATGAGGTATCTTGGATACCTCCCCCTCAAATGTTGTTTATTAGATTGATTCAACAATACAAAGTAATAAACCTCCCCAAGTCTTAAGAACAATCTCTTAAGAACCTCTCAATGCTTAAGCAAAATAAGAACACCCTCAATAGTTTCTTACAATGCACTAAGACTTCTCAACAATGTGTTTTTGGTGTATCTAACTCTAAGAGTTATACTCTCTTTTATAGATGAAGAGTATGACTCTTAGAGTCTTACATTAAACACCATTAAACCACACTTAACATCACCATTTATCATTACAATAAAGTAAGAGAAATAAATCAGCAATTAACAAGTAAGTTACAATACTTTAATGTACTAGAAACCACCAAACCAGTAGAAGAATACGAAGAGCCTGCCTGCCCCTGTGACCTGCTGCTCGTTCGAGCCATTCATGTGCTCGTTCGAGCAGGCCTCTTCTGAACCCACTGACAGCATCTGGACCAGCAGCTCGGACGAGCTGTTCCTTGCTTGAACGAGCACTCAAACCGAGCCCACACTTGCTTAATTCATTGTTGTTATCAGCCCAACACATCAAGCCATGCCTTGACCCCTTCAAGGCATGGTTAACCCCTTTTAGTGAAGCCTCAAATGCTCCACATCGAGCACCTCATGTAGCGACCCGAATCTCAATTCACTTACCTTTGACACATCTTCATTGTAATTATCCAAAATACAAGATAAAGCATGTTCAACTAAGTGATCAAAATTAACATCATTTTTAAGAATATTGTTACTTGCATTAACAATGTTTTACGTTACGAATGTGACAAATTTTAGATAAGTTCCCGACAACGCTTTTTAAGTTTTAATTTTAATTTAACCTATCATGTGATGGAAATACTTCACATGTGAGACAAGATCCCACATCGATAAAAAAGTGGGTTGTGGACTTGCATATATACTTGGTGAACTAATCTTCCTAATGCCATATGGTTTTGAGAAACAATGAATCTCACCGAGTGTATGTGCAAGTTAATGCTCTTGACCCGTGGGTTTGTGGGCCCGAGCCCACGGGTGTCCCGTGTCCCACGAGTGGGCCACAGTGAGATTATGTGACGAATTGTCACGGCCTAATACCCTGATAGCCTTATAAGGACAATCTTCTCCTTATATATATATACACACACATTGAGTCACCTTCCAAGTCAATTTCAGTAAAACCTTTATAATTTTTTTTTTGAAGATAAACCTTTATAATTTAAGATACACTTTTATTATGTGAAAATTGATGATCAACTACGAAAAATAGATTAAAGTAGGAAAGAAATAATTACCTTATTTTTCCTTTTTTTTTTTTTACCTTCTTCAATGGTTAGAATGAGAAAAAAAATCAAATTAAATGCTTGAATTCTCATTAACATTTCCATTGATTCGATTATAAAAGTGAAATCCACAAGTATCACAACTAAGAATCCCCATAAATTTCAAAAAAAAAAAAAACAAATATAATTAAGAAAGCAAAATCACTAGAACAAATTTAACTTTTCGCGACATTAGATTTATTGACATTTAAAAAAATGTCATTTCCACAATAAAGTGATTTAGCGACACTTTATTTGGTCTTTAGTGGCATATGTAATTGTTATTATTGTCTATATTGGAATTTATGAGAAATGTCAATAGAGATATGTCGCAAAAACTTTAGTATCATTTTTTATTATGCTGCTACAGAGTCTAATAAATGTCATTAAATTCTCTATATATGCTATTAGAAATTTGATGTAGCGACATTTAAATTAAATATCACGAGAAATATCCCACTAAAAACAAGTTATATTGTAATGAATCCATAAGTAATTTCTATAAGAAATTTGGTTCTTTCATTGAAACTTATTTTTGTTGAACAAAACTAAAAGAATAACTTATGCTAAAGTATATAACAAATATTAGGGCATTAATCATAAGTTACAACTTTTGATTAAGTTAGTTTTTTGACGTGGTATTATAATTTATAGCCAGTGTGACAAGAGGTCATGAATTCAATCTCACACACCTCTCATTTAAAGTGAAATATCTTCCACGAGGTATGAGAAAGGCTTATGTTGCATACTTGTGATAGGGTGCATGTTAAAGTATATAATATATCCTGATGTCTTAACCATAAGTTTAAACTTTTGTCTGAATTGATCACTTGAAAGGTTAGGTAAGTAGCTTTCTAATTTGACTAACGTCTAGTGGTATGGAGAGCTAACCTCCAAATAACTTTTTTTTTCCCATTTAATTTATTTGTATAATTGTTTTGTTTGTTTATTCTATATTTTTTGTTGGCTTTTATAAATGTGCATATGTATATGTATATACTCAAGTCAATTTCTTCTATATACTATACATCATTCTTTTTAGAAAAATTGAAATTAAATGGAAAAAATATAGGATAGGGTTCCATATTCTTTTTATTCAAAGATTGAATTAGAAATTACAAATATAATATCCAAAGACTAAGTAAAACATAATTAATTAAAAAAGAAAAAAAAAGAAATTTAAAATTAAGAAGTCAAATATGGTACCTTTAAGACTTCAAGAAGTGAAAACAATTGTTTATATCAACTCACTAAAAGTTGATTACTAGGAAGTAGGAAATTTCAAATGTTCCAAATAATGCTCACTACATAGTCAAAGTTCAACAAAGCTTCACATTATTCAAATAATATGAGCTTGAATTAGTTAAAATAGTTTGATTCACTTCTCAGTCAAACTTCGAAAATGCAATCATTTTTCTGTGATGTTCTTCCATAACTTCATAAGACCATGTCAATTTTATATGTTTTATACCTCCGTTCCATAAAACCTGCTACTGAGTGTGACATGTTGTGTGGGAAAATGTCACTATCAGTAGCAAGAATAAGGAACGGAGGAAGTATCTATTATAGCTCTTACATCAATATTAATAATGTAGCTAATTCAAGGGGTTAATGAAGTATGTGAAAGATATATAACATTTTGAGGGGTGTTCAAAGAGTTTTTTTTTTTTATTATTGGCTTTTTGATTGGTTTTAATTATTGGTTTTGACATTTTAGTTGGTTAAATAGTTTAAAGAACAATTAAAGAACATTTCTCAACTGAATGACTCTTTTGCCGCAACCTGCTTTATGGGTATGTCTATCGGCTGCCTACTTTCCCTTCCAACACCGTGATAACAGTTTCTTATGAGCGGATACACCATGTATGTTGAAGATGATGAAACAAACATTAGGTAAATGACTTTTAAGCCGACTAAGAAGGTAACATTTAAACCAAAATAAAAGGCTACTTGAAAGCAAATTGCTAGATTTTGAAAAGTGTAAGAGAGATATAGACTAATGACGGAGAAAAAAATATTAAACATTAGTTTTACTAATAAATTCACAACATAATGTTTTTAGGCAATATAGTTAAAACTCATTTATAGACCCTTTATATACTTTCTCCCCCCGAATTTACTCGATATACTATTTTAATTCATTTCACTGAGTTTGCTCTATTATTATTTGAATAAAAACTCACCTATACTATCCTACTAAAATGTACATTTTATTTCACTTACATCAAAACATATAATTATGCCAAAAAAACATGGTTCCACCTGTAATAACCGACTAGAATACTTGCTCATCCACTTTAGAAAATTCAATGTCATAACCCTTGAACATTTGTATTATGCAATGATATTTATTGTTAAATCAACATAAAAAAAAAAGAAAAAAAGAAATATTATAAAAAAAAAAAAGAGAAATGATTATGATCATAAAAGAAAAAGAATTTGAAGAAAAGTATAGAAGTACTCCTGATTTGATTTCTTGCTAGTATCATAATTCATGAATAAAGAGAAAAACAGGTGCTCGTTTGAGAGACCCTTTTTTGTAAAGACGACTTTTAAAAATACAGTTTAAATCTATATTTACAGTTGTAACAATATATATTAAGAATTGAACTGGACTTTTGAGAGCTATCTTTATAAAAGACGGTCTCAAGTAAGAATTTGTGAAAAAAAACTTGATCTGATACTCCTACATTACAACTGCTAGTTTATAAATCAAACAAATTGAGTTCAATAATTTATAGTAACTGTAACTTTGTTAATGACGGCCCAGCCCAGTTTTCATTCATAGTCCAGTACTCTAGTATCAAATGATCTATTTCAATTCGGAATACATTTTCACAAATTCTTAAACACCTGGTCTCCTGAGAGTTCGTCTCTTTGAGAGATATCTTTCATGCTCAACCATTAAACCTTAATGTCCATTAACTGTATCATTAATATGAAATCACTAAGTCTCATGGGAGACGGTCTATTCTATAGACGGAATCCATGAAGCCCAGCCCAAAATATAACATAGTACATTTGGGGTTATAATAAATTATTTGGGGTTATAATAACTTATATTTTGGGTTATAGAATAGTATATTCGAGGTTATAATACCTTACATTTAGGATTATAACATAGTATAATTAATATTATAATAAAAAAAATCACTTAAGGGAAATGGGCTAGCCCAATTTTGTGGTCTATCCTATAGACCGTCTCTTGTGAGATTTTGTGATATGAAATAGTAATTGATAACATGACCAACAACAACAACATAAGTAATAATAAGAAGAATAATTTGCGAATTACAACCTTTAATTTTACAATATTTACAAATTACAACCTCATAGTTTACTTTTTCCGAATTAATACCTTCAAAGTATCAAAAGTCTACGTCATTCAGGCTAAGTGACTGTTGACCAATCCAAATGATCTTTGACAAGTCTAGATGACCCTAGACTATTAATAATCACTTTTGACTTTTATGTGGTTATCCCTAATCACCTTTAACTTTCCTAATCACCAATAGTACCCTTATATTTTAGCACTTTAACATCGTTTTTATTCATCATAACGATATTTTTCATCAAACGCACGTCACAATTGTCTTAATGGGGTTACGCTTCGGAAATCTGGTAGAAACAAGTATTTATTCTCTTATTTCCAGCACGTAGACCGAAATATATTTAACATTGTTTTTACCCATCAATCATCATAACGATATTTTTAACAAAATGGATATCGCGATTCCCCTTTTTTTGGTTTACGTGTCGGGAAATAGGCGAATAAGTACTTATTTTGACCGATTTTCAAAAGAGTTGTCACAATATAAGGGTAATTACGATATTCGATTTTTGATGTGTAAAAATACCTTTCATAACGATATTTTTAAAAATTGGATGTCGTGATTACCCTTTTTTGCTCTACGTGTCGAAATTAGGTGAATAAGTACTTATTCCGACCAGATCCTCAAAAGAGTTATCCCATAAAGGTAATCGCGACATCCGATTTTTGATGTGTGAAATAATAACGTTAAAAATCTTTTTCGTTATGATGTAAAACAAAAGGATACCATTGATAATTAGGAAAGTAAAAGGTGATCAGGGCTGGTCAATAAAAGTCAAAGGTGATTAATAAAGTCAATAAAATTGCGATCTGGTTCTGACCCGGTTTAAACCGGGTCGAAAACCGGATATCCGATTTTATTAGAATGTTTTTTTATTTTTCATTTTTTTTGTCGTTTTGTCGTTCAACCATACGTTTGTTTATATCTATTTTCACTAAAAATATTTTTTTATATAAAATTCTTACAAACTCCATAAAAATATTTAACTTAATTAGTCATTAAAGATTAATTATGAAAATGAAAGAATAATATTATTGTTCATGGGCTTAAGTAAGAACAATTATAAAATTCAAATACTAACTCTTAAAAAATATTCAATCCAAGGTTAGCTTAAGAGATATCATGATCATTTTATTTACGAAAAAAGTAAAAAAAAAAAAAAAAAAAAAACGGATACCAAAAACCCGTTTTTTTGCAAAAATTCATGATCCGGATCCTGTATCCGGTTTTAAAATCGGGCACCCGACCCTGATTATCCGATTTGCGAAAACCGGATAATTTGGGTCGGAATTTTCGGATCGGGTTATTATGAACACCCCTAGTGATTAGTATTGGTCTATGGTCATTTGTGTTGATTAACGGTTTGGTTTGAATGGCGTAGAATTTAATACTTTGAGACTGTAATTCACAAATACCCTAAACTTAAAGATTGTAATTCACAAATTACTCTAATAATATTATTAAATGTTGCCACCCTTTTCATTTTATCGCCACCCCTTATATATTAAAATTCCAAAATTGCCCCTGATTACTTTTCAAACCTTTAATCTCTAACATTTCTTAAAAACTTTCTCTGAACACTCACTAAACTAAAACAAGCTAAAACTAAAAATTGAATTACAATGACCAACGAAAATGAACATCAACATGATTGTAGAATCGATATGATTATGTTCACTCTAATCGCTATAACTTTAAATTGAAAAATCGTATAATTATAATATCCGAGGCATTCTAACCTAGATTTCAAGATCTTTCCAATGATATATTATATGCCCAATTCCGATAACCAAGCGAGAAATGACGATCGTTTGAAGTTTGTTTGTGCTGAAATTTGATATATATTCTATCTTTTGATCATAACTTTTTATTGAAAGATTTTATTAGTGCAAGGTTTGCGGCATTAGAAACTAGACTTAAAGAGCTTTCCAACGATATACTATATGCCAAATGCTGACAATCGAGCGAGAAATGACGACCGTTCAAAGTTTGCAGTAATTTCTAACGACCATGCCATGGTCAAATCGCACAAAATGTGCGATTCCACCATGGTCCAATCGCACAAAATGTGTTATTGGACCATGGTGGAATTGCACATTTTGTGCGATTTGACCATGGTGGAATCGCACATTTTGTGCGATTGGACCATGACTTGGTCGTTAGAAATTACTGCAAACGTTAAACGGTTGTCATTTCTCGCTCGATTGTCAGAATTGAGCATATAATATGTCGTTGGAAAGCCCTTGAAGTCTAGTTTCTAATGCCGTAAACCTTGCACTAATACGATTTTTCTACAAAAAGTTATGACCAAAAGAATGAACATGTATCAAATTTCAGCACAAATAAACTTCAAACGATCATCATTTCTCGCTTGGTGATTGAAATTGGGCATATAATATATCATTGGAAAGATCTTGACGTCTAGGTTCTAATGCAACAAATATTGCCGTAATGTGATTTTCGTATCAAAAGTTTTGGCCAAAGGAGTGATTATCAGGGCCGGCCTAGTGAGGGGGCGAGGTGGGCCTGCGCCCAGGGCCCACTCCCAAAAGTTAGAAAACCCCTTATAATAGAGGCCCCATATTTGCTATAAAAATTACAATAAAACTAAAAAAAATACATGAAATTTATAAAAAAAAAATACATGCGGTTAAGATTAGGATTTTTTTTTATTTTCTTTATTGTCACAATTCAATGAATTACATGTATTCTCTTTTAAAAATTGAAAGAGGATTATAATTTATAATTTTGTGTTATCTTAGTAATATTGGGTTAATTTTGTTAAAACTTTTCAAGTTATAGGTGGATGTCATATCATTACAATTTCAGTAAGAGTAATAGTTTTAAGAGGAGTCTCTAATATAAATTTTTAATTCATTGAGAATTTATAAAATGATGCCAAAACGTTGAAGATATTAAAATATGACTTAGTCTCTTGATTTCGACACTGTTATTAGTGATTTTTTTGCATCAAAAAATGCTCGTAGGAATACTTTAATCTGATTTTATATTATATATTCTATATTAATTCATATACATTTTCCTTTCGTGACATTAAATTTTTTTATATATAATTAGGGCCCCACAAAATATATTTCGCCCCGGGCCCCCGAAAACTCAGGGCCGGCCCTGGTGATTATGTATCAAATTTCGATACAAAACATGTGACCAAGTTTATTTTTTGATTTTAAAAATTATTTTTTTACTAAAATTTTTATTTTTATTTTAATTTAATTATTATTAAGAAATTTAGTTTAGAAATAATAATGGTTGATTTTATAATTAAAATTGGTTTTAAGGTCATTTTAGTAATTTCATTAAAAAAGAGGTGGCAATAAAATAAAAAAGGTGGCGACATTTAAAATTTGGGTAATAATAATAATAATAGTGCTGCCAGCAGCACCTGCACCCACCAGCAGTAGATCACTCCAGCACTAGCAGCTTCTTCAATTCTCCTTTAAAATGCATGATCTGAGAGTGTCACCTTGTGCAGCCTTTATGTGGAGACATGCATCAAAGCCTGCAGCAGCTCCCCTCAATCAACGCAATTAATGATTTGTGTATTGTATTTGATTTGTTGTTTAGATTGTGGTGCCTTTGAACTGATTTTTTGCTTCCTGGGCAACGCTTTTTGTATACCGCCGCGACCATTCTTTTGAGATTTCTTAGTGTCTCCCGTGCATATGAAGAGTGAGATTGAGAAACCCTTCCTAAAAGTTGGACTCAACTTTCACAGTGATGCAATGCTAGGAAGACCCTAAGAAATCTGGGTATAGTTACCCCATATGTATATGCTTTGTTATAGTGTTTAATAGAAAAATCTTTTGGCAAAAAAAAAATAAAATAAAAATAATAATAATAATAATAATAATAATAATAATAATAATAATAATAATAATAATAATAATAATAATAATAATAAGAGAAAATTATAAAAAACCACCTTATCTATACACTCTTTTTTAAAAAACTACCTTATATAAAAATTTTTGCAAAAAACTACCTTATATAATACAATCTTTGCAAAAGACTACCTTCTACTCAATTTCGTTAGTTGACCGGCATAATTAACGGTTGAATTCCACATGCCTGTCACGTGCGCAATTAGAAGATCACCTTCTTCTTCATTGAAATGTTGAGTAACGGGAATAGAATACCAAAAAATCCCAATAATTATACCGGTCAACTAATGAAATTGAGTAATAGGTAGTCTTTTGAAAAGAATTGTATTACATAAGGTAGTTTTTTGCAAACTTTTTTATATAAGGTAGTTTTTTAAAAAAAGAGGGTATAGATAAAGTGATTTTTTATAATTTTCTCTAATAATAATAATAATAACAACTTTTTTGGCTTTTATGATATATAATACTCATTTTCCAAAAATAGAAAATAATATTCATTAACAAAGAATTCATCTTTCGTCAGTAAGACTGGGCCCTCGTATTACAGACAAGCCACTCTCTTTCTTATGTTCGGAGTCCAATTGGCAAGTAGTGTGTTTTGAGGTATGTTTTCCTTTTGGGCTTAAATATGAAAATCTTTGGAATATTTGAAATAAGTATGATTATTCATAAAAAAAAGCATACAATAATCAGCTGGTCTTGGCCGAGACCGTCTCACGCTGAGACGGCCCAGCCCAAGACACAAACAGGCGGGAATATGCAAGGATCAATAGCAGCTGTATATATAAACTTCCTGATTTAAAAACAAAACTACCAAAATTAAAAAACTTCCTCAAAAACAACCGGTTACCAAAAAACAAGAAAACTACCGTAATTACACGCCTCTAATTTCTTCACAATTGATTAAACTTTCCTAATTTCATCACAATCTCTGCAAATTTCTTCATTTTCGTTTCAACAATGGCTACAATGGATGATCTAATGAATGAATTTGAAATTGAAATGAGATTACAAGAATCAAGAACACAAATAGAACAAATTGAAGGTGAATTTCTTAATGTTGATTTTCAGATTTTCAGATTTTCTATATGTGAAAAGTCTAATTCTGTACAAATTTTCAGATTTTGTACATGATGAAGATGTTAATGGTGATTTTGAGATGGAGATGTATGATGAAGACGACGAAGCCAACACAGGTATTATTATCAATTACGCTCTTATACATTGAAGTTTTTCGCTTAACACACTCAGTTATCGAATGCGCATAAGTTCTTGATTAAACTGAAATTAGGTTTATACATGTATTACGATTTAATGCATATATTATACACTTTAAGTTTTGATTATGCAAGGAAATGTTCAATTATGCTATTTGATCACTCAATTTGTTCAACTACGTTTTGAAATTCATTGATGTTTCATATATGTATATTCAATTACTTCATTAAAATTACTATCTTAACAAATTCAATTTGATAGTTAAGCTGTTCAATTCTCTATTACCTGATATTTAAAAGCATACTTGAATGAGCTTCTGTTTTTAGACTTTTAACGTTTCTACAAATTTTGCTTCTGATATGTTCCGTTATACTTGTAATATGATCCTTTGTGAATGGATCAATTGTCAAATTATATCATGAATTGTATTAGTATACTACATTCAAGAAAACTTTGGATGTCAATTGTCCATTTATATCAATCAGTTATTAGACTAAATGGATCAATTCTTAAGTTTCAGATATACCTCTTGACATACAATGTGTGCAAGCCAACCCCTTAGCTACAAGGACAGAATTCGACATAAGGGGATCATTGGAGGGTATGAGAGCAGGAAGTTGGGAGGAACTTGAACAGTTGTATCATGATCATTCTAGAGCAACGGGGTTTAGTGTTCGCAAATCCACTATAAGGAAAACAAATGGTGTTGTACACGAGAGATATTTTGTTTGTTCTAAACAAGGGACAACAGAGATAAAAACAAAGGAACCTGAAAAACAAAGTAGCAAGAGGAAATTAGTTCCAACCAAACGATGTGGTTGTGATGCTCACATAAGGATGAAACTAGATGTATGTAGTGGAGAAATATTTGTTAAGCAACATGTTGTCTCTCATAACCATGCATTGGCAAGAGTAGAATGGCAATACTTGCAACGATCTGAGAGGACAACGACTTTGAAGGAAACAATGGAAACAATTGAAGGTTTTGAGGATGCACATGTAAGGCCTACTACAGCATATAGATATTTGGCAAAGCATGCTGGAGGGACGTCATGTGTAGGGCATACTTTACGAGATCATCTTAACTACGTAAACAGAATGAGAATGAAAGAAATTGAGGGTGGGGATGCTCAGACTGTAATCAAACAATTGATTGTGTTGGCCCAAAAAGACAATGGTTTCTATTGGAATATGAAACTTGATGATGATGCAAAGCTTGTTGCACTTTTTTGGTGCGACTCTTTGATGAAAGAAGACTTCAAGATCTATGGGGATGTTGTCATCTTTGATACAACATATTGTACAAACAAATACAACCTAATTTGTGCACCAATAGTTGGGATAAATAACCATTGGAACACAACAATGTTTGGTTGTGCATTCATAGCGGACGAGAAAGTTGAATCTTTTGTTTGGGTTCTTGAACAACTAAAGGAAGCAATGGATGGAAAAAATCCAGTATCAATCTTCACGGACCAAGACGCAGCCATTGCAAGAGCAGTAGAACAGGTATTTTTTATAATCTTAAAGGTATCAATTTAATTTTAATGAGATTCAATTTATGTCTTAACCCCCTCAGTTATATATCTGTTGTTATGTAGACAAAACAATGCTTTTCAATTTCATTGTTATCTGGTTCAGTTATTCTTTTAAACCCTTCAATTTATGTCTTAAACCCCCCAATTATATATCTGTTATTATGTAGACAAAATAAAGCGTTACAATTTCATTGTTATCTGGTTCAATTAAGCTTTTAAACCTTCCAATTCCACATATTGTGCTTAGGTCTACCCATTCACAAGACATAGGCTGTGTTTATGGCATATACTGAAAAATGCCGTATCACACTATGGATCATTAAAATCAGATGCAAACTTCAAGGATGCATTCAATAAATGCTTGATGGGATGTAGTAATGAAAACGAATTCAATAAATGTTGGGAAGACATGGTCGAGAGTTTCAAACTCAAGAGAAATAAAGATTCATACAAATGGTTTGACCGATTATACAATATAAAAGACAAGTGGTGCACTGCATTGAGCAAGGACTTTTTTTCTGCTGGAATATTGTCATCGCAGCGAAGTGAATCAACAAACAATGCGATCGGGTTTGAAGCAACTAAAAGCACAAACTTGTATCAATTCTTTAAGATATTTCAGAAAACTATAGAGCGATGGAGAGAGAGGGAGATTGCCTTAGAGTTCTACTGCACAACAACAACCCCCACATCTGCTTTTAGACTTACCGGTCTATTACGACATGCATCAGAGATTTACACAGCAACATTATTTAGAGACTTTGAACAGGAATTCAAGATGGCAATAGCATCTTCAATTGAACTGCTTGTCGACATGGGGGATACTAAAAAATACAGGTACATTACTATTAAAGATTCACTGTTAATTCAATCAATTATCATCTTATAACACTCAATTTCATGATTATCTTATTTGTCAAATGGGAATTACTAAGTCAAATAAAGTGTCTCAGTTTCATTGATAATAGCCTCATTTTGAATCTTAACAGCGTCTGGTTTGATGGTTATAGTGATGTCAACATGCATGAAGTTCAATACACTAAACTCAATGACACTATACATGTTGACTGTACTTGTAAGAACTTTGAATCAAATGGATGGTTATGTTGCCATTGTTTACGCGTTCTACACCTGCATTCAGTGCAAAAAATTCCATTTATGTATATTCTACCAAGGTGGACAAAGAATGCAAAGAAAGAAATATGGGATACGCTTTATGGTAGCCAATGCCCACCTACAAGCTTGGAACCTCCAAGAATTTCCACGATTACATGGAGACAAGGCATGGGGCGTAAGTTTTACAATCTTGTCTTAAAGTCCCAGAGCAATGAAGAAGCAAGGAAGGTAGTAGAGACACTATACAAGGCAGCAATTGATGAAGTTAACAAGATAACTGAAAAGAAAACAAATGAAATTGAAGATGGGACAGAAAATTCACAAGCACTACAATTAACGCAAGTAAGAGATCCGCAAAGAACGATCACAAAAGGGAGAAAAAAACGATTGAAGGGACATTTTGAAACATCTCAGAAGAAAGGGTCTAGTTCAGCTCAAAGGGACACTGCCAACCAAAAAAGAAACAAACATTTAATTTGATTCTTCTTTTTTGCATTACAACTTGTACATCAATATATGTTCTTTATGCATCAATTACATAGAACAAAATTTGTCATAGATTTTATACTTAAACATTACAATATGTATACTTTAAAAAAAATAAAATGAGTAGTTAAATTTATGAACTGAGTACTTTAAGATGAAAATTGACAATCTTAAAATGAAAATTTAAGAACTGAGTACTTTAAGATGAAAAATGATTATGTTAAGAGGACAACTGAGTACTTTAAAATGACAACTGAGTACTTAAAAGATTAAAACATTACATTAATATGAAAAATTATGAACTGAGTACTTTACGATGATAACTGAGTACTTAAAGATGAAAACATTACATTAATATGAAAATTTGATAACTGAGTACTTTAAGATGATAATTGATAATCTTAAGAAGACAAATGAGTATCTTAAGATGAAAATTGAGTAGTTTAAGACGGAAAATGAGAATGTTAATATGAAAACTGAGTACTTTAAAACATTACATTAATATGAAAAATTATGAACTGAGTACTTTACGATGATAACTGAGTACTTAAAGATGAAAACATTACATTAATATGAAAATTTGATAACTGAGTACTTTAAGATGATAATTGATAATCTTAAGAAGACAAATGAGTATCTTAAGATGAAAATTGAGTAGTTTAAGACGGAAAATGAGAATGTTAATATGAAAACTGAGTACTTTAACACATAAATTGAGCATTTAAAAGGCACAATGATGTATTATAAGAGGACAACATAGTATTTTAAGATGAGAAATTAGTATTTAACGGTAGCAATTCACTAAGTTAACATTACATTGAATTAAACAGTAGAAATTAGTGTTTAACAGTACCATCATGTAACCCATACAAAAACTGAAAAATCAAAACATTGATGTTTACTAACAACCAGTGATGTTCACTAACAAACATTGATGTTTACTAACAAATTAAAAAAAGTTCTCTATTTCTTCAATGTGATATTCCTCACAGGAACCAACTTGTTCCTGCTTCTCTTTGCTGGCTTGTCCTCAGCAATCTTTGTATTCAACTCCTGCAATCCCTTAGACGCTTCCTCCTCCTTCTTTTTTTGTGCTTCCTCCGCTTTCTTCTTTTGTAAAAATTCCTCCTTCTTCTTGGCATACTCTTCCTTCCTCTTTCTTGCATCATCCTCCTTCTTTTTTAGTGAGTACTCCAACCTCAACTGCCGTTCAGCCATGATCAATGGCCTCTTAACTTCTTTTTCAGCTTTGAATGCATCAAGATTCCTCATTAGTTCATCTCTATTCTTATTTACATCAGACAAGACTAATCTACTACATATTGACCCCCTGTACCTTATCCTATTTGCAACTGAGGTTAGAGGGCCAAAATTCTTGTCTCCCATAAATTGTTCCATGAAAAAAGAAGCATACACACCACAATCATTTGCTTCATTAACCGTCCATGGCATCTTAACAATGCTCACATTGTAACCAATCACTTCATCAGCACATGGATGTTTGTACACTTCAAGAAAATCAGAAAAACAACCCACAATAATCTTATTCAAATTTGCAGCTTCTTTATAATCTTTTCTCCTCTTGATGTTGTCAAGGTAATGCACAACCTTGCTCCGTGTGTCAATAACAAACAGCACATAGTGTTCTCTTTGATCATATGTCATTGGGATGAAAAACTAGAAATAGAAAAAAGAAATACAATCTTCATAAATAACAAAACATATTATTTCCCACAATTTAGATCTTAACACATACAGTTATCAATTAATCACACTATTGAAGTCAATCAAAAAACACTAACAATCTATGCCCTAACATCATCACTTTTCAAATTTCTTCCCACAGTTTAGGCCTTAACACATATAGTTATCAATTAATCACACTATTGAAGTCAATCAAAAAACACTAACAATCTATGCCCTAACAGCATCACTTTTCAAATTGCTTCCCACAGTTTAGGCCTTAACACATACAGTTATCAATTAATCACACTATTGAAGTCAATCAAAAAACACTAACAATCTATGCCCTAACAGCATCACTTTTCATATTTCTTCCCACAGTTTAGGCCTTAACACATACAGTTATCAATTAATCACACTATTGAAGCCAATCAAAAAACACTAACAATCTATGCCCTAACAGCATCACTTTTCATATTACTTCCAACAGTTTAGGCCTTAACACATACAGTTATCAATTAATCACACTATTGAAGTCAATCAAAAAACACTAACAATCTATGCCCTAACAGCATCACTTTTCATATTTCTTCCCACAGTTTAGGCCTTAACACATACAGTTATCAATTAATCACACTATTGAAGCCAATCAAAAAACACTAACAATCTATGCCCTAACAGCATCACTTTTCATATTACTTCCAACAGTTTAGGCATTAACACATACAGTTGTATGTCCAAATTGAATACACCCCACAATCAGTTTAAAAACACAATGTAAAACATACCATATTTTTGAATTGGATTTCATCCTTTGCGTTCATGATCTCAGCATGGAGCTGCCACGCATCAACAACCTCTACCTTCAATGAAATTGCTTTCTCATTGTCCTTCTCAGTCAACAAATGCTCCAACGCACGCTATCAAATTAAAACAAGACCAAAAAAAATATTAAATACTACATAAATTAAAACTAACTCAAAATAGGTGTGAACCACTTACAGAGGGTTGTGTTGTGAACACAAAGGCTTTTAGTGCTTTATTGGGAATCATCTGCTCCTGCTTCCTCTCGATCATACACAGGTAGCATGCCCAGCAATCAATAATAACCCCCGAAACCTGTACATTGTTCTTCAAAGTGCATATTTCCGCACGTGAAATAGCATACAAATCACCAAATGCAAAAACATCTTCACTGAAAAACGAAGAAACACAAAAAAGAGACACATTATTAACACAAAAGACAAATGTAATTAACATGAAAAGGTAGGGTTCATAAAACTCACTAACTGTCCATTGTTTCCTCAAGAAGGCAATAGTCGATCACCTCCTTCTCCAACACACAAAAATCTTGAAAAACTTCCTTATTCAGTATCATAAACTGGGACACGTACGGGACATCAACACCGCTTGGTCCCAGCTCAAGTGAACAACACTCCTTCAAAGCAGACGGAACATCCGTAATATCGACAACAACATTAGTTTCAGGAGTGGTCACCACTCCTTCAAAGTTGACCACCTCGTCTTGGTGTTGGTCAGGACATTCATTCCCAACAACATTAGTTTCAACGACCTTTTGGGAACAATTTGATTTTTTGAGTAACTCTTCCACCAAAGCATCAATGGAAGACAGCCATTCATTGTTTTGAAAAATCTCTTGAGTGACCGACACTGGACATTCATTCCCAACTCTCTCTTTTGAAGCCTCGCACAACCTATCCATGAAGGTGTGCACAACTACATCGATGTCTCTTTTAAACATCAAAGAAGCTTCTTCAACAGGCTTTTAAAATGACACAAAAAAATAATATATTAAAAAACAGAATTAACGCCTTAATGTACAATTTCAAAGAAATAAGAATATTCAAATCAATACAACACACTAAAAATATTTGCCCTAAACAGCATCACTTAACGTATTATTTCCCACAGTTTAAACCTTAACACATACAATTCATCATTTATCAATGAATTTTCCACAGCATCACTTATCAATTTATACCTTAAACCATACAGTTTAGACCTTAACATAAGTAAAACATACACACCACTTTAAAAAATAAAATATACTCACATCTTTGGCAATAGATTTGATTTGAAAATCCTTGTTAATGCCATCAGGAATTGTGAACTTCAAAACGTTGTCCACCTTGTCCTGCCCACCAGCATCACCCCCATGCACTTGTTTAACACCTCCAACAGTAAAAAGATTAGAAACCTCACATATTGGGAACACACCATCTAAAAGCATCCCATTGCCAAAACCTCCCTCCCGCTCTTGGCAGAACCTGACCTTCAACATTTGATCAGTCAGGTTCTGGATCAAAGGCAATGTCCTTGGGTACCTCTGACCCTTGAATACCACACGATAAAAGTATGACACAAGTAAAATAATAGAACAACCATTCACAATAGAATGGGTAGAACCAGCTTTTAAAATGCGAGCTATAGATGAACTTAAAACAGACATAGTGTACTGACACCAATCAAACGATGAAATCCCAGACACTACCTCAACAACCGGTAGCAAATTATAACGAATTTTATTCTCCGGTAAAGGAGCTATAATAGTTGATCCAACATACAGCACAAATAATTGCTTGAAAACATCGCCTCCCTCTGGATAATCCTTAAACCTATCCAGCACCATGTGAGTCTTGAGGTCTTCATCCTCCCCTACTCCAAAAAAACCGCTTCCATCTTGATACAAGCTCTTTATTGTTGAACGATGATTGAATTAAATTTCTTTGATTAAAAGGCAGCCCCAAGATATCATGCACATCCCCAGCTCCAAGATAATATTGTCTTTCCAATTTATCACTTTTGATCCATTGTACCCAACCATTAGGATCAAAGTTTGAAACCAAGTATGCAAGAATACCTGGAGGGTATTTAGTGATATTGATTTCCAACATCCCCCCAAAACCAACCTCTTTTACAGATTGAATTTGCTCTCTTGTCAGAACAACCTTGTCACCTTCCGCAGACCGCAAAAAAGACCAAATTTTACAATTTGTTCTGATTTCCTTCTCAACCCTACACACACAAATTTTATACCTTAACACATACAGTTTAGACCTTACAACATACAACTTTATACATTAACACATACAGTTTAGACCTTAACAGTTTAGACCTTAACACATACAACCAATAACACATACAATGATATTGAATTCCTTATCAGTTTAAACCTTAACACATACAACTTTATACCTTAACACATACAGTTTAGAGCTTAACACATACACATCAATAACACATACAATGATATTAAATTCCTTATCAGTTTAGACCTTAACACATACAACTTTATACCTTAACACATAAGTTTAGACCTTAACACATACAAATCATTCACATATCTTATTTTAAAGGTAAGGTTATATAAAAGGCAAAAACAAATATGCAAGTTGACAACTTATCACTGCCAATAAATAACATAAACATAACAATTGTTCACTTATCATATATCAGATCTGGTTATAGAAGCAAACATGCAAACAAAAACAACAATCACACATACATCAATTTTATGGAAGATAAAATGACCTAAGTTTCAGATCTATAACATATACATTTCATATTAACCCTAAAAATTATGGAGCTATAACTTACGGTCCCTCCGGAGTTGAAATTACAGCAATTTGTTCTTTCAATCGATTCCTTGAGCGTTTAGCCTTGACAGTAGAAGTTTTAGAAGAATCAGAACTCTTCTTTTGGATTTTACCACTGTTCTTTGACAATCGTTGTTGCTTCACAATGGCTGACAACGATAACTCTGAGTCCTGTTTCTTTCCTCTAGGCTTCACCATTGTTAACACTACGAAAAAAACAGAGCAAAACTACATCAAAATCATAAAAATGTGTGAAATCGACAAAGGAAAAAACGAAAATACGAAAATGGAGATAAAATCAAGAACGGACACGAAAAAGATGAAGAAAAACATCAAAATCGACTAACCACACGACGATCAGATCAAAAAATGAAGATAAATTACCAAAAAAAAAGGAGGAACAAAAACGTTACCAGTCTTTTGAAGAAGAACGAATTTGCAGCAAAGAATGAAGCACTGACAACGATAAATGGATGAAGAAAAACAAGAACGAATTTGCAGCAAAGAAGAAGAAAATGGAAACTGAAAAGAAGAAATGAAGAAATGGCAGTTTTCAAATCAAAAAAGGAAGTTAAAAAGATTTCCAAAAAAAAATAAAAAAAAAAGGATGTTGGAGGGAAAACGGGCGCGTGTAAGACACGCGCGTGTATTGGGCCGCGAAAATTGGGCCGTCTCACGGTGAGACGGTCTCGGCCAAGTTTTTGTGTACAACAATATCATAATTAAACGTAATTCAAATATAAGCGTCTGATACCCCAGAGCACAGGTTTGGGGCTGTTCGTAAGGGCGAACAGTAATAATAAACTGGTCAAAAAAATCAAGTGTCTGTTCGCACTTAGTAGTTGCGAACAAGGTCAAACAGCGAGCCTTTATAAAGGATGAGCCAACAAAAATCAGCCACGTAATCGGCCGCTCTTAGTAAGAGCGGCCGATTGAGTTGACTTTTTGACTTTTTGACTTAAAACAGGTTGTCCGCTGTTAGTAAGTGCGAACAGCCTGTTTCAGTTTTTCAGTCTGTTCGCACTTAGGAAGTGCGAACAGCCCGAACCTAAGGTTTGCGGATTACACGTTTAGTTTTGGAATAAGTTTGATTATGATCTTATTGTATGCTTTTTTTGTTAAATAATCTTATTTATTTCAAATTTGATTATTGATTCGATGTCTTCTCCTCGGGCCAAATTCTACTCTTTGATGATTGCTCTCGGAAAGCTTCCTACTTGATAGACTGTTTATAAATAACTAGTATAGAATCCCGTCCAATGCACGGTTTTTTTAGCGTCGGCATATATATATATATATATATATATATATATATATATATATATATATATATATATATATATATATATATATATATATATATATATATATATATATATATATATATATATATATATATATATATATATATATATATATATATATATATATATATATATATATATATATATATATATATATATATATATATATCTAAATTAAAAAAAATAAAGTCTGAGATATTATGTACTAAATTACTCAATTTTTACAATATATGTATAAATTAAATTTGTAATTTTAGAAATTGTCTAGAATATATGATGCGATATATATATTATCTAATTTACTCAATTTAACCATAGATAAATAATAGTCAAAGATAATTTAATGGTAGAGATATTGGTCAAGATTTATTGCAATTTATTAATTTACTTAATTTACTTAATTTAGTTTAATAAATATAGCAATTAATTAATTTGATTATTCCATGTGACAAATAATCTGTTAGTTTTAACTGTAATTAGTTCATTTAGGCAAATTTAAAATTGTGACATTTGGTATAAAAATAATTAAAACACCATAAGTACAAAAATTATTTATGGTCTAATTAATTATTCCTTAAATAATTAAAACACCATAAGTATAAGCTTCCTACTTGATAGACTATTAGACTGTTTATAAATAATGTTATACATTTCTTAAATGGATTAATAAAAAACAACTAATAAACCAAAAGACAAAAATATGAAGTACAATAATAGTTCTCGTAATAAAGGATGGTTAATAAAAACAATTAAAGTTGCTTATGAAAGATTAAATCTAGTATAAGAAATTCAATGACAAGAAAATTCAATGCTAAAAAAACCTTACAATTCTAGAATGATTAATGGTAAAGTTTAATGAAAGATAAACAATAAAGTAAAACTAATAAATAAGGAGTAAAGGAGAATGGAAAGAAGAGGTAGAAGAGAATAACCCATAATTAATTTTTAGAACCTATTCATTTATTAACCTCAAAATTAGTGAAAACCGTCGAAAAAGGAATCACGTGCATTGCTTACCTTGCCGCTGAGTCGGCTGCCCCAATAATGAGCCCATCGTCGAGTCGGCTTCAGACTCTGGAAAAATAAGTATTTTGTTAGCATTAACCGCCTAGTCAGTAGTCAGCGGTACCTCTTTTTCCACTCACGTCGAGTTGGCTTTGGCTTCTGAAAAGTGACTTCTTTTTTTTCATTGGTCGTCGAGTTGTCGAGGCTTGTGCGCACACCTCAGCCGACTCGGCTTGTGATGTTGGCCTTGGAATCACTTGTAATACTTAATCAATGGCACTCTTATAAATTAGCCATACAAATCACAAAATAGCACAAGTTTGTCATGATTTCTTTCTCAGGAATTGGCCATAAAATATCAATTGGAGCAAATAAGCTAAAAGCGACCCTAAAGCGTCACTAAACACTCAAAAATGAGCATATAAATAACCACAATAAGTGCAAATAATTGCACTTATCACATGATTTCTTCTACTTGCTCACAAATCACAAGATTTTATCTACTTTTCTCTGTTATTTAAATTTTCACAAGTATTGTACTTAAAGCAAAAACCACATAAATAAAAAAAGCTAAAATAACTCTAGAAAAGTTTTAAGTTCATGTACTTGTAAAATTGATTGTGTTATGTGTAGATGCAACGAGTAGAAAACATTGTTTTGTGAATGAACGGTTGTGATGACTTTACAATTGGATGCTTTTCATAAACACCACATTTCTACTTGAATCTAAATTATAATATATGATACTCCATATACATTATACTAAAGACATGCAAGTTACCGAACCATGTTCATAGATAGCATATGATATGATATATAGAATTGGCGAGTCAAAACAATATACTCCCTCCGTCCTATGAGTTAGTAACAAGGAGAAAATGGGTGAATATTAAAAAAGTGGTGATATATGAAGAGAGAGAATAAATTGTGTGGATGAAATTAAAAGAGAGTTAAAATGTATGGATGAGATTAAAAGAAAGTGGTGGACCATAGTCCAAAAATAGAAATGCTGCAATTCAAATGGGACGGTTTAAAATGGAAAATGCTGCAAATTATAAGGGACGGAGGGAGTAAAAGCTACACCACTTAACCAAAAGATAAAGTGGATGCCTCATGCGATGAATCGGGAATCCAAAACTCATAACCAACCATGTTATTAACCATCCTTTATTACGAGAACTATTATTGTTGGACTTTTGTTTTCAGTCCACCTCCACTCGGAGTCGGATTATGCATACTCCAAGTTTGCCCCGACTCGGACTCTCGGATCTCCAACGGAGTCGGATGCAGAGTCGGATTATTATCAAACAGTATCGTTGTGATATTGTACTAATGATTTTAAAGCATACAAAATTTACAAAATATATTTTTCATATACAATTTAACAAATAAACATGAACTTTAATTTGAATTCAATTTTAACAACAAAAATAATCATACTACTAAAATTTAACAAAGTTTTCTCGTATTTTGATTTGGCGTATTTTATTTCTCTTGATTTCATTTGTCTTATCTTGATTCATTAATCTAAATAAAAATACCAAATACTTTTTCAAAATAAAAGATTACAATTAGTATAAGAAAGAACTTGAATTAGTCACGTCTAGAGTTTTAATGGAAACAAAATTTTAGTGTAAAAGTCAAATTCAAAGTCGGATGTCCTTCAGGGTCGGAGTCGGGTCGGAGTCTCGGATTTTTATTAAGGTCCACCTCCGGTCCGTCTCTAACTCGGACTCGGAGCGTAAAGTCGGAGTCGGAGTCGGATGTCTTATTCCTCGTACTCGAATCGGATTATTTTCCTCGGATCGAGTCGGACTAGGGTCGGATTCGGACTGAATTGCCATCCCTAAAGTTGAGCACCGCTAACAAACAAATCGCCATGCTAGATTCTACACAACCATCCATTCCACCAAAAATTTCAATATTTTGTTTTTGGAAAACTTAAAGTAATTCAATCTTTCATTAATTTTTCCTATATTAATTTTTAATTCTTATTAGGCAAAAATAGGCAAAAGGTTGAATTTGCCTAGAATAAACGCTATGTTGATTGATCTTTATTTGCAAATGAGCCTGAGATTGACCTTTTAAAATCATTTTTTTCTAAAATTAAATTTAAGTGGTGTTTGCTAAGAGTAAGTCTGAGTAACCTGTGTATGCTAAAAGAACTTGTTAGGGGTTATAAATCCCATTTATTTGAAATACCCAAAATATCCTTAGTCAATGAGTCAAAGGTCAAATATATAAGTCAACGTCTACACCATTCAGCTGCCAATCCAGTTGAATAACTATGTAGCAGTTAGTCAGTTTTCTCCCATCCGAAGACACTTCCATACATAACTACCCACTATCCTGAAAAATTGTGGCCACTATGTCATTTCCCTCATTACAGTTTCCTGGAGTTAGTGATGCAGAAATAACTACCCAACAGTTGTAACTTCCGCAGATACTACTCCTTTATATAACATTGCTCCATCGGAATCAGGTTACGCAATCTGACTCTCAATACTCACATATACTCATACTACTTCCTTTCTGATCTGACTTAAGCATCGGAGGGCTTTTCCGGGACATCAACCCTCAGTTTAGTCTTTCTTTGTGGTTGCAGGTACATCACTTGCGGCGGTTAGATCATCACACTTCCCTTAATTTGAAGGTACTACTCCCTAACGTTCCATTAACAAATTCGACCGTTTCTTAGCAGATGCAGAACTTATTTTGAAAAAAAGATTAAACAAAGTTCAATTTAAAATTTTTTTTTATCTTTTAATAAACTAATATTTTTTAAAATATATTTTATTTTAAATTAGAATAATTATATTTTTTGAATTTTTAATTAAATTTTTTTGTGGTAATTTACCTTGCAAAATCAGTCAGTATTTAGAAAACAATGTTTCTGGATATGTGAACCTAAAATTAGAAGTATTCATGGTTGATAAAAATTGAAATTATTGTAGAAAAATAGGTGAAATATTAAATTATTTAGAGCAATTCTTTCTTCGTTCTAGTAATAAATTCTTAATGGAACCTAGTGTAGGAAATAATTTAAATATTTGCGTACCTTGCTACTGTGTATGAGACTGTATATTTATAGTTTAGGTCTTTGAAATGATGTTTCCATGTTACCTCTAGAAACTTCTTTGGGATCGTAGAAAGGTATTGGGGATCCATGGAATTATGTGCAGTAACTTTGTGGAGCCTTGTTGATTGGCTTATCATCACCTATATCTGTCGATTGTATGTCTTTTTGTCATCTTGCTATAAATGCAGTTTATATGGTATGAGGTAGGTGGTGTCCTTTTTTTTAGTGTTGCCTTGCCTTGATACCATGGATCATTAATGATCTAGGGACATCCCTCAGAGTACAAATACTCTTGTCATCGTCTCAATCTATCCTAATTCCGGTAGATTACTCGTGAGGGTTCGGTTGTTGAGGTGGTTTGGCCTTCATCAACAAAGTTCTTTTATCTTTCCTAGGAGATTGGGACCTATGAGGTAACGGTGACTAATGTTCACCCATTTAGGGAAGGAAATAGTGGTCTTCCTTTCCTGAAAGGAGTTACAGAAGTACTTAGATATACAAGAGCTAATTACTCTTAGAGATCGGACACTGAAACTTGTATTAAATTCTGTGCACGTACACATCCTATTAATTTCTACCACAACATTAGCAATGACACATTGACACAATACTAAGACTTTGATTCTACCACTCCAATATATTAGTATTATAATACACAATAAACCCAATAGTAGGAGTAAAGAAAAATAAATAGAAAGAATGATTCATTTTACGAAGAACCTTCTTAAGAGCTAGAAAATGAGATGCGCGAGGTTTATATATACATTAATTTTACATTTCAATCATTGTAATAGTAAAATCCACACATTATATATCATTTATATTTTATTGCTTTATTCTGATAAGTTTTAATACAAGACTAAAATAAGACCTCTAAAATATTTGAGACGACTATATTTATATTTGAGCCATTATAAAATTATCTTTCTTTCTAATCTTACTTTCTTCCTTCAAAAAATTGCTTACACCAACATATATAGTAGGATTATAAGAACCAAATCAGATGATATACAGCATATATATTTGTAGGGACACAAAAAATGTTGGGATGCATGTGCACCATGTTGAGATGATGTAAGAATGTACCAAAACAGTTCATCATCCTCATCATGTTATCAAATTGTAATGACATATACTAGTAATACATTTCTTTTGATAAATTTGGTAGTAGTCTTCAACAGATTAAGACCCGTATAAGAGAAGAGTTAGTTGCACACAAATCTGATGAGATCTCATATTAAAACTAATTGATTGTAGGAGGAGTAGCCTTTCAAATTTATATGCTAATAATCTCTCTAATTTTTCGAAATAAAATCACATATGCGTATAGGTTATTTTTCATCATCTTTGAATATGGTGTGTGAGACTTTTTATAATTAAAAGAGACAAACTCTAAGGCGTTAAGCCGTGATAATTTGTTGCATAATCTCACCATGGCCAATTTTTGTGGACATGGGACACCCTTAGGCTCGGACCCACAAATCTACGGGTCAAGCACATTGACTTGCACATTAAGTCATTAACTTGGTGAGTTTCATTGTTTTCCAAAGTCATATGATAGTAGGAGGATTAGCTCACTCAATATATATATAACTCTACATTTCACTATTTTATCGACGTGGAATCTTCTCTAAAGTATTTGTAAGATAAACGACAAAATTGAATTGGTAGTTCTTGGTTTTTTCAAAAGCAGCGCGCAGCTTGAACTCACTAAAGTTGTCCAATGTATGCTGACGGTATTAGCCAGATAGACTAATTAAAGTTAAGGCCGCCAACACTTTTTTTTTACTTTTCATTTCATGTCATGCAGTAATTTGTAATTTAACATAAAATATGTTAGTATGTTAGCAGTATTTTTTGATTATACAATTTGGTAATCAAAAATATAAAAATTTTGAGAAAAAAAATTTTAAGTTTGGAATATATAACGGAATACAGACAGGTTGGCTCAAGTGGAGAGCAGCGACTGGGGTGCTTTGTGATAAAAGATTTCCTAATAGACTTAAAGGGAAATTCTACCGCGTAGCGATTAGGCCGGCTTTGTTGTACGGAACGGAGTGTTGGCCTGTAAAGAAGGCTTTCGAGCAGAGAATGGATGTAACAGAGATGCGCATGCTGAGATGGATGTGTGGTAAGACAAGGATGGACAGGATTAGAAATCAGGAGTTTAGGGAAAAGTTAGGGGTTGCACCTCTCTCTGCAAAGATGCGGGAGAACAGGCTCAGATGGTTTGGGCATGTGCAGAGAAGCACCCATGACGCCCCAGTGAGAAGGGTCGAACGCATCATAGTGGAGGGCAAGAGAAGCCGGGGAAGACCTAAGAGGACGTGGGAGGAGCAGATTAACAGCGACCTGCTCGAACTACACCTCTCTAAGGACCTGACCAGGGATAGAGCCACATGGCGGCGCCTTATTCACGTCCTAGATTACTAGACTAGTTTGATACTGTTCTGTGACTTTTGTCATCGCTTTTCACTTCCTTTTTCACCTATATCGCTTATAGTTTTTTTTTTTTTTTTTTTTTTTTTTTTTTTTTTTTTTTTTTTTTTTTTTTAATCCCTATGCTTGGCTAACGTGGGTGTAAGATGCAGGTTTTCGGATTTTTGCAGGTCCTATCCTTGAAGACTCCTCTAGAGCCGAAGGACTCTTATGACCGCCCTCTCCTTATGGGTATGAGACGCCGTCGACCTTCCTTCCCCAGACCCTGGCCATAGAGTATCTATGTGCGGGAACACTGGGTATGATGATGATGATGATGATGATGATGAATCCACGTCATAAAAGTGACTGTACAAATTGAATAGAATCACTTAATTTTACTAACTTGGACGACTTTATAACATTACCACTATGGTGCCAACTGCCAATCAAATCTATTAAAAATAAAACCCAAACAATAATAGAAAATTAAGTCATTAATCTTGTATGACACAAATTAAGTTGCATAGCCAGCAATTTTGAGAACAAATAAATACTGCTTTTTTGTCCATCTTCTAATAATAAAAGTCGATATTATAAATAAAAATCTTACATATATAAATAGAAATGAAATATAATACCATTCTTAAAGTTCAACATCAAGCACTTTCAAGTGTATTATAGACAAATAATTAAATAATTGTAAAATACATAAGAATGTGTTTTTTTTTACAAGTGACTTGATGTAGTGTATTAGATCATACATCATATTGTATGTATGAAATATTTCTATGAATAAGAAAAGCTAATGGAGGTGAGAGAAAATGGATAAGGAAAAATGGAACCCCATAAAAAGTAAAGGTGGTTGACTGTGTTTTTAAGGTGAAAGCTTCATATCCAACCAAGATACCCATCATCATTAACATTAAAGGCTAAGTTCTGACTTAAAGGAACATGGGTTGTATTTTTCCATTTTTGTTTGTATCTTTAAGTTCATTCTTCTATTGCTCAAATTTAAATAAATTGGTTAAAAAGATATTATTAGCCAAGGAATATGCATGCAATTCATGGTGTAAAATTATAGTACTGATGTAATAACGAGAGTGTTGCATTTATCATTTTGCTTAAATATTGGTTGAAATCATAATTAAGATATCCCTTGATATGGTCCAAAACACGCTTTTTTATACCTTTACAACGCGGGCAGCCGGTCATGCAATATCGGTTTGTTTAGTTTGAATCATTACAATGCGGCCTATGCGCACTACAACAAATTTAGCTTTTTGACATTGGATTTAGTGGCATTAAAAAAATGCCACTGATTCATATTTTTAGTGTAATAATTATTAGTTTTTATTTTAAGTTTCACCATAAAGTGATTTAGCGAACTTAATTTGGTCTTTAGTAGCATATGTAATTGTCACTATAGTCTATAGTGGCATTTGTGAGAAATGTCACTAGATCCTATGTTGCTAGAAGCTTTAGTGTGACTTTTTAATTTGTTGCTAAAGGATCTAATAAATGTCACTAAATCCTTTATATACACTATAAAAAATTTAAAATTATGTTAAAGTGGCCGTGTTAAATTTTTATTCTGAAATTCTCTACTCATAACCTTTTTATCATACATTCATTTATCTCTTTATTTATTTGGCTATATTGCACAAATCAAAAAAAGAAGTTTTAGGTAACATAAAAATGCAAGTTTGTAGAGAGATATTAATTTCTTAATTAATTGAGTTAAGATACTAATTTCTTACAACTAATGTTTTCTTGGTAACAATAAATATGGACATGAGCAAAATATTCGCTCACATAATTAATTTTCGGATTAAAGACTACTCTATAATATTTGAAATATTGTATAATATATAATGAATGTATAAAAATCAAGATAAAATTTCTTGATATATTTACATGACAATATAATTGGCTAAAATTAGCAAAGATGTTGTTAATTATGTTGGTCTTCTAATTATAAGAACTTGCCAAGCTACCACATATACGAACGTCCAATAGATCAAGCTTTGATATCCTTTGTGTGTTGCCTGTTGAGAATAAATGAATAACACATAATAGATTAAATTTATTTTAATCCACTGTTGTATGACGATTGTTACCAATAATCACGAACAAAAAAAATATTTTTATATTATAAATTTAAAAGATACTCTTTCCGTTTTTTTATGTTCTTCCACCTTACTATAACGGGTAGTTTCAAAAATTATTGCACTTCAAAATACTTTTTATTTTTGAAAAGTGTACGTAAATAAAGTAAATACACAACATAAAACATAAATTTAAAAAGTAAAGATTAAAAACTTAATTAGGATTGATGAATGCATGATATTTAATATAAAATTATGGTATTATTTAGTGATATAAGATCAAGAGAAAGAATCATACATACAAATTATAATTAAGAATGTGTTTAGAAATAAATAATTCATTTAAAATTATAAATTTTGATTATAAAATTATTTTGGAAAAATTTGAGAATGACATTGTTTAGAAAGTCATATTCAAATTTTTAATTTATCTACTTTCAAACTATTGTAAAATTAGCTCAAGTTCAAAATTAAATTTATTAATCAGATTTTCTTTGGAAAGACTGTCTTTTGTAAAGACGACTCTTAAAAGTCCTGCCCAAATCTATATTTAAAGTTGTAACAATATATATTTAGAATTAAACTAGGCATTTGAAAATCATCTTTACAAAAGACAATTTTAAGTAAGAATTTATGTTTACTAATTTATCAAATATTAAATTTAAATCAATTTTAATTTTCTAAATAAAATCATCATTATCAAACATAACACGAAGTAATTATTATAAATTTTATTTACCTTAGAAGCAGAAGATGTTAATGAAATGGAAGTAGAAGGGTTAGAAGAACGTTGACGGTCAAACGAAGTGAGGCCCACATTGTAAGTCATTCTACAATCAGGATGAAACAACCCATAATTCCTTTCAGAAGTGGGCCCAGGCTTCATATCTTCATTAAATAGAGCAAATACATAAACTTCTAGTCTTTTATTTGGCCTTAAAGGAGTTCCTTGATTAGCCAATTGTCTTCTAACCAAATTTTTATTATAAGCCGCCGCATTCTCAATAGTAGCTCCAATCTCATTCGGGTCACCCATAGAAGGCCACCCGGTTTCAGAAACCCGTACATCTAACCCGCCAAAACCCAACCTCCAATTAGCAAAAATAACCGCATCGACTTGAGCGTACAACATATTATCATAATGTAATTTAGTATTTGGATCAACCATCCCCGCATTCGGGTTAAATAAAACATAATCAAGTGAAATTTTTGTCGGGTTATCCTTATACGCAAAATAAGGATACGCGTTAAGCCAAAACGACCCATTAGTAGCTTGTAAAAAGTGCAAATATTGGGTCATAACCCCTACTAATTCCGGTTTAAATGAACCGGCGGAAGGCGGATAAGACTCTTGTAAAACCCCGGCTGATGTAGGTGATAAAACTTGAATATATGAACTCAAACCGAGTTGACTCAGTGCATTATGAACACTAATCATAGCTGGAACAACGTAGGAAGTTAAGGAAGTATCTGGGTCGGTAAAAACCTCGTTACCGACCGAGATTCCGGTGATTTTGGTGGCCGGAAAGTAGGGTTTAATATGGGTTGTAACCCATTGTAAGGCTTGTTGAGGATTAATAAGAGTAGCTAGCATGTTATTTTCGACCGTTACGATGAGTTCAACGCCCGAGTTGGCAAAGGTTGTTAAGATTTGAGGGTTTGTGTCGTAGATTCTTGCCTTTGTTAACCTCATTGAAGTAATAAGGGATAATACGGTATCCGGTTGTGGCAAGTTATTGCCTACTTGTCCATAGTTTATTCCTAACGATTCTACGGAATCTGAAATAACATCCAACAACCAATGACCGATTAGTATACTAATTTGTAGAAAATATTAAATATCAAATTTAAATATATAATATAAGAAATAAAGTTGATAGTGAGAACTCAAATATTCGTTTACCTCGAAAACATACTCATTAATTATGTTGAAAAAATTTCTTTGATTTTTTATTTTTAATTTGATTTTGTATACATAAACATTTAAGGCCACCTTTTTTGATCAAATTTATTTTTATACGCTGAAGATAAATAAATGTAAATATTAACATCTTTTTGAACGAAATTCATTAATCGGTTATGCAACTCAGTCGTACTAAAAATTCTAAATATTGACATTTTGTAAACAAAATTCAATGGCTTATTTTAAAAGCGGCAACCTTATAAAATTTATTTTAAGGTTTTTAAATGGTTTACATATTTTGGTGGCAATTTTGTGAATAATTTGACATTTACTAAAAGATGTACATACATGCATAAAATGTGTACGTATTCGAATGTTCTTTCTATAAATAATTTGATTTTTTTCCTTAACAAAAATAATTCACCCTGTAAGAGAGTATGTACACCTTTGCCGCACGCAATAAGTATATTTCAGTCGGATTTTCAAGTTTCACCACTTTAGAAAAATTATTATTATTATTATTATTATTATAAAATGAAGTATAATTTCCTAACATAAAAAGCAAGAGAATGAAAGAAATTGAATTACCTGAGACGGAGAAACAGAGGAGAAGCAAAAAATGGAGGGTATGAATAATTTCATAACCAAATAATTTCATTATAATAAAAAAAAATGATGAGAATGAATATGTAAGTGTGCCTTAAGAGTATATATATGGCTTAAGGGATGGTGGGAACTGGGAAGGAAGAAAGGGAAGGAAATAGTTAACTTGTAGAGGGATATATATAATGAATTGTATGGGCGGGCCTATGAGGGGAACAAGAATTCTTTTCTTTTCTTGTTCAAATTTTGGAGGTAACATTATGTATTGCCCAAGTATTTCCTTAACTTGACTATATCAATAATCACCTTATTTAAGGTATTAGTGTGGAAATATAATTCAATTCATTTACTAAATATATTAAAATAATGATCAATAACCTAAAATTTAGGAAAGGGAATTTTTAAAAGGAAATTTTGATTGTATATAAATATTTATTATTTGTTACATAAATAAATTAATTAATTTGAGTAACATGTAATTAATAATGCGTACTTTGTTATTCTGCCCAAATTTTAATCAATGTAAATACATAGTTCGAATTAATAAAAGAATGTTTTTAGGAAAAATTACCTAGAATGATAATACTTATTCGTTATTTTCTTATAATAATCTCACCTATTGACCGGATGACTTGCTGTAACAAGTTTTATTTTTTTACAGAAAAGATAAATTAAAAAAATGTTCAAAAAATATTTTATGATTTTTTATTATTTAGAATTATTTATGTAAAATTTCAAAAATTTTCTCTAATTTTAAATTAATTTTTAGTTTACTTTTTTGGTGAATTACCTACTATAACAGGTAATCGGGTTACCCAATTTTACTCTAGGTAAATACCCCTTAAAGTTGGGATTATTCATAGTTAATCAATATATGAGATTATTGTAGAAAAATCACTAATAGTTTGGATTATTTTAGGTAAATTTTCCATGTTTTTATTATATTATGAATTTTCCATGTTTTTATTATATTATGAATTATTTTGAGTGAACAAATTAGTTAAATTTATTTTAAGGCAATAAATAAAAAATTATATTATTAATATTATATTTTCCTTTTAGACATGATAATGGGGTGCACGCAGTCCGGTTTGGTCTGTTCTGACACAAAAATTAGACCGGATTGGACCATTTAAATCACGAGAACCAAACCGTTTTATAACGGCCTAGTTTGGTCTGGTCTACAATTTTTTTTTTTATCCTAATTAATACATATTTTTATGCAAATAATTTGCACGTACAAACACTAAATATAATAATTTGTAATTAGCTGATAACATCAACGCCATTCAAGTATATATTACTCTATAAAAATAACTATATCTTGAAATATCTACGTATCCACCTTTTTTTTAAAAAAAATAAGAATTTTCGAAAACCATATGTTTGCAGTCTGATTATGTCTGAAAAATAAAAACCAAGACTGAACCGTAAACCATAATTTATTTTGAAAAAGTTTAGACCAAATCATTTAGACCCTAGATTAAAAAAAATACTAAATTGCATATGGATAGTACCAATTGATTGTATTTGTAGGTTAGATAAGTGTTTAGAAAGTGCATTTTCTTTGTACAATATTGTGGGGGTGGTGTGGGGGTGGTGTGGGGGTTGTATTGGATTTTCTAACTTTCCAACGACGCAACCAATCTACCTACAAGCTAAGACACTTTATCCTTAAGTCGTCCTTGGTTACTTCTTGTAAAAGGAAAATAAATCTCAAATAATTAAGTCAAGGTCGGGTTAATTGGATCGGGTCTATTTTAGGATTTGATGATAGGTTTAGAGTAAGGTCGGCTATAAACAAGGGTAAATTAAGCAAATATATAGAGTCAATATGAAAAAATTAAATAAAAGTTTTTTTTAGGGATTGAACTTGAAATCTCAAGTACTTAAGTTAAGCACTTAACCTCTAAGTCAAATTATTTTAATAGATTATGTTTTCCTTGTTTAAAATTATACAATTATAAATGAATGATGATTGTCAAACAAAAAGCAAATTACATATAGTTCAATTATAAACATGAATTATTAATTAGTTCTTCTAATTTTTTATTTTTTTTTTTGCTTTTATTGTTTTTTTTTTGTGACTCATCATGATCATTGTACACAATGTATCATTCCCGTAGAATACTATGATCAGAGTTTGGGGAGGAAATGAAGGCAACAACCTATACCCACAAAGAAAACCTTAATTACTAACAAATTTCAGAGTTTTGATTGTGCGCCCAAATGGAGAAGTTTTACGCCTTTTGTTAATAGCTGCGCACCCAACGGGTCAACCTTGACCCTAACTCGATCAATTGTTTTTTAGCGTGTTTCTCGGGTTTAGATCAAAATTTTTTGACTTTCACCCAGTTTTAACGTCAGAGTTCAAATCAGTTTTCGAGTTCAAACCAATATTTCCCAGGTCTACTTGACTCGAATTAGTAATTATCACGAATAGTTGGAAGCTGACAAAATTGATTACAATTACACATACTCAAAATAGACTTGATAATTTGATATATATTAGCCTTTGTAATTAAATTTGACTTTTATCTGACTTTTAAAAGAATTTAAAATTATATAAAATTCAATATCAACACAAAATTAGATTTTAAACAATTCAAAACACCTAATTCTAAATCCATTATGTGGACAAAAAGTATAATTGCAAGTAGCAATAAGATTGCGGCTGTCCTTAGTATGTCTTATGCCTTCCCAAATTGGTTTTCTCCTCTGCTGGTCTCACATGTTCAACTGTTTCAGATTCCCATATCTAATTTTCAAAAGATGATAACAGACAACTCTATTAAAAGTTTCTTTATTCAGGCCCGTCTTGTATCAAATCGTCTACGGTGAATTGATTTCAAAAGAAAAATCCATAAGCTAATATTTGTTATTGTTTGGCTATTTAACTCAAGCATAAGGTATGTCTCATGGGAAGACCGTTTCACACGAGAATTATTTGTGATCTTTATTTTAGTTTTCCATCTTTTAGAACAATTTTTTATGATTTAATTAACATAAATAAAATGGGATACTCATGAGAATTCATATAGGTAAGGAGAACTAAATTAATCATTCCATAAAATTATATTACCAAAATGTCCTCATTGTATGTCCAAGCCCATGTATAGTGTAAAAATGTGATAACGATTGCGATAGTAGAAACATATTGTGATTTGATAACGGCAATGAAGTGATTATTGTAATGCCTGAATATCGGTAAAAACTATATAAGATATCCATTAATATAACTCAAAACACGGATTTTTTTATACCTTTATAACGTGAAAAATATCAGTTATTTATTTTGAAAACGCTTACAAAGCAACAAATGCGATATGGTGCAAACTTATTTTTACACTATTACCCCAAGCTTAATCGAACTGCGATCCTGCAACTTTTAGAGGAAAACATATATTTATTTACTCTCTCTTCGTTTTGTAATGCTTTTCTTATTTAGAAGTTTTCGGTTTAATGAGAAAATGTTAAGAAAGGTTATAATTGATACATATGTAAAAAGATAAAATGTATCTATATGAGATCTTATTAGATTTGTTGTAATGCAATACTTTTTTTTGGCAAATAAAAACCTTTTTCATTTACCCGAAAAAACCATATACATCAAGCCATTGAGAACTCAACTTACCTTATTTGCATCAGTGTGGAACCGAGGCCCACCTTCTAGGAAGGGTTTCCTCGGCCCAATCTTCATGTGCATACGAGGGAAGCGAGGCCAAAAAAAGCCGACTAACAAAACGTCAGCTAAAACAAGCTATACATCATACATTCTAATAAAATTCTTGGGAAATGACAAATGTCAATGTAAGAGAAGGTGTGCCATTTGTAATTTTTCTATTGGTTAAAAGCTAAGAGATTTCTTTCTTCAATTAATACTGCCTTTTCTGCATTGCTGTTTCAATCAATATTAATGTTTGCTTAATTTAAGGAATAATTTATTAGAATACCATAAATAATTTAAGGAATAATTAACTAGACCATAAATAATTTATGTACTTATGGTGTTTTAATTATTTTTGTATCAAATGTCACAATTCTAAATTTGCTTAAATGAACTAATTACAGTCAAAGCTAACAGATTATTTCTCACATGGAATAATCAAATTCATTAATTGCTATATTTATTAAACTAAATTGAGTAAATTAATAAATTGCATTTATTCTTGACCAATATCTCTACCATTAAATTATCTTTGACTATCATTTATTTATGGTTAAATTGAGTAAATTAGAAAATATATATACCACATCATATATTCTAGACAATTTCTAAAATTACAAATTTAATTTATACATATATTGACTATCATCATTTATGGTTAAAATGAGAAAATTAAAATATATATACCACATCATATATTCTAGACAATTTCGAAAATTACAAATTTAATTTATACATTTATTGTAAAAATTGAGTAATTTACTACATAATATCTTAGACTTAGCTTTATTTTTTAATCAATATATATATTTATATATGTCGATGCTAAAAAAAACCGTGCATTGCACGGAATTCTATACTTCATACATTCTAATAAAATTCTTGGGAAATGACAAATGTCAATGTAAGAGAAGGTGTGCCTTTTGTAATTTTTCTATTGGTTAAAAGCTAAGAGATTTCTTTCTTCAATTAATACTGCCTTTTCTGCATTGCTGTTTCAATCAATATTAATGTTTGCTTAATTTAAGGAATAATTTATTAGAATCATACATTCTACTAAAAAGAGAGTAAAATGCCAAATGTCATCATAGCATTAATCTTGACATTTGGAACAAAATTATTGGACTGAAATATTCTTAATTTGCTGACTGTATAATTAAATTACAAAATTGCATTGATTGACTTAATATTCTGATTTCCAAAATTTCCGACTGTATTGTTCAATTGCAAAATTGAATTGATTGTCTTAATATTCTGTTTATACATGATAATCCAATTACCATAAATGTTGCCCCATGAAAACAAAATTTTAATATTATTATTTCAAAAAATATACTCATTGATATTCATAATCCTTTAAAATTGTGCATGATTTTCTATTTTCCTTATTTACAGCTCATTGACTAAAAATAGTAAAAAGTTAAGATCAATAATTCTTACGTTGAGACGAATCAAATAATATCTCACTTGACTATGTTTTAACTTATAAATTAAGATAAATTTGAACTGTAAATAATGTCAAAAAATCAAATAGGACAAAGTCATTAAAACATAGGTAGAGCAAAATATATAATACTCTATCTTTTTCTGATTTGCATCGAAGAGAAATTGAGTTATTTTAAGAAAGTAATACTAAATGAACTGTGTGGATGAAATTAAAATAGATCAATTAAAAATGTATCTATGAGATTAAAGCTAAATGGTGAACCATTATACAAAAATATAAATGAATCAAATTAAATAAAAGAGACAAAAATGAAAAATGGTGCAAATTCAATGGGACAAATAGAGTATTTACTTCTTTTATTTTTTTTTGAAAACATAGAGTATTTACTTTGGTCCTATAGTTTAAATTTGTTCTTCCTAATTAATTATATTGCTTGGAGTTAACACATCTAAATCCAATCCTTTCTCGAAGTCCAATATAAAATATAACCCAATTTTATTTTCACCAACTTTCACTAATTAAGACTATTTTTGTTTAACTGATTTATATACTTATTATCTTAAAGTGAATAAGTGATCCATCACTTAAAACTTTAAAATCACAATTGCTCTCCAAAGAAGGCAGTTTTCTTTTTCTATGTAATTTGCCATGACGATTAATAAGAGCCAAGGACAATCACTATTAATGTTGGTTTGTTTCTACCTACGCCCGTCGTTAGTCATAGACAATTATATGTCGCAATTTCTAAAGTGACTAGGTCTGAAAATTCTAATATCTGATGAGAATGATGAAATAAGTTCTATGACTGATAATGTTGTATGTAAAGAGGTATTTTAAAAACTCTAATTGTTAATTTAACACTATATTTTGAGTTATTTTATATGTTGAGTTATTTTATATACATTATCTAATTTTTTTTTTCTTATAGTTTTTACATAAATTATATATGTATGATTTGCATAATTATTCACATCTAATTTTCTGTTATGTAATTGAAATAATATAATTATAATAATAACTTATTTTCCACAAAAATATTTAAATCAGACAACGATAATGTGTCATTTGGTCATTAATATAAATTTGTATTTATTATATTAATTTATGCTAAAGCTCCGTGCATTGCACGAGTTTCTATACTAGTACCATAAATAATTTAAGGAATAATTAACTAGACCATAAATAATTTATGTACTTATGGTGTTTTAATTATTTTTGTATCAAATGTCACAATTCTAAATTTGCTTAAATGAACTAATTACAGTCAAAGCTAACAGATTATTTCTCACATGGAATAATCAAATTCATTAATTGCTATATTTATTAAACTAAATTGAGTAAATTAATAAATTGCATTTATTCTTGACCAATATCTCTACCATTAAATTATCTTTGACTATCATTTATTTATGGTTAAATTGAGTAAATTAGAAAATATATATACCACATCATATATTCTAGACAATTTCTAAAATTACAAATTTAATTTATACATATATTGACTATCATCATTTATGGTTAAAATGAGAAAATTAAAATATATATACCACATCATATATTCTAGACAATTTCGAAAATTACAAATTTAATTTATACATTTATTGTAAAAATTGAGTAATTTACTACATAATATCTTAGACTTTATTTTTTAATCAATATATATATATTTATATATGTCGATGCTAAAAAAACCGTGCATTGCACGGGATTCTATACTAGTAAGCTATATATACAAAACAGAGCTATGAAACTACGGAGTTTAGAGATATTAAAAAAAGGAAAAATTACAAAAAACTACCTTTTCTGAAGGGTCACTTGCAAAAAACTACCTTTTGTATTTTTTTTTACAAAAAACTACCTTTTATGATACAAACGTTTTCAAAACACTACCTCTTAACGCCTGCTGTTAGTTGACCGTCAAATCTAAGTTTGACTTTGCACGTGAGTTGCACGTGACTTTATTCAAATCTAAGGGTCACTTCCTCTGTTTCTCATCTTCATCAACCTTCTTCAACCCTTCCATGGCTGCCACTACTACCTTCTTCAAATCCATCTCCACTCTCCTTTCTCTTCCCTCTCACTCTAAACCTTCTCTTCCCCCAACATTTCCTACCCTAAATTCCCACTTACCCATCTCCGAATTCTCCATTTCTTTCCGAAATTCGACCAAGTTTAGGAAATCTATTGGGTGTAAAGCGTCGGAAATATCAGTGGCGGAAGGATCTCAAGCGTCGAATGACGGTGGGAAAAATTGGGTGCCTGTTGTGCCGTTGGCGGCGTTGCCTAGAGGTGAGAGAAGAGTGATTATTCAAGATGGGGAAACTATTTTGTTGTTGTGGTATAAAGATCAGGTTATTGCTATTGAGAATAGGTCTCCTGCTGAGGGTGCTTATTCCGAGGGTTTGCTCAATGCTAAACTTACACAGGTTAGTAGATTGAATCTCTTTCCATGTTCATTTAGCAATTCATTCTTTTTTTTACTGTTTAAGCTTTTGGTTTTGATGATGCAAACTACAATGAGTATACTGATTTTATTGATTAGTTTAATCGATGCGAATTTTTTGGAATTTAGGCTTTGATGGTGGGTTGTTGTTGGTTTTGATGATCCAAAAGTTGTTTGACATAGGCTGAATTAGGGTTTTAAAATCTTGCAATGATCGTGGGTGGATGTTAATGGAGAAAGGGAGGGAAATGACATAAAAATAAAAAAATAAAACGTTTCTGGGCTTTAAAAGATGGTCACGTGCAACTCACGTGCAAAGTCAAACTTAGATTTGACGGTCAACTAACAGCAGGCGTTAAGAGGTAGTGTTTTGAAAACGTTTGTATCATAAAAGGTAGTTTTTTGTAAAAAAAAATACAAAAGGTAGTTTTTTGCAAGTGACCCTTCAGAAAAGGTAGTTTTTTGTAATTTTTCCTTAAAAAAATTTACTTAGAAAGTGTGCTAAAACAAATAGAAAGAATATAAGAAAATAATAGAGCATTTGCTTCCATTCTTGATTTGTTCATTTCTTTTGTTTAATAATAATTGTTATAAATTGATTTGATTGTATTCTAATTAATTAGGTTTGCGTTAATTAGGCTTAAGCTTTTTAGTTTTAGGTTTAGGCAATATTCACCCTTTTGGTTGTATTAGATGTAAAGCATCTTAATATAAAGCATGGTTGAACTTTAACTTTTTACTGTTAGACTTTAGAGTATATAACATATTCTGTGGTATTTTTTGGTATTAATTATAAGGTTAAATTTTTGTTAGAATATAATATATTCTTTAGTCTCAACTATAAAACTTTTAGTTGAAGCCCCATAATATGTTATATTCCCTCCTATTCACCCTATGTGTCTCATTTCTTTATTTAGTCAAGTCATCCTAATTTCTATATTGGGTGTATACGTATGTCAACTTTACCACTTTATCCTTACTAAATTTAACCTTTTTCGCACCTTTACACCTACTAACCCCACTTTACCCCTATTAAAATTTAAAAATACTAAACTTTCTCTTTTACACGTTGTCTCATTTGACCACCTAAAAATAGTAAAAAGTCAAACGAGACACATTAGGTGAAGAATAGAAGGGATTATACTCTGACATTTACAAGAACCAACTCATCCAATTAGTATTGCTAAGCATAATGTTCTATCAATATAGCATAAATTATTTTTCACCTTCTTGTGTTTTATCCAAGAGAGTCTTCATTCATAAGCAAGATATTGGTGACGAATCAAATGTTGAAGGCTCGATGGTCCGTTGAGCTAAACATTATATACTCCCTCCTATTCACATAAAAGGGGACATTTCTATTTTGGGCCAATTCACACAAAATGTCTCATTTCTATTTTTACTCTTACCTTTACAATTAACTTAATCAATTAAAATATTCAAGTACCCCCACTTTTACTACTCCGAATACCCAACTAGTCTACTACTTTTACAATTAATTTAATCAATTAAAATACCCCACCATTTCACTCTTTAAAACCGTGCCCAACCCAAATGTGCCCTTTTGTGTGAATAGGAGGGAGTATTACACAAGTTAACTAATTTGGCTATCTTTTAACCTAATTTCTAAGAATCTACTACACATTATTTGCCATAGACTAGCTAAACTCTATATAAACAGATCTTGGAAACTCAAAACTGAATTCTTTTTCAACACATGAACACACATTTTTCTATTTAGAGTCTTTCAACATTTCTTCAAGAATGTCTATACTCACAGTAGCGTTTATTGTATCTCAAAGCAGATATCAAAGAATTCCCGAGATTCACCTAAGAGGAGAGAAGTATTCATTAAAGAAATGAGTATTCTCGCCTTAAATATTGTTATAATTTCCTCTTCCATTTAGATCTGCACCATATTTTGTAATCTAGTTTCTTTTCGAACTAATTGAGAACTACTACCTTTATGTTTTCTCGTTTAGAAAACAACAATCTAGTTTATTTTTTGAGAACTGCAGCAACCAACCTATCAAACTCGAAGTATAACAGCCATCTTTCTGGATTCTTATTAACGAGCTAAAAATGATCGTAGACTAAGCTAATACATTTTGGCTTTAATTAATCCCAGCTATCTAACCTAAAACTAAAACATTTAAGAAATTTCAAAAATTAATTTAACCCCCTCCCCTACAAATAACCCACCCCTGCAATCCAATTCCCCCTCCATCCCGAAAGGTTGAAACAAATAAGTAATTTTAACAAAATAATAATAATAATAATAATAATAATAATAATAATAATAATAATAATAATAATAATAAAAAGGAAAATTTGATTTTAAACATACGAACTTTGCCTCATTTGCTTTTAAACGTTCGAACTTTCGATTAATATTTAGAGGCATGAACTTTGGGGGTCATCCGCCAAAAAAGATACGGATGACCCATTACCGGTTGAAAAGGTTACATCTTCATCTTCACCATTTCTTCATATTCATCTTCATCTTCACCATTTCTTCATATTCATCTTCATCTTCTTCCTCATTTCATCATCTTCATCAATTTATTCCTTTTACCATCATCATCTTCATCTCTCCTTCCTTGTTTTCTAGCATAATTTGAAATGTGAAGATTGAGATTCAAGGTTCAAGTGTTGATTTGCATGATTTGGGGTTTCAATTTCATTTTTGGATTTGCAAATACCCAATTCACCAAACCCAAAGATAAAAAACTACCAACATGAACAATCTCAAAGAACAGACCACCATTTTCAAAACCCACTTTTTATTAGGGTTCTTACAAAAAACCCAGAAAAAAACAAGTTAAAAGGGAGAAAGACAGAAATTTTGTAGAAAGTTTGAAACTTTACTCACTAATTGGTGATAGTTATGCACTTATGCTATTAAGTGGGGTTTAGTTTTCATTTTTGGGTTTCATTTTTCAATTTTTTTTGACGAAATGGGGTTTTGTTTTCAATAATTTGGGGTTTTTTGGTTTGATGAAATGGTGGTTTGTTGGTTTGATGAAACGGAAGTAGCGGCGGTGGAAGAGAAAGAAATGGCGGTGGTAGAGGCGGTGGTGGAGGCGGTGGCAGTGATGGTTGTTGGTTGTGAGGGTAGTAAGGAGGAGGAGAAGCCATTGATGAAAGTTTGAAGAAGATGACACTACAAGAAAAATAATTTTGGGCGTCAAATTTAATGTTTTTTGGGCGTCATATAGAAGTATGTGGCACAAGGACTGATTAGGCGTCACATATAAAAGATGCAGCACAAAATTTGTGTTAGGGCGACATATACAAGAAATGTCGCCCCAAGATGGTATTATGGGCCACAAATAAGTAAAACTGTCGCCCAAAAGATTAACTTGAAAACTAAATTTTTATCCTATTCCCGCCCATTCTCCAAAACTTAAAATGCATTCTACAAAACCCTAGAAAGCCAAAAGAAAATCAGTTCACCCTTCTACATATGGCTGCTGCTTCTCTTCCTCTACATCTCCATCTCCAATTTTTTTTGATTTCGAAAATTTGATGGCCCGGTTACTTTTCTGATTACTCTCTCATTTACTTTCATCAGTTTTTGGAAAAAACCCTAACCTATTTTCCTCCACTGTTCCATCTCTTCTGCTGCGCCACCTCCACGGCCCTCTCTCCATCTCTCGGTTTCTCCGGCAGTTCATCAACCCCGGTTGGCGGCTCCTCATTTGACATCTTCTCTGCTCATCTGCTCTGCTTCTCACCTTCGTGAACGGTGAAATCCGTAACTCCACCCGCTAACCCGCACTACCGTCTACCGCAGGTATGAATCATGAACCACTGTCCACGTACTTCAAGTTTCTGTATAATTAGTAGGTTTCTAAATTAGTAATTACTTGCTTTAGTTGTTTAGTATTTTCTTTATTGTTTTAATTAGTTGGTTATTAACTTACTTGGTTTCTTAATTCTTATTGGTTTAGTTTGTTTCAACCTTCCATTCTAATTTTTCTTTTTTTTTTTGAAACATAATTACTTAGTTTCTTAAAATTCTTAGACATGGTCTTAATTCTTACTAGTTTTTTGAAAGTTGTTACTTGGTTTAGTTTCTTAATTTTTACTTGGTTTAGTTTCTTAATTCTTACATGGTTTCTTAATTCTAACTGGTTTTCTGAAACATAATTAACTTAGACATGGTCTTTTTTGATAGTTCTTTAGATTGTTAGTTTGTGATTGTAGACTCATTTAATTATTGAATTTTGTGGGTAATGACATAGATTGAACTATAATTTATTTATCATGCTGTGATTTTTTATTCCTGGGTTTGCCAATCGATTTGACTTTATTGGTTGGTGCTTGTAATTATTAGTTTGTAATTATAAGCTCATCTTTTGATTAAAATTGGTTGGTAATTGCATCATGTTAAGTTATATCTCATTTGTTCTTTATGCAATTAGAATTTGCTAAAACAAGTTTACATAGGGTGTCAAATTTAGAATGTCAAATTGGTTGGTAACTGAATAATGAGTAGGCTCGACTAGAAGTCTAGAAGCATACATTTTGAGATATAAAGATAAAACATGTGTACAACAGTACATTAAACGTTTAGTGTTAAATGTGAATTTGGATTCATATTTGCTTATATACACTTTTTTTTCCTTATTGACTAATAATGTATTCTCTAAATTTTTTCAGGTAAATCCTTGTGGTTATGCCTAAAGAATGTGAAGATCGATATCGTCTTCAAGATGCTGAAATTGATTTTTTTTTTTGTTTCACAGATGCGCATTTTTATGATCCTTATGTATGTATCACAATTATTTAAATTAGCTAGTACTTGTATATTAATCTAGTACTAAGATACTTGTTCTTTTGTATATTAACAATATTATATTTATCTCTCTATGTTGGAAAATATATTGTCTTGAGCCATATGGGGGCCAATAATTTATCTCATTTTGTGCTAAAACGTTGCTAGAACGGTGTACATTTGTGCCTCACTACACAAATAAATGACTCTAGTAACTCAAACCTTTGGGTCACAGAAGGAAATGATGCCCATAATATGGTAGTTTGGGCCACACATGATAATGACGCCCATAAATTATATATTTGGGCGACAAACGAAACATGATGCCCATACCACATAGCTTTGGGCCACACAAGAGGCTGACGCCCATAAATTACAAAAGTGGGCGACAAAAGGAACATGACGCCCATACCACTTATCTTTGGGCCACAAGTGTAAGTGACGCCCATAGCTCATATCTTTGGGCCACATCGAGTAGGTGACGCCCATAGCTCATACCTTTGGGCAACGCGGATAGGGCGACAGTTATCGCGTCAGTTTTGATTTTTGTCGCCCATTGTTTGGGCCACACTTTTTAGAGTATGGGCGACAAAAAAAGGTGACGCCCAATATCATATTTCTTGCAGTGTGAAGAAGATGGTAACTTGGAACATCAGGTTACCAAAACCGGCTGTATCTTTTTTGGCGGACACCCCCCAAAGTTCATGCCTCTGAATATTAATCAAAAGTTCGAACGTTTAGAAACAAATGAGGCAAAGTTCATATGTTTGACATCAAATTAAGTTTTGGGTAAATTTAATTTTAAAAGTAAGCGTTTTCATGTTCGAGTCTAAGGTCAGGTATGTTCGCAGTTACTAATAGCGAACAAAAAAAAAATTAGTCAAAAAATGTTTAAATTGTTTGTTCGCAGTTAATAATTGCGAACAAAAGAGCGACAATGTCATAACGTTAGAAAGGACGAAAAAAGTGGAATTCATGTTATTTTTTGTTTTTTCGTCCCTTCTAACGTTATGAACTTGTCTCCCCTTTTGTTCGCAGTTATTATTTGGGAATAAACAATTATGACTTTTTTTGACCAACTTTTTTGTTAGCTGTTTATGATTGTGAACATACCTAACCTTAAGCTCGGTTATAAAAACACTTATTTTTGAAATTAAGTTTATCCGAAACTCATTTTGATTTTTATGTTTTTTTTTGTTAAAATTGCTTAATTGTTTCACATAACCCTCCATCCCTTACTAGCAACTAAGATCATCCTCCTATTTTGCAACCCACACTACTCTTGCCTCCCCATCCCTTATCAACAACCTAGATTTCCTCTCACTCACCACCACCTTCTATCCTTCTCTCCCTCGGAATATGATACCTTGTGAGAAAGCTGTAGAGCATCATAGTAGAGGGTGAGAAAAGTTAAGCGAGATCTAGAAGAACATATGAGGAACAAATGAAAAGGGACTTACAGGACTTACACATCTCTAAAGACCTACTCATTTTTAGTTAGTTTTCATTTTTCTTTATATGCTTAGTATGTTTTATGTTTATTAGTTAATTATTTCAAAAGGTCAAACTTATAATGTAAGATTCAGGTTTTCGAGTAACTGCAGGAAGAATTTTATCGGAATATGTATCTTAATATAAGCTGGGGGACTTTTTGGCCGCATACTCCTCTACGAGTATGGGTTGCTGTAATTCTTTTATCCCAGACCCTGCTTATATCCATCCCTATGCGCGGAATACACTGAATTTAGTGATGGTGATGATAGAATTGCTACATTACGTCCATATAATTTTGGAAAATTTATTCGGAATAATCTCACTTATTGCCTATTCCTGTGAATAGTCCATACTATTGATTATTTTTATATAATCTAACCTTTGTATTTTATTTGCTGACAACACCCCTTTTCGTATTTTAACTAGCTTTTATAGATACCTACCACCATAAAGGAGTAGGGTTAGACCAACGAAGAAGCATAAAGGGGAAAAAATGAGTGTAACGGCTAGTAGATTGCTATTATAGTTAGTTATTAAAATGTGAAAATGGGTGTTGTTAGCAAAGAGATGATCTTGGTAAATAACGGTTATTTGTGAGGTTAATAAATCACCCTTATGTAGTAGGATGTGATAGGGTGAGAGTTTTGTTATTTTAATTTATCTTTTTTGATTTTGTTTAATTTAATTTCTTTTTTGTCTTTTTATGATAATTTACAAATCACGTTTATTGATTAAAAATTTTTAGTCAACAAATAATATAGAAATATTAAATTATTTTGAAATAATCAATAATATTCACAGATGGACAAAAATCAAAATATTCCTATAGTTTTTTGAAATTACGATTAAAACGACATTTTGACGAATTTTGAAATTAGAAAGCATCAGTATTCAGTACCTACAAAGACCAGAACGATATCATCTAAACTTCTTTAAAGTTTGAAGTTGTCTGTAAGTTGAGTGTTCGTTCTTTCTTTCCTTTTGGGATTAATCTGAAGTAAGCTCGACAATGGTGATTTCCAATCAAGAAATTCAGGTATAAGCGCCTTCCTTATCCTTGTTTCAGCTCATCACTTCGCTCATAAAGATTCAAGAAATGTCCTCATGATCTTACCTTTGGTCTTTTTGTCTTTTATAATTCTAGAATAATCATTATTTCGAGGAGTTGATATTCTATTGGCATCCCCAATATCAGTTGCATAATTTCATTCTACTTGTGTTTTGTTGCTATTTCGATGCGTGTAATTTTGTCAAACACCTGGTGGGCTATACTTAAATGTGGGGTTTGGGGAGGTTATATAAATTGGGGAAGAACCATTTTTTTTGTTCGTGGAGACTTGTGCATATATCCTCCTCATGTTCGTTCCTCTGTTCTTTTTGTTTTCTCAAACACCTGGTGGCTAAATGATGCTTGAAAGTACTTGTGTTTATGCTAACATTCTTTTTTTTTTTTTCATTGCAGCCGGCTACACCAAGTAATGTAAATGATTGTTTCTTAGTTCTTGAACTATTTGAAGACGACCCTTTATTTGATAAGAAGAAAGTGAGTATAACCTTACTATTTATGAGAAATTTTTGGTTAAAATAATAAAGAAGTGTGGGTGAATTACTTCTTCATATGGGTTTTGGCTTGTTGCATTGTTGAATGACTTATGATTTGTCAATTTTGATTGATTATTTTGGTGTTAAGATATTTTATAGATTAGGTAGAGTGCTTGAATCGATTGATTTATGATCATACAAGAAGCTAGACTTTTTTTTTTTTTGAAGTTCAACGGGGAGGCTTATTATTAATAGGAAATATCAGCAATTACAAACTTAGAGATTCATGAAGGATACTCATTAAGCCAAACCCTAGAAGAAAAATTGGCCGCAGCCCATTTAGCTAATTTATGCGCAACATTATTAGCTTCCCGAAAGCAAAAGCTAAAGGAATGATCAGCTATCTTCGACATATGGAAACGAACATTATCAATCCGAACTTGGTTATGGAAATTACGAGTAATGGATCCTTTAAGAGCTTTGACCACAACCTGCGCGTCTCCTTCCACAATGACATTAGACCAGTTCTTCTCTTTCACGATTTCAGCAGCCCATGTGAATCCCTGTATTTCAGCCCGCTCTGCTTCCACAACTGGCCATACTGATTTCGCAGCAGTCAGCAGAACGGCACCCATTGAGTCGCGCACAGTAAGACCCAGACCAATCCTGTCCTCTTGCTTGTTAAGTGCAGCATCAACATTGATCTTGATAAAGCCCCTTAACAAGCAAGACTTTTGGATGCATTACTATATTAAAAATGTTTGTTAAATCATGTGCATATACGTGAAGTTAAACTTATATTTAATACCATTGGTCAATTGGAAATAAAACCTTTTTGTTATCACATACAACGGTAAGGTCATCGGACCTTGCCAAAGCCTGTCTAGGCGGGGGCCGCAAATAACTTTAGGGTTATGAATTGTATGTTATTATGTTTGAAAGAATTGCTTATCGCGTTCTCCAACATAACATTGTGGTGAGTTCATTACTGCTGAGTGCTGAACTTGTCAAGTTGGCAATGTGCATCTGTCCAATGAGCTATATTTGGCATTTGTGGAGACTCTTAGCTTTGTATCATGGTTCTCTTTGTTTTTTTTTCTTATTTCAGAAATTACTTGAAGATAAGGGATTTGGTGTGCATGACCGTGTAGATTTCAATAAAGCTTTGGAACCTGAAATTGAGGATGCTAAATTGGATAAGTTGCTTCAGAGAGCCCGAATATTTCAGCTGAATGATGTAAGTTGTTTGAACAATTCGTTGCAATTTGTGTTCGAGCACTGCACTAGACTTAATGTAGTTATGGTGTTGACAATGATTGCATTCATGCCATCATTTTACAAAGTTTTAAATTTATTTTAGTGAGAACCCGAGGTCTCGTGATGTAGGTGGAGCTTTATTTTGGTCCAATGAATATGGATCCACCACGTTCAGAAGAGTTCTACAGTCCACGAAATGAGTTAGAGGCTCTCAATTTTATCCTCTCTCGTATTGATCATAATATTGAGAAAAGTAATGGGAATAATGCTTCTCTTAAATATCTACGAGATGCAATTATCAAAAGAATTTACAATCTTGGAGATATACATAAATTAGAAACAAGGATAGTAGATGCCACTTGTGTGAATGAGACGCTTTTTATGCAGTGGGCTCAAACCTATGGTGTCAAATCTAAGCTTCAAATTGCTTGTGAGTCAAAAGCTATTCATAAACATGATTAATCTTTTGATTTTCTGGAAGCAGTTCTCTTCTAAAAGGGACTTGCTTGAGACACTTTTCAATACTGATGGTTGCTTTATATACACAATTCAGATGTTGAAGGAGCTGGGAGAGGAGCACTGGCAACGGAGGACCTTGAGGTCGGAGACATTGCTCTGGAGATTCCTATTTCTTTTGTTATCTCAGAAGATCTTGTGTATGAATCAGACATGGTATGCTTCAAATGGTGGCCGTATAATTGAGTCATAAATTTAATTTACCATAGGCACATCAGCCCATGGGCTAAGCAATAGGTTAGGTCTAGGCATCATCAGGATGCATAGTGTGTTTCTTGTTGTGTAGACAAGGGGAAGTGGTAATTTTCTTTGTACTTCTGATTCAGGTTCATAAGTTGGAAAAAATAGAAGGCATTTCAGCAGAAACTATGCTGTTGTTATGGAGCATGAGGGAGAGGCACAATTTCCAATCAAAATACAAAGTCTATTTTGATTCTCTTCCGGAAAAATTTAACACTGGTTTGTGCTGACTGTTTAATGTCTCAGAATTTTATCTTTAATGGTCACAGGTTAACAGTTTTCTGTCTGTGTCTGTATTTTAAAACTTTATCTTAACAAATAAACTGAGCCTAATTGACAAGCTTCATGACCATGTTTTTAACTGTATTTTTGTGGATTTGTTGAAATAGGATTGAGCTTTAGTCTGGATGCAATGATTACTTTGCATGATACCTTGGTCTTTGAAGAAATTTTCCAAGCTAAGGAGGTACAAATTGTTTATATTTTGTTTATCAAATTCCTTGTACTGGAATGGACCTCAGATTACATAATTAATATTTCTTTGAAGTAATGTTGGTCACTTATGTTTACGAAAAACACATATCATGTTTAATATTAGCGAATTATATTGATTTTACTTCCAAACTTGTGCTGGTCACTTAAATATAATTTGACACATGTTGCAGCACTTGCGGTCTACATATGATGAACTTTTTCCTGCACTCTCCATCAGTTATCCGGATATATTCTCGCCACAGTACTACACATGGGAACAGTATCTCTGGGCATGTGAGCTATGGTACTCAAATTCCATGAAAATTGTGTTTCCTGATGGAAAACAGAAAACTTGTTTGATCCCTGTTGCAGGATTTCTGAACCATTCCGTACGTTATACTTATCTTACTTTACTGTCCTTTGTATTGATTATTCACAATGATTTTAGAAAGTTTTTTTTTCCATCTTTTTTCAATGCTGAAGCTTTGGCATAATGTTCAATCAGTTATCATACTCACTGTCTACAATACCAACCATTCATACATTTTATTTGCTATATGCCTTTTCTAGAGTTTGCCCCATTGTTAATATAAGCTAGTGGGTCCCAATTTTGCCTTCCCTTAACATTATCTCATTACAAATACAATCAACTCTAAACTTTGCTAGATTTAAAATATGTTTAATAATCATATTCTAATTTTCATTAGACTTCTTTGGATGACCATTTGTGTTTTCTCTATCCAAATTTCTTCTCCATCATTATGTACTTAAGCTTTTCACGTCAGTTCCTAAAAAAACTCATAAATTTGTTATGCTCTACTTGATACTGTTTACAGGTTTGCCCACATGTTCTAAACTATGGTAGAGTGGACTCTGCTTCAAAAACACTTAAGTTCCCTCTGTCAAGACCATGCAAGAGGGGTGAGCAATGCTATCTGAGCTATGGAAATCTATCTAGCTCTCATCTGCTCACCTTCTATGGTTTTTTACCACAAGAAATGAACCCTTTTGATATCATTCCGCTAGGTGGGTTTCATTAATTTCTTTCTTTCGCTATAATCAAAATATTTTTTTGAGCTATTGTCCACTACATGTATTATGAGATCTCACATTTTTTGGCATCTACTACACTTTAGATATTGTGGAAGCCCCAGAATGCTCTTCTATGGATGGCAATCTTGCATGTGATACTACCACAGACATGGTTCGGGCTACTTGGCTTTCAGTCAATCATGACATCTTTTATTACGGGTTGCCATCACCATTGTTGGATCATTTGAGGAGAGTTGGAAATCCTTCCGTGCAGACAATGACACTGGTATATTTTGCTCTAAGAAAACTTTAATAACACTGTTTGTGTTTTTCTGTATTATTATTTCTCATATTTTGAATGATAGCTTTACATGTTCATTTATACTAATATTTTACTCTAACAACCTCCCTATTATTAAGGTAGTTGTAACTTAACTTGTAACAAATCTTGATATACTAATAACAGTTTTCCTAGACATTTTAAAGCTAAATTCCTAACACTCCCCTCAAGCTAAGTTACGAGATCTTCAAAACCTAACTTGAACAAAACCTCTTTAAACATCTTTATTTAAACTGCTTTGGTTAGGATGTCAGCTAGTTGATATTTTGAGCGCACAAACTGAAGACTTATCTTTGCATCCAAATTGTCTTTTATGAATGTCTATCAATCTCCACATGTTTAGTTCGATTATGTTGTACTGGATTCTTGGAGATGCTAATCGGTGCCTTATAACAAAATATGATTTACAACTTTTTTGAGGCATGAATCCAAGCTCTCACAATAATATTCTGAGTTTAGTAATTCCTTTTGCAATTCCTCTGATGCTTCTACACTTCAAAAAGCTATTATTTTTTTTTTGTTTTTTATCTCCAAGTAACCAAATTTCCTCCTACTAAAATAAAGTAACCTGAAGTGAATTTTCTACTCTCAATCACCGCCCCTAAAGGCATGAAGATCTAAATGCACATTTTCCTTAATATAACTCTTCTTGTGGGAGTTTTCTTCAAATATCTCATAATTCTGTAAACAGCATCTACGTGTTCATCTTGAGGATTGTGCCTAAATCTACCAGCAACTTCTACAGCATAAGTTATATCTAGTCTAGTATGAGAGTGATATATTAGTTTTCCTACTAACTTTTGATATTTAGTTTGATTTACCATCTCCCCTGTTTTTTTTAAACCCATGGTTCATTATCATACATTATCTATAGGCTAACAATCTATCATCCCCACTTCTGCCAATAAATCAGGTATATATTTCCTCCGAGAAATGAAGTTACTTTTTTTTTTTTTTATCTAACTACCTCTATTCTTAGAAAGTATGAGTCTCCTAAGATCCTTCATTTCAAATTCTTGGAATAATTTTTCCTTAAGGGATTTTATTTCTATCTTATCATTTCCTGTTATAATCATATCATCAACAAAAATAGTTAGACAACTAATCAGTTCTCCTCTCTTCTTCTCTCCTCTGCTCTTTATGGTACAATCTAAATTACTTTGATGATAACCGAACTTTTTCTTTTCTAGCGTGAATCATTCAAATCGTGCCCTTGGTGATTGTTTTAAACCATATAACACTTTTCTTAATTTACATCCTTTTCTCATGATAAAATCCTATGAGAAACCTGGAGAAGCCTCTATATATGCTTTTTCGTTAATTTCTCCAGGTAAGAAAACATTTTTACATCAAATTGATGTAAGGGTCGTTCTTTATTAGTTGTAATTGAGAATAAAACTAGTAGTTTCAATATTAGCCACTGGTGAGAATGTTCCCAAATAGTCAATTCTATAGGTTTGTGTGCTATACTCAGGAGAAGGACCCTAAATATCCTAATGAATAAGCACAAAAGGTCTATCAGTTCTACTATTACTAGATGGATGGACATGTTTATGAAAACAAACCTCACAATTAAGAGCTATAATTATCCCTGCTAGAGAAGGAAAAATATGTTTTAGGTAAGAAAAGAAGGATGATTAAGTTGGCGATGCCAAGTCCAGAGTTGATGTTCAATTGATCCTCGAACAAGCTTTGTGCAACGTTGGTGAGATATTTGATCTACATAGTATATTCCATCATTTTTACTACCACGTCCAATGATCTTTACTCTCTGAGTATCCTGAACAATACAACCTCTCAAATCCATATGAACAATGCAATTCAATTCTTTAGTCAATGGATTAATTGATAATAGTTTATGTGACAAATGAGGAATATAAAGACATTTTGATATCGTGATTATATTTGAAATATTAACATCTCCTGATCCTTCAACAGTAACTTCTCCATTAGCTGTCTGAATATAATCTTTTAATTTTTACCTTTGAAATCAGTTGGATCAAACCTTAGTTTACAAAGCACGCCTCGCTTTGCACCATGTGCGCCTCGAGCTCGAGCTCGACTGAAAACGCCTCGGTCGGGTGAGGCAAATCCCACTACAAGAAGGGTGCACCTTGGGCGCCTCGATGTGTTTCACGCCTCGTGCGCTTCGGTGCGCCTCCTTGTTGGATTGGGTAATCAACTTATCCTTGCTTGTTCGAAAATGAAGTAAAACTAAAAGCTTAAATTTACTTGAATATGAAGTTCAAAAATCATTCCTTCTTTAGGAAAAACAAAAAGCACGCATATAAGAAAATAACTTTGGGAATTCTTCGTATTCTCATTATAATAGTTTTGTCCTAAAGTGCTGTTTGAAGCAAGAATAATAAATGTTTTCAAGTTTGTTGATACTAAAATATGAATGCCATTTTGTTTGAAGTATATATGTATTATAATTGAATTTTTAGCTTTAGCGAAAAAGTGCGCCTCACATACATAAAGCTCGCGCCTTCGTCCTACACTTTGCGCCTGGGCTCTAAGCGCCATTAGCATCTCGTTGCGTCTCACGCTTTTTAAAACTAAGGATCAAACGTCAATTGTGTCTGTGGCTCAACAACCCAAAAGTCAATATTTATTTGTAGATTTTGACATATGAGAGTATGAGACTATAAGTTAAGTTTGTTGGTATTTGTTCGCTTATTTTATTACATGGGTTTCTATTTGGTTTAGAGGACTTCAGAGATTTAAGAGAATTATAAGACCCATTTAAAGTAGGTTGCGCGGCATTGAAGTAGATTTTTAATGGTTTCTAGTAAACTTGTTTGATCTTCATGAAAAGTAGGTTGGGCGGCTTTAAAAGTAGAGTTTTTTAGGTTTTTAGAACTTGTATGGTCTTATTTCACGCCATTTGTTGCTCCTTCCTTCTGCTCTATCCCTTTAGTTACGCCATTAAAATGCAAGACATAAGCTTGTTTTTTCAGATTTTGGTCCCCTTCTTTGAATTCGACCACCATTAAGGGCAGCCAACAATTTTAAAGCATTCATCCTTGATGTGCATGCTTTACCATAGTGGGTACCACCTAAACTTGCGCTAGCCATCTTCCAATTTCCGATGTGGGTTTTTCAGATCTCATGATGCCCTGACTTGAGATTTCTCTTATCATTGAGTAGCCATACTCAATGGTTGGTAAAGGATCTAAATTGAGTAAGTGCCTTCTATCTTTGTCCAAAGAATCATCTAGTCCAGCTAAGAATTGGTATCGACTATAGTTTGTTTCATCTCTGGACATTGCATTGGATTTGTGGATCTTCGATCGATTTTCTTCCATATTGTAACAAGTTTACCATAATACATCTCGACTCCTTTCCTAGTTGTATTTCTTGCCTTGGTGATTTGATCAAAGAACTGTAAACCATCTCTGTCGTCACCAAACATTGTCGCTATCCCCTTCCAAAGTTATTTTGTTGTATCCCCTTCCAAAGTTATTTTGTTGTGGGATAGTCAAGAAACTGTTTAACCAATTTCGTATCTATGTTTTCTGATATAAACGCCCCTAATTGCCCAAAAGATCAAGGTATGATCTCAAGAACACGTCTCACACAACTCACCCAAAACAGAACCAGAAATTTGTAACTATGCAACAATCAAAGAAAATAACAAGAACACAAATAAAAACACACCAAGATTTGAGTGCTTCACCCCTAATTGGGCTACGTCCACTATACTAGCCTAGATGACTTTATTAATTCTTCGAGGATTCTCCAATGGAGTAACAATGATGATGATTACAATTAAGGAAGAGAGAAATTTAGAGAGAGTGATTTTAGTCTTTGTAGAGAGAGATGTAGGAAATGAAAGCATACTAATCTCTATGTGTTAGGCCCTATTTATATTTTATAGGGTCTAACACTTACAATAAATCCTAAGGCAATCCAAGAAACCGGGCAAAAACGGAACAAATAGAGACAGCCCCCACAGCCGAGTCGACTGCCCAAGGGACAGTGGGTACAGTCGACTAGGCTTTATCTTCTGTCCAAAAATTTCATTTGTTCAATTGCTTTTTTAATGACCCTTCAGAATTACTATTTTGCCCTTGTTATTAAATCAACCAATTAGACCCATGTTTAAGGACTTTAAGTCACCTTAAACACCACATTTTCAATTAGACTAGAGATTACAATTGAATCTTGTTGGGCCGATCTTTTATAATTTGGATCATCAGTAGATGGTAAGGAGGCGATGATATGATTGACCCTACCACGCCCAGTCGCCCACTGATGGCCATATACATCAATTTGGACCACTTGGTGTAGTTTTCATTGTTGAGTTTATCTTGGATTCTGATTTTGCGTTTATTTTTAAAATCAGTTGTATTAGTTGTTCCATAGTAATCGAATTTGGAGGGGTGATGGATTGGTTTTGTGTTCCATTTACGGTAATGGATGATACTTGAGTTTTTCACCGTCATCCGAAAATTCAGCCGGAACTTTGATACCAAGAATACTATTTGGGTTTTAATTTTCAATTATTATTATTTCTTATATCTTGAATGATAGCTTTACATGTTTATTTATACTAATATTTTACCCTAACAACCTCCCTATTACTAAGGTAGTTGAACCTTGTCTTTTTAAGGTTGTTAAAATGTCACAATTGAATGCTTATATTCCCTCTTTGTTGTATCAGTCAAAAGAAAACTTGGAAAATGAAAGAAAAATTATTCAAGACCTTTTCTCAATTTTTGATAACATGATGGAAAAACTTGGTGATTCAGAATCAGAAGACAGGTAGTTTTCTCATAAACTCTTTTATTCAGATGTTTAAACATCAATGGCACATCCTAATTATAGCGAATGCCTCCTTTGCAAGGAAAAATGAGAAGTTGGATGTACAACTTGCGATAGAGTACAAAGATCGTCAAAGAAATATAGTGTCTTCTTTATTAACCGCGTGTTATAAAGGACAAAAGATGTTGGAAGCGGAATTGGAGAAATTGGATGGTTGAGGATGTTTTGGCTTGCTATAGCTCCAGGTAGGGGTGTGCAAAATAAGACCGGACCGGACCGGACCGGACCGGGTGCATCCGATCCGGTCTCCGGGTCTTACTTTTTTTCAATTCCGGGTTTCCGGTCCGGTCCGGTCTAGACCGGGAAAAATCCGGGTTGGACCGGATGTCAAAAAAGTGAGTTGGAAGAGGAGTAATATTTGCAATTATTATGTATATATTTATTTTAAAGGACTTAAAATATTTTTTTTTCAACACAAAATAATTTTTTAATTCAAATATGTTAATTTTATAATAATTAATTTGCTAAATTATTTTAAAATATTCTATTTTTCAATTTATTTTTTGTTAAAAAAAATCAAAGCTTTTAAGATAACACATTCTGTGAACTGTCACTCAGTCATTAAGCTGAAATGGAATGATATGGAAGTATAAGAGGGCATGAAAAGCAGATGCAGTTTAGCACGAGAATACGAGAATAACAATAAAATTAGACCTAAGAAGCAACATAGCAGGAAGAAAGGAGGAAAAGCAAATGAACACAACATAAAACACTAGTTTGATTATTAAGGTTAGCAAAAGAAATCCTTTAAGGCAGGGACATTATGCTTTGCACAGAGAGTTATGACGGATAGAAAAGTCAAAACTTAGAAACAGAAACTGTTGGAATATTTCCGGTCTAACCGGTCCAAACCCGGACCGGACCTGAAGAATTCCGGGTTAGACCGGGACCGGACCGGATGGAACCGGTCCGGTCTCCGGTCTTATTTTTTTGGATTCCGGTTCCGGTCCGGTCCGGGTTTGGACCGGTGAACACTCCTAGCTCCAGGTAGATCTCCCTTCTTGCTGCCTTTCTGTTAGTCATTAGTGTGTTCGTATGCCTTTTTCGTTAGAAACGTTCCAAGTAAAATGCAAGATAGGATGTGTTGTAGTTCTATAACCAAACTCAAGATCAGTCGATTTATCAAATTTTACAAGCACTTTGTTTTGTACAAAAGGCACAAGCGGAAGACGCACAGATCATTGTACATAAGGCACAAGCGGAAGACACATAGGAAACAACTTGTGAACTTTAAACTAGTGCAACTATTCACTTGCTTGATGAGTTTTGGTCGAGGCTTGCTTTTTTCGACGTTACATGTTGAGTCTTGATCTGGGTTGTGAAAACTTGTGTGCGTTGTAACTTGTATAATCTTATTTAACCTGCATATTCAATGCTTTACAAATATTTTATTGTTTGGTTAGCTTTTTTGGAAATTTTTATCGACAAGGAAAACAAGAATTTTTTCCCCCAAGCAAAGGCAACTAAACTAATATTATGAGAGACTGTCTCTCGGTGATATGACATCAAAATAAAGAGCCTATACAAATGACCTCAAGAACACAAAAGATTAAGCTTAACATCCTAATGAAACACCTTGGTTAAAGTTAGAATTTAGGTTAGGATAAGATTAAGCTTGATTTGTCATTGTTGGAGATTGAAAGTTAGAGAAAAGACGAAGGTGAAAAGGTTATTCTAGCTTTTTAAAACTATGGGAGCTCTAAGGAATACCCCACTTTCCAGTGAACTTTTCCACTTTCAAGTTGACACTTTTGAATTCAATTTAAGAGTTAACAAACATGGCCATTACTAAGACTATGTTTAAATTAACTAATAAATTAAAAGTGAAGTATAAATAAAGATTGGTCAATAAATAGGGTAAGAAAACTATGTAGTAACATTTATAGTGCCGTAGATAGTGCTGAAAGTATACATTCTTGAGGAGGTATGTTTAAAATACATGACTTGATGAGAAACAATTTATATATTCCATTTTTAATAAGAGCTGGTTGAGAATTGAACATGGGACCTTTTGTCACACTGACTTTTGATACCATGTTACAGAATCAACTCAACCAAAAGCTTACGCTTATGGTTGAGGCCCTAGGATACCTTATATATGCTAACAATACCCGACATACTGCTTATCAGGGATGGCAATAGGGTCGGACTCGGCTTGGATTTTGCACTCTTCAACTTTATTCCGGATATAAGATGGACTATTAATTTAGTCTACCTCCACTTGGAGTCGAATTATTCATACTCCATATTTGCCCCGACCCAGACTCTCGGATATCCCTACATCCATCGAATTATTATCAAGCTTTATTCCTAACAAAATTATACTAATAATTTAAAGGGATACAAGATTGGTAAAGTAGTCTGTTAATTAAAACTTAACAAAGATAAAATATCCTTTACATTCAACTACAAAAGGATAAGACAATAAGTAATCCTACACTTAAAATTCTATAAAATAGTCTTTCAAATACATCTTCGCAAAGAAATGACTTAAGTTTATAAACAAACATAATAAATACATAAATTATCAAAGGTTTTTAATTCTTCAGCAATCTCTTCACAAAGAAGATCGAAATAAAAAGACAAACATTCGAAATTTCTCTTTGGATCTAAAATTGAAGCCACCAAGAATATGTCACTAACCACTTCCCTATACTTATCAAACTTTATAATTATTGCTTTAGCCAAGGAATAGATCAATGTGTTTTTACAACACAACCATCTTCTAAAGTTAAGTCTTATTCACAAACATTTTTTAGAATAAAGATTGACAATGGTAATAAGTTACTTTTTCCAGCGAAAGCGTCAATTGTCCTTTTAAACAATGTCAATTTATTACAAATGTCACTTGTTTACTAGGTAATTCAAAATTTTCTTTTTCACTTTTACCAACATTATAATCCAACACGATTATACATCTTTATATAAAAAATCAACTTGTAACATATCATATTTCATCTAGTCTTACAATTTATTTCTAAATTTTTAGTATCAAGCTATAATAGTCTAATATATAGATTAATAAATTATGGTATAATAGTTTTTTTGGTTTAGAGTATTCACCATCACTAATAAATGTAGATAGTCCGATAATTTGATAGTGTATTTTAGTCTAATAAAGTATTCATTATCCCTATTAACTAAGGCTATAAGTATATAGTATTATGTTAATGATATCTAGTTTAGAATAATTTCATTATCTTAATTCAATTTTGTTTGAGACTTTGAGTATTATATTATGAAGCATTAATAATATATTGATATTAAAATTTAATTTCAAATTTGTAATTATCTTAAAAAATCATATGAAAGATGTACGTGTCAATAATTTGTATACATTAAAACTATTTTTTTGACTTAATTTTACTTTAACCTATATTATATTTGTGAAATTAAATATAAAAGTTTTTAAAAGCTTTTTCTTGACTTAGTTTATAATAAAAATTAAGCTTACACTATTTGAAAAGAGTTAAAGTTGATCCTAAAAAAGTTGATCCAGAGTCGAATGTCGGATTGAGTCGAGTCAGAGTCGAGTATCGGTATTTTTTTACGGTCTACCTACGCTCCAACTCGAACTCGCAGTATGTAGTCGGGCTTAGAGTTGAATTTTCCTTTTTGACGAATTCGAATATTGAATTAAGTTCCAAGCTAAGTCGCACCAAAATCAAATTTGGACTCTACTCATGGAACTTTATTCTCTTATAATGTTATGATATTAGCAAAGTAAACAACAGTTAGACAAGAATCAAACTCATAATCTTATCTAAAACGTAATATTAATTTTAATTGGAACAAAAACTGATTCTCATACAAAAGTTGACAATGAGTAAGATGCATTATGCATATATATTACGATTTACCAAAGCAAACCCACTTGAATATTGCATATTGTAAAGTATAGCAATAAAATTAAAATAAGCATAATGTCTCCTACCTAAAAAAGGTTTGTGAATATTTAGTTTATGTCAGCCAAATAGGTCTATTTTGGACTAAGGCACCACATGCAAACTAAGTAGATAATAATAACCAACTTTTTTTGGTTATCAATATCCATCCAGCTCGATCAGAGATTATATTTTATTTCAACCATAATCATATCATAATTAATTATAAATAATAAATCTTAATAGAAATACTAGAAAAGACAAATGTTATTCTTTAAAATCATTAACACATGAAGAAACTTTAGTTGATGATTTTTTTTAGCACATCACACATTTAAGTCTCCATCGTTGCCAATAAAAAATAATTAAAAAACGATAAATAAATAAATAAATATATAAATATAAATATATATATATATATATATATATATATATATATATATATATATATATATATATATATATATATATATATATATATATATATATATATATATATATATATATATATATATATATATATATATATATATATATATATATATATATATATATATATATATATATATATATATATGGGATCCAATGAGAAGGGTGTTGAAAATGAGAAGGGTAAGAAAGGCTCTACACCCTTGATTTCACTAACATAAAAAAATTGAGTCAAAAATATAATTGTAAAAGTGACTATGTTACACAGAAAAGTAACTATAACAAATTTTTTAAAATGTTCTTACTTCATAACATGGTATCATTTTTTTTATATATAGTAACAAAACAAAATCAAACAAAAATCTTTCACATCTTTCTCATTTAAAACTCCTTCTTATTTGATCATATATATATATATATATATATATATATATATATATATATATATATATATATATATATATATATATATATATATATATATATATATATATATATATATATATATATATATATATATATATATATATAATAAATTTAAAAGATAAATAGTATTATAATACTAATATAGCATGTATTTCATAACGGAGGAAGTAAACTATTACTAATACTACTCTAATTATCAATGTTTAACTGAAACAAAATATGTTAAAGGATATGATAATGATTTATGAACATCTTACCAACTCCAATAGATGGAGAATGGAGATGGACTAACCTCCTTTGTTCCCAAATTCTCTTTTCAAATTTCTCATCCCTCAACCTATTTTTTCTTTTTTCTTAATTCATACAAAAATAATTGAAGAAAAACTAAAAAGAACCAATAAAATTAAACATTGTACTAATTTCATTTTATTATTTTTATCTAATTGAAAATTAATTAAACTTTTTATTTTCATCATCATGAGTTTCAATTGAACAAAAACCATTAACCAACACCACCTTACCCTCTTTAACCTTCTCATTTTCAGCATCCCCATTATCATTAACATCAACATTAACAACTCCATTGTTATCCATCATCTCAAGCTCTCTCTTCTCTTCTTCTTCCTCCTCATTTCCGAATCTCGAATCCAACCTTTTTACGATTTTACCCTCCACCCTTCTTTTCAACTCATCTAAAAGCTCAATCACTGCCTTCTTCCCCTCCCTCCTATGCCTAATCAAAATCTCACTCACATCCGCCGGAGTCATCCTCGCCTTGTCAACCACCCTCTCTAGCTCCAACACCGTCTCAACATCCACCTCTTCATCCACATCTAACCCCACATAATTCTTCACCAAAATCTTCAACGCTTCAAAACAACAATAACTCATTTCAATGTGCATATCCATTCTTCCACTCCTAAGCAATGCCGGATCAAGTTTCTCCACATGATTGGTAGTAAACACAAATATCCTCTCGCTTCCACAACACGACCATAACCCATCTGTAAAATTCAGTAAACCCGATAGGGTTACCGAGCCCGGCCCGGTTGGCCCGTCATCCGGGCTCGGATGAGAGTGGAGTAATTGTCGGTGTTTCGACTTATTCTTCGATTGTCGATCCGATAAGTCGATCGAACAGTCGATATCCTCGATCACGATGATCGATCTTGTGGTGGTCTTCATAAGAAGCTTCCTAAGCTCGGAATTGGACCCCACCTCAGTGATTTCAAGATCATAAATGTCATAATTAAGGTAATTAGCCATAGCAGCAATCATACTAGACTTCCCAGTTCCGGGCGGGCCGTAGAGTAGATACCCACGCTTCCAGGCCCGGCCCGTATCCCGATAAAAGGATTCGCCGCTAGCGAACTCCTTAAGATCAGCCATGATTTCGGCCTTCTGCCTCGAGTCTAACGCCAGCGTATCGAATGTAGAAGGGTGCTTAAACGGTACTGCTTCCCACGGATGACCGGGCCGGGCCGAGTCCATTGACCCGCCTCGGGAATTGGTGTACAAATACCTATCCTGATTCTGTCTTCGGATTTCCCCGGCCCGCTCCATGATGTGATCCAAGTAAGGACCCAGTACAATATCTTTCGACCCTTTGTTAACCCGGAGAGTAAACCCTCGTTTTTCATCGGGTACGGGTCTCCATGAGAACGATTGGGTGGGTCTTTGGGTTACAGTATGTTCCCACTGAAATGAAACGCCGTTAAAAGAATCAAACAGAGTATCATTATGGGCTAACCCGAAAGTAACGGCGGAGGAGTTAACGGAACGAGTTAAACTCAATCTCCCGGCGGAAGCAGAAGCAGCGGCTGCGGTGGAACTCAGGTAGAGTTGAACGGCGTTATAAAGTTCGTTAGTATTAACGCCGTCAATCTCAGTGATGTCAAAGTAACAGTAACAAGAGAAGTAATTGGAAATTCGGTTGAAAAATTTGAGAAAAGTGTAACGGAATGAAGGTGGGAAAATGGTGGATAACAGACTTTGACAGAAAGCTAAAACACCCATTAACGATGCTAATGAAGTCCAAAATTCTCTCATGATTTTGGGTTTTTTTATTAAAAAAAATGAAAAGTATATAATTTTTTGAGAGATTTTGTGGGTTGTTTGTGTAAAATGGGGAGTGTTTGAGAAAGGTTATATATAGGGAATAACTGAAAAGGATTGAGAAAAAAGGAAGTAATCAAAAATTAAAAAGTGAAGAGATTTTTATGATTAAACAATGGAGATTAGAGGTGGAAGGGTGGCTATGAAGATGGTGTTTTAAACTTTTAAATGTTTTAGGGAGTGAGTAGAAGGGAAGAGAGAAAAGGGAAAAAAAAAAGATATTTCATATTTTCTCCTATTTTATCTATTAGTCTTATTTTATCTATTATTCTTAATCTTTAAGTTAAAACATAGTCATGCAGAATCTTGTTTGATTCGTCTCAAATACAAAGATTATTAATATCTACTTTTTATAATTTTTAATTACAACAAATTAGAGATACTAAAGATTTAAAATATTGTCTCGGTAAGTGTAAAAAACCAAATACTTCTAACAAGTTGAATAGGAGGTAGTACAATATATTGCGTTATTTATTTATCACTCTTAATTTGTGATTAGTTTTTAATCTTTAAGTTAGAATATAATTAGGTGAGGTTTTGTTTAATTCGTCTTATACAAATACACCCTCCAATTCATTTTAGTTGTCTCATTTTCTTTTATGGGCAATTCACTTCAATTTTCTCATTTCCTTTTATGTCAATGGTTTTTTTTACCTAAATACCCCATGTTCACCACAAGCAATGACCGATATACTTCCACTTTTACTATATATAATCACTACAACATAATTTGCTTTTAGTGGGATATATTTAGCGACATTTAATTTAAATATCGCTATTTCAAATTTCTTATAGTGTATATTGAGGATTTAGTGACATTTATTAGACTCTTTAGCAGCATATTGAAAAGTGACACTAAAGCTTTTAGCGACATACTCCGTTCCGAAATACTCGCTACATTTCGTTTTTGTGCACTATTCATCTTTCAAGCTTATTTTACATATTGCGACTAATGTGTAAGTAAAAATATAGTCAAGTGGGATCTTGTTTGAATCGTCTAACCGCATACTTTCATAATATTAAATTTTTGTAATTTTTAGATAAGTATAGTTTAAGATATCAATGATTAAAATTGTGCATTGGATTGCGTAAAAAAGTGAAATGTAGCAAGTATTATGGAACGGATGAAGTAGGATATAGTGGCATTTCTCACAAATGCCACTATAGATTATAGTGACAAATTACATATGCCACTAAAAACCAAATTAAGTGTCGCTCAATCAATTTATGGTGGGACTTAAAATAAAAATCAATAATTATTACATTAGAAATATGAATTAGTGGCATTTTTTTAATGTCACTGAATCCAATGTCGCAAAAAGCTAAAGTTGTTGTAGTGAATACCCCAACTACCACCTTTATAATTAATTTAATTAATTAAAAACTCCAATCTATCATCTTTTTGGTGGACCCTATCCCACTCTTGATATTCGTGTCCAATCAAATGGGACAACTCAAATGAATTAGATGGAGTATTATTAAGGATTGAATTATTACATTAAAGAGCATGAACAATGAAATGATATCAAGTAATTTTAGAATGGGAAAGTATGATTAATACTTCTATGAGATAGGACAATTAGCCAGCTCTAAATTTATCAAAAACATTATGTAAAATCTAAAAATTTAAAATAAAAAAAAATTCATATGTGACTTTTAGATATTAATTATGACCATTAGCTTGATTAATTCAACTTAAGTAAATCATAAATACATCAATTAAAATTAAAAAATTAATTTTAATGTAAAATTGATCAATTTTGATATTAAAGAGATCAATTTCTACTTTACACTCGTAAGTTACCTTTAAAGCTTTCCATTTCTCGCCTAAAAGGATTAGTTTAAACATTAAAAACATTACTCCCTCCGTTTCTTTTTTTTTCCCACCTTCCTAAAACGTGCAGTTCATACGTTTTTTCCACTTTAGAATCACTTTCCATTTTTAGAAAGTTTTCATCCCACATTTAACCCCTTAAAACCACACTTTTCTTACTTCACATTACTATTTAATTATTTTCCCTCTCATACTTCCAATACAATCATTACATTACACTATTTTTTAATTATTTTTTCTCTAATACTTCCAATAAAATCATTATTTCCTACTACTATATAATTAAAATAATACCCACTACCACCAAAGATTCCACTTTTCTTAATCTTGGTGAAAAACCCAAATAGGAACATTAAAAAGGAACGGAGAGAGTAACTATTATCTTAAATTGATCGATTAGGCTGATCTAAGTGACAGGAACATGGGGCCCATGGGGGAATATCATCATCACTAGGGACAGAAAGAGAGGCATCATTTTAGGCTGTGTTAGTGTTTGTCTATACTCTATTCTTCCAGGGTCTTTCATTTACTACATCTTCCGTTGTTAAATACTAGTCGTCATATAAAAATTATTTGTACTATTTATCTTTAAATTTATTTTATATATTACGGTTTATGTGTAGAAAAAAAATATAGTTAAGTGAGATTTTGTATGAATCGTCTAATCAAATACTTTCATAAAATCATATTATCAAATTTTTATAATTTTTAGTTAAGCATAGCTTAAGATATAAATGATCAAAGTCACGCATTAATAGAGTAAAAAGTCAAATGTAGCAAACATAATGAAACGGACGAAATATTTCTATAGATATATTTTTTGTTAGTATTGTTCATCTAATTTTGAATCATTTTAATTTGGAAAAATAACCTAGCTATAGAAATATAGAGGATTTAGTGACATTTATTAAAGTCTTTAGCAGCATATTAAAAAGTCACACTAAAGCTTTTAGCGACATAGAATCTAGTGATATTTTTCACAAATGTCACTATAGACTATAGTGACAATTACATGTCACTAAAAGCCAAATTAAGTGTCGTTAAATCACTTTATTGTGGAACTTAAAATAAAAATCAATAATTATTACTCTAAAAATATGAATCAGTGGCATTTTTTTAATGTCACCAAATCCAATATCGCAAAAAGCTAAAAAAAGATAAATAAAAAATGTCAAAAAAATTTATTTAAAAAATGTCAAAAAATTTATGATTTATTTTATTATTTAGAATTTTTTATGTAAAATTTTAACAATTTTCTCTAATTTTAAATTAATTTTTAGTTTACTTTTTTAGTGACTTACCTACTATAGCAGGTCATCGGGTTACCCAAGTTTAATCTAGACAATTACCCCTTAAAGTGGATTATTCATGGTTAATCAATAGGTGAGATTATTGTAGGAAAATCACGAATAGGTTGGATTATTTTAGGTAAATTTTTATTTTTATTTTTGAAAATAAATTATTATGTTTTTAATTTCATTTATATATTAATTTTTTTAACTTCATCCGCATAATTTCATTTATCTTTTTATATTTCATCAAATATTCACATTTTAAGTACCTTAGTCTTTGAAATACAGTGTAGTATTAGCAATAGTAGGTTATGATTTGTTTCTTATATCTCTTCTCCGCTCTTGTTTTCTCTTAAAATTTCATAACAGATTTGAACACTTTGATATTTATTTGACCTTATAATTGAAATGGATTTAACTCGAGTTTAAAAAATAATTTATATTATATGAAAAGCAATATATAACACATGATGCAACTTTAAACTAACTTGAAAATAAGATCAGATTTTGACATGATGCTCCGATTGAGCACCTATAACTACGCTTATAATGTTATACATTGTAGTCGTCAATTTTAAACTTGAATTAATATGATCTACATATCATATACTGTTCGGAGGGTTGAAAATATTATAGTAGAGGGTAAGAGGAGTCGGGGAAGGCCTAAGAGAACATGGGATGAGCAAATTAAAATTGACATGCACGAGTTGAATCTCTCTAAAGACCTGACTAGGGACATGGGTAGTTGGAGACGTCTTATCCATGTTTTAGATTACTGATTCCTTTAGAGTTACTCTTCTTATCTTTTCTTGAGTCGGGGGACTCCTTTTGGTCGTGCTCTCCTTTATGGATATGAGTTGCCACCGTCCTTTCCTCCCCAGACCCTGTTTATAGTTTTCTATGGATGGGAAACACTGAGTAGGATGATGATGATGATGGTGATGATGATGAAGTGGAATTTTTGCAAATATGAGTTGTTGTCTTGTTGAGCTCAATTCGCATAAAGATCAAGTTACTATGTAGTTCTATAAATACATCCATGTGCTTGTATTTTCAACTTTTTTGGTCACATACTTTCTAAACTTGGGTGAGTTTGTGTGGCTACAAATACTTGCCTATAAAGTTATAAGTGCATATGAGTAATAGCATTACGTGGAATTTGGATATATAATCCAACAATTAAAATATAGTATCCCAATTACCCGATCCCAAATATTTTTGATTTTGATCGATTTCGGCCTAATAGTTTCAAATCGATTTAAAATCGAATATTGAATCCATTTTAGCTTTTACACATGTTGTAAATCCATTTTTAAAGTCGAATTAAATCGAATTCATCAACTAGAAGATCGGATAAATTTCAGATCAAATGAAGGTATACATGCATTAATATAAAAGGAGTGGATTAGATATGGCAATCTAAGAAGGAGCAAACATATGATTACACTTAAAATAGTAGAATCCTTTTGGGTTTCCTCCACCAAGAAATGCCCACTTGGTTGGCGATCGAGCTGTAAGGCAAATAATGAAAAAATAGAATGCATGAAATGTTATGCACTTGTTGTTACTTGTTAGTTGTTACTTGTCAATAAAGTTGTGCAGGTAAGATTTGGACATAACACAACCCTTGAAAGTAGAATCAAAAAGTAGTCCTATTAGCTGCTTCCTGCTAGATTGATACATGATAATGATCTATGTAGGAACATGTGAAACACCTTCGTCCACTTCCACTTTGCCCACCGTACCATATGCTGTGTCCGTATATAAAGTTTTTCACAAATTTTTATATAAGACGATTTCACCGTTAGACATACCTGGATTCAGTCTGCAATTTTTTTAGCTTATGGGTTTTTTTTGTTTTTAGGTCGTCTCGCATATCGTGAAACGGTCTCATACGAGATAAACTAAAAGTTTTTTAAGGATTCAATCTGCAATTTTTTAAGTAGAAAGTCTTCTGTGGGACCGCCTCATCTGTGTAACCAGTTCAGGCCCAATAAATTTTTTGAGAATATTCTGACATTCTAATTTTAAAACTTAAAAGGACAATTTCTAGACTAAAAAATTCAAATTTTAAGACTCAAAAGGTCTATTTCAAAGTTTTAATATCAACATTATTGTGTGAGTCATCCTACTTTAAAGTTAAAATGAGAATTTTAAGTCTAGCAATTGGTCTTTTAAGTCTTAAAATTGATTTTTTTTAAGTATTGAAATTGAACTTTTAAGTCTTGAAATTATCAAACTCCATGATTTAAAATGTCAATTGTAAATCCTTGAAATTGTTCTAATTTTAAGTCTTTAAATTGATCTTTTAACTCTTAAAATTGACTTTAATTTTTAAAATTTGTAGAAAATATATGTAATTGGGCCGGCCCAATAAGACGCGTCTCACAAGTGAGACGGTCTCACCCAAGTTTTTGTGTTTTTTTAATGTATACCAACATTAAAAGATATAAAACAATATATTTTTCCATTTGACAAAAATTTATACAACTTATACATAGCACGAGTAAATATCAGTTAAGTATAATTATTAGGAAATATCCAGTTGCACATTACTTACTAGTTATTAGACTTTTCACATTGCGATCACACCTAAAACTGGCTCCAATGCAATTGAAAATTGGTAGGTTGTAATATGGAAGGCTGATATAGGGTTGAATACAAGTATAATCTTATCTTTAAATTTTAAAAGCATGTACTCCATAGTCCATCCAGTTACATTGAATATATATCATTTTTTTATTTTGGTCTATCCTATTTATTTTGTATTATTTTTATTTTTAAATAATAATTCACCACTTTTTTTAATTTAAATCTATATATTTTAGTTGTCTTTTAATTTTATCCACATAATTCATTTTCTATTTTTATTTATTACCACTTTTAAAATTTACACATTTTGTTTTTAATGCAATTAAGAGAAGACATATAATACCGCATATAAAAAATGAAATAGTTTTTTTTAACACACATACTTCTATATTGCTGATCCCCACATGTTTCCCACGAACTTTATAAAACTAATTTTTTATTAGTTGTGATTTCCAAATTTTTCCACTAACTTTCTTTTAATATTTTTTAATGTTTATTGTCCCTACTTTTCTCCAATCAAATTTATTATTCCATTAAATAATACTCCCTCCGATCCAGTTTACTTGTCCCATTTTCTTTTTTGGCAATTCCATACTACTTGTCCCATTTTCTTTGTTGGCTATTCTTTTTTTACCTCAATACCCTCACTTTTCCAATTCCTAATACTCTACTACCACCTTGACAATAATTTAATCAATTAAAATATCCAACTATCACCTTTTAAATAGACCCCAGTCACCCCACTACTACCTTAAAAGTTATGACTAGTTAAATGGGACTAGCCAAATGGACCGGAGGGAGTATATTCACTATCTTAAATATTTTTTTCTTAATTTCCGTGAACATTCCTTTTCAGAACTTCATTAGAGAATGGAGGAATGTTCCATTTTAGTTGCACTATTAGGTTGAAATAATATTTAAGGACTGTCAAATCAATATGGTATAAGTAGAGATGAAGTATGATTGATGGCGATATGTGGGGTAGAAATAAAAAAAAATTATTATAAATAAATAGTGATTGTGACTTGTGGGTATACTATTAAATAATTAATGGGATATTGTATGATTGATGGTGATATGTGGTAGTGTTGGAAATACTTCACATGTGAGACAAGATCCCACATCAATAAAAAGTGGGTTGTGGACTTGCATATATACTTGGTCAGCTAATCCTCCTATGGCCATATGGTTTTGGGAAACAATGAACCTCACCGAGTGTATGTGCAAGTCAACGCTCTTGATCTGTGGGTTTGTGGGCCCGAGCCCACAGGTGTCCCGTGTCCCCACGAGTGGACCACGGTGAGATTATGTGACGAATTGTCACGGCCTAATATGGTATCAGAGCCGAAGGTGGTTCCTTGTATGATGTGGCTCACATGTGAGGGGGAGTGTTGGATATACTTCACATGTGAGACAAGATCCCACATCGATAAAAAAGTGGGTTGTAGACTTGCATATATACTTGGTGAGCTAATCCTCCTATGGCTATATGGTTTTGGGAAACAATGAACCTCACCGAGTGTATGTGCAAGTCAACGCTCTTGACCCGTGAGTTTGTGGGCCCGAGCCCACAGGTGTCCCGTGTCCCCACGAGTGGGCCACGGTGAGATTATGTGATGAATTGTCACGGCCTAATAGGTAGGAATAAAGTGAGGATAAAAAAAGTAGATTATTTTTGCCAAAAATAGTAATATTGCAAATAATATGAAATTTCCAAAAACGATAAGTATTGCACGTAAAATAAAACAAAAGTAGATATTAAAAAGTGAATTAGTGCATTGGACCGTCTGAAATACTTATTTTGTAATGTGAATTAAAAGGTAGTCGATGGGTCCAACTAAGCATTTTACACCTGCCTAGTGCCTCCTGCAACTATTACTCACCCATCAAGTAATCTCTGTATACCTCACTGCTGTGTGCTAGTTGCTACCCCTTCGAATACTTGCACTAAAAAAACAAAAATTCCTAATCAATAATAGTGTAAATTATCATAAAAAGACAATAAAATAAACAAAATCAAAAAAAAATAAATTAAAATAACAAAATTCTCATCCTATCAAATCATACCACATAAAGATAATTTGTTAATGTCACAAATAATCGTTATTAAAGTATTAAGATTTTCTCACTAAAAAATAAAATATTCTGACACAATCTGTGTCACATTTACCTGTATATACTCCCTAGTCCCTATATCTCTGAGAAATAGAGTACTGAATTTCAGAAGAGTATAAATGTACCTACTTGTTCTAATTTACTCGTAATTGCGGCTAATATATAAGTAAAAATATAGTCAAGTGAGATCTTGTTTGAATCGTCTAATCGTATATTTTCATAATATTAAATTTTTATAAATTTAGATAAGTGTAGTTTTAGGATATTAATGATCAAAATTGTACATTGGATTGCGTAACAAAATGAAATGTAGTAAGTATTATGAAACGGAGGAAGTATTAGAGATTTCATGTATTAATTAATTAATTAATTATTTTCAATATGTGATCAGTTTTTAATCAATAAGACATAAGTTAAAATATAATCAAGTAAAATCTTATTTGATTTGTCTCAATGTTAAGATTATTAATATTAATATTTTATAATTTTTTATTATAAATAATTTGAGATATCAATGATTGGATTACTGCAATGAACTTCGTGAAAATGTAAATATTGCAAGTAATTTGGAACAGAGAAAGTATATGGAGTTGTATTACTCATTTTATTCATTATAATTGTTTTTTTAACTTACTTATTGATTAATTTTGTAATATTAAATATATTTAAGTAATTGAGTAATGTTCAAAAAAAAGTAATTGAGTAAAAATTATAAAAAATTAATATTAATAAAATTTATATTTAGAAACACGATTCCACTTGACTATATTCACTATAAAAAATACGGAGCTTTTAGATAGAAAAACAGTGTTCTTTTCAACGCAAAAATATTTAACTTATAAATTAAGAACAAAGTACATATTTAGAGTGATTAATAAATAGTATTTAAAAATTAAATGGGACAATAATTGTTAAAATAAGAGAGTATTTTATTTTTATTTTTAATATTTCCCTCAATTTGTTTAATTTACTATAGGATTTACATAAGAATCAAGAAATGAATATCTTTGGGTTAAAAAGCTCATTATAACCCTTAAAAATAAGCCTAAAAGTTCATGCACAAATTCTTGCTTGAGACCGTCTATACAATAGACGTCTCAAGTTTTGGGGCTAGCCCAATTGATAAATTAAAAAAAAAACGAATTGGTTATTTTATAAGTTAAAAGAGAGATATGGGTTGGACTTTTGAGAGACGTCTATAGTATAGACGGTCTCTCAAGAGAGCGTCTGAAGTTCATGACTCATGAGGTACGAGAGCAAGAGTGTGGAAAGCTAAATTTATGTCAGTGGGCTGCTGGCCATGAGAAAAGTGGGCCGAATATTGTGATCCAGGTCCAAGAATTCCCTTAGATTTGTCATTGTTGCTTGGGCTAGAATTCCTGGGCGAATTTTGTGATGGATAAGGGGGAGCTGATTTGGAGTATGCCATATTGCCATTGCATATTGGGCCAATAACCTTGCCATGGATTATTTGGTCATTGTGAGTAAGTTTTGTGGTTTAGGTGATGACCATTGGGTGGGCGACCACTGGAGGTGGAGGAGGGGTGGTGATAGTGAGGGTGGGAAGAGGTTGGTGGGGAAGGGTGGCGGTTTTTAGGAGTTGAGGGCGGTTCTTAGATGTATTTTGGGAAATAAGAACTGTGTTCTCGATGTCATGAGAATCACAATGAATGATAGTGGTTTCTTCCAAGGCAAATTGTGATTTTACGGTTTTAAAAAGAGGGAGAGGGTCATGTTGTTGGATGTGGGTTACAAATCTAGCATAGTCTTTAGCAAGACCGAGGAGCATTCTTATCATAAGACGGGATTTATCGACCGGAGCATCAACATTTCCTAATTGATCCGCTATTTGTTCTAGACGATTGCAATAAGTAGTAGGATTGAGAAACTTAACGTATTTGGTACTAGTTAATTGGTTTTTAAGTTGAAGAGCGCGAGAATGTTTATTGTCTTGAAACATGGTCGCAATGCGTAACCAATCTTTTTCGACGGTATCATTAAGAACAAGAATAGAAGAAAGAATGTTGGGAGATATAGTGGCATAAATCTATTGCGTGGCATCGAGACGTTTCCAAAGAGTCGGGTCTTTATCTTTGGTGGTTTGAAGTTCTGCAATTTCTTTTTCATCAGTTTGAGGAATAATATGGTCAAGAACATTGTGGACTTGTGTTTGGACTTTGAATAGAGCAACCCATGAGTGATATTGACTTGAATCATTTTCTAAAGTGATGGGTATGAGGGATTTGACATTAGTAATGTTGAAGGCGCTATGAAAAGTCATTATGTGGAGGAGTGGAGAAGGGGGCCGTGAGGGCCGGTGGGGAGTAGTCGGTGGCGGAAGATCTGGCTAGGAAAAAAATTACCTAGCGCTTTGATACCATAAAAATGTTATTGGCCTTGAATCAAATGTTACTAAAATATAAACCTATACAATTGTTGATGAATAGAAACTAGCTTGATTATTGCCTAACATATTGCCTAACATATTAACAATATAATCTATTATAAATGGTAAATTATCACAAAGCAAATATACTAAGAATATATAATACTAGGATATAATCCCGTGCAATGCACGGATTTTTTAATACGTTGATATTTTAGTGAAATTTTATACGAATGAAAATATTAAATGAAGGTGCGTGATAAATTATTTACATACTTACATTGTAATTAAAAAAAAAAGAATTAAATATAAAAAACACAAAATAGGTTGTTAATAAAGAGTTTATAAGTTTTGAAACACTTCTTTATATACTACATTCTCACTACGATGACATATTTTAAAATCTGTCATTTTAAATTTGTAGAAATTTTATCTCAGTTGTCAAAATCCTTGGTCATAAATAAATTAATCACTATACTATTATTGCCATAAATAAAAAAATTACTGGTCAAAATCTCTGATCTCAATGTTATTATTGTCATATTGTCATATAAATACTATACTAAGCATTAAAAATTCCTGGTCAAGTTTACCCCTGCCGTATTTATGAAAAGATTCCTGGTCATATAATTACTATACTAAACATTAAAAATCCTTGGTCAAAAATAATTATGCTGTATTTAAAAATTCTAGCCATAAATACTCCTGCCAAAAATACTGGCCAATAAAAAAATTACACTTGTCACTCTCATATTCACTTGACTTTTTCATCACTATACATTAAAATTAATATAATGTATGATTTGAGAAATATTAATATATTCTATCACTTGCGTTGAATATTACACTTTAAATAAGGGGTGATTGACAGGGGCGGACCCACTAAGAGACAAGGGGGTACAGTTGTACCCCCAGTTTGAAAAAAAAAATTCAGAAAAAAAAATGAAAAAAAAAAATAAGGAATCCATTTTCAGATGGACCATATCAACCTTCACTTCTTTCTTCTTCATCCCTGGAAGCTCCATTTTCAGAAAATGAGCTTCTGTAGTCTCCTTCCAGTCAACACATGTCTTGGATCTGTAATCTCCAGATGAGATAGCAAATGTGATTTCTGGAAGTGGAAATGGCGGAAGTTTTTTGTCGTCTGAAGAAGAAGATGATACAGGAATGTTGAACTTCTTGACGATGGAGGAAGGAAACATAAAGTGGGTTTCAGGAATGGGAATAGTGAACGCCATTGTTGAAGTCTTGAGGAAGAGTAATATCATTGATTCTTTATTTTCTTTGCTTTCTTTATGTTTTATTTGTCTTTCTTCAATTCTTTTGAAAAGGTATGTTGCACTGAACACTCAATGGACTGACACATGTATTGTAGTGCCACTTATTAGAATAGTCAAGTCACAAATGTGAATTTTTTTTATTGTAAAGTGTGATGAGATTTAAAAAAGGTTTTTTTTTTTTTTTTGATGTACTTTTATTATTGAATTGTATTTCAATTCTAATTTGACTGTTTTATTATTTATTAAAATTCTTCAAAAAAAAAATAAAAATTGAATCAATTTTACTTTTATATATTCAGGTGCTCTCTTGAGAGATCGTCTTTTATAAAGACGATTCTCAAAAGTACAGCCCAAATCCATATTTAGAGTTGTAGCAATACTCCCTCCGTTTTCATTTGTTCTTCCCATTTGGAATCTGGGAAAAAACCAATATAAACTATAATTACAAAATAGATTCTATGAGAGTTGAGTAAAATAATATAAAAAAATAAAGGTTTGTATTATTAACTTGTTAATGTCTGATTATTTATTAATTAGATATGGACATGTATTAATTAGAGAAGGTATTCGTCATTTTCAATTAATTTACATAATAAAAAAGTGAAATTTGAACAAATAAGCTACAGACTATAGGTTTGTATTATTAACTTGTTAATGTCTGATTATTTAATTGAATATATAAAAAAAGAAATTGCTGAAAAAATTTACAATCAACTCAATTATAGACGACTTTAATTCGATTAAAGTTAGGAGAATTGATTTTCAATGATTCATAAATATCTTATCGGTGAATTTTTTTTTAATTATTAGGTTATGTTTTTGGAATTATGTAATGGAATTGTTATTTTTTAAATGAAATTAATATTATGAGTTATGCAATCCATCATTATACATTGGCCCAGGTGATAGATTTTTTCTGGATTCGCCCCTGGGTAAATGTAGGTTGATGGGAGGGGAGGGCTAGGTGAGATTCGATGGCAAGACCTCGTTTGGAATTCCTGGGTCCGCCACTATATGACGTTCGTATTTTGTACCCCTAGTTTGAAATTCCTGGGTCCGCCACTGGTGATTGAGATTCAAATTGTTGACCTAATGTCACATTGACTTCTGATACCATATTAAAGAAATGATTCAACCAAATGCTTAAAATGATAGTTTTAACTATGGAATTCGTAGCTTAGCAAGATCTACAAATGTGAATTCCCTTTAATTTGTTATGTAATTAATGAAAGATGATTATTAGACAAGTGGAAATAATTATGCAAAAAAACACGGATGAAGACCCACTAAAAGTTGTACGAGGAACATAACACACAAGATGTTACTTAATTAGTCAAGCCTCTTGGTCCACATAAAACCCCAATGATCTTAATCATGCACATAATAAATCAAATTAGAACCATTTATTCACATAATGACCATATAATTGATTGAAATGCCATGCTTGATGCATGGTTTGTGGGCAACTAAATCTAAGCTAGACTATCTAGCCTAAAGGGCTTGTATGTGTGCAGTGGCGGACCTAAGATTTAAGACATAGAGTTGCGAGTCTAATAAAAGCGTTTTGATTCTCAATTAATGAAGATAGTCATGCACTCTTATGTAATTTCAAGGGATTTTTAAGTCTTTTACTTTTGCCTTGCTTTTTCCTTGGTTTGTTATGACAGCTGTACAATGAGTATGCTGTGTCTATGTATATATATGCCTAGTGGCTTTATGAAATGACATACACAAAAAGAGAGGCAAGTACCTCGTTTCATCCATGCACACAATTGTGCAATTGACAACAGAATATTCTGTTATCATGGTATCAGAGCAGGAGCTCAACCAACCATAAACCTTGAAAAAATCAGTATCCCAGTATTGGTGCAGCCTCAGAAAGTTTGGTGCAGCCTCATCCCCTCCAAAATCAGTATATTCCTTATTACCTTAATCCTTTTTTGCTTGATTGTTCCTTCTGTTCTATTCCCTTTTTTCTGTTCTTCCTTCTGCATAAAAAATGGCAGAATCAGAAAATCAAAACCAAAACAAAAAGAACCCAAACCAATATAGCCCTTTGTACCTCCATCCTTCTGATGGTTCAACCACCGTGAGTGTAGAAAAACTACAAGGTGTAACAGACTATAGAAGTTGGAGGAGGTCCATGGAAATAGCCCTGTCAGCAAAGAGGAAACTAGGGTTTGTCACTGGAGCAGTTAAGAAGGAAGAAAATGATGAAGCAAGGGTAGAGATGTGGAACACATGTAATGATATGGTCATAGCGTGGATTTTGGGTTCTGTGAGTGATAGCATCAAAAAATCCATTATGTATTTCACATCTGCCTCTGATATTTGGAAGCATCTTGAGAGGAGATACTTGATAACAAATGGTGCCAGAAAATATCAGTTAAACAAACTTCTCTATGATGCCAAGCAAAACAGTATGAATGTGAATGAATACTACACGTATATGCAAGGTGTATGGGAAGAGCTGGATTCTTTGAATGTTTGGCCAGCTCTTTCAGTTGTATCTGAGGAAATGCAGATGTTCTTGGATGTTTTAAATAAGCAAAGAGATGAGCAAAAGCTGTTTCAGTTCCTCACAGGTTTAAATGAAACATACAGCACTCAAAGGAGTCATATATTAATGATGACTCCTCTTCCCAGTGTTGAAATGGTGTGTTTTATGGTGCAGCAGGAGGAGAGCCAAAGGGAAGTGAGTGTAAATGAGAAGAATGAAACTGAAATGGCAGCCATGTATAGCAGAGGTGTAGAGATGTGCAAGGCATGTGGTGTGAAGGGACATGCTGCTGAACGTTGTTGGACCGTTGTGGGATACCCCAAATGGCATCCAAAACATAAAAGTTATGGTGGAAACATGAATGAAAATAGAGGCAGAGAACAGGGAATGAGATACAATAATAGGAATGGAAGAGTGAACATTAGTAGAGGTGGAAGACCTCAGCAGTATGGAGGAGGTGGTAGAACAGCTGCTAATGCGGTTGGTGAGTTTGATGCTCAGTCCTTAAGCAGCTCAGGGACTAGCATTAGTGCACAACAGTTAGAGCAACTTTTGAAACTCATTCCAAATGGGGGTAAACACTCTGGTGTGACCTCAGAAATAGAAGATGATTTTGATCATGGATTTGCAAATACGGTGACATGTTGTAATGCAACCAGCCTTGAGAATGAATGGATTATTGACTCTGGTGCTTCTGATCACATGATAGGAGACCTGAGTATGTTGAAAGATGCAAGGAAGATGAAATGTGGGAATAAAATCAATCTCCCAAATGGCTTGACCTCTGAAATTTCTCACTGTGGAAATGTTGAACTGAGAAATAATATCACTTTGAAAAATGTCTTATATGTTGATGATTTCAAGCACAACTTGTTATCTGTTACCAAGTTGGTGCAAGATAATGTGTGCAAGGTGAGCTTCTTTGATGGTTTTTGTATCATCACAAGTACAGTGAATGATAAAGTTCTAGGAGTGGGGAAAAGTAGAAATGGACTGTATTATTTGCAAAATGAGTTGATGAAGGAAACCCTATCTGCATTGAAGCAGCAGCTAAGTGTGTCAAAACCAGTGCATAGACAAAGAATGGTCATGAATGTGGTACTGAACCCATGTAGTATTGCTGATGTGCCACAACTTGACAAAGGAGAGGTTTGGCACTATAGATTGGGACATGCTCCTCTTCATGTTCTGATAAACAGTGGGTGTATTTCGAAGCATGAAGCTAAAACCAGAAGGGTATGCGTTGTGTGTCCTATGGCAAGATTCACAAGACTACCCTATCACCAGAGCACCTCTCATGCAGCTGACCTCTTTCATTTGATACACATGGATATCTGGGGTCCATACAAAGTTGAAACAAGGAGCAAACACAGGTATTTTCTAACTATTGTGGATGACTGTTCTAGAAACACTTGGGTGCATCTGCTCAAAGAAAAATCAGATGCATTCAAAGCTATTGAACAATTTGTTTTGATGGTGAAAAATCAATTTAACAAAACAGTAAAAATTGTCAGGTCAGATAATGGAATGGAATTTATGGATCATAGGTGTCAATCTTTATTTGGTGCTCTTGGCATTGTGCATCAAACTAGCTGTGTAGGAAGACCACAGCAAAATGGAAGGGTAGAGAGGAAGCATCGAAATATCCTAGAAATGGGTAGAGCTCTAAGGTTTCAAGCTGGGCTTCCCTTACAATTTTGGGGTGATTGTGTGGTAACTGCAGCATACATCACCAACAGATTACCTACACCTGTACTGCAAAATCAAACCCCTTATGAAATCCTTTACCAAACCAAACCTGATTACTCCTACATGAGAGCGTTTGGGTGTCTCGCTTTTGCTTATAATCCATCCCTAAACAAAGACAAGTTCCAAGCCAGGGGAGTGCCATGTGTCATGTTAGGCTATGCTGCTAACAAGAAGGGGTATAGATTGCTAAATCTTGAAACAAAAGCCATGTTTGTGTCTAGAGATGTAAGGTTTCATGAATCAATTTTTCCTTATCATCTCAAAACATCTTCAATTCCTAGTAACCTTCCAGTATCTCCACAAAATAACCTTCCTGTGTCTCCACAAAATAACCCAGCCACACATATACAGCCCCATCCAACTGATGAACCGGACATTTTTGACACCCATCCTACAGCACCTGAACACCCTGATCCTAATCCTCCTGTGCCAGCTGAACCTATTCCTGATCCTTTACCAGCTGTACCTCCTATCCCCCATCAACCCCTTAGAAGATCCACAAGAACTACTCATCCTCCTACTTGGATGAGTGACTACCATACCACCCCCACCATGCTCATCATGTCACTGTCACACCTATTCCTCATCAACATTCCTGTTTTCTCACTCAATTAACTACTCATCATGAGCCAGCTCATTTCAAACAAGCTATTCAACAGCAAACTTGGGTCAATGCCATGAATGAGGAGCTGGCAACCCTTGAACTCAATTATACATGGGAGTTAACTACTCTTCCTCTAGGCAAGAAGCCTATTGCTTGCAAGTGGATATACAAAACTAAATACAAGGCAGATGGCAGCAAGGAAAGGGATAAAGCCCGACTTGTTATGTTGGGAAATAGACAGCAATATGGAGTCGACTATGCTGAGACTTTTGCTCCTGTTGCAAAACTCACTACAGTGCGATCTTTGCTTGCTGTTGTGGCTTTGGAAGGGTGGCATGCCCATCAGATGGACGTTAAAAATGCATTCCTGCATGGGGATCTCAATGAGTCAGTATACATGAAGCCTCCTCCAGGGTATTTAGGTACCAATACACCTCTTACACTCAATCAGGGGGAGCTTGCTAGCATTCATCACACTTCTCCTCACCTAGTTTGCAAACTAAACAAGGCTTTATATGGTCTAAAGCAGGCTCCACGCCAATGGTTCACTAAGCTCAGCTCTTCCCTCCAGGCACATGGTTTCACTCAATCTAAGGTTGATTATTCCTTGTTCACCAAACACACTGATCACAGTTTCATTGCTGTTTTAGTATATGTTGATGACTTGATACTTGCTGGTAATAACCTTGCCTTAATACAGGACACCAAAACCTGGCTGTCTCATATTTTCCACATGAAAGACCTGGGTTCTCTCTCTTATTTCTTGGGTATTGAAGTTGCTAGAACTCCTCAAGGTCTCTTTTTGTCTCAAAAGAAATATGCTACTGATCTGCTTAAAGAATTTAACATGCACAGATGCAAACCTTTGAATCTTCCCATGGCCCCCCATCTCAAACTTACCTCCACTTCTGGTGATGTTTTGCCTAATCCTGAGATGTTTCAACGATTAGTTGGCAAACTAATCTACCTTACCATCACAAGACCAGATATATCCTACACCATCCATATTTTAAGCCAGTTCATGAACCAACCAACCACATCCCACCTTCAAGCAGCTTATCGTGTGCTGAGATATCTCTCAAAGAATCCTGGTCAGGGTATACTTCTTGCTGCAAAATCCACTGCTCAACTCACAGCTTATTGTGATAGTGATTGGGCCGGTTGTCCCTCTACTCGTCGTTCAACTAGTGGTTTTTGTCTTCTCCTTGGTTCCTCTCCAATATCCTGGAAATCAAAACGACAATCAGTTGTTGCTCGCTCCTCAGCTGAGGCTGAATATAGAGCCATGGCACTCACTACATGTGAGGTCCTTTGGGTTACTCAATTGCTCAAAGAGTTGGGTCTTAAAAACTTGCCTTCCACTGCTCTCAAATGTGACAATCATGCAGCTTTATCTATTGCAGCCAACCCCGTCTTCCATGAACGCACAAAGCATATCGAAGTGGACTGTCACTTCATTCGAGAAAAGGTAGCCTCAGGTGTGATCAGTCCTTCTCACATATCCTCCTCCAACCAGCTTGCTGATGTGTTTACAAAGGTGCTGCCTGTGAATCAACAAAATGAATTGCTGTTCAAGATGGGAGTTCGTCCTACAGCCTCTCTCTCATCTTGAGGGGGAGTAATGAAGATAGTCATGCACTCTTATGTAATTTCAAGGGATTTTTAAGTCTTTTACTTTTGCCTTGTTTTTTCCTTGGTTTGTTATGACAGCTGTACAATGAGTATGCTGTGTCTATGTATATATATTCCTAGTGGCTTTATGAAATGACATACACAAAAAGAGAGGCAAGTACCTCGTTTCATCCATGCACACAATTGTGCAATTGACAACAGAATATTCTGTTATCATCAATAACATGTAAAACGTAACTAGAAAGACTATAACGTAAATAAAGTTAAATAATGCTTTTTAATTTTATTCATGAATCATGAATAGAGGTGTTCATCCGGATCATCGGGTTAATTTCGGGTCAGGTAAATGGTGGAAATGGTAATAAAGTATAATTTTATTAGTAAGAATATCACTTGATAAATGCAATGACCACACTTATTATCCTTCAACAAACTCATTTTCTTCACAAAAATCATTCTAATTTATTGTCACTAAACATGTGGTATTAGATAGTATTTAAAAAATTGTGAACAAAAAAACTTTTTTATAACCAAACTATCATTACCATGGTAATGACATAATACATAGGATGAAAATATACATCATAAATCATTCTCATTTAGCACCATTTAATACCAGTAACCAAACAGATAGTAAATAATTATTTTAACGTCATAATTTTTAAAATTACAAAAAAATCATTACAATCACTTTAAAATTGTCATTGCAAGTGTAAATTATAGCCCAATATAAATAATCTCTTAAAACCATAATTAATCACCCTAAAATTGCAAATTATCCCTTTAAATTAGGTTATAAGAAATAATTTTTAAAACTATAAGTTTACAATAAATTTATAATTATCTTATTTATGAATTTATGCTAAAAGTCATAAAAAATAGACCCATATAAGTAAATTTATAAAAATTTAAAATGGATAAAAATAATTATTAAAAAAAAATACAGAATAAGAGCAAAATCAACTTATTTCCAAATGTAAGTGCCTCCAACCCCAGAGCTCAGGTTTGGTGCTGTTCGCAGTTAGTAGCTGTGAACAGGCAAACTGATCAAAAAAAAGTCAAACAAGTTGTTCCCACTAAATAAGTACAAACAAACTTGTTTGAGTTTTTTTACTAATTTGCTTCTGTTCGCAGTTACTAACTGCTAACAACACCAAACCTAAGCCCTGGGGCTAAAGACACTTACATTTGAAAATAAGTTGATTTTGCTTTTATTCTGTACTTTTTTTTTAACAATTAATTTTATCCGTTTCATATTTTCTAAATTTATATATTATAACAGTGTGGGCTGGACACCCAACATTTCTTGGGCTTTAACTCAAACACACGCATATCAAAAGTAAAAGGACAGCATATACAAGGACTAGTTTTCAACGGCTACAAGTTTACAACCATAAAATGGAAATCAAAACCATTGAAGATAACAAAAACTTAAGAAAAGACTAGCAAGTATTATACATAGCAACTAAATAATGGTGTATTAGTTAGGCTTGAGTGACCACAGTGGATACCATTGTATTCATCCCGCACATACCGTGACCTCGGCAGAGCTTATAATAGCCATTCTCACCCCACTTGGTGCCCCATGAATTCTTTATAATCCAATAAGGCTTGTAACCGAATCTCAAAATCGAGTAGCCTTTCTCACCATAACCGACTAGCAAAACACCGTGATTTACCCATCGTTTACCGCATATTAACGGACATGATACTCCACCAAGGTACGTTTGCATGAACACCGCGTTAAGTCCAACTGCAATGTAATTGATAGATTAAGTTTATCAAATATTCAAATATAAATCTTTACTCGAGTCTTAGACAACATGGGCAAGACACTCTACGGCACTCGACTGGGAGTCGCCTAATAGAATTTAGGGCCCGATAGTAATATCAATTAGTGCTTGATTTCCTTAAAAACACCGCATCAAGCTTAAGTTGATGGTTGAAGCCTTAGGATAAGAGGTTTTTGGGATGAAGTTTGAATGCAACACATACCCTTCTCAAACTTGGCGCTTAATATTCCACTTTAAAGAGGTGGATCTCCTATCACACTGGCTTTTAGTACTATATTAAGAAAACATTTCAACCAAGAGCAGAGCCGGCCCTAGGTTTTTAGGGGCCCTGGGCGAAAGATTATTTATGGGGCCCCTAAACTATTGTACACATTGAAAATTTCGAACCTTAACATTAACTGAAAACTAAAATTTTTGGGGGGCCCTGGGCGTAGGCACGCCTTGCCCTTACATAGGGCCGGCCCAAGAGCTTAAGCTAATGGTAATGGTTGAGCGCCAAGATATGTTATATACTCTAACACGCCCCTTCATACGAAAGCCTTTTTGTTTAGAAGTATGGATGTAGTAGATGCAGTACAAGCCCCTCACACCTGGCGCGAAATATTCCAGGTCGAATTGAGGGGTGAACGAAATTTGAACTCGTGACATTCCGTGACATAAAGCTTCTGGTGCCATATGAACGAACTAATTCAACCAATTCTGCCATATTAAGAAACGGATACCACTGGCGCCCAAGACATTCACCTAGACCTTAATTGCACGATTTAAGTGCAATTTTAGAACCAAGAAATAAATACTCTTATATCATCTCTAAAAATTGAATAGAAACATATTTTTACCAGCAAGCGGACCACGATGAACTAGATAAGCAGCGATCTGTTGTTCGTCGACAGGAATAGTGGTGAAATTTGCAAGTTTAACAGCCACCTTGTTTGGATCAAATTGGCATTTGCCCTGTTTACCACTGTAAGGGTAGGATGTTTCTTCTTGCAATCCTCCTGCTTCCATTAGATAGTTATATGCATTCGTCATAAGACCGCCATGGCAACCGTTGTCGCATTCTTTTTTCTTCTTCGCATCACACTACACCGTACCAAAACACAAACATATTTGTCAATAAATTAGAACTCCTTCCTTATGTTTCCATTTATATATGGAGATGGATCAAATATGGGAGAATGTCTTTAGGTTTAAGATAAAGTAATTAAATAAGCTAAACTTACCTTGTGATCACAATCAATAAGCTGTTGTTCACTGAGATTTAAAAGTTTGCCCGTCGCAATAAAATTAGCCCCTTCAATAGCTCCCGTCGTGCTAAAAGCCCAACACGATCCACATATTCCCTGTTTTTATAAATCAACAACTCTTTATCTCCTTATATCCAAGACCATATAATCGTAACAATTAAGACAAATTACTTTGGTTTTTAATCTTAATTTCAATCAAAATCCAAATCAAACTTGGTTAGAACTTAGAACATATATCAAACCAATCAAATTTTTGACGCGACTTTAAAAATGATTTACTATGATGTAAAATACAATATGAACACAAAACCGAATCTCAAGCTGACCTGAAACATTTAATCCAAAATCAATTCAATAACTCGAATGCACACCTATATTTGTACTAATTAACACAGGAGTTTCTCACTTAACCTATAAAGTGCCTATCTAAAATGAAATTAATATTAATAAAATTAAAAAAAAAAAAAAACAGTCTCAAACTCAAAAGTCACCAACTTTTGTTCCTCTTTTAAATCGAGTTGAACTAATTGTGAATGTCAGTATACACTTCATAACAAAAGAGATACTTGCCCTTTCAAAACCATACAAAAATGTGAATAAGGTCACCAATAGATTAAAGTGTGCACACCAACTTTAATTTGTTGATTTAGGATAAATCATTCCAACACCCGTAAAAGACTTAAAAAGACAGTTTCAAATAACAAAAAATTAAGCCAAGCATATATGTTGTACCTGTGTCTTAACATCAGTGACAGCCCCTTTCTCCCTCCAATCAAAACTGCTGGGCAACCCACGAACATCCAACCTAGGAGCCTCATGAGGACCCAACTTCTCACCATTCACTAATCCATCACCACCACCACCACCACCACCGGAATCGGGTCTTAGACCCATGAACATCATCTCGAACTCCTTCGGAGACAAATCCATAAACGGCGTAACCCCATGAATCGCCGTGGGGTCCAACGCCTGATGCTCCGCGGCCCGGACCAGATTCCTCGCAAATATCGCCAACCTCTTGACATACTCTTCCCGGCTACTATACTCCTTCCCATACTCCCTCATAAAACTCACAAATTTCCTCTCGGCTCCCACTAATTTCCTATTTTCAGTCACTTTATAAATGTTATTATGTGTAATGGTAGAATAATTGTTTGCTCTAACTATGGGAAGAAAATGAAGTGTAAGAAATAAAACTATTATTACGCCTAATACCGAACTGATCTTAACCATATTAAATTGATTATATATTATTGGTTAAGATTTGACAAGTTTTGGCGCAATATGGTATGTGAAATTTATATATGGATGCATGTAAATTAGAAAGCAGCAGATGGTGTAGTATGCATGGATGGATCGTGGCATAATGTAAGTGAACGTGTTGGAATGTTAGAGATCTTTGCATGTGACGTGGGTGTTCTGAAATGGGCATACACAAATTCTTGCTTAGTCCGTCTATAGCATAGACGGATAAATATGAGTTAGTCTATTTTGCAAAATAAGTAACTAATTAGTCATCAGCCTTATTTTTAAATTTAAAATTATTAGACTGGACTGTTGAGAGAGAGCCGTTTTTGCTATAGACGGTCTCACAAGAGACCTTTTAGTAGGTGTAAGTATGCCTATATTTTTGGAGAGCAAGGAATACGTTTGGATCAAAATATGGGCCATTATTTGAAGGTAGACCTTGTGGGCTGATGGTTGGCCTATAATGTTGTATTCGTTGGATTACTAATTTGTTTTCTAGTGGTACGTAGCTAGTTGTGTCACACTAGAAACGGATAAGTGTTTAGAGATTGTTAATGAGCGAGACATTTCACATATCACAAATTTTAACTGTTGGAAATACTTCACATATGAGATAAGATCCCACATCGATAAAAAAGTGGGTTGTGGACTTGCATATATACTTGGTGAGCTAATCCTTCTATAGCCATATGGTTTTGGGAAACAATGAACCACACCGAGTGTATGTGCAAGTCAACGCTCTTAACCCGTGGGTTTGTAGGCCCGAGCCCACGGGTGTCCCGTGTCCCCACGAGTGGGCCGCGGTGAGATTATCTAACGAATTGTCACGGCCTAATATGGTATCAAGAGCCGAAGGTGGTTCCTGGTATGATGTGGCTCACATATGAGGGGGAGTGTTGGAAATACTTCACATGTGAGACAAGATCCCACATCGATAAAAAAGTGGGTTGTGGACTTGCATATATACTTGGTGAGCTAATCCTCCTATAGCCATATGGTTTTGGGAAACAATGAACCTCACCGAGTGTATGTGCAAGTCAACGCTCTTAACCCGTGGGTTTGTAGGCCCGAGCCCACGGGTGTCCCGTGTCCCCACGAGTGGGCCGCAGTGAGATTATCTGACGAATTGTCACGGCCTAATATTAACGGTTTTTTTTAAGAGATTATTTTCAATTATGTCAGCTTACTATATATTTTTGAAATACTATAGGTAAGTATCAAAAATAAAGTAAATAAACAAATCATATATTATGTGTAGGCTGATAAGTGCAATTATTTGCACTAAATGTTTATATTTTTATGCTCCTTTGCGGTGTTTTGAAGGCGATTCGGGGTCATTTCGTTCGGTTTCACTCTATTTCGATGTCTCATGGTCTAAGTATGGAAAAACGGGTGAATTATGGTATTTTGAGTTGTTTTTGTGGGTGTTTGGTGCTAATCTTGTATACATTGCTCAAAGAACGTATCAAGCCATCAATTTTGTCAAGCCATGAAGAGTAAAAGAGCAAAAGAGTAGAAAATGTTGTTATTTTGAGATGAAGTTTGATACATGTCTACTCTTTTGGACATAACTTTTGATACAAATATCGTATTAATGCAAGGTTTGCGGCATTGGAAACTAGACTTCAAGGGCTTTCCAACGGTATATTATATGTCCGATTCCGATAACCGAGCAAGAAATGGCGACCATTTGAAGTCAGCAGAATCTGTCTGTCAGAAAACGCCGACTCGGCTTCCGGGGCCTGGAAGTGGCCGCCGAGTCGGCTTTTTCCTTCTGTTTTTTTTCGGTGCATTCTGTTTTATTAACTTTAATTATGATTCATTTTATTTTATTTTTTATTTTTGAATTAACTTAGGGTTTATTAGTAGGTAATTAGAGATACATTAGGGAGCCTCCTAAGCCTCCTTGAGAGGGAGGGAGATTGAAACCCTCTTCTTCTTCCTCCTTCCTCCTTAATCTTTCTCCATTAGAGACTATTTTTATTCCTTGTAAGCTTTTAATTTCTTGTCTTTCTTATTAGTAGTTTAATCTTTCTTTATCAATTTTGTATTAGTTTAATCTTCCTTTGTCAAACTTTAATTAATTTCTTAGAAGTTGTTATTCCTTAAAAGTAGTTTGTTCTTCATTGTTGTTATTTGAATTATTTGTGGTTTCATTTGGTTTTTAATCATTGATTTTCTTACTTTGTCATTTAATTTATTGTTAGTCATGTCTAATATTATCTTAGGGTTTATTTTAATTGCATTCACCATGATTAGTGAGTAGATCCATTTTCTAGGGTTAAGGTTTGAACCTATTAGTTAAGTATGAATTGATTCTTGGATGTGTCTATGAAACTATGGATTAAAGTGATTAAATTGTGCCAATTAACCCTAAATTAAATATGCTTCGTCGAACCATTCAATAGAACTAGCGTGTGAGATTGGGATCGCCTTTGCTTTAGGGTAAACTTTAGTTAAATTCTTATTAATTCGTTCAATAAAGTTAACGCGTGAGAATTGAATTAATAGGGTCTAAATCTTATAGTTAATCAACAGAGCGAGAGTTTGAGATTAACAAGATCAAATTTAATCACACAATTAATCCTACACTTCATAGACACTAATGAGAATTGGATCATGCAAGACTTTAGGGGATTCCCGACACCCTAGATTTCATCATCATATAGTTAAACCACATTTCATTTATTGCATTCTTAGTTGTTAGTTCACAACCAATCAATCATTTTTGTCCCTAAGCAATATAATCAATCGAAATTACCAAGTTTCTTGTCCTAGCTTCCTTGTGTTCGACCCGCGACTACACGTACACCGTGCGCTTGCGGTTAAAATAAAATTTGCACATCAAGTTTTTGGCGCCGTTGCCGGGGAAGCGACCGATAATTAATTTGTTAATTTCTATTGCATATATTGTTTTCTTGTGATTTTTTTTTATGTTCTCCATCTTTATCCATGGCTATATTTTCTTTTCCACAATATGAAGGTGAGAAATTCCATACATATTTCTCTAGATTTCAAGGTTATGTGGAATACTTGTCTTCTTGTGGCTACACTTTTTACTATGAGGATTTGGGCCATGTGATATTAGAGGGGTTGAACCCCGAGTCTTGGAGTCTAGCCAACTATATTGGTGATGGTCAAATACTTGACATGGATGACGGTTATCGTTGGGATTTTTTTTGCAATATGTATGCTCAGTGTTTGCAGGATGAAAAACGTCAGGAGTCTCTTTCTAGACAATTATCAACAATGATCGAGGAAATAACAATATGGAACGAACAATTGGCTGAGCGATCAGCTAGTCTTGCTCGTAATCAAGTAATTCTCGATCAAATGGTAATGGACAATGAGAAAACTAGTGGTGCAACAATTGAGCTTGATGATTCCCTTTCTTCAAAGGGTAATGTGGGTGAGTTACATTTTCCAATGGAACAAGGTGATAACCTTAATAACTCTTACTTGCCTATTGATTTATCTTGTAATAGCTCCTTTATTCATGATGAGGAAGTAGGGTCTTTAGCGTTTGATGCTATTGAGTCTTATGATATTACTTCTTATGATTGTGTCTCCTCATCTCCCCTCATTCATTCACCACCCATTGAGTATGAGTCCACCATTGATCATCCCAACTTCGCTAATGAGGAATGTCATGCCAAGTCTATTTGGGAACGTGAACTAGATGCACTTGAGATCATGTTAGAGGGTAACGGAGTCTATGATGAAGAAACATTAGAAGTGGTAAACTCTTTTGATATTGAGTTTCTTCATCTCGAGACTTTTTCATGTCTCGAATTGCTTTTGGCTGAGGAAGAAAAGTCCGTTATAGTTGCATCTCCACCTTTAATTCATAAGAGTACTATAGAGTTTGTTGATTCTGATTTTATTCCTGATAATAATGTTATTGACAAATTCTCCTGTTATAGTCTCTTTGACCATGATCCATATGTGCTGAATTGTATTAATGTGCATGTTTTTCCTAAATGTGCTGCTAGACTGTTTGACAAGTTGAAAAGGGCTTTCACCTTTATTTTTGCAGTTGTTTTTCTTTCGAACTACCTCTACTATGTTGGTTTAAATTTTTCAGAGGAGTTCGATAAGATGCTTAGAGCTTTGTCGATGTCCAATCTTGAGCACAACAGTCAAGCTAATGACGTTAAACGAGCGCTTTGCGGGAGGCAACCCGTACTTTTAGCTAGAGCTTCTTTTTGTTTTAGTTCTTTTCCTTTTAGACTTCCCCTATCCATATGTTTTTGTTTTTCATGGTTTGTTCCCTTGCTTCGCGGTTAAGCATTGGGGACAATGCTTTCGATAAACATGGAGTGGAGTCTACATATGCTAGATGTAGTTTTTTTTCTTTTTGTTTTCTTAGATTAGTTTTTAGGCTGTCTTTTATTTTACTTTGTCTTTTCTTTTCTGTTCAAAAAAAAAAAAAAAAAAGTTGAAAAAACGAAAAAAAATTGAGAAAAAAAAGTGAAAAAAAAAAAAAGGAAAAAAATAATAATGAGAGTGCTAGCCATAACCTGTGAAGGAGGACTAGGCAAAAGGAGAGTGAGTGTGCTTCAATCGACATCTATCTACATCCTTTGCCATGGCGTTTGCAGGTATACTTCTTTTCCTATCTTTATCTTCTATCTATTTCTAGCTCCACTAAATTGTCCCACCTTAACCCACCTAGCCATCCTCACTTAGATTCTCGCATATCATCTCATACTAACCACTGCATGTTATTTGAGCTACAAATTTTTAACCTACATAAGCCCCCATCCTCTTTTATCCAAATTAGTTCTTGGATTGCGAGATCCAAGAGCTCTATTTTATGTGCCATACTGTTTGGAGTTTGGGTGTTTTTGTTTGGTTTCATCTTGTTGTGGTTGTGTTGATGTTGTGTGGATGTGTTTTTTTGGGTTGGGTATGAGGTCGACAAAGGGGTTTGGGATTTTTATGGGCATAAGTGAGATCATTTTTTTTGAGAGATAGGAGACTAAGATAGGAAGCCTCTTTCTTTTGGGGAGCCATAAGGAGAACTGGTGTTCATGTCTTAAGAGGTAATGATGCAACTGATGGTGCTATCCCAGTTCATCATTGGAGTATTTTAGTTAGCTATGCATTCTTTTCTGTGCTTTGATCCCTATTGCTACTCATTTTCTCTTTGTGCTTCATTTGTGTACAATCTTAGCTTCATGTTTATATTGTATCATTGCTTTTGTTTTGCTAAGTTTGTACATGCTATTCATTAGAAAAAGGGAAACATGCTTCAAAAGAGATAAGCCCGCTAGGTTGAAAACCCGAAAGGGCGACCTAGGCAAAAGAGCGGCATGAGTGGGTGAGCAATGTGAGATTTGGAAAAATGAAAGAGTGGCTAGGACGAAAACCCAAAATGAGTTTCTAGGCAAAATGAGAGAAAAAGAGAGAAATTTCATTGAAACATCCTATCTCATTTGTGCTTGAATTTGAAGACCGCATTTTAACCTTGCTTTTGTTCTTTTCAACCTTGATTTGCTCGAGGACTAGCAAAGGTTAAACATGGAGTGGTTTGATAAGTGCAATTATTTGCACTAAATGTTTATATTTTTATGCTCCTTTGCGGTGTTTTGAAGGCGATTCGGGGTCATTTCGTTCGGTTTCACTCTATTTCGATGTCTCATGGTCTAAGTATGGAAAAACGGGTGAATTATGGTATTTTGAGTTGTTTTTGTGGGTGTTTGGTGCTAATCTTGTATACATTGCTCAAAGAACGTATCAAGCCATCAATTTTGTCAAGCCATGAAGAGTAAAAGAGCAAAAGAGTAGAAAATGTTGTTATTTTGAGATGAAGTTTGATACATGTCTACTCTTTTGGACATAACTTTTGATACAAATATCGTATTAATGCAAGGTTTGCGGCATTGGAAACTAGACTTCAAGGGCTTTCCAACGGTATATTATATGTCCGATTCCGATAACCGAGCAAGAAATGGCGACCATTTGAAGTCAGCAGAATCTGTCTGTCAGAAAACGCCGACTCGGCTTCCGGGGCCTGGAAGTGGCCGCCGAGTCGGCTTTTTCCTTCTGTTTTTTTTCGGTGCATTCTGTTTTATTAACTTTAATTATGATTCATTTTATTTTATTTTTTATTTTTGAATTAACTTAGGGTTTATTAGTAGGTAATTAGAGATACATTAGGGAGCCTCCTAAGCCTCCTTGAGAGGGAGGGAGATTGAAACCCTCTTCTTCTTCCTCCTTCCTCCTTAATCTTTCTCCATTAGAGACTATTTTTATTCCTTGTAAGCTTTTAATTTCTTGTCTTTCTTATTAGTAGTTTAATCTTTCTTTATCAATTTTGTATTAGTTTAATCTTCCTTTGTCAAACTTTAATTAATTTCTTAGAAGTTGTTATTCCTTAAAAGTAGTTTGTTCTTCATTGTTGTTATTTGAATTATTTGTGGTTTCATTTGGTTTTTAATCATTGATTTTCTTACTTTGTCATTTAATTTATTGTTAGTCATGTCTAATATTATCTTAGGGTTTATTTTAATTGCATTCACCATGATTAGTGAGTAGATCCATTTTCTAGGGTTAAGGTTTGAACCTATTAGTTAAGTATGAATTGATTCTTGGATGTGTCTATGAAACTATGGATTAAAGTGATTAAATTGTGCCAATTAACCCTAAATTAAATATGCTTCGTCGAACCATTCAATAGAACTAGCGTGTGAGATTGGGATCGCCTTTGCTTTAGGGTAAACTTTAGTTAAATTCTTATTAATTCGTTCAATAAAGTTAACGCGTGAGAATTGAATTAATAGGGTCTAAATCTTATAGTTAATCAACAGAGCGAGAGTTTGAGATTAACAAGATCAAATTTAATCACACAATTAATCCTACACTTCATAGACACTAATGAGAATTGGATCATGCAAGACTTTAGGGGATTCCCGACACCCTAGATTTCATCATCATATAGTTAAACCACATTTCATTTATTGCATTCTTAGTTGTTAGTTCACAACCAATCAATCATTTTTGTCCCTAAGCAATATAATCAATCGAAATTACCAAGTTTCTTGTCCTAGCTTCCTTGTGTTCGACCCGCGACTACACGTACACCGTGCGCTTGCGGTTAAAATAAAATTTGCACATCATAGGCGTTAAGAATACGGTAAGTAGACATTAAGGATAATGTATTTGAAATTCATATATATTATTATTTTTTCAATTATTTATAAAATCTTTTTTATTTTATTTAATGTATTGGATATTTTAAATGGTTAGAGAATATTATACTTTTATTAGGATTTTTTGTTATTTATACAATTGGTTGCTCAAATGCAATGCTTAATTCTAATATGATTCAGGTTGTGACTATTTTTATTTAATTCAATTATATTTTTCACGACAAAAACCATTTTTTCATTTAAACTATTATAAAATAATTTTACATATTTTTGTGTTAAATTTTGATTTTAAAACATGTTATTAATAGTTGTAATACTTAATATAAATTAATGTAATTTATGTCGGAAAGTTTATTTTGAAATGTGTTATTAAAAGTTGTAATACGCTTCTGAAATCTATAATTTGTTTATCTTTATCATCATCATCATCATCAATATCATCAAATCTCCAATGTATCCCGCCCATAGAGATACAATGGTCATGGCCTGGGGAGGAAGAGAGTATGGCGCCGACAACCCATACCCATAAAGGAGGATGTGGCCAAAAAACCTACTACAAATTGCTACTTTATCATAAATACCTACTTTACATAGCCTTAACACCTCTTAAATCAATTTGCAGTGAACACCTACTTCACATATTAAATATACCTACTACACATACCATAAAAACTTATTGTACCTATCATATTAATTACCTACTTCACATATGATAATCAACAACTTTTCACACTATAAACACATATTGTAAATATCATAACCTTTCCTAGCTTGCATACAATAAACACCTACACCATATACCAAAAACTCCTATTTTATAGTATGTTATAAACACCTACTTAATTTCTATTTCATATATCATAAACAACTACTTTAAAACTTGTAAACATTTGCTTTAAACCATATAATGACCACACGCTTTATAAACACCTAGATTAACCATTGTCATAAAAACATTTAAAATATTCAAAAATTAACAAAATAAACGTATATTACCTCAAAATTTAGGTTAAAGAATAAACAAACATATGAAAAAATAAAACAAGAATTACATGTTCAAAAACAAAAAGAATTACAAAAGAAAATTGCATAAATTTAATAATATTGATGAAAGGAAATAATATTTAATTTATTTATTTAATTTACGCAATTTTTTTTTTGTAATTCTTGTTTTTTTTTGGTAGAACATGTAAATTTTGTTTTATTTATTTGATTAATTTACACAATATTTAATTTATTTATTTAATTTACGCAATATTTAATGATATTGATGAAAGGATTGCGTGTTTATTTATTTAATTACAAAAAAAACAAGAATTACAAAAGAAAAATTGCGTAAATTGCCTAAATAAATAATATTATTTGCAGAAAAAAAATTAAATAAATAAACAAAAGAAAATTGCGTAAATTTAATGATATTTGCAGAATTGCGTGTTTATTTTTTTTTTTTTCCGCAAATAATATTTAATTTAATTTTGAGCCAAATCAAAAAAAATGATCTCTCAACAATAAAACAATTTCTTTCAACAATTATGAATTTTAATTTGTTCACCTTACTTAATTTTGGAGGATTTTATTAAATTCTTGATAAAACTTTATGTAATGCTTAATTTTTTTTTTTTGTATATAAAGCATGACTAATTCTTTCCAATTGCTTTAAAACGCAAGTAAAGTTAATGGGTTAACAAACATAACAAGCTAAGGTTTATTCATGTGAGTCGCCAATATATCCGCCACTTTCTAATTCGGCAACTTACCACTTACGCTTTTCCTTTCGGTCAAAAATCAAAACAATACTATTCCTCCGGTCCAGTTTACTAGTCTCATTTGACTTTTCACACATGCCGAAACAACATTTTAACCCTTAATATCTCTAATTATTCTTAATCAAAAATTATAAAAAATTGATTAATAATCCTTGTATTGAAACGAATCAAACAAGATCCCACATGACTATGTTTTAACTTATAGATTAAGAGTAAAATACAAATTAAGAATGATGAGTGAATAGTGCCAAAAGTCAAATGGGACTAGTAAACTGAACCGGAGGGAGTATTATTTTGTATGTTTTTCCATTCTACCAAAATAATGTACTGACTTTCTCTCTCTTCCCCTCTTTTTCCTTTTCTTTTCCATTGTTTAAGCTCCGTTAATAGCTTCCCTTTTCCTCTTCATACTCATTTCTTCCACCTTAAACTCCGAAATTTAACATCATTTAATTACTTTAACTCATAATATACAATTCATTAAATTCCATTCAAAAAAAAATTAAAGTAAAATGACTAGAACAGAGTAGTATTATACTCGCACTACGAATAATTATCTTACACTAAAATTCTATAAGATTAAATCATTCAATTTAACTTCAAAATAAATCCAATAATACAAAATTTGCAAGATAATCAATTTTATACTCTTCAAATTATTTTAACTTGTAATAAGTACTATATTTATATATCCGATCCTCAAAATATTGTTACATTAACATTTCCATAATAAAAATAAAGAATAACCAAAAATTATATTTTAAAAAAAATCACCTTAAGGAATATGATACAATTTAGAAGGCTTAAGATCATTAGTAACATTAAAATATTGTAACGTTTTGATCCATTTTTCTTGAGTCTTCAATAAATGAACTGCAATAGTATCCGGCCATAATTCATGGGTACACCCTGTTCGGGGCTCCGGATAATTATACATAGACCATTTCGCATTAAACCGGTTTTTCCCTCTATGCCCATTTCTCATCCAATCCCCAAATACCTTATCTTCCGGGCCATCCAAACGGGCCTTAGGAATATCCGATTCTCTAATCCATTCAACTATATCCCAAGAAACCAAGTAACCCATACCCGACATGTAATTAACAAATGGGTCCATACTTGGACATGGGATAACATACCCATAATATAAGTCCTCCCTAGGTAACGTCCTTAAGGACTTTACCAAATTGGGTACCCTAAAATAAGTGTCGTCATCGGCTTTTAGGACATAATGGTAAGGTGGGTACGGACCTTCATTGTCCTTGAATATTTCTGGTAGACTCGAAAAATAAGTATATGTTTTACCTTTGTTCATATTTTCCTTACAGTCGAGGATTATAATATCGTTATATTGCATTATTTCTAGGGCAACAAGTACTTTTTGGTCTTCCTTTGTAAGGTTACAGAACACAAACCTTAAATCTACTCGTGCACCTTCTACGGATTGTGTTCCGTAGATCATCCTTAGGAAATGTCGCTTGTTGTATTGATCCGGCAAGGTAAGGATCCCTACGAGTATTCGAATCTCATCATCGGACGTATTGGATGATGACTTAATTGTTCGTAACGTAAGAGGAAGGGTGGCTAGAGATGAAGTAGGAGAAATTGAAGGAGATTTAACTAGATTTAGTAAATTATCAAATCTTATTTCATTGATTGAAGCTAAGGTACAAAGAAATACAATGAAGAAGAAACAAGATATAATGAATCTTTTTCCATTTGAATGATTTTTGGTTGCAAAAGTATTTGTATCAATAGCTTTCATGATGATGGATAATGTGAGGTTTTAGTTAATGTTAAGGGTGGTTTTAGTTATATACTTTATATAGTTTTGAATTGTATGATTGTGGGATATATGGGAAATGGAAAGTGTGTATGAAAGTGATAGGAAAAGGTTTGGTAGTTAGAATATGAAATGGGATTTTGTTGGTGTTCATTGCTATAAAATGAGTTTGGGTCATTTCTTGATGTTTAAACAATCACTTAGCTTTATTTTTATTGGATTTGACTTTGTTTTGTTTGAAAGTAATCAGTTAAGGGTATGGCCTAATTTTGGGGAATATCCATGTGGTTTGTATAGCGTATGGCCAAAGGTCAATAATGGCTATTTCTTAATAAATTAAGATTAGTGGAGTATTGTGTTTATTTTATGGAGAGTTACAAGAGTCAAGAGTAGTAACTTTGTGTACATGATTGATTTTGAGTTACAAGATCTCCATTGCTTTGTGTACAATAATGTTAGTTTGCTAAATTCAAAAATATTGAGAGAGTATATGAACCAATATATATAAGTTTTAATGGTCGGTCGCATAGATTTTGCTCTATTTATTTTTATTTTCAACCATCTAAATTTGTAAATCTAGATCTTTCATATTCTTTTCCACTTATGTTCTGTAAGTCATCTTTGGTCTTTTCCAACCTCTTTTTAAGTCCTCGAGCTTTAATACTAATTTCTATCTTCCTTATCAATTTGATTCCTCAAGATATGCCTAAACGACCTTAACTAAAAAATTCACTTTCATCTTTTCGTCAATATCTGCTACTCTTAAATTCTTTCTTATATGTTTGTTTTGAATTATATCCCTCAAGATATGCCCATTCATCCTCCGCAGCATCTTTATTTTTAATTTGCTAGTCTCTTACCTTTTTACTATGATTTTTCCTAAAAGCCCAACAATCTTATCCATATAATAGTGTTGGTCTATTGGCTGATTTGATAAAACTTGCCCTTTTACTTTAAAACTACATCTCAATCACATAATATTCCAAAGTTCACTCTCTATATTTGTCATTCACAAATAAATTTAGAGGTCACATCTTGGTTGATGTACCCACTACTCTAACATTTGAACTCAATATATTTAAAACATACTCTTGAAGGGACGGATTTCTTAGCTTTCTCTTGTAGCTTATAGTGTCTCTCGTTATCTTGTTTGTTCTAAAATTTTACTCCATATACTATGCCTTTCTCCGAATCGATTTGAAATCTAGTGACTCTAATTCTTGAACAAGGTACATCTCCTAGTATCGATCGAGTAATCTTATCTAGAACTACTGCAAATTAAAAGGAGTTAGGGCTAAGCCTTGATGAAACTAATTGTGATGGAAAAATCCTTCGTAGGCCCCCACATGTCTTAACATTCGTATTTGATTCTCATTGGTAACATTTTTCTCTATATTATGTCTCTAAGAGATCTAACTATTTATACAGTTGTCATTAAATTATCACTTTTTTCTTACTCACTCTTCTCATGTGGTCCCATATGATATTGCCTTGTTTATATAGCACTACAATTATAACTAGAATATAAGCGAGTTACTGCGAGTATAAAACATTAAATTGTACTTAAAAGGTGTTTTTATAAAAAGTATTTTGATGAATCTAAGTCTTACAAAGGTCAAAAATGAATGGAGTATAACCTAATATTAAACACCGTGTTTTGGTGCAATGCCTCAATACATTTTCCTGAGGCTGCGGATTTCAATTCTATATCCTCCATATATTATTATACTCCAAATTAAAGTAAATTGAAAGAAATTAAGTGAGTGGAGTATAACCTAATTTTGGAGTACTGAAATCTTTATAATATCACTAAATCATGCTTTTACATGGATTATTAGGCAAGTCAAACTAAGACTACTCCAAGTATTTTATGTTCACTTTTGTGGGCCCACGACGTCTCATCTCATTATAAATTGTAAAAGTCAACGTCCTGGGATCTAGTTAGTTTTCACTTTCTCCACTTTGCGTGATATTTTATTTATTTTAATTTATTTGAAAAATTTCACGTCGTAACTAATAAATTTAAAGTTTTAGGTTTTTCACGTGCTAATCAAAATGTTATAAAATTCAATGCGGTAAACTTGAGGCTTGTAAAACGTTAATTTCGAAATTTAAAGGTTGTTGTATCCCTATTTATGCAACAAACCATTACAATGTCATTAGTTTTAATGTTTACTCAAAATTATAAATTCTTACTCTACCTTCTTTCATCCAAATTACATACTTTCCCCTGAATAGTTAAACTAATGAAATATGTAATGGTTAGTTGTATATAAATAGGGGTACAACAGCCTTCAAGCTTCGACATTAACGGTTGCTAACGTTTTTGGTGCAAAAAGGTCACGTTGAAACAATTTAGCAAACCCCAGGGTTACCACATGTTTTTATAAAATGTTTTGGTTAATAGACCCAAAACCTTAGAGTTATCATGTAAAATTTTTCAATTTATTTTACACATTTTGGCTAATAGAAAAGAAAAATATAATTAAATGAATTTTTTTTAAATGGCATGTTTTATGTAGTTACTTTTTATAATTTTTAATACTTATAATTTAATATATAGAAATTAATATAATGCATTGAATTGAATCAAAAGCTAAATTTAACATGTATAATAAAACGAAATTTCATAGACTTTATCACAGCTTATGATTGATAACCTACGTATGACACATGTCAACCATCTATCTTCCATACATGTATATAAAGTATCATTGTGCACTTCGTCTTGTATGAGACCGTTTTAGTCAATTTCTTTAATTCATCACTTTAAAATATGTATGTAATCATTTTAGCACACTAATTGTTCATGGACCAGTTTAATAGCGATAGTGTCATCATTAAATTGTATTGTTTAACAATTTGTGCTTTTTAATTAAAAATCAATTATCCCAACAAGAGACCAATGATGTTGAAGGCCTTCACGGGCCAAAACAAAATCTTATATAATGGGCCTGAACACTCAAATAATCCCTCTTCCTCTCATGTGCCTCACGGCCCACTAACTACCTCATCTTCTCATGCCCGATTCCTGGTCCCAGTCCTGTTTTCTCTTAGATCCGCCCCAAATATTAATTACTCCTTCTGTTCTATTGAAATTGCAGCATTTTTTATTTTGGTTCGTCCCACTTGATTTGCAACATTTCTATTTTTAGATAATGGCTCACCACTTTCTTTTAATCTCATCCATTCATTTTAACTCTCATTTAATTTCATCCACACAATTCATTCTCTCACTTCATTTATTACCATTTTCTTAATATTCAATCATTTTCTCTTTGCCATTAACTTATCAGAACGGAGGGAGTATTGATCATGATTCATGCTACATCTTTCTTTATTGGTCCCCATTAGATCTATGCAATGAGTTCGATAAGAGTTGGGCCGAGCTCAAATTATAATTGGTTAGAATGGACACTGGTCCTTATTTACAACAAAACGGCCTAAAATGGGATGGACCTTCTCGGCTGAACTTGTTTATAATTTCATAATTCCTATCGGATAGAGTAAAGTATTCTATAATTTCTTTTATTTTGGATTATAAGGTAGAATAAGGAAAGGAGAGGAATAGGTGAGATTTAGTCCTAAGAAATTGCTTGGAAAACTAGGTACATGATCCAACTGAGACCACCTAATTCTCCCTAAATTTTCTTTACTTGCTTTGATATTGACTATTATAAACACGTAATGAGCCGGCCCATTTTTAAAAATAAAAAATATTAAAATTTACACTTTTATTAATTTTATTAATTTATTTGCTTTCTTTCCTTGTCTATCTTCTCTCTCATTTCTCTTGGAATTTTCTACAGTCCTTCATTATTAAGTTTTACTCAATTCTTTAATTCAAGCTTCTAGATGGAATTTTATGTCCTTTGTGTTTTCAAGAATTATTAAATTAATTGCATGCTTAAGCAGATCAAAGGAACACCCTTTAAAATTGTTGATAGAAAATCTGAAATTTTAGATTTGGTGCATACGCCAATACTAAACAATAAAAGATACGTATAACTTTTATTAATATTTATTCCAAGTTTTGCTAAAAATAAATATTACATACAAAAGATGAGAGCTTTTAGTTTTCTTATCCTCATCATCCTACCAAGTATATCCCGCTCATAGAAATTATGGATAGAGTCTGGGGAGGAAAGGACGCCGACAGCTCATACCTATAAAGGAGAGCGCGGCCAAATGAGTCCCTCGACTCCTTAGTTTTCTTATAGTTTACAAAAATGAAGTTGAACTGCAAGTTGGTAACGGCTAAAGGAGGAGAAAACTTATGATTCCTCTTACTTTTATTTAATGGGCTCATTATACATGAGACAACCACCAGATATGCACCTACATCAAATCAAAAGATTTGATAGAAAAGAAAAACCGTACTTTACAAGAGATGATTAGTTTTATGATATCGTACTCTAGCTTGAGTGATGATTTAGGTCGAAGCAATGTTTTGGTGGGTTAGTGAATATAAATTATGACATAGTCTTTAGTTCAATCATATATCTTAGACTTTGTCATATCTTTAGTTTGCTTTGTTTAGGTGGGTTAGTGAATATAAATTATGTCCACAAAATATTTGAATTAGTAGCATCAGCATCAAATTATTAAGTCAATTAATAAATGCAAATGAAATCATACTCTAATTTAAAAATATAATTATTTAGAAATTAAAGTAGTTGGTGATGGTGGGACAATAAATGTAAATCTAACCTCAATTAGCTGTTCGCTTTTGGCAGTTGGCTTTTTTAGTTGGTTTGTTTGACCAGCTGAAAATGTTGGCTGTTTTTGTTGGCTTTTAAGCTAGCTTAAAAAGCTAGTTGTTTGTGGAGATGTTTGGTAAATTTGAATATTGGTTATTGACTGTTTATTAGAGAAAAAGTGGGCCAACAAGCCAAAAGTTAACCCAAAAAGCTAGCTGGAGTAGCTTCATTTTGGCTTAAAAGCCAGCTTTTCAGCTGCTTTAAAAGTCATTTACCAAACACTTTTTTTGGCTGTTTGACCAACCAACAAGCCAAAAACCAAAAGCCAACCAAAAAGCTAAGCCAAAAGCTAATTGCCAAACACCCCATCAAAAAGTATTAATATATGAAATGATTTGACCATTAAAAATAAAAAAATAATACTTAAATTTAAAAGATCTATCTTTTGGGATAAGCTTTCCGAAATTCTATGTTTTACTTTTCTCATAAAAATCTGATCTTTACATCATTTTCTCTTTAAATACAAAAATGGTTATTGTTAGTAGTAAGTGAAAAGGATTTTGCTAGAAGCGTACGTCTTGGGGTGTTTATTAGTGAGATTTTAAACTACTTTCAAATAAGAGTAGTTAAATAGAATATATTCTATATTTAAAATAATATATAAATATAAGTTATATTGAGTTATTATACATTATTATTAAATTTGCATTTAAGTTAATTTATATTATTTGTCAAAAAATATACTACCTCCTATTCACTCAAAAGTGCACATTTGGGTTGGGCACGGTTTTTAAGAGTGGAATAGTGGGGTATTTTAATTGATTAAATTAATTGTAAAGGTAGTAGTTGGGAATTGGGAGTAGTAAAAGTGGGGTAGTTGGATATTTTAATTGATTAAATTAATTGTAAAGGTGAGAGTAAAAATAGAAATGGGAAATTTTGTGTGAATTGGCCCAAAATAGAAATGTGTCATTTTGAGTGAATAGGAGGGAGTATTACTCTCTCCTATTCAAGCTAGTGGTCCCATTTGTTTTTAAGCACTATTCACTTAGCCTTCTTAATTTGTATTTTACTCTTAATCTATAAGTTAAAATATAGTCACGTGGAATATTGTTTGATTCGTCTCAATACAAGGTTTATTAATATAAAATTTTCATAATTTTTAATTAAGAGTAATTAGAAATATTAAGGGTTAAAATGTTGTCTCGACAAGTGTGAAAAGGTAAATGGGACTAATAGCTTGAATAGGAGGGAGTATTTATTTATCTAGCCTTTATACTATATTATTATGCTCATATATTACTGAACGTATTAGGACCTTCATTAACTTTTGCGTAGACGTGAAAAGTATGTATTGATAAATGTGCTAAAACCAAATCAAACAAGAACCCACATTATCATATTTTAACTTATAGATTGAAACAAACACATAATAAAATTGATTGATAAATAGTATTGAAAAACCAAATAGGACAAGTGAATAGGAGGGAATAAAACTTAGTCCATTTATACCAGAAAAGGATCTTCGATAACACACACACAAACACACACAGTGATATTTGAATAAATAAAAGATACCTCAAAAATCTAATTAAGGGGAGATAAATAGAAAATCTAATCTTAGTCTCTTGTCTAACATGTCCCATAATCTTGTCCACTGTGCTCATGTGTATTACGAGCTACAAAGCCTTATTCCTAGTTTCCTATAATTATATACGTATTTAATAAATATTGTTCAATTTATCATCAGACATAATCTTTCAATCTCAGACTTGTTCGTAGACAAGATGTCACTGTTAGAATTTTCCGAGTTTCATGATATTAGGTTATAATCAGTGGGGAACAAGCTTAGGTGATGGGGTTGCACATGCAACCCCATTTAAAAAGATCAAGAAAGTAATATGTATGTCTTGAACCCATGACCTATTACCAAATATGCAACTCCATCAAAAAAAAAATTAACTAAGTAACATGTATGTCTTAACCTCATAACCTATTGCCAAATATAAAAAATTAATCCCACTTCCTTACCACTAGGCTACAACATTCATATTTGTTGATTTAAAACTTGAACATAATTAATACTTTATAAGAGCAATTACCTTAATGACTATTAAAGGAAGGAAATTAATGACTATTAGTTTCCATAATTCCCCAATTTTAAACTCTTCTTCCTCCCAATCTTTGTTTCAAAATTCTCAAGCTATCAAGCACTATTGTTGCCGGCTTGTCGCTTGCTCATAGCCGGCCCACAGCCACTGCTGCCAATACTACCGCCGCCACTGCTCTGTTGTTGCTCACAATCCACAGCCCCACAATCCAATCCTCCATAATTATATTGGGTCAATTACTAAAATTGAATTAGAATTATACTCTATCTTTTTAGAATTTATTAACTATTGTATTGTGAATTTGAGAATGATTTGATTTTAGTTTATTTTCATTTGCTTTAAATTATGATAAAATTAATTTTATTTGTGTATGATTTAGGTAGTATTTGTTTGTAAATCATAATTTTTGCAAAACGTTTATAAATCATATGTTTAATTTGCTTTAAGTTAGATAATTTCAATTCAGAATTAGAATTTGTATTTGTATTTGTGATTTTATTGATTGTTATTCATAAATAACATAAAAATTATCATTTTAAATAACTTATAAAGTATCAGATTTGTGTTGGGTTTCTTTATTTTTGTTGTAGTTTTTTAAGTTATGTTTTACTTGTTGATGAATACAAGACGCGTTTATTAAACTCGCAACCCCATATTTCAAATCCTAGGTCCGCCACTGGTTATAATAGATATACTTTCTAATTTATAGTAGTGTTTATAACTTATAAAAATAGACTTTACAACTATAAATCATAAATTAGCTAAATTACATAATTATAATTAATAAATGATTCTTTCTAGCTATTATATATTAGTACTTACAATTAACAATTATTATAAGCTTAGTTTTTTCGTCAATCTACCAACTTTGTTAGGTGAAATCCTACAGCCTACAGGCAACTCCAAATAATCTCTAGTCAAATGTGTGTGACAATCTAATTTTAAATTTTTGATATTTTATTTTATCCAAACAAGCTTTTCACCAAAATGTCTTCACCAACCCCATTTGGCAAAACTCTCTAATCCTCTATTTCTCACCCCCACAATTACCCCACTGACCCCACTCACAACCCCAATCATATACCATCTACTTTAATCACAATATCATCAGATCTCAGAGCCGTTTCTGTTTCTGAGGGTAATTTTAAGGTACAAATGCCTAGAACCCAACTGTTAAAGAGGTCTAAAGTTATTTAATCGCCTTATTATTAAAAATTAGTTTGTGCATAAGAACCTTCTCATTATATGATGTTGAATTTGTACATTTATTTGAAAATGTGATGAAAAAAAAAGAGAGATTATATGATGCATACTTAGAGAAAAAAAATCAAAACTTTACTTATATAAAACTCTTCTTTTTTTATTTTTATTTTTATTTTTTTATGTTTCTCCTAGAGTCCTAGTACACAAAAATTGTCAGGAACTTTATTTCATGACACATACTTCCTCTGTTTTGTTTTAGTTGCACCACACCCCTTTAGCACAAGAATTAAGGCATGTCAAATCATGCAATTAAAAAAAAATAATGTTATTTAAATAAAATTAGTTGAAAGATGAAATTAATAAATAAAAATTAAGTATAAATAATGGAAAGTAGGTATTGGTTGTAGGTGTATTAAATGATTAATGGGATGATATATTATTGATGGTGAAATATGGGGTAGGAATAAAGTGATAATAAAATAAGATTATTTTTTGCCAAATATAGTAATGGTGCAAGTATTGTGAAATGGACAAATAGGGTAATTGTTGCAAGTATTTTTGAATATAATGGAGGAAGTATATAATATATATGTTGTGGTCCTATGTATACTTAATTCAATATGGTAAAGAGAAAGTCTTAGTATATACTAGTAACGGTTATTTATGTGATTAACAAATCACCCTTATGTGGTAGGATTTGATAAGATGGGAGTTTTGTTATTTTAATATATCTTTTTTGGTTATGTTTATTTTATTATTATTCTTTTTGTCTTTTTGTGGTGATTTACAAATCACGATTATTAATTAAAAATTTTTAATATGGTATAAATGATTTTTCAAGCTTGTCAACGCACTTTTCGTTCATATTTTGATCACATTCTAATCTTACCTACCCCTGCTATCTTGGCTTTCAAAAAAAAAAATTAAAAAAATAAAAAAAAATATTTTAAAAAATAAAAAATTGTTGCTCAATCTTATCTAATTAACCCACTAGGCCACTAGTAGTCGTCTACCTTTCATCTACTTGCATATATAACCCCTTAACCAAACCCCAAAAAGAAGGGAAGGTGTTAGTAGCAGAAAAATCACCTTCTCTTTAATTTTCTCTTAACCCCATTCATAATTATCTCTCAAATTCTTAATTAACATGGGTTCTCTACAAGAAACTATCAATGATGAGTTCCAAGACCAAAAAGAGTACATATTCCGGTCAAAACTCCCAGATTTAAACAATATTCCTAACCATCTCCCACTTCACACGTATTGTTTTGACAAGATTAATGATCATGCTGATCGTCCTTGTATTATTGACGGGCCTACTGGCCAAGAATGGACGTACCAAGAGGTGGAACAAACAGCTAGACAAATCGGAGCAGGGTTTCATCATAAACTCGGGCTACAAAAAGGTGAAGTAATCATGTTACTTCTCCAAAACTGCCCTGAATTCGTATTCTCCTTCTTAGGAGCATCCTTCATCGGAGCAACAAGCACAACCGCAAACCCATTTTGTACGCCAACAGAAATTCAAAAACAGGCTCGAGCAAGTAATGCTCGAGCCATCATTACCCAATCTGCGTACGCAGATAAGGTCAAACCATATTGTCAAGAAAACAACATACATTTAATCACCGTGGATGCACCTCCATGTATATCTTGTCCGGACTCCAAATACTTTTGGGATTTACTTGACGTACAAGAAAAGTTACCTAAGGTAAAAATAGTCCCAAATGATATGGTAGCATTACCTTACTCATCAGGCACAACAGGCCTACCTAAAGGTGTTATGCTTACACATAAAAGCCTTGTTACAAGTGTAGCACAACAAGTTGATGGAGAGAATCCAAATTTGTACTTTAATAGTGAAGATGTAATACTCTGCGTTTTGCCACTTTTTCATATCTATTCGCTGAACTCCGTGTTGTTGTGTGCTTTAAGAGTTGGGGCTGCAATTCTTATAATGCCAAAATTTGAGATAAAAAAGTTGATGGAATTGGTGCAAAAATATAAGGTGACAATTGCACCTTTTGTGCCTCCAATTGTATTGGCTATTGCTAAGAATGAAGATGTGGATAAATATGATGTTTCTTCTATAAGGGTTGTATTGTCTGGGGCAGCACCCATGGGAAAGGAACTTGAAGATGCTTTGAGAACTAAATTACCAAATGCTAAACTTGGACAGGTATTCATCTTTAATTTTTTTCATTCTTTTTCTTTTGTAAATTTAGATTTTCATCATCATTGTCGTCGTACCTAGTGTATCCCGCTCGATCATAGAGACTGTGAGCAGGATTTGGGAAGGGAAGGAAAACGACAACCCATACCCTGAAAATGGTTTGACTTATATTTTTTTTGAATACGCCGCATCTATACACTTTATTAATTAATTAACTTTTGAAAATGTGAACGATTCTAAAAAGACGTGAAAACTAGACATAATTATATTTTTTTTCATGTACTAATATTTTAGTTGTTTTCATATTGAAAGTGACTTTATTACTCTATGAAGTATTTAGTATTTATACGTTTCATCATATCTTTATTTAAAATGAATATGAAAAATGGTAATGAAAATGTAAATAGCATCAATACACAAATTTTAATTACTCATAATTATGGCTATTGAAACAATATAGTTATAAATATGATGTAGTTAAGAGATAAGTTTTTTTTTTCTAATTAATTATACAGAATTGAATTTTTTGTAGAATCGTAGATTTAGTAGGTAAGAAAGTTATAACATTTGCAATGGTGCTATAATAATCATTGTTATACGTGGATCATCATCATCACACATATAATAATTTACAAAAATTTGTACCAACTGTCACAAAACAAATGTATTTTAAAAGCATTCATCTCTTTATCTTCCCTAATGCAATCTAAATTGTCAATGAAGAGTTCTATTTAAAGTGGTTTACATAGTAATAAAATGTTTGATATTGACATAGACTCTACAAATTCATATTCATACTAATATAAATAATGTTGTTATAAGCTTTATAAGAGTAATGTCCAATCATACTACTATATATCACTATGCATGATAACCTCATTAGCATTTTAATTCAATATTACTTCTATTATGTATTATGATTACACTTAGTATAAATTTGCTAATGTTTAATTAATAGTTATCATGCATTATCATGAAATGTTGAAAGATTTTATATGAGAACTTTGTCGAATTTTGTAAAAAGGCTTACATATTAGTAACCAAAATAATTTATAAAAAAACAAAAATAAATCTACACCGTGCATTGCACGGGTATAATCCTAGTATATTTATATATTCGAGATGATATATAATATACATTGATTATATTAATTATGGCTACGTGCGAAATTGATAGATGAAGATTTTTTTTTTTTTTTTGAAATATGATAGATGAAGATTAGGTGTGCAAATTTCAACAAAATTATTTGGATTTTTTCTTCTAACGTTTTTTTCGTCAACAATGTTAGCCTAGCTACCTAAACGCAAATTGGTGATTCGGTGAAAAACATGTCCTCTTGACAGATTTTTATTAATTTCTTTCTTTATCTTAAATTTATCTTAATAAAATTTACTAGCTAATTCGTTTATATTTGCCCAAGATTAGCAAAAAAATAGACTACAGTTTGCCTTTTTTTTTATTTGTGATCTGCGATAAGATTAGTGAATTATGTGATATTGATCAAAGTAATTGATGTATTTTTTATTAACTTAATAAGTTGTAGAATGATAAAACAACGCATAAAAAGTATCATAGGACCTCAACAGTCAGTTTAAACTTTTGATTGAGTTGATTACTTAATAAATAGATTAGAAGTAGTACTATAAAAAAAAAATACTAAGTCTACTATTATATCGTATAAAAAGTAAATTAAAGAAATAATGTTAAAAGAATCTTTTATTTTATTCATGTAATTTAATATTATTTTTATTTTGAAAACATAAGCATTTAATTATACTTTATTAGTTTATCATTTATTTTTTTCCTGAAAAGTTAAAATAATTATATAAAATATTATATGTTTTTCAAGTTCTAAATTAAATTCTCTTGATGAGTTAAAAATATTAATAATAAAGAGAATATGTTAATTTTTTGTAAGCTTAAAGGCCGTAAATATCATTACACATAAATTAATTACTAAAATTGAAGAAATAAAACAGGGTTATGGAATGACGGAGGCAGGGCCAGTTTTAGCAATGTGTTTGGCATTTGCAAAAGAGCCCATGGAGGTTAAGTCCGGATCATGTGGAACGGTCGTACGAAATGCTGAGCTCAAGATTGTTGATCCGGAAACTGGATTGTCCTTGCCTAGGAACATGCCTGGCGAGATTTGCATTCGTGGTTCTCAAATTATGAAAGGTTTGTTGCGAGAATTGAATTACATATCTTTATTTTACTCATTAATTAATGATTTTGGGCCTATTTAATTTAAGAAATGATCATACTATATTTTAAATTAAAATGAAAATTACTTATAGAAAGAAAAATACAAAGAAAAACATCGATATTTAATTCGTTTGTTTTTTTTGTTGAGGTTTAAGAAAAGAAAGTTCACCAAAACTGAATTTAAAGACTAATAATAGAGAATCGCAAAAGAAAGAAAAGAGTATAAAACTGAATTTTTGTATTTTCGTTATTTTATAGGCGAAATATTTTGGATTAATTTCTTGGCATAATAAGCAAGCTTAAAACTTTAATTTATTTTCTTAATCCAAAATTTTTCTCCTATAAAATAACGAAAATACAAAAATTGTTTTGATGTGAGGCTTAAAAGTAGGGACAGTAGATCTAGACTCCCACAAGTCTGCAAGTCTTAAATCTTTGACCCCTGTACACCTGTTGAAGCCACATCTTAGTCAATGTCAATTTTGATGTGCATAATCTAATTTATGACATTTAATTTCATATATATATATATATATATATATATATATATATATATATATATATATATATATATATATAGGGGTAGGATCAAGTGAAAACACTTAAAGTGGTGAAAACTGAAAACCAGACAGCGGTATACATATTGTAGCAAAAGGGGTACATATTATCTTATAAGGTGTACATATTTTTTGTGAAGAAAATAGTTCATATTATTTACAAAAATGTCATCAGAATATGTACCCCTTTTAAGCATATATGTACACTATTTAGCAAATGTCTAATTATTTACAAAACTGCCACCAAATATGTACTATATTTTACCTTTTATGTACCCCTGTTTTCAGTTTTCACCATTTTAATTGGTTTTCACATGATCCAAACCCTATATATATATATATATATATATATATATATATATATATATATATATATATATATATATATATATATATATATATATATATATATATATATATATATATATATATATATATATATATATATATATATATATATATATATATATATATATATATATATATATATATATATATATATATATATATATATATATATATATATATATATATATATATATATATATATATATATATATATATATATATATATATATATATATATATATATATATACACTCGCATTCATTGTGCAACAATAAATGGCTTAATGAAACTTCAAAAAAAAAAAAATGGCTTAATGTGGTCCACCACTAATAACAATTAAATTTGTTGTTAGAAGGTTACATTTATAGATTTCGTTATCATAGTAATTTCAAGGTTTAATAGACTACTCCTAATGAATATTAGATTCTTAATTTCTTTCACAATCTTCATTAATTACATTATTAAATATTTTTAGTAAATTATTAATGTATTAAGGATTAAATTTCCTAAATACTAGTATAGTACTTCTATATTAAAATCTTTTTCAATTCAATCTTATTTCAAAATACTCTCTCTTTTTCAACCTATCAATGATTTCATTTTACTTTGCGCACTTGCAGATACACTAATCTAAACCTAAATATTTCAAATATGTTAAAAATTATAAAGAAAGTTATATTAATATTCCCTCCTATTCACCACAAATGTTCCATTGACTTTATGCACTCTATCAAATGCACTTATTCAATTCATAATATCTCTAATTGTGCATAATTAAAAATTATGAAAAGTTGATACAAATAATCCTTGCATTGAGACGAATCAAACAAGATCCTACTTGACTATATTTTAACTTATAGATTAGTAATAAATTGCAAATTAAGAGTAAGAGATGAACAGTGCCCAAAAAGCAAATGGGACACTTGTGTAGAATAGGAGGGAGTATAATTTTAATAGAGACGAATCAAATTTCTTTTATTAATCGTACCATGTTTTTGGCTTATAGTTTAGATATAAATTAGAGTTTAATTGAGATTGATGAAGTCAAAAAAATTAACAGGACATTAGACTGAATATATAATAATAATTTATTTGAAGTATTGGGTATATCGATGCTTAGAATAAAGATATATGAGAATTAAACCATAACCTTAATTACATAGAAAAAATGGTATTTATTTTGAAACAAGACCGAGAGAAAATGACAATAAAACCTTTTTTTTAATATAAATGACAATGAAATCTCATACTATTTCAAAGTAATTATAACGTGGTATTAACTTGGTTTGTGAAGTATTTTGCTATTTGCCACATACACAATAAAGTGTATAATCAAAAGTCTAATAACCTTATTTTTTTTGTAAGTTTTTGTTACATTAAATGGTAGATGTGGTTGGTTGGTGAACCATATTGCTGTACTTGTCTGTAATATGTCTCAGTGACAGCTTACCTAAACATAAATGTTACTATTAATGGATAAAATAATTATATGTGGTTGTTAATAACCAAATACTCCCACGACCTTTGATATATAGGGGCCCTGAGAGAAATCACATATTGGAGCCCTTTTCCTTTGCAATTTATAATCTATATAGATTTTCTACAACCGTTAATTTTGCTATTTTAACAAGGGGCCCTGGGCGACGGCCCCTCTTGCCCACCCTTAGGGCCGACCTAGAATACTCCCTCCTATTCACTCAAGTTGTTCCATTTAGTTTTTCACATTTCTCGAAACAACATTTTAACCCTTAATATCTCAAATTATTGTTAATTAAAAATTATAAAAAGGTGATATTAATAATCTTTGTATATAATAAGATGAATCAAACAGGATCTCACATTACTATGTTTTAACTTATAGATTAAAAATAAAATACAAATTAATAGTGATAAGTAAATAGTGCCCAAAAAACAAATGAGACAATTTGAGTGAATAGGGGGGAGTATATAAGAAGAATAAATAAAGAGTTACTCTTGTGACAGACTAATTATCAAAAAGACGACTTTAAAATAAAAGGCTACAATTTTATTTTTCATTTAATTTGTATTAATTGGGCTATTTAGCCTATATATCTAATGCGTCTCTTAGAGAGAGACCGTCTCTCACAATAATTTGTGATAAATTAAAGAAAGATATAAAAAAGAGATAATGAGCTACTAAATGAAAATCGAAGTTAAAATATTGCACCACCAAAATAAGAACGTAGCAAAATCGTTATATACTAAACTAAACATAAAAAAATTAAGTATATTTATAAGTTATTTCAATTTATTGATTTTGTCTCAATGAATTCTGAATAATTTGACATATTAATAATACTAGTAAGTATACATAAAAAATTGATACTATGAAAAAAAAATATGATTTGACGATTCAAATAAGTTTTTACTTAACTAGTTATTTTTTACACAATAGTTGCATTATATAAAATGAGCTTAAATAAAGAAAAACACTAAAAAAAATCATAATTTTTTTTTTTGAAAAATAGGATAAGCTGAGTAAAGAAAAAGAATTAGACGAGAATTATCAAACTCATAACCTAAGTTTAACAAGAATTAACAAACTTACACATCCATGCATTGTGTCACCCGGGGTCATGTGCCCCTAGGCGTTTTTTTTTTAAATATTTAATGTAGACTTTTCTATTGGTAAGAGTAAAAGTGTAAAATTAATATTGAAGTCCTTTGATGATAAACATTTTAGTAATTTTGTCTTATTTATTTATTTTATCACATTTTTTTTAATTAGTTTAGTTAATTTAATTTGTTCAATTTCTTTTTGTGGTATGTCGTATTTAAAATTTTAGCAAATAAGAGTAAAATAGTTATTAATTTTGCAAATAAATTAACTCTGTCGAAATCTCGTCTACTAGTTGGTGCCCCCTGAGACTCCGGACTCTGGATCCGCCACTGCATCCGTGCATTGCACGAACATATACTAGTACAATTCAAACTGAGACAAGTCTCAATTCTCGAGCACTTGTTCTTGTGAGATACTAATTTGTGTGTAAACGAAAATTCAGGATACTTAAATGACCCGGAGGCAACAGCAAACACCATAGACAAAGAAGGATGGTTACACACCGGCGACGTAGGATTCGTCGACGACGATGACGAGATCTTCATCGTTGATCGGCTTAAAGAATTGATCAAATACAAAGGCTTCCAAGTTGCTCCGGCTGAGCTTGAAGGCATGCTTATCAACCATCCTAACATTCATGATGCTGCTGTTGTTGCGTAAGTCGTCTTTTTTTTTTTTTTTTTTTTTTGATTAATCCTAATCCTAATCATTATAAAAATACAATAAAAATATTTCGTTACTAAGTAGCTCCCACCTAAATTGGAGTTTGAAGATTAGATGCGCGCAACCTCATCCTTATTAATAATAAACGCTAACAAAAAGATTTTGTAATTCTGATTCACATTTTATAGCAAACATCGTAATTTATTTAATGTCTACATTGTCGTTTCTGACAATTTTTTTGGCCTTAGGCGAAAAATAAAAAAGACCCTTGAATATATAAGTAAAGTTTCATTTTTCTTCAAGTATGGATCAAATAATTTTTTTCTGTAATATTAATGTCAAATAAATATAAGAACTTAAAATCAAATAATGATATGGTATAGAAATATAATTAAAGAACTGATTTTTTATAAAAGGGAAAGGGAAAGAACCTTCCCGGCATCCTGCACAAAGCAGGGTCCGAGTGGGGGTTTTCCTTTCCTTGAAAGATGCGGACAAATCATACCCGTACTCCCAAGGAGGGAGTAAAGAGAGATGCGAGCAGTCAGGAAATCCCCAATTGATACCTGTGCCCAGTAGGGGTCGAACCCCAAACCTTCTGCTCCACATGCAGATGCTCTATCCATTGAGCCACAAGCACTTTTGGTTTAAAGATCTGATTTTTTATAATAAGAATTAACTCAATTTGGGTACTTTCATGAGTTGAGCCTTAGGTGTTTGCACTTCAAAATTATTCTGAAAAACGGCCCTGAATGTCTGTATAAAGTGTTTAATTATTATAATTTATTTCAGGATGCAAGATGAGGCTGCGGGTGAAGTCCCAGTTGCATTTGTTGTAACATCAAATGGGTCGCAAATTACCGAGGATGACGTTAAGCAATATATTTCTAAGCAGGTAATATTAAAGCCTAATTTTAAAAAACTTTGTAATCTTAAAATTTGGTAAATTTGACTTTGACAACAAGCAAAAAAAATGTTAAATTATTTAATTTTAACAATAATCTATTGGTCTTTATAAATAAAATGAATCATAAAAGTAAAATGCACTACTTTTGTTTCAAATTATAATAGATTATAGTAAAATAAATTATTATATTATGTTCAGTTCTTATATATGTGAAATTGTACATAATGTTTGTTATTGCTTTTTAATGGTTAATTGGAAACAATCTCCTTGTTACTTTTATCATTAACAAGGGTAAATTTATATAAATCCGACTATTCTAAATTCAGTTCAGTACTAATCATTTTAGTAAAGGATCATTAATGGACACTTAAGTATATAATTAAGTTTAATATATATTGGTATTTTTTAATTTGCAGGTGGTATTTTACAAGAGAATAAATCGAGTTTTCTTTGTAGATACAATCCCTAAACTTCCATCTGGAAAAATTCTAAGAAAAGAGCTAAGATCAAGATTAGCTAACGGAATTACTAAATAGTTTTTTGTTAATTTGTATGTACCAAAGCACGCAATAACCTTTTGGTTTTATTGTTTTCAAATGAAAAGTGAAATTATGTAATCTCTATTATTGTAAAGAAAATTTTCATTTTAAAGTTTTCATGTATTCTATTAAAGTCAAAATTTTTTATGTTATTTTCTTTAAAAAGATCCTGCTGATGTTCAATGAGGAATTTTGGATTCGGATAGATTCGGTATCCGTTTTTGTTGAAGTGTCCATGTGTTAACCACATGTGAGTATATGTTGTCTCACATCGGAGGAGAAAGAAAAGAGTATGCATCACTTTATAAACTCAAGGAGTAACTCCTACTATCACCAATTCGTTTTAGTAGTGAACCTTCTTAGGTTTATGAGTGGACTACTTGTTCTCTTCTTTGTGTGGGTTATTCAGGCCTATTTTATAAATTCTATCGATTTTTAATATTCCTACATGTTTAATATATTTAATCTTTTATATTTTGGTGCATTTTACATCACTCCATTAATAAAGAACATTGGACTCGCCCATATTTTCATCTAGGAATTTAGCCTTTTCAAAACATAAAGACTGGGCCATTAGCTCGCTAAATCCTAAAATTATCCTTTTGAAAATGTTTTGACTTATGTTTGTTGAACAATTAGTGTCTAATAATCTAAGTGTTAGAGCAAGCCATAAATCTCACATATGTGTTGGGTCTTCGAGTTGCCATGGTGAGGGTGCGACGAAGATCAACGGGAAGACTCGAGGCGATGATGGCACAAGTGAGGTGCTTGATCAAGCCAAAAATCGAAGATGGGCTAGCACAGGAGGTGGCTCGACCTGTCGAGCTCAGTAGGCTCGATCGAGCCAGGCAGCAGCTATGATCCAGTAACTTATGAGTGCTCGCTCGACTGGGTCGAGCAGACCATCCTAGGTCGAGTTGTGGGTCGAGCCAACCTGCAGAATTGTTCCAGTAGCCATGAAGAAGCCGCTCGACCAGGTCGAGCTTGTGGGGCTCGGTCGAGCAGCATGTGTGGGAAGCAGGATGCGAGTTTCTGTTTCTTTATCCGGTTTTGTGGGCCCTTTGTTAGATTGTCCTATACTCTTGTTACATGTCTTAGGCATATATAAGGGTGTCTTAGGAGTCTCTTAGGGTTTAAGAGAGAGTCTAATACACTAAGAGAGGCTAGGGTTTAGAGTAACCAAGAGAGTCTTCTTCTTTGTATTAGTTTGTAGGTGAACTCCATTGTTGAATGGATTCACAAGCTTGAGAAGTTGTTCTCAAGTGTTAGGGTTGAGTCATTGTATTGTTGAATCCATTAATGATAAGAAACCATTTTTGAGGGGGAGGTATCATAAGATACCTCATATATATGCATCTTTTATTTATACTCTGTTTTTCTTTCATTATTTTACACTTCTTCTTCCTCCATTGTTCAACCTAAGAGGTCCAAGGCCTCCTCTTTCAATTGGTATCAGAGCTTGTTGTTATTTCCTTGGGGTATTGAGTGGGAGAAGGCTTGGAGATAGGTAGAAAAAGGATGGTAGAAGTAGAGAAGTGTTTGGATGGTTTGTTGAAGCCATTAGGGTTTGTTGAAACTTTGGGTGAGAGAAAAACAGTGGGTATTCAAGAGATGGAGAGGTTGTTAATGGAGTTTTCAAGAGAGAAGGAAAGCTTATTAACAATGGTGGTAGAGCAAAGGCTAATGATTGAGTCTTTGTTAGTGAGAGTTGAAAAACTAGAGGGAACTACTAGGTGTAGTAGTTTGGTTGAGAAAGTATCATCCTTGGGGGTTGATAGGAAGGTTGATGATGCTTCATCTATGAGAGATGGGAAGGTCATCAAGGGAAATCCATCAAAGGGGAAAACCGGGGTCAAGAAGGCAAGGGTTGATTATGGGGATAAGGTGTGCTACCATTGCCACAAGAGAGGCCATATTCAATACACTTGCAATAGGTTGAAGAAAGACCTTAAAAGCTTGAAGCTTTTGAAGGAAATGGAGAAGCCAACAATGGTGGTTGGTGATTGTGAGAAGCTCAAAGGGAAGAAGAGAGTTCTTCCACTTGAGAAGGTGAAAAAGGCAACACCTTTGTTGAAAGGGGTTGTAAAGAAGAAGGTGCTCCCAAACCTTGATGAGAGTCTTGAGAAGAAGACTAAGGGTGTTGATGAGAATGGCCATGTGCTATTGGCCAAGGGTGATGAAGATGATTGGGTGTTTGACTCCGTACACTCATATCATATTTGTAGAGATAAGAGCTTGTTTACAAGAATGATGGCTTGTGAGCATGAGAGGTTAAACTTGCCTAGTGGTGAGCAAGTTGTGGTTGAAGCCATTGGAGAGGTGCATTTGAGGATGCACAATGGGCTTTTGAGGATGCTTAGGGGTGTGAGATACATTCCCAAGATGGTGAGTAATATAATCTCAATGAGGAGATTAGAAAAGATTGGGTACACCATTAAGACTCAAGGTGATGGAGTCTTGAAGGTGACAAAGGGGTGCTTGGTGCACTTGATGGGTGTGAAGGGCAACAACAATGGTCATGTGTTGCTAAAGAGTGGAGGATTGCATCATGTGGAGAGGGGTGCAAGTCCTAAGTCACTAAAGAGAGTGACTTTTGTTGATGGTGCTCACAATGATGGGTGGTGCACAAAGTTGGTTGGTGATGGGTTTGGTCTTGAGGGGGAGCCAAGACCCAAATCATATGTTGATGTGTTGATTGGGGCACCATGAGTGGTGTCACAAGTTGATGATGTGAGATTTGGGCTTGAGGGGGAGATTGTTAGAGCAAGCCATAAATCTCACATATGTGTTGGGTCTTCGAGTTGCCATGGTGAGGGTGCGACGAAGATCAACGGGAAGACTCGAGGCGATGATGGCACAAGTGAGGTGCTTGATCAAGCCAAAAATCGAAGATGGGATAGCACAGGAGGTGGCTCGACCTGTCGAGCTCAGTAGGCTCGATCGAGCCAGGCAGCAGCTATGATCCAGTAACTTATGAGTGCTCGCTCGACTGGGTCGAGCAGACCATCCTAGGTCGAGCTGTGGGTCGAGCCAACCTGCAGAATTGTTCCAGTAGCCATGAAGAAGCCGCTCGACCAGGTCGAGCTTGTGGGGCTCGGTCGAGCAGCATGTGCGGGAAGCAGGATGCGAGTTTCTGTTTCTTTATCCGGTTTTGTGGGCCCTTTGTTAGATTGTCCTATACTCTTGTTACATGTCTTAGGCATATATAAGGGTGTCTTAGGAGTCTCTTAGGGTTTAAGAGAGAGTCTAATACATTAAGAGAGGCTAGGGTTTAGAGTAACCAAGAGAGTCTTCTTCTTTGTATTAGTTTGTAGGTGAACTCCATTGTTGAATGGATTCACAAGCTTGAGAAGTTGTTCTCAAGTGTTAGGGTTGAGTCATTATTGTATTGTTGAATCCATTAATGATAAGAAACCATTTTTGAGGGGGAGGTATCATAAGATACCTCATATATATTGTGTCTCTTGCATCTTTTATTTATACTCTGTTTTTCTTTCATTATTTTACACTTCTTCTTCCTCCATTGTTCAACCTAAGAGGTCCAAGGCCTCCTCTTTCACTAAGTTTTTGAGCAATAAGTACCATTGAAGCAGTGAGACAATGTGTATTAAAATACAAGGTTTAAAAAGGGTTTAAAGGAAAGAACAAAAGGACAATTAATTAGAAAATCGAGTCAGCAAGAAAAGTTGACTCGACTTTCTTGTCTATGGGGCCTAAAGTCGACTCGGCTTTAGGTACTAGAAAAACTATTTTGTCCAGCAGAAAAAGCGAAGTCAACTTCCTGATTTTGGAGCAAAAGATGACTCAGCTTTTTCCTTTGATATGACCGTTGAGTCTTTACACATTCTTTGAGTTAATTGCATTGGATCCTTTCACTTATTTCATATCATTTCTAATGTTATAAAGGAATAATGATGGAGAATAATGCTCATAAATGCCATGGTTTAATGGTATTGATTGGTGGTCACCAATATTATTGGTCATCAATGGTGATTATTGTGTCATGATAGTTATACTTGATGTAGTATAAATAGAGGCTTGGGAATGAGTGAAAGCCACAAAAAATTTTTGAATTCTCATTCTTACTTTTCTCATTTACTTGTGTTTTTATCGAGAGAGTAATTAACTTTTGTCAAGAACTTCCAAAGCTTATAATTCATCAAACACTTAAGAGTGTGTTGTGTTGTTTGTATCTCGTTGTGAATTTTAAAGTTTAATGTCAAGTACCTTTGTAGGGGAAATATCACAAAAGGAAAGTGATCACATATCTATAACAAGTATCAAGTTTCCGAATAACGGTTGTCGTTACAAAATAATCTTCAAGTTTTGTACTTAGTGTTTATTGTAAGTTTTATTTTAGCTATGAACAAAAAAATAAATATAAATTTCCAATTGTAATATATGTATTTTGCATTATTATTTCTTAATAATGTTGTGGAGCGAAAATAAGGACCAAAAAGGTCTACATCCAGTATGTTCCAAATAGAGATGGGCAGATGGGTTCCATGTTTCAAGCCTACATATTGGGCTAAGAATGGGCTAGCTGACAAAAATGGACTTTATTTTCAAGAAATGAAGCCCATCACATGGCTGGGAAAAAAGTTAATTGTTAGTAATCAACGAACACATATAATATTGCTATAGCCAAATTTTTTATTAAGAGCGTCTTATGGTGAGATGACTAAATATAGGCTGGTCCAAAAAATAAAAGTGTTTGTTATCTTTTCAGTTTCATTAATATTTTCTCTAAAATTACATCAGTTTAATTTTTTGGCCTAGTTATATGGGTCTGTCTCATGATGAAAGGGTCTCATACTAAAACTCGCTGATTGTTATATAGGCATATTTATAGTAAGATGCGTTTATATTTAAGTTAAATAACTCAATAAAATAAATTATGAAAAATATCAGGTCCTACCTTTGAGTAGCTAATCAACAAATCAATTACTGTAAATTGGAATAACATCATACTTGAGGTATTTAACTCAAAGTTTCATTTAAACCTATACTTGGATCAAGTTGGGATAGTAAAAGGAAGGAAAGGCCAATTGATATATATTGAAAATTATGTGTTAACCTTGAAGTTAAGTGTCTTCTTTTGACCCTTATGATACAAGTTTGATTTTCATCATGAACTAAAAACGAATAATTTTCGATAAAGTATTGTATGAAGTTTTGATTTTTGAGTTTGCAGAAAAAGGCTTAGAAGAAGAAAATTTTCAAGTGATAAAAATGTAATTAAGTTTGAAATTTTATTATGATTTAATAAAATTATTTTTAAACAATAATTTTATTCATTTCCATAATGAAACACATTTGTTTTTAAGGGTTTATGATTTACTTTTCTCGGTTTCTCCAGACTTCTAAAAAGTATGAAAACAATCGTATTTTCAAAACTATAATTAGGGATGGTAAGGGGTCCAGGACTCTGTTGAATCCGCTTCGGATCCGCCCCTTTTTTAAGGGTATGAGTCTTATTTTTTGAGACCCATCGAATCCGGTCGGATCTGGGTCTGGGTCTGAAAATTTTAGACCCTTAGGATCCGAATCCGGGTCTAGATCTCAAAAAATTAAAAGTCTGGGTCTGAATCTTGTTTAACTCGCTCTAAACCTACCCCATGACCATCCCTAACTATAACTCAATATTTTACCTTACAATTTAAAAGTAATAACAGACAATATTAAATCTCGTATAATCTTAATAAAACTTGATTAGAAAATTACATAAACCTAAATTTATTCAGATCATTAATCACAACTAATATAGATTATTTAAATAGTCTCATAGTGATCAAACTAGAGAATGAAGACAAATCAAGAAGTGAACTCAAAACATAACAACCTAGGATTTGTTCATTATTGTAAATCACCGTCGTCTCCTTCCTATGAAGGATGAACCCCCACCCCTCCAACTCTCTTAGTGAATACAATGATCCGACATAATCCTAAAACAACATCCATGCATTATCCTATTACCTATAAATATCTCACCCTATCTTTACTTTTATTTGTGCATGTCCCATTTCTTTGATGCACACTAGAGATGTACGTTATTCTTACACATTATCTTTATTCTTTGAACGCACAATCTCTCACTAATCATTCATGTTATTGACTATATCATAATGGTCACGGTGTTCAAAACAGAACTAATAATTTGATATTTACTTGATTTATCTTATAATCGAATTCGATTCGACCAAGCTTTAAAATGAGTTTAAAATTATGTAAAAATTAACGTGGACTCAAAATTCGATTTTAAACGGACCCGAAACACATGACTCGAAATCAACCTTATGACCTAAATTAATGAACACCTCTACCTATCTATAACTTGATTTACTAGAATAGTTTAAATAAGTTCTCGACTTATTGGGACCACGTGGATTTGACAAACGTTAAGTAGGATTGATAAAAAAAAAAGAATTGGTATAGATTAACGTTATTCATTACTTCAATGTCGTTAAAATAATTGTACTTAAAATCTTAGTCTTCTCAATAATGTTTTTTATTAAATCTTAATTAAAAAAAATTTAAAAACAACCCTTACATTTTTTAAAAATAAAAGTGCACATGAAGATATAGATGTACATGTACAAAAAGACAATGATACATACTTTATTCTCCATTTTGGTTACAGGCACTATTTATCGTTCAAGTTTATTTTATATATTGCGGGATTTTGTTTAAATCGTCTACGAACGCTTATTTCATAACATTAACTTTTTATAATTTTTAAACGCATATAATTCAATATATAAATGAACAAAATATCATATCAGATTGCGTAAAAAGTCAAATAGATACTATATAACGGGATATCTTGTAGGAATGATTCTACAAAATTTGGATCATATTCATGTAGTATATCCTAAAGAGTATAAGTAACTTGGGAATCTTATAAAATAATTAGAAGTAATGAGAGATAAAAGCATTTGGTAGTTTCCAAGTTGATGCAATGTCTTAAATGTAAGGGACAAAGTGAAGCTTCACCGCAATCCTTGCTGACCTTTGGTGATCTATGTTTAGTTTGGCTTTTGAACTCTACAAAGATTTTGTGTCTTCTTGGAGATTGTCTATGCAACTTAAACTATGAATTTCATCATTTCATGTGCTATCCAAATATAGACAAATTGTCTTTAATTGAAACACAACAAGAAACAAGTTTATACAAACGGCGCCAATTTCTTTAATCAACATTACATTCGTTTTTTTGTCCACACTACCTAGAGGTGTTCAATAGGCCAGGTCGGGTCAAAGTTTAAATGGGTCGGGCCGGGTTGGGTCATATTAAACGTTAAACGGGGCGGGACAGGTCAAACCCGTTTAAATACGACTCACTTTGACCCGTTTTTTGAAAGTTCATAAAATAGTTTTTATTACTATACTTTATGGCTGTTAGGTCAATTCAACTATGAATATAACAATATCATATAAAAATATATATATAATAAAGTGGTAAAAATATTTTTTACAACCAAAATCTATAACTATTCAACCCAGCCCGACCCGTTACTGAACGGACCCGCTAATGAACCCGTTAAAATGTAACCCGATCCTTGACCCGTTGGATCGACCCACCCCGTTGAACACCTGTAGTCCACACTTATTTGTTTTGTTATTTTGGAGTTAAATATGGATGTAAAAATGAAGGTAATATGTATTTATGATTAGTACAAGTGTTGCTCATTATTGTTTACTTTTAGCTGAAAATCTTCATGGCCTTGAAAAATGTTTTCTTCAATTATAATTAGTTTCTCTTTAAGTTTTATTTTAAGTGAATAAGAGATGGAGGACTATGCTATTTTTTTGATTAATATAAGTGTTCTTATACACTACAAAAAAAAGTTGATACGCCAACTGACTTTTTCGACAATCACTAACCAGTCGGAAATTTCCAACTGAATTTCCTACTACTTTATGATAGTCGAAATTTCTGATTAATTTCCTACTATACGATGTTAGTGTGAAATTACAACTGATTTCCTACTAAAGTGAAATATCGATTACAAATTTATAATCACTTTGACTGTTTAAGCCTATACTGACTAATTTTCAACTATTTTAAATAGTCATGATCAGATTTTTTTTAGTGATAGTAGTTGCAAGAGGACGTAATTTTCCAAATTCCTTTTAAGTTTGTTGACCCTCACAATCAATATGTATTGTTATGTTCTTTTCTTTGATGTTTAAGTGGTAACTTAATAAAAAATGAAGTACAATTGATTAAGTATATTGATATAATTAAATATTGTACTTCAATTTTTCCTTAAAAAGGGTTTTTGTACCTTACATGTATTTCAATGATGTATTAGTAAACCAATAATTAAGCAAAGCACTTCATAGTAATTGAAGAGTAGCCATCTTGTTGAGGTAAGGTTAGTATGGTCCAACATAGTAATACACTCTAAAGTTTTTGTTTAAGTAATTCTATATCACAAAAGAGATGGTAATTAATGACTAACATTATATGTATTTCTCTCATTGGGTGCTAGAAAGTTTGCTAAAATTACTCCTCCGTCACATATAGTTTGAAGCAAAGAGAAAATTGTTGTTTTTTAAGAAAAAGGTAGATAATGGTAATAAATGAAGAGAGAGAATGAATTGTGAGGTTGAAATTAAACGAGAGTTAAAATGTATTGATGAAATTAAAAGAAAGTGGTGGGCCATAGTCCAAAAATAGAAATGATGCAAATTAAGTGAGACGAACCAAAATAGAAAATATTGCAAATTAAATGAGACAGAGAAAGTATGTCCCTTTTTAGTTCTTTGTTTTTGCTTGTTATTAAATTTCTCCGTATAATTCAAGCTTAGTTAAATTCACATTATTAAATAGTGAAATTTAGCTCACCATCAGCTAAACTTTTCTCCTCTAATTTAAACCTTTTTACAGTATCTGTCTAATCTGGCCATATTTAAAATGACTCGTCTTATATCAAACATGAAGGTACTATGAAAGCAAAGAAGTCTAAAGACTCTACTTGGTGAAGAATAAGAGCAAACAATAGAGAAAAATATAGTATACACTAAGAGAGTAAAACATACAAATCAAACAAGAACACAAGAATGATTGATATTATTAGTTAATAAACATTACATTAATGACCTACCCCCAACACAACTTGGAAAAATCTCTCAAGCACAAAATTTTGCACTTTTAATAGAAACACCCTCTAATACAAAAAAGAATTTTCTTGAAATTTTACCCTAGTGGTTTTCTATGTGTTAGGCTAGCCTCCTAATTTCATTCTCAATAATGATGATTTAGGCCCTCTTATAGGCCCTCTAAATCAGTAAAACAAACCCTAGGCAAAAATAGACTATTTTCTCGTGCACTTGCGAGTTGCGCCTCGTCAAGGCTTCTTCCTCTGCCTCGTTTAAGGCATGAACCAATGCTCTGTTGATGCACACCTTCCTGCATTGTTCAAAGCATCTCTTGCCTTGATCAAGGCACTCCATTTGCACTTAATTTCTTGATATCATCATGAAGTGATTCAAACCTCAGCCCCACATATCTAATCGTGCAAACATCATCCTTCTCTAAAGCGCAAGACAAGGAATGGACTATGAGATAAATCAAAATTGTCTCCTACGCTAGAAGAATTGACACTTACACTAACAAAGATGTGTAAATTATGAATGCTTTTCAAATGATCTCACAGAAACGATTCAAGATATGTTTACACACAAACTAAAATAATATATGAATTTGTAATCTCAAAGAAAAATCCTTTTTAGATTTACAATGATATAGGTAGATGTTTAGTCACCCAATACAAATTCCTAGTCCTCTGTTTAAAGCAATCAAAATAGAGCAAAATCAAAATTTAAGACAAGAAAGAACCAAATGATGAAAATTAAAAAAAAAAAAAAGCAAATATGTAATCTAATTTTGTAGTTGCAATTGTTAAAAGATAAACAAGGAGGATGCAGATTCAAATTTGATGAATATAAAGAGTTGCATTGCTAGTGGAGCTAAGGGCATTCTAGGAAAAAAAACTGTTATATCGGCTTAAGAAAGTATAAGGCCGAAAAGAATATTACAAAATATAAAACCAACAAAAACAAGACAAAACAAGTTAGAATTGTATTTACAAAAAGTTATCCAATATGTCGAATTAACGAGATAAAGCGAGGGATCTGATAGAATGACGTCAAGTTTATTAGTCCTTAGATGGGATTTTAAGCGGATGTACTATGTCAAGGGTATAAACAACATAACATTCTTGTCCAAAATAACAAGTTGAAGGATATATTATAAAAGGACTATTATTGAGTTGTTCAACAAATGTTATGGAGTAATACGAGACTTATTAGTAAACCACCTGAAAGCGACCATGAATTTCATAAGACGAGTAAACAAAAACGTGAGATAGAAAGTAATATTATATTAGTAAAACGTATTAAAATACCTTTTTATGTCTTAACGCCCAAAGTCGTGACAAAATTGAGTTTATGCAAATTAGGAATAACACAAAGAAAAAGACATAATGTATGAGATCTGCACTCATCCGAAAGAACACAAAAAATCTAGCAAACTATAGCAAAAGCATTCATGCTATTGCAATGGGGTCCTCTTTCTTGAATTTATCATGTGAAAGACACACCTTTATTTGTGTTCCATTGAACTATGTTATGATACAAGTATGTGAATTTTTGTGTAAAACCAATTATTAACATATGTCAAAATATAAATTGTTCTAAAAGGTATTGGTGGACGAATTAGCTTATAGAGCAATTGTAGCTTATTTTGATATAAATAGAGAGTTGGGTGGTCAAACCAGCTAATGCTAGTGTTTGGTGAATTAGTTGGTAGAAACAACTTATTAATACGAATAAGCTATTTTTGCATAAGTTGCTTATACTAGCAGGTTCAAAATCAGTGAATTAAACCATTAATAAAATCAGCTGGTCAAATCAGCCACTATAATCAGCTAGCTCTCATCTACCAGCTATCAGTCACTTACCAAACACCCTCATGACTATTTTTAAATATTAATTTATTCGCATTATTATTACTTTAAATTACTGAGAAAAATTAATTAAAATTTTATAATAGAATAATAAATGATTGAAATTGTATGATAAGTTATAATAATGATTAACATTAAAAGTGAAATATTTTAAATCTAACATCTTTAATTGATTTTGTTTAGTTTGATTTACGAATTTGTAAGAAAAAGCATCTTATGATCGTTTGCTAAATGACTATCGATCAATATTACAAAGAGAGATCATTAAGTATAGCAATTCCGTACCCAAATGCTAATCCACCACTCGAGAGGATCTAAGTAAATAACGGTTATTTATAAGGATAACATATCACCCTTATGCGTACCTTTATGTGTTAGGATTTCATAGAGTGAAAATTTTGTTATTTTAATATATCTTTTTCATTTTATTTATTTTATTATTATTTTTTTGTCTTTTTACGGTGATTTACAAGAATTTTTGTTCTCCACAATATATATTTAATTATTTGATAATGACAAGTGACAAGACATTACTTAAACATCAATTGATGAAATTAATTAAACAAACTTTGATTATTATGAAACCAAAATTGACTATATATTGTATTATGATTCTGTTATGGAACTCCTTTCTCACCAAAACCATGTATATATGCATGTGACCGGCAACCCATTGGACAACTCCATAAAGGACAATAATGGTACAATGTATCTTTTATGTAATTAGTTAAGTTGATCAAAGTTTTGGTATTTTAGGATCCAGGTGGGGTCCAGACTCGAACCCAGACTAGAAAAAATTTATAACTGAATTTTAAGGGTTTGAAATGTAGACGTTTGAATTTTGTTTTAGACCTATATTTATTCTTAGGGTTTCAAAAAATGTATCTCGAGTATTCTCGACTATATGAAGTTTTTAATCAATTGTACAATCAGATTTGAATAGGGTTTTTAAGTGCCCATCCCTACTTTTAGGAAGGCTAAGATTAATTACTCAATAAAAGGTTAATTTATCATAAAATTAGATGATTGGATCATTCCATGATGTTTGTTCAAACTCATTGAAGGAAATGTCACCTTGTTAGCTTACATAAGTAAATCTTGTTGAGCTATCATTATATTAGCAGATAACAATACGTGTCAATCATTAATAGGTTAATACATAGTAAATCAAGCATGCATAACTTAAATTAATAAAAATGTTGAAAAATGTTTATTTTTATTGGAGTTTTAACAAATGATACTAACATGAGAATATTGTCCTAATTTAGAATTAAAATTTTTGTTTTAAAAATCATATATACAATAAATTTAATCATGATAATATATATTTGTATTATTTTTTGAAGTTAAACTTTTATATATTCCATACTAACATTCGTGCATTATACAAGTTTTCGTACTAGTAAGACTGTTATAAAACTTATTACACAATAAATTTAGAAATATCGTTTTGTGATTTTATCCACTAATGTATTCAATATTAATTCTATATATTTGATAATTCTGTGTTCTAACATATATCATTATATTACTAAATATTTAAATTCATTTATGCTGACGGATCTTTATTGGCACGACTTGTCAATCACTTCTAGTTGTATGACATATATAGTCAACTATATAGATACCCGTGCTATGCACGGAATTTGGAAAAAAAAATTTAAATTAATTTAATATTAAAATAATATTTATTTTAAAGATTATATTTACTTTAAAGATTATATAGAAGGTTATTTGTTACTAATTTTAAGGAATATATATGTGTGTATCACTTTATACATGTCTCTTCATCCCAGTTCCCAGGCTATGTCACTTTATTCTTGTCTTTTTATCTCAGTTCCGACACTATGTCATTTTATCCATGTCAATTGATTGTTCAACAGACAACAGGTCTCTCTACGACCTCTTTTAGCTAAAAGATAGTCAAGTGAGATCTTATATTTATTTTTTCCATATAACTATATTTTTATGAATAAATACATCAAAGTTTTTAATGAATAAATATAATTTTTTTATACTAAAGCAATATTATTTTTGAATAATTGAATGATTTTTTGAATAACTTTTTAGAATTTTTTATCATATGAAATTAGAGATATTAAAGATTGAAATCATGCATTGGATAGCGTGAAAAATAGAAATGTAGCAACTATTAGAAACCAGATAAAGTATTTGTGAAAAATCCGAAGTGGAAGATCAAAAAGGAACAGAGGGAGTAATGATTAGTTTAGAAATGGGATATTAATTATTTGAAAATCACCATCCCAACGATTTGATCAAAACTTAATTTAAGTACATTATTATTATTATAGTGATTAGTGAAGGACCAATAAACAATGTAACTGATATTGGGAAGATTCTTGCATCCTTATATCTCAACATGTAGTATTAGTATACCAATATACCATAACATAACAATTCATAAATTACATCAAATAACCTCATATACATGATACATACGTATGTACAAGTATTTTGTGTGTTGTTCATTATTATTGAGTATTAGCCGACAGTGGGGGCCATATACTGCTATTAGCATAGGCGACAACTCTTGCCTCTTTCTCTCTCTTTCCTCTTTTCTTTCACTAATACTCACCTAATTTATTTATCTTTCCTTTTTTAGAAACCTTAAACCATTTTTCTTTTTCCTTTTGATTATGTCCAATTTTAATAACTAATATTATTCTAATAATTTTCTATCGTTGCCCTTATAATACACAGCAGACACCAAAATTACAACAAATTGAAAGACCCTTTCATAAAAGGTTGTGTTAGACAACAATATTGAAGAGGGTATTCAAAATTATGTTAGATCTCATATACAATGATCGTAGTTTGTTAATTTTGAATTATCTTTGGTTAAAGTTGTTATGTACTTGCTAATTTTACCCTTGATGTAGTTGTCCTCTGACTCGTTATTAATAAATCAAGTATTATTCAAAAAGATAACATTACAACGTAATTCTAGTATTAAGGTCTCTAATTTTATAGAGCCTTATATTATTAAACGTGTTGAATATGCTAAGAACCTTCCCTGATTCAAACTTCTATATAAATACAACCACCTTACTCACCTTCTCAACCATAAACCTCATTTTTCCCTTCAATCAATCCTAACACATCATCTCTTTAGAAAAATAATGGATTTTGAGCTAAAATCATCCTCTAGTGATCTTCACCCTCAGATGATCAACCTAGACCTCGAACTCGACCTCGTGCTCGATCGATCATCATCATCATCTTCAGTGTCCTCACCGGCATCTTTTTCTCGGCCGTCGAGCTCGGCCGTGGGGGAGGCAAGGGTGTTCTCATGTACTTATTGTAAGAGAAAATTTTATAGCTCCCAAGCCTTAGGAGGGCACCAAAATGCCCACAAACTTGAACGTAATTTAGCCAAGAGGAATAAAGAGATTAGTAGACATGGGACTATTATTATGTCTCATAATTCTGGCTTAAGTGATCATATGGGGATGTTTAGGGATCATAATAATAAGTTTAGTTATGGAACAAGAGATCATCATCACATATATGGTACTAACAAGGATGATCTTGATTTGTCATTAAGACTTTAATTAAAATTGTTAGAATTATTAATCATTATTGTTGTTGTTTAATTGGTTTCTAATTCAAATTAAAAGAATTGGTCTCTAAGAAAATTAGGAATTGAGTCAAAAATATTTATTTGTACGATAGTTATTACCAACTTGGATTACCCAATGTTTATTTTTCTTTTTCTTTTTCCTTTTCTTTTCCAAGGGTAGGAGTATGTATAATAGTAGTGCTATTTATTTTGTTTCTATCTATACTAAAAAAGTTGGACCTTAGACTTTTAGAATCTAAAGATCATAGGGATTTAAAATTTAGTTATAAACTTTTTTAAGGTGTGTTTTTTCTCTTACTTTTATACCAACTTTATAAAATGTATAATTATTTTGTTTTTAAAAAATCAAGAGCCAATAGTTGAAGTAGAACATGAATAAAATATATAAAAATGCGTCTTAGACACCTCCAATCAAACGTAATTATATTTCATCAACTAATCAACATTACATAAATGAAATACCACTCATAATACTTGACAGACACTATCAAGCATAAAGCTCGAACCTTTAATGGTGCTCACTCATCTAAGAACCCTCTAGGTTACCCAAATCCCTTCTTCCATGTATTAGTAGCCTCCACTCTATCAATTTAATATGATTTAGGGCCCTTATATAGCTCTCAAACAAAAGAAATAACCCTATATGACAAAGTGGACAATGCAACTTGCCCCCAAATATCGACCAAAACAAAAAAGGTCATATTTAACCTGCACCAGGGTGCTCAAACGAGCATCATGCCATCACCATTTACTGCCCGCTAGAGTTGCCTGCCTTGTTCAAGGAATTTTCTCATGTAGCTATTGCCTTGCTCAAGAAAGTGTATATGATCAATGAATTTCTTTCCTTGTTCAAGATACTTCTCGTGCACACTTATCTTCTGTTGAGTCAGGCCCGAAATCTCATGTCGATGGAGGCGAGTTTGATCACATCGTAGCCTATGCGTTGTCTTGCACATTAGAGGATGATAATGCGTGTGCAACGGGATGTGATAACTTGGTTTTTGGGTCACTTGGTGAAGTGATCAAAGTGGGAGACTTTATGTGCCTTGATGAAGGCAAAGAGTATGGAAGGATTAGCTTTGGGTCATTACATGAAGTAATGAGTGATGATGAGTTGGTGTGGCTTGGTAGCAAGACACAAGTGATAAATGGTGATGAGTTGAGGGTTCTTAATGGTCGAAGCATGAGAGGACCAAAGCTGCTAGCATATGGCAGTAATGAATGAAGGCAGAAGGCGCAGGGGAGGCTGGCTCGACCCATCGAGCAAGGCTGCTCGAGTCGAGCAGCAATCCAGAAGGTTTTTGATGCAGCAGGTCATTTAGCTCGACCTGGTCGAGCCATTGAAGGTGTGGTCGAGCGAGGTGGGCTTTTTTGGTCGAGCGGCCCATCAGAACGCTTCAAACGCTTTTCTGTTTTATTTCCTTGTTTACTTGGGCATCAAGGACTTAGTACTATGTCCTTCTAGAATATATTAGGACTATAAAAGGGAGTCTTAAGAGTCTCTTAGGGTGTATGAGAGCCACATTACAAGGGTTTACTAGGGTTTTAGCCATTAAAAGAGTATTCTCATTGTATTGGGGGTTTTGAGAGAGATTGAAAGAAATTTTCAATCTTTAAGCTTTGTTAAGTTGTTTTCAAAGCTTTGAGGGTTGTATCATTATTGTATGTTGATATTTTAATGATAAGAACCATTGTTTGAGGGGGAGGTATCCTAAGATACCTCATTAATCTTGTGTGTTTGCTCTTTTTCATTCTTGCTCTGTTTTTGTTCATTCTTTCCACCATTTGTTTGTTCTTGTTTCTCACCCAATATTCATAGCCCATTCACAACATCTTCTTTTTTTTTTTTTTTGAATATAACAACATCTTCTTACTCTTTGTTGCTCCACCACCATATATAGCACATCAAAGATTTTCCTCCATTGCTTCCTTGCAGCACCAACTCTAATGCACCCAACCCCCTTCGCCCGCCTCCATCATTACTCTTTGTTGCTCCATCACCATAGCACATCATTGCACCCAACCCAACTCACCAACTTTTATTTTAGTGACCACCAAAAAGGTGTCCGCCTTATGTCCCGTCGCCAGCCCATCGCCCGGTCAACTTTTTGACCATTTAGCTATCAAATAGCAAGGAAATAGATAGTCATCATTTTATTATTCTTTAGTGTTATGCCATCATCTTATAAAGTACTACAATGACTTGATCAACAAGGAGCTAGAATTACCAAGTACTAGCTTTATTTCAAGAACTACTTTAATTTGTTAAAAACTTTGGTTGATGCATTGGTTATTATTGGTAATACTAATTCGTGGGGATCGGAATTATTGGGTGTCTTAGAATTCATGTCCTACTTAGAAAGGGTGGGTGCCTATACAATCCCTAATTTGTCACATCGATTAGTAGTAGCCTATTAAAACATACGACATACAATATGGAAGGGAGAAAGTGGTAAATGTCTCGTCAACTTTTATTGATTTTAAAGTTTACCCACGACTTTAAATCTAGCAATTCAATCCCCTATCTTCACATCAGAATTAAATTTTCAATTTTTTTGGTTCAAATTCTTATGGAAAAAGATATACGATGATGTCATAAGCTATACCATAGTAGTACTTTGTATTGATAAAAGTAGATGATCACATCATCTTATAATGCACTTTATGAGTTATATTTATATACTCTCATAGTCCCACAAAAATTATATATAGATATTTGGTTGAAAATAAAAATTAAATTTTATTTTATAGGAAAGTATAAAATTGTATGAATAAAATTAAAAAAGAAATTCATTGTATTAATGAAAATAAAGGTAAAATTTAGATTATAGTCAAAAAATTAAAATTGGACAAATTAAATGGAACGAAATAAAAAGATAAATTAAATAAATTTTGTGGAATAAAAGAAGTACATTCTACTATCTTACTTTGTATGTAACACTTGAATTTCCTGAATTTCCGACCCCTTATACGAAACCAAAACTACAAAGGATGGGAGGAAATTCGGATGTTACATTGTATGATACAATTTTTTGTATGCCAATATTTTAATGATATGTAGCAAAATGAGTACTACGTACATATGAGGGAAAATGTGTTAAAAACCAATTTAAGTTGTATAAACCGTAAAAATCAACTTTGAGGATACAAAAGTCATTTTAGAGCAATTCTATATGATAGTTTTATGGTGAGACATATCTAAGTGACATTTTTAAACAACTAAGGTGGGTATTTAAATATTTAACATGGGCTATTTAGCCTAGAATTGTCTCACAATGACACAATCGTAAGTCATTTTAAGGGTATGTAAGGGGATATGTGTGCTTTTATGCTCTGACTTCTCAATGTTAAAAAATATCAGTGAACATAATATACTGTATATGTACCTCCGTTAAAATTCCACTAAAATATGTACCTATATTCCACTGAAATGTGTACCTTCAAAAATTAAATATGTACATGTAATATGAAATCATGCACTATTGACTCATTGGAACTTATTTATTTTATTCGTATCTAGAAATTTATACTTTCTTCTATACGAAAGTAGGCAGTAGTAGAGAACTTAGCTTGGACGTCATGTCTTCTCCCATGGTTCTAGATCATCACCAATTTGTATTATACAAAAGATTAACAATCAATAAGAATTCCGAAAACATTATTTTCAATCAAAAGTTTAGATCGATATATAAAAAATAAAATAATATTTTAACTTTCTAATTAGTGTACGCTTTTGGGTAGACAAGTAGTACTACTGCCAGAACCCTATGACACGATTTAGTTCGAAATTAAATTTCTTTGCATATATCAAGAGTATTCAAGACTCAAGTATTAGGAAAAGACTATCAAGTATCTTTCTAGAAGCAGATTACTAAACATGACAAATTTTGATGTCAGTATGTTAGCTTTATAAATAGATATGTAGTTGATTTGATAAGTAAGAAGATCAGATGAGATATTGTAAAAGACTTGAAGATAAGTGCTTTTCAGGATCTGATGTTTATGAACAAAGTGAACTGAACTTAAGCTGTTTATAAGGGCGGTACGGCACTCTAGCTCTAGGTTGTAACTTAATCTCAGTATTTAACACGTTATTAATGTTATAGATACCGAAGTTTATGTAGTTATCATATGTAATCAACCAATTTTTGGGAACATGTTATAACATAGTTTGCGATCTCAACCACTTGTTTAAACTTTTGGTTCCTTGATATGATATTACAAAAAGATGGAATAAAGCTGGGAGAGTTCAGGGAGTTTCTGGAGACCGTTTGCCGCTCTCCTTCGATGCCTGTCGTTGGTAGTCATCTTAGCCTATGAATTCTCCTATTAACCAAACGGCCCTCAAACACAACCCCCCCCAAAAAAAAGAAATGATATCATAAGCCAATGTGATGAAAGATCACGAATTCGAATCTAAACTACCTGTCAAATTCAAGTAGAATATTTTGCGCAAGATATGAAAGGACCTGTGTAGCATCTAAGCGTGTTCAATGGATTGTATATGAGCTAGGACTGGCCAAATGCAAGCAAATATGAATCAGGTTGGATAAGGACCCTTTGTCGGTCTTTAAAAGCCCAACTCAGCCCGTTCTTAATATTTAGAATTGATATAATCTCCATTGATCAATTTATAAGAACTAAATATACATCACAAAAAATTAAAAAAAAACATACTTCCTCCATTTCATTTTACTTGTAACACATACTATTTTTGAAAGTTTCATATTACTTGCAACATTACTATTTTTGGCAAAAATAATCTACTTATTTTATCCTCACTTTATTCCTACCACATATCACCATCAATCATACATCATCTCATTAATTATTTAATATATCCACAAGTCACAACTATTATCTATTTATAATAATTTTTTTTATTTTTACCCTACATATCACCATCAATCATACATCATACCTACTTCATTCATACTGATTTGACAGCCCTTAATTATTGTGCCAAAACCCAATGGTGCAACTAAAATGGAACGAAGAAAGTATAATAAAAAGCATACATTAAAAGGAATCTAAAGGTATCTCACAAGAATATATTTTACTATCCATATATGTCTTAAAAATCTTAAATCAAATTTTTTACTCCAAAATAGAATACATTACCAAGAAGAATATTAGGAAACGATGGAAGAAATTGTTATTTAAACTCAATTTATGAGTATTGTATATCTTTTTAGTGTAGTGAATGAAACAATAAAATTGATATCAGCGTTAATTAGTGATCAGATTGTAATTAGCAATAAAATGATGCATTATAAGACACTCCAATAACAATAAAAAAAATTTCTACCGGAGTTGGTATGAAATAATTCTCGTTTTTTTAATCAAATCTAGCAATCTTATCTCAAAAGAAATGTAGCAAAAAACAACTAGCAAAACTACAACTTATTGGTGCCAAAATAAGATTAAGTTTTAATGAATGATGCTTTTGTAAAACTCATCAATTCTATGATATAATTTGACGAGTAATTGACTACAAATGTTGGGAGACGAGCAAGGTCCACACATCATATAAATAACATTACCTAACGGCCTCATGAATATGCCATCTTCACGAAGCTTTTGAAGTAGAGACGTTGCCATAGTTGATGAATACCTGCATAGCAACAGTTAGATTTATTTCGTCCATGGAAGTATAACGAGTACTGTTTTCGTGTCAACCATTCAGACAACTTATGATCATCATTTTACCCAGAATATGAAACTCCACCACTAAGACGACTATTTTATAAAAAATGGACGTATGATTAAAAAATACAGTTTAGAGTATTATCAATTTATGATCAATTTGATCACCAGAATTTACATTAGATGATTTTTTTTATCACCCAATGATCAGAAAATTCATCTATTCTAAATATGATTGAAACAATCATCAATAACGAGAAATCCATCACCAATGAGAAAACAATCATTAATGAGAAAATACATCTTTTCTTTTTGCTTAATTTCACTATTTTGATGGGGTCAAAGATTTATAGTGCTTTTGTTCCGGATTATAATGAATAATAATAAAGCAAATTTACTCATAAAATCATGTGCACTTCTTATTCATGTGAAGTTGTACATGATGTTTGCTGCTAAGTGTCAATCGTAACCAACTTATTTGCAAGTTTTATCATTAACAAGGGTAAGGATGCATAGATATGACCCTCCCAAACCCCACCCTAGGTGGGAGTCACGTAATGTCATAGAGGCAATGGAATGTTGCAATGGAGAGTTGTAGGAGTATGAAAATCTTACCAGCACCCACAGCAAAACACTTGGGAGTTTTAGATGAAGAGTTCACATTATATCATTTTTGCAACAAAATAAACGCAATTATCTTCATTTTTGTCATTAGATGGAGTTCATAGATTTCACATTTGATTGAAAGGCAATCACTAAGACAAATACTCTAATCCAACCAACCAACAAGCAAAGCCAAGACAAATACTGCAATTTAACCAACCAACAAGCAAAGCTACCAGCTAAGAGAAAATAAAATTGAGTCATTCAAAAACATTACCCGGCACTGGAACCATGAGTTTGAAGCTCCACTGCAAATACAGTCCCCAACACAATCAGTCTTTTAATTTGTGGGTGCATTGAGATTTTGTTAACAAGCTCTGCGTCCCACATCTGAAAACAATGTTGTTCGTATAGAAAAGTAAGAAAGGCAGACTTACAAGTTGAAGATTCATAACACACACGTGCGCAAACAAAACGACAAAAACCATAAACTAAGATTTTCCAGTTTTATCAGAGTTATCTAAAAATAACATGGCTTTGCACCCTCAAACATTGCCCTTTCATTGAAAATAAAGTTTCTTACCTCTTTTAGCGCATTTCCTTCTTGTGTCAAATTTGGATTTTTCTTTTGGTCTTTAAAACTTTTAATAGCTTTAGCAGCAGCCGTACAGCCCATAGCATGTGCTGTATACGAGTGTCCATGTAAAAGTGCTTTCAACTGCAACCGCAATAGGATATAAGAGATTTATCATTACAATAACAGGAGGTTTCAAATCAACCCCATGATATTTTAAAGTAAGAATCTCAAAGATTCAGAGATAGCTATGGATCAGGACATATCACAATACATAGTTTTTGTTCAATTTGGTTATACTCTAGTCAATGAAGCTTTTGACTCTTAAATATTGCCAAGTTTCACAAAAACACCCTCACAAGGTTCATATTTCCTTTGCTGGACGAGTTTCAAGCAAGAGAACTTCAGAGTTTTATAGCAAGGGAAAAACATTAAATTGAGGAAATAGAGAAATATCGTATCCGGTATCCCACAAACTTTCACTGATTCACCTAAAGGAATATTAAAGATTCCAATATTTCTAAACCTTAACATAAATCAAAATAAACAAAAGAACTGAAGGAGGTCACAATTTATATCCAAAAGTGACAATATGAATTTGAGAAATAATATACAGGAAACTAAGCTGGAGCACAAGGATTTATTCTTGATTTCTAGTATTTGGGAGTCCAAAAACAAAGGAAAAGTCAAACTTATTCTGAAAGTGCTCGAAATTCTAAAAATGTAAAAATAAGTTAGAGACGTTCTTGTAATCATAAACATAAAAAATGGTATGGACAAAAAAAGATTTATGTACGCACCAACCAACTCCACTCATAGCACCGTCCGAGAACTAAGACTTGTGCCAATTGTTACTTACTAGTGCTAATCAAGACATAGTGTAAAAACAAGGCCGCATCCCATCACGTCGGCCGCATTATAAAGGTTTCAAAAAAATGGACCAATATTTACCGCGTTGTAATGGTGTAAAAACAATGTTTTGGGCCATATCAACGTATATCTTATGGTAATTTGCCATGCATTAAATTGAACCAAGCTTCTGTCCCTCAACATCCCGCATGACTTTATTATCATGTAAAACAATGAATGAAGATTTTTGCATGCAATTCCGCTATGAAAATGTGATTTGTCATGAACATTGTATAAATCGAACGCTTATAGTTCCAAGTGTAAAATTTACTTTTACATGTAATAGTTGGATAAGTTTCTGTATGTAGATTAGCAGAAGAATGCAAAGACTTTTAGAGGCAAACTAAACACCTACAAATTTAAACCTATACAAGTAACAACACTTACCATTAATAGGCATATTTGTAGCTATTCTCATTTATTTTTAAAGCAACTTGTCAAAAAAAAATTGAAAATGGAAGAAAACCTTCCATCAACAGCTAGTAGCAAAAATAGAACATCTGCTAAAACAAGAACAAAATATTCAAATGAGAGATTACTTTTGACTCTCCCACAAATGCATCAAAAATAGATTCTGATGCTAATGTGGCTGCTAAAGGTATGATCCCTCCAGTCATCAGCTTAGCATAGCAAGCTATATCAGGTGAACAATGAAGTAGCTCTGCAGTAGACTATGAAAATATTCAGGTCAGAAGCATTGACATAACTAGATTAGAAAAATAATTGGAGAAAACAGCTATAACTCAGCAGCTAACCTCTACTCCCAAGCGCCAAAATCCTGTAAAAACCTCATCATAAATGACTGGAATTTTTTTCTTTTTGCATTCTCTAACAAGGACTCGTTGGAAAACCGGATCAACCATATGCATGCCTCCCGCCGCATGTATAACTATTATAGAGCATAAAGGGTCGTTAATAATCATTTAGGGTTGCAAAAGCTCAATAAAAACATCAAGGATCAGATTAGAATGACTAACATATTCCTTAAAAACAAATATCGTCGTTTTTACGAAATGGAAAGATTTATTTAATTGGTTCAAAGCCATCCAGAAAAAATAAAATCCATAAGAAATCTCCTATAACGTCTCTTCTCATCTGCATAGAATATTCGAAGTACTCTTCTTTAATGCATATTAGTGTTATAAGGCAAGAGTTTATCCATTAATGGTGGTAAATTATTAGTTGTTGGGGAATCACAAAAAATGGCACTATGAATAAATGCAATGGTTGTGGTTTTGATAAAAGGAAACTGCACAGTGTCGGTCGTTGAGAAGAGTTAGACAAGGTTCTTGATATTGATAAATGAATGACAAACATTATGTAATTGAATATGACGTAATGGGGATTCTATATTATTGGTTATTACTTAACCAAACATGCAACAAGATTTGCGGATTTTATTCTCCCTTACATTGCCCTTTCTTGTTCCCTTATATACACCAAATGGCCCCTTGGTTTTTATTTCTTTACCAGATGCCTGTTCAGATATCAATTCAAGAAAAGAACTGTAGACAACTAAAAGAAAGCCTCTGAAAATTCTTCCTCGAGAATCTATGACAGGTTCATCAAAGAAAAAATAACATACATAGACGAATAAAGAAACATAAGCCTAACAAGAGCGCCATAAAATGACTAAAAGCATTCAAAAAGTTATAAGAGTAGGATTTAATGCTAAAATGAAACAGAATTTTTAAATGTACATAAGTAAACTGTGCTTCAATGCCAATAGAACCAACAATCAAGTGTAGATCATTAAAAAGTCCTAAAAACAATGACGTTGAAAATTGATAAAATCAAGTGTAGATCATTAAAAAGCGCCAAAAACACAACTCGAAATGTCTAGGATAAGAAACAATCAAGTCACTTCACACATACTAGATGGCATCAGTCAACAGCATGAACACAACATCTTATAAACAATGATTTTGAAAATTGGTAACAAAGTCAACAGCAAAAGCACTCTGCTGAAATCAAAAAAATGTACTCCTAAAAATTCTTACCTGGTTCAATGATTAGAGCAGCGATCCATTTGTTCTGTTCCCTCCTAGAGAATGTCGATAATTGTTTAGATATATAAGATAAATAACTTCTCGAAATGTCTGATGTGTCCCTACTTTTTGAAAAAAGTTCCTCCCGTAATCCAAAAGCTTCACAGCAATTGTCATGTGTAAGATACCAATATGGAGAAACGGAAGAAAATGAAGGATAATGCACTAAACTTACTCAAATCTTCCTGTTTATGTCCTTCAGAAAGAAGTTCACTAGGTAAAAGAACCTTCCATTCTCCACGTTCCATGTACACAGTTGGGGGATCAATAAAGAGACCTCTCCCTATGTACCTACATGAATCAAACATCAATTTCATCAATGACCCAAACTAGCATGATTCCCAATGCCGTCTATATAATGGACAGATGGAAGCTTTAACTCAATTTATTAGTTACATAATATGGAAAGTCAGAAGGTTGGGGTAAACTCCCTTAAACCCTACATCGCTTTTATAATTTCTGTTGACTAAAAAAGATTAAGGAGAAAATGATAATGGAAGGCATAACATGAAGAAATTCAGTATCAAGTAAGTAACTCAGCTATGAAAAATGATCAAATTCTATAGGTGGAAGACAATAATTAAAAGGTTTGGGGCCAAACATTCCTTGCTTATGCCTTCAATAATTAGTAAGGAAATATTTCATTTTATTTACATAAGCATTTTAAACTTTTCACATTTAGATGTATACTGAAAACCATTTCGAGAAAAAAAAAAAAAAACAGAGCTAAACACAATCGACATGACATCAATAAACCTCTCGTTCACAAACTCTCTTGCTCACAACCTAGAAATAGAAAAGACTTGCTCCAAAGCTCCTTAACTACTACAATCAAGACAATGTCACCGACTTGTTGAGGCTTTTCATTTCCATTAAAATTCCCATTTACGTACTTGATACTTCGACACAAATATGACTTCAAAACATCATTTTTGGCCAAAATCAGAGATTTATGGGAAAACATCTGAGTATCATACATGAACATGTACATGCGTCCGACATGAAACTAGAAATTTCATAATATAATATTGACAGTATGTACATCAATAGCTATGATTTTTTAAAAGTGCATTTTGTTAGAAGGTGATTACCAAAGAATGTAAAAATGGGCCCAATAAATTTGAGGCAGCAGATTGAAGTTGCAGAAACAACATTCACAGAGACAAAATTTGTCTAATTATCTCTAAATGACCCAGGTGCTTTGTCCAACCACGATAACTCAGCATGACATATTTGCTTTTTAGCCAAACTATGTTTTGGGGCAAGGTCTTTGCTGCTATAAGCCTAGTCACATTTTCTTCTTTTTAATTATCATGAATTTAACGTGAAAAAGCTAAATAATTTCACATCAATTGATCTCTTTTTTTTTTTATTAAATTTTAGTTGCTACTTAGATCAACTTTGTGATAGCACTTGAAGTAAAACAAGGTTGACACCATAGTGCAAAAACAAGGCCCCATTTATCATTTCATATCATATCAGCTAAGTTGTAAAGGTTTCCAAATCTACCGAATCAATACTACGTGCATCATCAAGGTGTAAAACACCACTTGATAGGCATATCAAGGAATATCTTAATGTCTCTGGTAATATTTGGTGCTACGACAACCACATCACATTCATTACCGGCTTACTGCATCACATGTTATGGTAGTTGCGTCTAGAAGCACATTTTTACACTGGTCAAAACTTAAACACAAATAAAAACTCGTCAATTTACAAGCGCGTAATCCAGCAAAACCCCTTTTGATAAGGTATGTAACTAATGTTTCATAAATGCGCTTAGCTGGTGTCGGTTGGGGAATGAGGGGGCATGAGAAAGTAATCATGTGATACTAGGAAGTCGAAGACTAATTTTACATAAAAGCAACCTTAATAAATAAAGCTAGCTCTATTTAAAGCTAGTCAACATACCATGGTTGTTGGAGAAAACCTGTAAAGGATGATGGTGCTTGTGCTTCCATTGCACCTAGAGTATCACCATGATACGATCCATTAAGAGCCAGTACCTAAAATGAATATTTGAGGAGGAAGAATGGAACTGTGAGTCAACAACGATAATATACTTAAAACTTTGAAAATTGCTTTTCTAAACATTCATACTCCCTCCGTCCGGATGAATTAGTAACATAGAGAAATTGGGTGAGAATTAAGAAAGTGGTAATAAATGAAGAGAGAGAATGAATTGTGTGGATGAAATTAAAAGAAAGTGGTGGACCATAGTCCAAAAATAGAAATGCTGCAATTTAAGTGGGACGGACGAAAATAGAAAATGCTGCAAATTATAAGGGACGGAGGGAGTACATATTTTCCCAACCAATTCTTTAAGTAGATGGAATAGTAAAACATAGATAAACAGAATATGCCCTTGGTCTCCCAATATCTTTGAGGCAACTGATGTGCTTCAAATACATTTATACTAATACGTGTGTAACATTAGTCAGTGTTATTCGCTCTTGTACTGTATAGTTAGCTTGTCGCATAGAAGGGGTGGCCAAAACGTATTTCAGTCTTCCAATTCTGTATGTGTGATCTGCACTTGTCAAATAACTAATGACATGTGGTATTTGAGTCAATTCAATATTTTTAATAGAATGGCTTCCCTCACCACCAACCATATCTATTACCATACTAGACACAAAAGACTAGGTGCTTGGTAAGGCATCAATCATATTTGAGTGGGGCTGGAGCCAAATGTTAACCTATCATTGGATTGAGTACAAGAGCTAAATGTTAACCATACAGTATCATGAGCAACCGAGTGAGTACAAGAGCTACAAGTGACCAACTATTTCTCATTACAACAAAAGATGTATTGGCGAAATTGTTGGGATGCTTAGGAGTGAATTGACTATGCAAGCACTTATTGTCAATGGATATTTGGACTAGTGAAAAAAAGCAAGTTATTGGAACTTTTAGTTTACGAAGGAAGATATGTATTTATGACAATGGATGTTATCGCATCAATGCAACAAAAAGCTTGGGGTTATGCAGCTTCCTGTTAGAATGCGTCGGATTCATGATATACATTCATAACGTGAAACTTGCCGAACCATTCATGAAGAAAGACAACAAAAAAAACATAAAACAAAAGTCAGCTTTAAAAGCTTAAACTTTCCAATCAAGACCCTAATTTTTGACCGAATAACCTAGAGAAATTTGATTTTAACGGTTTGAACTTTGTTTCTTTCCCTTTTTAAAGTTTCAACTTTGATTTATCTTCTAAAGGTTCAAATTTTGAAATTAAATTTTCTATTAAAGATGTTTTTGACCGGTAATCTGGTCAACAGGTCATCTTCAACCTTTTTTGATTACTTTTTATTTACATTTATTTTATAACTATCATTAAAAAAAAGCATCTTCCTTCCACTTTCTTCCTTCTTATTCCTCCATTTTTTCAGACCCTCACCACTTCATGAACTTCAGTGAAGTGTAATTTGTAATGGATGCTTGAGAACAAAATTACAATTGCCGACTAAAAAGAAAGAGAGAAAGAGTGAAGATGTGAAGAGTAATCAATCATTTGGTAAAATAGAATAATCACAGAAATCAAAGGTTATACTTTCTGGATCAAGAAATTGAAATGGGATTTTAAATCAACTAAGAAAAGAACACAAAAAAACCCAATAATTGAGATTTGTTTTTTAATAAAAAGTAAAGATTGGTTTGTGCGTAATTTTTGGAAATTTATAGGGGATTGAAATCACAAACTTAAACTCAGTGCATGATTTTAATTTATATTAGTAGAGATTTAAGAAGTTTTCATTTAATTAAATATAAAAATGATTAAGAGATAGTGAAGAAACAAAAAGTGAGGATTAAAATGGTGAAGAGGTCATGATAGAAGGGAAGAAATTTGATGAAGAAAAAAAAGAGATGAAAAAGATTAAAATGGTGAAGAGACCATATTTAAGGGGTGAAGAAGCCATGGTTGAGAATAAGAAATCAGGTGAAGATATCAAAAAAGGAAGAAGGTAATTTGTAATTCCAGGTTATGAAAACTAAAACATCTTTAAAAAAAAATCTAGTTAAAAGTTGAAATCTTTATAAGATAAATCAAAGTTGGAACATTATAGGATAAACCAAAGCGGAAGAGAGAATTTCGTACCTTAAAAATCAAATTATGCAAAAAACTAAACCCAGATGAAAAGCAGCAACCTTTGCTGCTTTAGTAGCACTAGCAAATGTACAATATCTTTAACTAATATAGATGTTCCTTGAAATAGAAGAGCATTATCGCAATCCACTCCTCACATGCTTCCATTTTTCATATAACTCCCCCCCCCCCCCCCCAAATCCCCTCTAAGTAATTTCTCTTTTACAATGAAAGTTGTAAAACCAATGATGAACGAGAAACAATTTATAAAAGTTCAAAGAGCTAATGAGAAACAAAGAAGAGGTGAACCCACCCTGAACTCTACGGATCTCTTAGAATTGTGTTCAGAAAGATCCACAATGGTTTCATGATCATGCAAGAATTTGCGAAATGCCATCTTAAGAGCAACTTCAACAGCAGTCGATCCATTATCGGAAAAGAAAGCCCGAGATGCCCAACCTGTACAAATCCTATCCATATGAAGTAGCTAGAAGAGAAAACTTTATAAAATAAAATAAAAACTCAAACTATGTGTCCACATTAAGACACATCATATTTTGGCTAAAGATGGAAGCTCTCTAAGGCAACACAAAATTTTAACAGCAACACAATTATTCAACAAACAAAAAACCTATGTATAAATAAGAATTTTACCATCAAAAGTTCGCTAGGTATCAGCTTGCATGTGATATTTTCACACAATATGTGTAACAGATGGATAAATCCTATTCAGAACTCAGAAAACCTAGCAAAAATGACAATAGCCTGGCTGCACAAAACACCAAAGACCAAGTGTAATTAGGATCTAGTTTGACCGCAAACTAGATCCAAAAACATCCAAATGCATGGATGCACAAATATACACAAACACACGCAAAAGAGATGCAATCTCAGTGTCAAACGATCAGATAACAAACTACAGAGTCACAGACACACAGCCAAGATGCAAGCACTAGCGCACTGGAACACAAAACATACAAAAAAACATGAGAAAACATGCATAACCTTAAGGTAGAACTTGAAAGTTAAAGACACACGCACCCATAAAAACCCGTAAGAAATACTCTAGTAAACAAAATTCCAACATCAACAGAATACAGGAAGATGAAAGTACAAACATTTCAACCAAAATAACAAGGCTATACTCTTTAGAAAGAGAGGTAATATTTTAGAGGAAATATCACCTTTTCCAACCCCTTCCAGCAGAAGTTCAGCAGTATCCAAAGCTGGTTCATTAACATTCTCAGGAAACATCACATGCCCATATCTAGCAGCAGCATAGCCCATATCTCTCGCCAATTCAATCTATAACCACCTAGAATTATAAACAACTTAACTTCCAAAAGAAGTAAGAGTTGAAACTTCACATCAAGCTATCAAGCATCTTAAACAATTTAATAATATTTTTGTGGAGTATAGAAGAGCAAGGGAAAGAGGAATATCATAATTGCTCCCTTTCTATTTGAGTTCAAGATAAGTTTTTATATCCACTTTTACTTAATTCATATTTATCACATCATGTTACTATCCAATGATCCATCACCCCAATGCCATTAAGTGGCTTAGAGGGATGAAGGTACACAACCTTCCCTTGTGATAACAAAGTAGTAGTTTCCAATTGACCTTCAGCTACATATATCATCTTCAACTTCAAATAAATAAGAATGAGCCAAGTTGATATAGTTTACTATAATCTAAAACTAAAAAACTGTATATTTTTGATTCCATTGAGAATGGAAGTGGACATTGTTTACTTTCAATTGTATCATATTAAAGATCAAATCTTACCCATAAATTTACCTTCACAAATATTCGTGGAAAGCCCGGGTGGTAGTCATTATGGGACAGGAATACTTATAATTATCCACTTTGAGATCTAATAGTCAAGGCATATTGTGAAAAATAATTGCAAGACATGGTCTAGTTAGAATACAAATTCAAAGTGCCTCACTGGCTCTGCATTTCTTTGGAGCATAATTTCAGAGACTAAGAGAGGAACAACAACAACGACATTCAAAAGGGCGACTCAAGAAGAGTTATCTATATCAAATTTGGTATAAGGAAAACAAGTTGGTGCCCACATGTGTTTCTGAATAAATATCAAGACAAAAGTCAACAATTTTTTTAATAAGGTGAGATACCCAATTTCCTTTTCAGACACTAAACTGATTAAATCAGATATTTCAAACGCACAAAAAGATTATCTTTTACAGAAAAGAATGAACGAAAAAATGCCTCTCAGAACAGAGTGATCTTGACTTCGTGAGTGATATTATACAAAAATAATTAATAGTCAGCCTCAACTGAAAAATCTGACAAGATAATTCATGAAAGAGCATAAAACTATCAACCTGTAAGGAAGAATTAGGTCCTTGAGTCCACCAACTGGCACAAGCATCAAACTGCTGAGTTATGACATCACGAGTGTCTGCCTGAAGTTATTGAAAGTGAAAGGTTAGTGGAAATAAGCAAAATAAACGGAACCGGAGCCAGCCACAAGTTTAAAGCGTATGAGATGCTCACGATACAGTTTCTCTAATTCATCTAGATTGTCCTAGAGGTGACAAAACATGCATATCAAGAGTTATAAATTGCCAATCGACCTCCAGCGTCAGAATATGAATTTCAGGGAAAGTGCAATAAGTGATAAAAACTAGAGAAGTAATTTTTAAAAACGGACCACTAGACTATCAAACTCAGATGGAATCATGGAAGGGCCAAATGACAAGAGAGCAAGAAAATAGACACCAAGCATATCAGTACACCTTGGACACTCAAAATACCATAACAGCAAAGTCAGTAACATATATTCAGAGACAGAAAGCCAAGTTTTATTAGTTAAGAAAACATTTAAAGCATTGAAAAAAAACTTGGTGCGACCTTGTGAACTGCAAAGTTTTCACCGCATCGTGAATCAATCACTGTAACTTTTTCCTTTGGTACTAAATGATGTTGCGTAAATGGCCACCACAAAATATCTCCTGCCTTCTTTCTTGAGTCGTGCAATTTCTTTACTCTCTCAAAAAATGCAGACAGTAATGCTTGCTTGAGTGAAGCAAAAACATCATGGCATTTATCGAACCATTCCATCAAATCATCGGATATATCTTGGGGAACAGGTGGCAAAGAAAAAACCGGCAAGCTGGCAAATTTATCATAATTAGAAATAAGACTTTTAAGATCTACAAGAAACCATGGTAATTTCTGCACAGGTCAATTAAGACTCGGGAAGGAAAGAAAGGAAAAAAAATTCTACAATAGGAGTAGATAACATTGAAATGGATTCCTTATCATAAGAACAACTAAAACCAGCATATTTTATAAATTATTACTTAAAACAAATTAAGAAATGGTCGGGTAAAAAAGTGGTAAGATACAATGCAGAATATATTATTAAAACTCCCCTCCCTTCCGCCCCCTCCCCCTTCTGGCCAACAATGTTCTGAAATCCAAATGCACAAAATTTGGAGAAAGAGAAGAGAGAAACCTCCAATAGTATCATCCAGAGCCACTGATGCACTCATAAAAATATGTGCAGCAATGGCAAAGAAATAACTGTTGTCAGCAAGTAGCTTACAAATTCTCCTACATTAACCATGTAGTGAAAAGAAAATATATCGTGTCCTCTTGTGTTACCTATTCTGTAAATATGACAGCAAGGGGCCATCATTGCCAAGGCCACAATCTTCAATCACAACAGCTACAACATCATATCCTCGAAGCTTTAAAGTTTCATATGCAGAGATTGTTCCAGAAATACCACCCAATCTTCCATCTCCGACGAGAATAACAGGTAAACGGAAAGGCCTACAAATTATGAAAGAAGCAAAATCATTATGGAAGCACAATAGCTCATTGATACATGCGATGATTCGGAAAGAATAAGAGACTCCAAGATTTTTTCCACCACCTCTACATTAAGCACAGTGAAAGATGTATGTGTATTTAAGTGTGATATATTCAAATCAGTGAAAAAATTTATAGCTTTTTAGCTTCATCTAACAACAACTGAACTAGATAGATGTTGTGCTCTATGGAGACACAACACACAATAAACTCAATGTTTTCGTGAATAACATATATGTTAGCAATATGATACACATTTTCTTCTTTATTAAAATATTTATCAAATAAAAAACAGGGGGAAAAAAAGAAAACTACCAAGTCCATAAGAAACTGCTACTTAAAAACTACCCCTTTATAATCAAAATAAAGTCAAAACAATCACCTACTTAAAAATTACCCCTTTATAATCAAAATAAAGTTAATACCGGCTGGCGCTTTGAGACGCTTGCCTCTAGGCACTATAAGGCGCTCTGAGGTTTCTCTAAAGAATCACCTCACCTAAGACTATCAAGGTGCGAAACCTATTGCAGTATCGCCCCAAGGTATTATTAATATTAAATGTAAATATCCATATCAAAGGGAATACTGTCCATATTCACAGAATCATAATATCCCGACTCATTGTCTTACCATAGTGATGCTCCAACTTGGGTATGGGTGTTCTTCTCATATAGGGGCCTGAGTGCCACACTCATAAAAATTTAAATTTTCATGGCACAGGTACTTGTTTTTAAGAGTTTACTTCTTAAATTTCAACTCAATTGTTCTAGCAAAGTGTAGTTTTTTGTAAAGTCACATTTATTTTGTGGTAGTGAAATAAAAAAGATTAGAATATAAAAATACCTATTGTGTTATTAGAGTGGTGTTAGCAATGACCCAATTTTAAAGTTCATGACCTCAATCTTTAAATTGCATTGTCAACAATAACCCTATAATAGATTAATCCACAAAAAATCGCATAAACACGTCATGAATCGACCTCATTCTACAAACGGTTAAGCACTTATTTTGGTAAAGAAATTGCCACATGGCACAATATAGTTAGGAGATAGGAAAAAGAGGAAACCCCAACATGTTTGCTGCAACTCGCAACATATGTTGTGTTATGTTGTGTTGTGATTGGTTTTATTAATTTATCCTATTTTTTCTAGAATGACTATTTTCTTATTTAAATAATTTATATTAAAAAAAACATATGCTCCCTCCTTTTTCTAATGTTCTTTCCATTTAGAACATTCCCCTTTAAGGAGAATGAAATTTAATTAAGGTTTTTGAGACATAAATAGAAGATAAAATTTGTCGACATGAGATCTCATTGGATACGTCTTGACGTATATTCTTTTATTAAACTCCCTCCGAATCAGTTTAGATGTCCCATTGGGATTTCACGGATTATAAGGGTTGAGTGGGATCCATTAAAAAGGTTGTTTTTGGGTATTTTAATTGATTAAATTAATTGTAAAGGTGGTTGTTGCCTAGTTGGGTATTGGGAATTGGAAAAGTGGGGGTATTTAGGTAAAAAAAAAAGATAGACAAAAAAGGAAATGGGACAATTGGTATGGTTTTGCCAAATAAAGAAATGGGACATCTAAACTGATTTGGAGGGAGTATATTTTTATGATTTTTTATAATGTGTAATAGAGATGTTGTAGCTCAAAATTTGTTTTGGAAATTGTGCAAAAAGCAAACGAGAAGAACAAAAATGAACGAGGAGAGTATATCATTGGTTATATTTTTTTCGACATCTATTAATTGATACCAATTTTGATATTCTTGACACATTTTCATAAATTTTTATTTTTCTTGCTATTTAACTTTTTTGTTAAAAGCCAAAAAAAAATACTCCAAATATAATACACATACTTACACACACATAACTATTGGAAGAAATTCCAATGAGAATCATCCTTAAATGAAAACCCTGAAAACCAATGTGCTTGACAAAAAATAAAGTTACTTTTTTTACTAAAAAAGGTGTTACTATTAGTCAAAAAAGTTACTTTTAGGCAAAAAAGTGTTACTTTTTAAAAACAAAAAAGACGATACTTTTAGGCAAAAAAAAGTGTTACTTTAAGAAAAAAGTTCTTAAAAAAACTCACAAACAGGTGTTACTTTTTACTTAAAAATGTGTACTTTTTTAGAACAAAACGTGTACTTTTGTGTTATATTTTTTTTAGGATATATATTTTTTTCTGAAAGTAAAACTTTTTTGCTAAAAACTACAGCTTTTTTTAAAACAAAAGTCACATTTCCATATATATATATATATATATATATATATATATATATATATATATATATATATATATATATATATATATATATATATATATATATATATATATATATATATATATATATATATATATATATATATATATATATATATATCTATATATATATCTATTATATCTATATCTATATATATATATATATGGATTCAACTAATCCAAATAATGGAGCACATATCTCTAATTTTGATAACCATTTTACCTTTATTTTAAAGGTAATGAATTTCTCTTAATTAGTATTTATATCTAGAACTTTTAATAAACTTATCTAACTAAAAAATTTAGCTTTAATAGAAATAATTAAATTTTACTTTTAAGAAATTGTCTTACAAAAAATTAACTCAATTTAAAATAAATTATCTTTTTATAATATAATCATAATCATTATGAAAATAAGAGAAAATGTGGTGGGATAGAGAGCAAGTAAGATAAAATGATACCTTTAGAAGAGGTCATTGTTAACAAGATTACGTTGAGAAATGAACTTTTAGGAGAGAGAAAAGTTGAAATAGTGGAATGACCTTTTGTTTAGGTCACGATTAAGGATACTCTTAGAACCAACTAAGACATAAAAACGATATTCCCTTCAATCAATTACATGTGTACTACTAACAAACAATTTTTTAAGAAAAAAGATTTTAAAAATAAATCTTTATTATATACAAAGACTACTAGGCAACTATAGCAAAAATTTATTCTTTTTCCTTCACCCTTCCCAATCCAACACTATGCATCTTCAAATCACTCTCCTTCTCTAAATCGATTTTACTTCTCTCTCTCCTGTGCACATATTGAGATCCATTCACGCCATTAATGGTGACTAAAAAGATCTTTCCGTTTCCTTTGCCCTTTATTTGGTGTTTGGTTTCAAGATTTAGTGTTTCCTCTAATTGAGTGAAAGGTCCATATTCTTCCTAATGTGGACAAACGATATAACCTAGATTCCATGTTGGCACTCGATCATGTCGGCACCACTAAGATGGGGATTTGTCGAGTCTAAGCTCCTCAACTTGATTGTCACAAATCAGAGTGTTCCATATAAGTAAGAAAGGTCAAAGATTGCTCAATACCAATAGCCATCGATAATACAATTTTACTACTTTTCCTAACAATTTGTCCTAGTTTCCAACAAGTGATTTCATATGTTTATAATTTATTACATTAGAAATTTATACTATTAACATCACATATTTTAACAAAAATATCTCATTGTAATTTTTCTAAATCAATTTGTCCTTTAGCCCTTAACTTCACTATGTCATTATGAAATAATACCTCCACTATCTCATTATAAAAAATAATACCTCTAATATCTCATTATTACTTACCAACTACCTCTAACATATGAATCCTCAATGAGTCAAGCAATGATCCATTTATGAATAACATGTGAACAATGTGCACGAAAATCATATCTCATTTCTAATTGCATAGAAGGAACTTACATGTGAACAATGTGCACGAAAATCATATCTAGTTCAAGTAACTTGGTTCATGTGCATAAGGTCTCGTTCAAATTTATTGCTTAAATCTAATTACAAAAATTAGCAAGATTCCTAAGTGTGCAAGGCCCAAATAATTTCTAGCTTTTTTTGTGTTATCAACTAAATAATAATATAGGTTTTAATTTAAACCTTAATATAAACAAAGTAACATGATTTCAAAAGATTTGAGAAAGAATTAATTGAGTTAAGAAACATGTGTTTTTTGTGTTTCTCCTTATTGGTGCAAGTTGAACCCCTTTCTAATTTCTGAACTGCAAGTGGTCCTCTTGAGTCGTCAAAACCTTCACATGGTGCGTGAGAGGTTCTTTCATCCAAAGTTCTAGATCTTTTGTGGATGAGCGTTCTCCAAAAGCTTTTAAATTTAATTTCACAAACGTCAAATACCATACATAGTCGGATCATAATTTTGCAATTAACCAAGAAACATGACAAAGAAAATTAACATCGGAATATATAGCTACACAGCTTATTTGAATCGTTGGAGAATGCTTTTTTCTTGTATTCAAATAGCCAAGTTCTGTTGGATGTCATTCCGCCAAGTTGGCTTTATTAACGAACCAACTTAATCAAATCTTATATGCTGTATCGTTGGATTCATTCTATGTATATAAATATTAATTGTTATAACAATAATAATAATTAATAACAATAGAAACAACTTAAGCAAAAACATAAATTTATAGTACCTGTATAAATCACATTGAAGAGTTCCAGAAGGAGCCGGACTAGCAACACCACCGGCAGTCTCAATCAAGCTCCAACATTCACCATGCTTTTGTTCACCTTCCACACTCATCCACAAGCTTTTCTCCACCATTTTCAACAATTCTTCATCATCCACAGCTCCATTTTCTCTCTCCACCGCCAAATGCGGCGAAACCGGTTCCTTCCATGCATACAGTGTCTTACAAATCAACCTCTTTTCTCCAAAACTCAACTCTCCTCCCACTTTCTTCTCCTCGTACCAATTTAAAATGTCCTTCGCAGCGGCATTCGACGCTTTAATGACATGATTCGAAGCGAGGAGAGAAAGTTCGGTTTGACGACGAACGAAGAGGTCGGAAACCTTACGAAAGACGAAGCGGGAGTCGGAATCGGACGGGAACCCAGTTTGCACCGGTTTTATGTAATGAAATTGAGAGGAATTCGGGGATTCGAGGACGGATGAAGCGATTCCGGCGGAAATTAGGGTTTTTCCGAGGTTAGTGTTAGAAGCCCAAATTGTGTAAATAGGATGAGAAAGTGGAAGGGAGGAGAAGAAGCGAGGGCTATGGAAGCGATAGAGGGAAGTTGAGGAGGAATGGCGGAAGGTCTTAAGGAGAATGGAGATGGCTTTCATGGCGGATGAAGAGAGACAAGGAAGTGTTAAAGTGAAGGAGTGAGACTAACAGATTACAGAAGGCTGGTCGATGGATAATAATAAAAAAATAGGATTTGAATTAGTACTTAGAAGAGGAACCAGGTCCCCAGGACATTTCGGAAGTTAGGTGGGAAACGGTTATGCTTGGTAGGACTTAGGTGTGTGGTTGTTTTGTTTAGGACTTTTTAAACTTAGATGTAACACAAATTTTTTGTTTTAGCCGCTCCTAACTAATAAACGACATTAATGGGAATGAAAAATCTAGTGTAATTTTGGTTGAAAATCTCTTAGCTACTTTAATGTCTATATTTTTTCAACTTCAATAATCTCATTTTCTTCATAAAATTCACTCCAATGCATTACCATTGAGAGAGGTGGTATTAGGTGGTAATGGAAATTTGTATACAAAAAAACTTTTTTGTGATCAAAGTTTCATTACCATGACAATAATATGAAACTTTTGATGAAAATTTATACTATAACTCATTCCGATTACCACCATTTAATACCGTCTACTAAATGGGTTGTTAAAGCTTATATGATTACTTTTAAAGTATATGTAATCATTTTAAAAGTTTTGAAGAGTGTTTTGTACCATGTTGGTGGTGATAGTGAACTTGAAAATTAATAATGATCACATATGCCTTAAAATAATCACATATGCAAGTATTCACATAGAATATAGATCATAGAAGTGATCATATAAGCTTTAATAGTAATCACTTATAATAGTTAAAATGATCACACATAACCCTTAAAAGTGATCGTATAAGCCTTTATGTATATGTGATCACATTTTAAAAGTAAAATGATCACACGATAAATTAAAGCATATGTATATGTGATCACTTTTAAGGCTTATGTGATGACTATTAAAGTTTATGCCTTTATGGAGATTGTGTTTTGTGGTTGTGGTGGTGGTAGACTTGAAAAATTAGAAATGATTACATATGCCTTAAAAATAATCACAAAGACCTTAAGTAATCACATAAGTTTTAAAAATGGTCACATAGACTTTAAAAATAATCAATTTTGATAGTCAAAGTGATTACATATGCTTTAAAAGTGATCACATAAGCCTTAAAAGTGATCACGTATGTTTCAAAGTAACCACATAAGCTTAAAAAGTGATCACATAATTAATTAAAAATGATCATATAGGCCTTAAAATGATCACATAGGTCTTAAGTTAATCATATATGCCTTAAAATGATAACACAAGCTTTAAAAGTAATCACTTACAATAGTAAAAAAAACGGTTAATTAACCCGGCTTATAAATCGGGTATTCGGGTTGGACCCAGAAATCGTTTTTGTAAATTCGGATACCTGGTATTCGATTTTGTTTTTTTTTTTAATTTTAAATGCTTCTAGCTTAACCCTAGGTATATCCGATTTTGGGTTTTGTTTAAAATGCTTCCAGCTTAACCCTAGGTATTTAAATCCTCATCTAACATTTACTCTTCACAATTTTCCCATCAGCATTTAAAGAGAGCATAAGCGTTTTCCCAAATATCATAGATAGACAAAAGAGTTTGTTGCTTTGCACACCTTTTCCGCTTGTAACATCTACACCTATTGTCTTTTTACCATATCTGACACCACACTCACCATAATTAATGGGGTTTACGCAACACAATATATATCTAATTATGTTATTTGATCACAAAGGATATCAAATGAATGTGTCTAGCTGTCACATTGTCACTAGCTAATACATAAGACTCATGCTTCCCTTTGTGTGTCACAAATTACCCTGCAGATAATTGCAAACTTTTTCTAGCCGTTAGTTCCCAACAACACCTTCTTTTACACTTTAAGGTATACATAATTTGATTGGAAGTCTTAGTTCTATATTTCACATTTCTACAAATATAACAACTTCTAGCAAAGACTTCTTATTATCAAAAACTTAATCCTTTTAGAACTCCCTTTCTTAAGTGAAGTTGTCTCATATGCCCATATATATCCTCCAAGAGCTATCATATTTATGTTCATTTAGAGGAGGAACTAAGGCATAGGATGTAGAAGCAACAATTGGAGGACTATTACCTAGACTCATGTTATTATTGCCTTAAGCATTCTCATTCACAGGTAAACCGTCATTAGAAAGGGCTTCTCTAGTAGCAATAGATTCATTATCAAAGTCTCATTCAACTTGCACATTTATTCTTCTAAGTTAACTCCTACGTGGTCTACAAGTCGGATCTGGAGGGATTCAGGTGGAGTATAAGATGAGGATGTGACAAGAGCTTTTAAATTTTTTAGGGTTAGAAATATCATAAGACATTTATATCTTCTGGTGTTTCTATAGTGTGCATATAATCATTTATTTAAGGTACTTCTTCCACATGTAACTTTAAAAAAGGAATAGGTGTAGACTTTGAGTGCTCCCGATTCCCGAATAGTCATTAACGTCTCATCATCATCAATAGATATGATAAAAATGGTTCACTAATCTCATTAAAACTCAAGTTCACACAACCAACAAAGAAGCCAAATAATTTTGGTGAAATTTAATTCATTAAGCTAAGTATAGTCAAGAGTCTAGATTGAATTGCATGTTGGAAGTCCTAATTTCTTTAATTTATTGTCCTATAGAAAATGATTGAATTTCACTCCTGAACCACAAACTTGATTAGGATTTTTGTTTTCCCAAGGTTTTCCCTTTGGTTACAAAGGTCTTGTATTTAGGTATACATGCCAACTCAATTAATTCAAGTAATAATATTCACACTTAAATAAATAAATTTTAATTGAAGTACTCAAGTCATGAAATTAAAGCAAAATATAGTGTAACTACTGTAAAATCCGTGCAATGTATAAATATTTAAATATTAACATGTATTACATAAAAAGTATTATCTTTAGTTTTTTCTAAAAGCTTCAAAATGAATTTTCTAGAGTAATTCATAATTGATTTTTTGTAATAAATTTTTAAAAATATACCTATTTTCTATGATTATATCACTTTTGAAAACTTTACGAAAATAACTTGTTATAGAGACTTAATTGTCACAAATGATCTTTAATAAGGTAATAATTATTATGTTTAATATTGTGTAGATTTCAAATTCTAGTTGTAATTAAATTAAGTTAATGCCACAAAAACACAACACCTATAATATTTCGACATTTAACAAAGTGGTATAAACATGACATTTGTCTTAAAGAACCTTTTTTATTTTATTGTATGATGATATGATTTATGATACTTATCTTATTTAGTTTTAAATTTGTTTAGAAAATAAATTTTTGCTCAATCAATTGTAGCTTTAATAAAAATACTTACTTAATTCAACTTTAAATATATTTATAGAAAACTAAACTGTCATGCAATCAATTATAGTCCTATTAAATTAATATATTTGTCAAAACTCTAAGAAGTCGTCATATGTTTTTTGTTAAATTAGGCTGGACTTATTGTGAATGCCAGCAATTATTTGGGTAACACGAGGTGCACGCACTTCACAAGCCAAGGAGATATATGCCACCCTAAAACCATATGGTTATGGGAAGGTCTCCAATAGCTTATAAAGTGTGCACACCATTTTCAATTTATCGATATGGGATAACTCATCCTAACATTTTATACTGTTCTTTTATTAATATTTATGATTTATAATATATTATGATTATGAAGAAGTCCTATTAAATAATTAATACATTTGACAAAACTCTAAAAAATTATCATATGTTATTTTCCAATTCTTTTATTAGTATTTAAAATATGATCCTACTAATAACATTTCTCATACACTAAATTTTTATGAAAACAAAACTATGAAAGGTAACATACAAATTATTTAATTAAGTTACTTTTAAATATACAAAAAGTAATCACATTCCCACATCACTAGTCACCACTAGTAGTTATCTAATCCACATACATACCATCCTTCAAACATAGATGTACCCTTAACCTAATAACAATACTTCTATACACCTCCATAATAAACCATTATTTTATAATAATACTTCCTATATATTACCTCTAATTACAATCAATAAAAGCAACAAAACAACATTAATTATTAATTAAAAACTATAATCAACCAGCATCATTATCATCTTGCCCAGTGTACTCCGCGCATAGATAATCAAGTATCATATTCTTGATTATTATTGTTATACAACATAGAAGAACTATCCCAACAAGTAGAAATAGAATTAGACTCATTAGACCACCAACCATTAATCCCATCAAAATCAACATTACCAATAATTTTTTGATCATCACTACCAAGAAGTTCATTTAATTCAGCTTGAAAACTTAACACCCTTTGCATACTTGTAGAATACCCTTCACTCTTCAAAACCCTAAAATTATTATTATTATTACCCATTTCATTTTCATTATTTTTATCATTATTAATACCATTATTAACAAGATTTGAGCTTAATCCTGATGATGATGATGACCCATTTAAGCTAGAATTTTCCAATTGATCTTGTTCAACTTGTTCCTTATTATTAATATTATTCATTATCATATTATTATTATTATTACCCATAATTCCAAAATTTTGATTAAAAATACTAATATTATTATTATTATTATTGGAATTAGGGTATTGGATGATTTGTGGGTTAAGAGGATTAAGGTTATTTTGAATGAGTTTATGTTGAATAAGAGGGTGTAATTTAGGCCAAATAGTTGGGTTATTAAAAAGAGAAAAAGAATAATTATTATGTTGGGTTTGAAGCTGTAAATGGAGCTGAAGCCGCTCTAAAGCCGAGCTGCTTAAGGTAGGCAGCTCATCATTGGAGCCGTTTGAGCCATTTTGTTGTTGTTGTTTTCTTCTTCCAAGGAGTTTCTTCTTTAACCTTGTATTCCAGTAGTTTTTTATGTCATTGTCTGTTCTTCCTGGAAGTTGTGCTGCTATTATTGACCACCTGCAGGATTAACAAATATATTATTATATTACTAGCTTTTAATTTATTTTAAGAATTAATCACAACAAAAAAACATCATAATATTGAACTTATATTGATTATGTAATTGGAGAAATTTACACATCGATCAATTAAGAGAGGTTGATTAACATATAATTGTTAAAGTATATAACATATTTTGGGACCTCAACCAGTCCATAAGCTTAATCTTTTGGTTGAGATGGTTTCTTGACAAAGGGTTACGGGTTCGAATCTCAACCACCTCTCATTTAAAGTGGAATATTTAGCACCAGGTATGAGGAGGGCCTGTGTTGCATCCACTCTTCTAGCCCAAAGGGCTCTCGTGTGAGGGGGCGTGTTAGAGTATATAATATATCTTGGGGCCTCAACCATAAGCTTAAGCTTTTGGTTGAGATGGTTTCTTGACAATAATAGTTTAACTTAATTGGTTTTAGGATAACACTCTATCAGATATATGTGTAGTCAAATCTCTTCTTATGCGGATCTTGTCGTGTACAAGCCCGTTAACAAATTTATCAGATCAACGTTGCGAATATTTTAACTAGAGTTTATAAAGTTGGCAAAACCGCGTTTGCTCAATGCTCATATATTATAAAATTAAAATTGAGAATCATGTTTTATCTCGGTTATTAGTATTAGAGGAGTTTAATGTTGCACTAACGGTCCGTTTAGTTAATGGTACTAAATTGTGGTAATGGTAATGATTTATAGTGTAAAATTTCATGAAATGTTTTATATTATTCCCATGGTAATAAAACTTTTATCACAAAAAAATTTTTTTTTACAAATTTCCATTACTACCTAATACCACATCTCCCAATTTTAATGCATTGGAATGAATTTTATGAAGAAAACGAGATGGTTGAAGTTGGACAAGCATGGACATCAAGGCAATCAAGAGATTTTTCAACCAAAACTACACTAATTTTTCATTCTCATTACAACCGTTTATTACCATCTACCAACGTGCCCTAACAGTTTTTAACGAAGAGTTTATAAAGTTGGCAAAATCGCAATGAGAGTCTTATTGAAACTATATATGTTAGTCATTCTAAATTTGCTCATACACATTACACGCCATCTTATTTATAATTTTAAATTTTTTTTGTCTTAGTTATACAATAAATATATTATTTGGTTTTAGAAAAGATTATGAATTTGATCTTTACCCATGCAAATAATCATTCCAAAAACAAAAATGATATTATACTAGCAACAACATGACTAGGGGCGTAGTATAAGTACAAAAATAAATTTTGAGGTCTTGTTGCTAATACAATTATGAAAATTTTGGTGTATAAAAAAATAATAAAATTAATGTGGATTAATATTTCTTTTTTTTTTAATTCACTATTATTATTCTATTTGCTTTTCAAATGCTATTTATGGATCACTCTAATTTTAAGTTTTATTTTTTTAAAATTCGTTTTAATGCAAAGTTTATTTATATCAAATTTTTATAACTTCAACGAGCTCAATCAAAATATATTTACTATCTAAAAAATTTATTTTTCTTAATTCGCATAAACATTTCTTTAAGAAATCAAAGAAATATAAAAGTATTAATTAATAAATAAGTAATAACTCCATCTGTTTCCAATATACCTGCTTCCAATACTAATATAGAGGTTGAGAATGATGTTGTCTTCTTCCTCGGTGAAACCGCCATGTTTGATATTTGGCCTTAGGTAGTTTAACCACCTTAGTCTACAGCTTTTTCCACATCTCTTCAGCCCTATTTATTACACATTCAAACTCTTTTTAATTAATAAAAACTTTACTATAACTATAATACTCTAACACGCCCCTTCATAAACTTGCACAAAATATTTCACATAAATTTAGGGGTAGTTGAAATTGAACTCGTGACCATTTTGTTACGTTGGCTTTTGATTCCATATTTGTTAAATTTACTGGACTTATTGTGAATGTCAGCATATTAATAGAAAGACACGAGGTGCACAAGCTTCCTAAGCCAAAGAGATATATATCATTCCAAAACCATAAACCATATGGCAATGGGAAGAAAGTCTCCAATAGCTTATAAAGTGCGCACACCATCTTTAATTTGTCGATGTGGGATAAATCATCCCATCAATATTAAGGTATCAATTCATTCAACTAAAAGTTTAAGTTGATAGTTAAGGCCCTAAGATATGTTATAGTCCCTCCTATTCATAGAGAATGAGATATTTGAATTTTGCACCAAAACCAATGAGGGGTCGGGGGCCACTTAAAAGTGAGTTGAAAACTCTCTTTTTACATAAAGGGTATTAATATTTATGTATAGTTGTGTTGTTGTAGTAAGGGTAAAAGAGTAAAAAAGAATGACAAAAATAAAAATGAGACATTTCCAGTGAATTGGCCCAATAAAAAATGTCTCATTTTCTATAAATAGGAGAGAGTATATTTTTTTATTTTTTATTCACAACTAAAAATAGGAGTACATAGTAAAAATGAGTATATGTACCTATTTTTTGAGGGAGAGCAATCCAATTACCACCAGTCCCAAACTTCTCAATGTAAGCCTTAAGCTTAGCATCTTCTTCAGGAGACCATGGACCTTTCTTCACATTAGCTTTATCACAACATGGAGCTCTTCCCATCTTTTCTTTTCTTTTTTTTTTCTTATTTCAATTTTGAATTAATCCTTTGACTTTTTCTTTTTATTTCTCTCTCTAAATTTCTCTCTCTTCAATATTTGTTCTAGATGTGTTTGTTGTTCATGAAGAAATGGTGGAAGAGAAGACCTTGTTTTATAGGTTGAAAATTATGACTTATCAAGACATTTTTTATTTTTTTTTTCTTAAAAAAAGTCTTCACATATCACCTTCTACTTTTTTTGTTGGAAAAAATATCTTTATTTCAAACACCAATAATTTAGCATGTTTCTTCTAATATTTCTTACTAGGGTTTGTAGTGGTAGAAATTTCCACCACTTTATTGAATTAATTAAGTTTGAAATTTGGATTAGTTAACGTAATAATAGAGAAAGATAAGATGACGTATAAGACCATACTACTAGATTATTATAAATCAAATATAAAATCAATTAAACAAATAATTACTTTTTGGCTCTTCGAGATTGGTATAACTGATAATTTTATTTCATCTCACAATTTGTTATTATTAGTAGCAATCTCATAAGGATCGTATACAAAAAGTATATTTTAGTTGAGCTACTCTTGTGAGATACCACACACTCGGTAAAACAAGTTCAAAAAAAACTTATATATATTCTCATAGTATTGTGTTAGAAGAGTTGCTATCCATATACAACTAGTCTCCTGATAGACCGTCTTTTTGAAAAATATCATTCAGGTGCAGTCCATTAAAGCTTAGTATCTACTTTTACTCTATATTTTCCTTTATGGACCAGTTTAATTAGAAATGATCTTTTAAAAACCCGTCTCTCACAAGAATTTGTGATCCATATATAAGTCAAGTTTCTGATTTTAATTTGTTGCTTTTGTAGCTTTTAGCTAGCTAATTCTTGGTATGTGTTACATGCATCAAAATAAAATATTGCATGGCTTTTTGAACTTTTGAGTTGTTTATTAGTAGGTGGCAAGAGAAGTATGTAACCTATGTAGTTTGTCCATAAGTAGCCTTGAAATGTTCTTGAATCTTTATTAACAAATCAAAACAAATGAATAGTAGCTACCTTAGCTAGCTTGTCTTTGTACATGCTTAATTCCATTCATTGGATTATTAAGTTTGACATGGAATAAACCATATTCACAACGGTTCCAATCAAACCATCTCTAAGAATCTCACTTTATACTTCCTTTCTTTGATTATTTCATCTATCCCTTCTGATTCAAAGTCTTAATTAATGGCACTTTATTATTGCCTCTTAATTATGACAAAGAGCATATAATGATAGAATTTTGAAAATGGCTCCGAGCAACAAAAACAAGAAGGAGAAGAAGTAGTCTACTCGTTAACCCAAAGAAGGTACACTACCAGTGGGGGACCTAGCTTAGGTGATGGGGTTGCATATGCAACCCCATTAAAAAAATCAAGAAAGTAATAAGTATATCTTGAACCCATAACCTATTGCCAAATACGCAACCCCATAAAAAAATCAACGAAGTAATATGTATGTCTTGACCTCATAACCTATTGCCAAATATTGATAATTAATCACATTTTGATACCACTAAGCTAATAAGAGCAATTACCTTAAGGACTATTAAAGGAAGGAAATTAATGACAATTAGTTTCCATAATTCTCCCATTTTAAACTCTTCTTCCTCCCAATCTTTGTTTTAAAAGTGTCAAGCTATTAAACACTATTGTTACCGGCTTGTCGCTTGCTCGTAGTCGGCCCACAGCCACTGCTGCCGACACTACTGCCGCCACTACACCGTTGTTGCCCAATGTCCAAACCCCAATAACAATCCTCCATAATTATATTGAGTCAATTATTAAAATTGAATTAGAAATATATTTTTTTAGAATTTTTTAACTATTGTATTGTGATTTGAGTATGATTTGATTTTGGTTTGATTTTAATTTGCTTTAAATTATTATAAAATTAATTTTATTTGTGTATAATTTAGGTGTTATTTGTTTATAAATCATAATTTTTGCAGAACGTTTATAAATCATATGTTTAATTTGCTTTAAGTTAGATGATTTCAATTCAGAATTAAAATTTGTATTTGTATTTGTGATTTCATTAATTGTTATTCACGAATAACATAAAAAATTATCATTTTAATTAACTTATAAAGCATAAGATTTGTGTTGAGTTTCTTATTTATGTTGTAGTTTTTTAAGTTATGTTTTGTTGATGAAAACAAGACGATTTTATTAAACTCGCAACCCCATGTTTCAAATCATAGGTCCGCCCACTGTACACTACTAAATCAATTGGTGAATTGGTGATAGTAAGAGTTACTCCTTGAGTTTATAAAATAATGCATACTCTTCTCTTTCTCCGATGTGGGACAACTCACATGTCGATAACACACGAGCACTTCAACACATAATAGGATAAATGATTGAATAATACATCGACCAAAATATAACTTTTATGAAATTATATGTACGATTTTACACAACTCATACATTGCACGAATATTTATCTAATTACTTATGTATTTGGTATAGTTAATTGTATGTTGATAGTTATTTATTAGACAAAAATTATACAAATGAGTCAAAGCTTGGGATATTAGCGGCTCGCAGTACATCTTATTCATTAAGGGTAAATGTACATATTTTGAACAAAAGAAAATCCATCTACTAAACTTAAGAGTTTAATAAGTAAAATAAACGCAAAAGCCAACCAATAAGTTAAAAAGAACTATTATTTCTAGTACAAGCAAATGATTGTAAGAAAATTGCTTTGTGTTTTTTAATTTTAGGGTAAATGTACATATTGTTATCAACAAAAGGAGGTAATTAATTTTAAAAGTTATAAATAGTAATGAAATCTACTTGTTTGCATAAATAGCTAGCTACAATAACAATAGCAGAACTTTAATTCTACAAGATTGGAGTATATATGAATCAATAGATTTATTATTTATCCATATGAAATCTTTTTTATTCACTTCGTTCTTTCTACCATTTCAACCTATAAGTCTAAATCCTTTGTACCACTTTATGTTCCTGCTATGCATGCCATCTTTAATCTTCGTGCATAAATAGCAAACATAAAGGTAATTAATTAAACCTATAATGTATTTACTTTATATTAGGTGATTGATAGAAAAATAAGAATCCATTTAAGTTCTTACTTATTTTATAATTATTATCTAAGAAGTTCCACGTTCTCTTACCCTACCCGAGAATAAAAAGTAAAAAATAAAAACATTTGAAAAGTTTTATTTGTGTTGTATTCTTTGTTGTGGTTTACTAACTATACTTGTAACAATGATCTAATTTTTCTCTCACAAAGAATACGAACTAACATATATTAATGCAAAATATGTTAAGGAATAAATCACAAATGATTTCCTCCCTTAGAATATTGTAACCTTATTGCATGATATTCTTGTTTCCTTAATCCTTCCTAGAATTATACTTGTAATATTATATATATCTTATTATTGTATAACTCATCTTGGTAATTACATCATTTCAATAATAACATCTACATTAATCAACCATTAAATTTTGGAAAAATCGAACCTTTCGCTCGTCTACTGTAAATAATCTCATCTTTAGATTATTTTCTAATAATATACTCCCTCCGTTCCTTTTTTATGTTCCTATTTGAGTTTCTCACCAAGATTAAGAAAAATAGAATCTTTAGTGATAATGGGTATTATTTTAACCATATAATAGCGGGAAATAATGGTTGTATTGAAAGTATGAGAGAAAAAATAATTAAATAATAGTGTAATGTAATGATTGTATTGGAAGTATGAGAGAGAAAATAATTAAATAGTAGTGTGAAGTATGAAAAGTGGGGTTTTAAGGGGTAAAAGTGGAATGAAAACTTTCCAAAAATGGAAAGTATTCTAAAGTGGAAAAACTTATGGAACTACTCGTTTTAGTAAGGTGGAAAAACAAAAAGGAACAGAGGGAGTAACATTCGTCCTTAGTACACTGTGAATAATCTAACCTTGTCTTAGTTTACTTATAGCATTATTTCCTATTATTAGAAATATAATAATATGTTGTGGGCAAATTATGACAAATGTTAGATTATTGAATAATTATCTAAATGTGAAATTATTTATAGAATAGGTGAAAAGTTAAATTATTAATGTTAATTGTTCCTTAAATTTTATTGTTTCATATTTGTATTATATTTTTCAATAACTCCTTTTTTATTTTCTTACAATGAGATAATGCCTATATAAATTATTCTATATTAGTAGAATTTCAATGTTAAACGCATGAAAAATAGAATGGAAATACAAAAGACAATATAAAGAAAGGAATATTATCTCTTTTTTTTTAATTGAAATAATATTACCCCATCTTTTGTTAGTGTATATAACATATCCTAGAGCTTCAACCATAAGCTTAAGATTTTAGTTGAGTTGGTTCTTTGACATGGTATCAGAAGCCAACGTGACAAGAGGTCACGAGTTCGAATCTCAACCACCCCTCATTTAAGTGGAATTTTTAGCACCAGGTATGAAGAGAGTCTATGTTGCATCTACACTTCTAGCCCAAAGGGCTCTCGTGTGAGGGGGCGTGTTAGAGTATATAATTCTGGAGCCTCAACCATCAGCTTAAGCTTTTGGTTGAGTTGGTTCTTGACATCTTTATCAACCAATTTAACTATTTTTTAATATTTATGTAGGTTGATCGTAAGCCTAATTACTCAAGCTTAATGTGGCCTCAAATATTGACCGTCAATTGCTTTTAGTCACATTGAATTGGTGAGTCCTTGCTAGGACATTTATTTTACATATTTTCTTTATTTCTTACGTACAACTTGTTTTTCCATACAAAGTCAAAAGTTTGGATTTAATTAAATGAGGTAATGAATGAGTGAGCCAATACTAATTTCTTTTGAATGATTTATTTTGTATATCTTGCATTAATAAGTGAAAGTGAATTGTTTGAATAAAATAATTAATAATAAAAAAATGAAAAATTACGCAGATAATCTTACATTTTATTAATAATATTTCTATAATAATCCCAACTTTTAATTAAATATAAATGATTTCTCTAATGTATTATTAGCCTATAAAGCAAGTCATTTTGTATCAAAAATAATTTAAAAAATTATATTATAAAATATTCAAAAATAAAAAAAACTAACAAAGAAATCAAGTAAAAATTTATTTATTGTTTGATTTTAACTTCTAGTTTATAATATTTTTTATATTTATAATTTTTTCAGTAACAATTAGGGCCTGTTCTCTTCGTCTGATCTGATTGAATAAGGTCTGAATTTACTAAGGTCTGATCTGATCTGATCTGATCTGGTCTGATCTGGTCTGATTCAGTCTGATCTGATCTGAATCTTTCTGATCTGGTCTGGTCTGATCTGATCTGATCTGATCTGATCTGATCTGATCTGATCTGGTCTGATCTGGTCTGATCTGATCTGGTCTGATCTGGTCTGATCTGATCTGATCTGATTTGATTTCATAAAGTTATTATTATTATTATTATTATTATTATTATTATTATTATTATTATTATTATTATTATTATTATTATTATTATTATATTATTATTATTATTATTCTTATTATTATTTTCATTATTTTTATTTTTATATTATTCTCATCATTGTTATTATTATTAATTTTATATTATTATTATTATTATTATTATTATTATTATTATTTATATTATTATTATTATTATTATTACTATTAGTATCTAATTAAGAATTTAATTAATAAATACTAATATTATTTAATTAATTAATTAAAAAATAAATTAATAATAATGCCATTAACATTATTATAATTATTAAATAGTCATTTATATTATTATTATCTAATTAATTAATAATAATGCCATTAACATGTTAATATTATTACCTTTTTAGGAGAACAAAAAAAATTAATTAATTAATTAAAAAAATATTGTTAATTAATAAATAAATTAACATAATAATATTATTACGTTATTTATATTATTAAAATTATTATTTATATATTTATTAATTAATTATTTTATTAATTAAGTAATTTATTAATTAATATTAGTTATAATAATAAGTAATAAGTAACAACAACAACAACAACAATAATAATAATAATAATAATAATAATAATAATAATAATAATAATAATAATAATAATAATAATAATAATAATCTTTTCAAAAAAAATAAAATAATAATAATAATAATAATAATGGTATGGTCTGATCTGATCTGATCTGGTCTGATCTGATCTGATCTGATCTGATCTAGTCTGATCTGATCTGGTCTGATCTGATCTGGTCTGGTCTGGTCTGATCTGAAACTTTCTGATCTGATCTGAATAGTTCTGATCTGATCTGATCTGGTCTGATCTGGTCTGATCTGATCTGATTCCAATAAGAATAAGTAATAAGTCAAAAAAATAAGTTGAAGAGAACACCTTCTTAACCTGCTAAAAGCAATAATGTTCCTAGTTAAGTGATTCCAAATTTAAAATTATTTATATTAATCAAAAATTAAAATTGTATGTAATTTAGAGTATTTGGACATGTAAAGAGAAATATGGTAAACATATCTGCAAGGTTATTGGTGGAAAACCTAGAAGTTCATGGCTCAACTCAATCATCACCCAACTTGTATTGTGATTTGCAGGTAATTATTCTTAGCAATATTAGTGTCATTTATATTTTTTTAGGGCTTTCTTTAATTATTTATGTGTTTAATTGGCTGCGCATATTTCTTTTTGCCCTCTTTTTAAAGAGATATATGTTACTGCATGATCTGACAGCCATATATATCTAGTTATCTACCCTAAACTCGAATTTGTTCGGAAATATTAGATTATTACTAACTATGACTTGTTTTGATTGTGAATATTTTGACGACTAAGAGAAACCATGATAGCATGAAAAGCTATTGAAACTATGGTATAAATGTATAATGATTATATTATTAATAATGTTGAACTTATATTGACACTTAAATCACAAATTTAAAATTTTAATTGAGTTGAAATTTTATAATATAGTATTAAAATTTAAATGTGATAGTAGATTATAAATTTGAATCTTATAAATAACCTACGAAGAACTCACTTAGCACACCACCTAACTAGTTTTGCTAGGTTTATAGGCTAATGACAAAGTGTTAGTATGATATGCTCTATACAAAGTTTATAATGCACTACATACAAGAAAGATCTTGTAAATAAGGGATGTTTGATAAATATAATTTTTTTTATTGATTTTTAATTTTTTTTGGTTATTAGTTTATGGTTGAAATTAGTAAATTAAATTAATTGTACTCAGTTTTAGATAGGAACACGAATAACGATATGCACCAAAAAAAGAGAAACCTTATAATGTATAACATAATTTACTTATGAAATTCGACCATGTTAATCGGTCAAATTATGTGAGGGTGATAACTGGTATATATGAAACATAATCTTGAATCTATTTGGCAAGTGACTTGTGTTTGTAATGGTGGGCTGAATTATTGATTGATTTGACTGTCTAGAAATATTGCTTGATTTGCTAGCTCATAAACTAGATGTTAAAGTCATCTTTTATTGAAAAATTTTGTAAAAATTAGTTTTAATTGTTGGTTGTTTATTGTAAAAAAGTTGTCAGCAATCAAAATCTTAATCTCCCTGGACTACTATACCAGAGGCGGAACAAAAATTGATAAATTTTATGAAGGTCCTGTGCAATTTTAAAAATTATAAGATTTTTCTTACAATTTTGTATCTTATTAAACATCTAAAATATACGTAGTAATTTAATATTGAGGCCCCTAACATTTTGGGCCCTGTGCAGTCGAACATGTTGAACCTGCTCAGAATCTCCTATGTACTATACAAAATTATTATCAATAAGACAATAATCGATATGATAAAATGTGATTAAGAAAGATTATTGGATTCTATCTCATACAATAATAATACAATTACAAATCAATAAATTGGGTAAAATTAATTTCAAGGATCATTTACATTTATTCGTTTTCTCCATTCATTCATTCCTATCTATCATAATATGTTCTTGTAAATTTTCCGTTTTTACATCATTCTTCCTATTACGATTATCTTTAATTTATCTCCCTTTTCAAAGCTCTTTAACATTCCAATCTTTCACTTTTCTAAACGGGCTTGTTTTTCTCGAATAATTAACCTAACCAAATTATATGATTTTCTCCAATTTTATCTTCAATCACTATGCCAAAAAAGCCTATTTATAGCTGTTGAAAATGCCTTTTTATAGCTGTTATGAACTGCTATAGAAAATACTTCCAACAGCAATAAATCACTAGGGCTATAAATAGTCTTCCATGCTTTCTACAGCGGTTTAGGAACCGCTATAAATAATGTAACCTTTTTTATCCAAAACCGTCGGAATTTAGAGTATTAATTACGACTGCCTTGAGTTAGTCAGTATAGAGCCACATGGAGCCACGCAGGCCTGCGCTGCCATCCATGCGTGCCAACTCCTATCTCCACAATCATGCGCCTAGCAGTATTCGAACTTGAGACCTCAAGTTCCAAAGCACACCACTTCAGCCACCAGACCAAGAGGTATTTCGTGATATATTTTGTAAGGCTATTATACTTATTAGCTAATAACTTGTACCTTAATTCTTTATTTGTATAAATATTAGTCGTTAATCAATGTTATTATTATTATTATTATTATTATTATTATTATTATTATTATTATTATTATTATTATTATTATTACTATTATTATTATTATTATTATTATTATTATTATCTTAAATTTCAGTTGAAAGTTCCTTTTTCTTAAATTTCACGTCTAGGTGATCTTGTTAATCTTAATTTGGTGTAGGTGTTTAGGGTGGATTTGATGAAACAAATGAGAATTTTTGTTTCTTGTTGAATAAGATGATGAGCGTTTGATACTGCTTTCTATAACGGTTGAAAGGGCAATAAATGAGAAAACTATATTTATAGCTATTGGAAACACTATAAATAAAATACAATTTTTTATAGCAGTTGCAACAGCTATAAATAAGGTAGCTATATTTAAAGCTGTTGGAACCGCTATAAATAAAGTGCTATAGATTAATATTCTTTTATAGCGTACCGAAAAAAGTGCTATAAATCAAGTGCTGTATATAACTCCTTTTGGCGTAGTGAATATTTTGAAATAACTCAAATTTATTTATGTCTTCATTTTGAGAATCACCCATCTTTACACACTACAACATATTTTGCTTTTAGTGAGATATATTTAGCGACATTTAATTTAAATGTCACTACAATAAATTTCTAATTGTATATATAGAGGATTTAGTGACATTTATTACACACTTTTGCAGCATGTCTACAAACCACACTAAAGCTTTTTACGATATAGGATCTAATGATTTTTCCATAAATGTCATTATAGGCTATAGTAACAATTACATATGTCACTAAAGACCAAATAAAGTGTCGTTAAATCACTTCATAATGGAATACAAAATAAAAATTAATAATTATTACACTAAAAGTATAAATCTGTGACATTTTTTAATGTCACTAAATCTAATGTCGCGAAAAGTTAATTTGATATAGTGACATACATATATCAGCTACACCATTTTCTTGCAAGGATATCATTTAATAACTAGTCTCTTGAGAGACGGTCTCTTTGAGAGACGTCTCTCAGTCTTTTAAAGCTAATGCCACTACAACAAATTTAGCCTTTTGCGACATTGGATTTAGTGACATAAAAAAAATGTCACTAATACATATTTTTAGTGCAATAATTATTAGTTTTTGTTTTAAGTTCCCCCATAAAGTGATTTAGTGACACTTAATTTGGTCTTTAGTGTCATATGTAATTGTCACTATAGTCTATAGTGGCATTTGTGAGAAATGTCATTAAATCCTATGTTGCTAAAAGCTTAAATGTGATTTTTTTTATTATGCTACTAAATGGTCTAATAAATGTCACTAAATTCTCTATATACACTATAAGAAATTTTAAATAATGACATTTAAATTAAATGTCGCTAAATATATCCCACTAAAAGCAAGTTATGTTGTAGTGTGTCTACTTATTGTATTCTTAATGTCTACTTACATTATCTTTAATGTCTATTTACCGTATATTTAACGCCTACTTATAATAATGTCTACTTACATAATGCCAAATTTACAAATATAAAAAAATATATATGGACCTAGCCAATTAGAAATGGTTGGTGTTTTTATAAGAATTTGTGATCTTTTAAAATCCCAACAATTTAACCTTGATCTATAATATTTTTGATTGAACCTATTCATCAAAAATAACATAAATCCATCAAAGGAAGTATAACTATGTTTTACTTTTACCATAGGGGAATCAAAATCGATATATGCAATTTATTAATAAAACTTTCTTTTTCTCTTTTTGTATTGTAACCTAACAATATTTAATTTATTAGATATTATCATGCTAGCTTTTCAGATTATAGTGATTTAAATATATACACAAGGGTCCAGGGAAGGGAATAGGGATTGATATTGTCAAATTCTAAGAATAAAAAAGCTTACCCATCAATAATCTTCTTTTGAGCTGTTGATGAAATATTCAAATTTAGCTAGCTTCTATGTACTCTTCTGCATTTCCTTACAAGTGTCAATTGTGTCCAATTTTTTAATTATACACTCTTTTCTGTACATGAAATTTGCCCTACTTTTCTTTTTAGATCGGTTAATTAAATTTTCTTCAATTCTGTTTTTGGTCATAAACCATGCTATTTCTTTAACACAAATTCTTAAATGAAACGGTCTAATGGTGAGATTATTTCTATTTAGCTAGCTCATATACAATTAGTTTGTTAAAGTGAGCATTTACGATTTTTAAGTGATTCATTAGAATAATGAGTTAATTATATGAGCTTGTTTCATGGTGGGAGACGATAACGGTCTCATACAAGAGGAACTGTAATTATCATCCACATATTTAACTTATTTTTTCTTCTCATTCACATATTCCTTTTATCTTTTCATAAAATACTCTTTTTTCACTTTTATGATTTCAAACATGAGATAAATTTGATGGGACACAAGGGAGGTTCTTAACATGTTAAACATGTTCAACTGCACAGGGCCCCGAAAAATTAAAGGTTTCACTACAACATAATTTGCTTTTAGTGGCATATATTTAGCGACATTTAATTTAAATGTCGCTATTTCAAATTTCTTATAGTGTATACATAGGATTTAGTGACATTTATTAGACCCTTTAGTAGCATATAAAAAAAGTCACACTAAAGCTTTTAGCGACATAGGATATAGCGACATTTCCCACAAATGCCACTATAGACTATAGTGACAATTACATATGTCACTAAAGACTATATTAAGTGTCGCTAAAGCACTTTCATTATAATATTTAAAATAAAAACTAATAATTATTATACTAAAAATATGAATTAGTGGCATTTTTTAAATGCCACTAAATCCAATGTCGCAAAAAGCTAAATTTGTTGTAGTATTTTAATATTTAATTATGTAATATGTTAAATGTTTAAAAATAGAAAATTATTAGAAAAATATCATAATTTTTAAAATTGTAAAAGCCTTTCATAAAATTTTCCAATTTTTTCTCCGCGGCTGATGGGACAAATTGATCATAAATTCATAACCAATGAGTACAAAAGAATGAGAAAGATAAGCATAAAAACTGAAATGTCAAGTTGTATAACCATAAAAATTTCCAAAAAGCTACACAATATTTTAATTCAAGCACAAAATACCAAAAAGAAAAACCCTAAAATTTCAAAAGTTTTGCACCATTCATTCATTGACCTTAGGTTAATTAATTAATTAAATTAAATTAACAAATTGGAATAATTATTATTATTATTACTATATAATTTAAAGTCAAGAACCCTTCCCTACATGGAAATTACAAAATAGAAGCATACAAAATTTCAAAAGACACTCAATCCCACAAATTAATACAAAATAATAAATTTAATAATTAAAATAAATTAGATCATTAGTAACAAGCAAACATGCTTCTGCTTGTCTTATCTTAAAGCATTAGAATCTCTGTTATTAAGGCTTCTAATTACATCATCATCAAAGACCAAACTTAATTATTATTATTATTAGGCTCTTTAATTATAAAGTTTAGGAGAGTAGCTATAGTAATATTGGTTGTCTTAATAAAAAGATAAGACTGAAATATAATTGGTTTGAATATATTAGTGAATATGTGTTGTGTATTTGTCATAGTACCTTAAAATTAATGGTAGTCCTTTTAATTAAGGGCACATTAAGTAGTTGATTTTGAATGTACTTCTTTGACTGAAATAAATGTTCTAAAATGGCTTTCTCTTTAGGTTAAAATAGTCTAATATTACTTGTAGATATAGCTTTTGAGGGTAGCTTATAATTTTTTTAAAAAAGAAAAAAAATTGTATTTAGTTTTATTTAAAAAATGTGAGTGAAATAGTTTTACATAAATAGTTATGGATTAATAGTTTTGGAGAAATTTGAGAAGTTGCATTGTAGCAACATTTGCAAAAGCTTTAAAAAAGGTTTATGAAATTGTTAATAGTGATAGTATGTATTAGTTTTAGAATTTTTATTTGCCTTTTCCCATTTAATATTTCATAAGACAAATTATCTGGTATAATCTAGTCTTTTCATAATTTTTTATATAATATACCAAATATTCATTAACCATGAGTATTCCCAATTTTAAGGGTTATTTTTTAGAGTAAACCCACTAACGGAATAGCAAATTTTCATTTTTTTTAAAAAAGATAAATTAAAATAAAATGTCAAAAACATGTTAAAAATGTCAACAAAATCTGATTTTTTTATAATTCACAATTTTTTGTATAAATTTCAAAATTTTTGTGTTATTTTACATTAATTTATAATTTATTTTTTTGGTAAACTATCTACTATAGCAGGATATCGAATTACTCAAGTTTATAATACTCAAAATTGATGATTTTTTTGATAATAATTGAAGAGAAAATGTGTCAAAAAATTGAAAGAGACTTAACATGTATGGATGAAATATGTTGGATTATTATAAGCTAGTGGCAAAGAGAAATTGAGTATTAAGCTTCTTGAATGGTCCGCAACAAAATGAAAACAAAGGTTGGATTCTTAACAAAAAAAACATTAAAAGGGGGGATTATTGGCAAGTAATGAGAAAAGGTTAGATTATTATAAAAAAAGAGAAGATGAGTAGTAACCTGATATACCAGTTCATTTTCTACAGGGTTCATTGACAACAAAGTGAAAGTAAAAATCGAATTATTAATAAATTTTCAAAAAAATGAAATTATTAAGAGTAACTCGGATTATTGGCAATAATTATTCCAAAATTATAAGAGTGCACTTATTTGAGAGGAAGGTACTAACTTTTGTAAATAACATCCTTTGATTTTTGAGATGAATGCCCATTGATTAATTAGCTAGCAATTAGCTCACTTTCCTAATTCATATTTTCTCATTAAGTAGCAATCATAGGTTAAGTTTTCCTAAATTCAAAACTTTCCCTAGATCTCATATAGAATAATTAACCCAAAGTTAGATAATTGATTATATAGCAGAAAATCAAATAATGACCAAATTTATTGGTGTTAAAGATAAGATGGTATATTCCACAACTTAAGTCAAAAGGTTTGATCTTCCATCACGGAAGAGTGAAATAGATGCTATGTCATATGTGGGTAGAATAAAACACCAAGTATAGTCCATATTAATCCCTAATAAGCACATAATTATGACCTAATCTCTTCATAAATATCTTTAGGCACTATATATTCTAAAATCATCTATCTATTTTATAAGAAATATATTTTAATTATATACTGGTAATATGTAGTTGCGTCTCAATTAAAAATTTATATTTATGTATACTTTTATACTTATAACTTCGTGTATTGCACGAGTTTCTATACTGATTATGACCTAATCTCTTCATAAATATCTTAGCTTGTATGACTAATTACGTATTACTTTTCAATTATCTTAAGATTATCATTAATTATTATAATACTACTAATACATGTAATGTAATGACTCATATCCCATTGATACTTTATGTGTTTCATAACAAGTGACAAAGCATATGTAAGAATGTATTTTAATGAATAATATTATTCATTTCTAAATAATACTTTTAGTAATATACTAGGTTTAGGATCATCTCCCTTTTATGACATTTATACATTTGTTAAAATATGTATTATTTTTTCAGTGTAATATTTTATGTTCGATTTACATTTTCTCCTTCTTTAGCATTCTTCTGCCTTTAGTAGCCCTTACTAAAAATATAATAATGCCTAAATTTTGATTTTTCTTCCCGTGTTTTTCTTGTAAATACCCCACCGTACCATAATAATAATGTTTTTATTTTGATAAGGTCAAATAATTATAATTCTTTTTATTTCGGATTATAATTAATAATAATAATAATAATTAGCTAGATTACTTGAGGAAGGAAGTTTAAACATCATACCTAATTATAGTACCATCACTACACTACTCACTAAGATCTTCCACTGACGTCCCCTATTCAAAATTTCAATAAATAATTGCTAATAATTATTGACCAACAAGAGGAATAATTAATCTAATATCTATCTAATAATCTGTTACATAATCATTTAGTCATTTTATTCTATTGTATATTAATTAATTACATTACTCCATTTATACATTGAATTTAGGGGTGTTTGATTTGATAGAAAATATTTTATTTGTTGAAATAGTTTTCAATAAATTAATTTCAATAAAAAATGAGCATATTTTTTATTTTTGTTTAAATTAATGGAATACAATTTTGCTAATAAAGGAAAATAAAGTGGATCAGTAAAAGAAGATTGATTTTTTTTTTACAAGTTGGGGCCTTGGGGGGCTAGGAAAATATTTTCGAATTTGCTGAAGTGGCCATTGTCACCCTAACGTAAATTGTCTTATATTGAAGAAAGGCATATAACTATACCATTAGATAAATGTAAAGAGTACTCATTTTTCAAATTCAAACGTAGTCACTTTGGTTTTCATATAAAATCTGGTCATATATCAAACGATAAATCAATGTAATTTAGTTAGGATGAATATGATTAGTTGACAAATTTTATGACATGTTCCACAAAATTTATTTAATCCATTAACACTTGGAAAGGTGATATCCGATGGTAATAAAATATTATAAAATAACATTTGTTTAAGGATCAAAATTTCATTGTTATAAAAATAACATAACAAATTTCATGAGACGTTATACTAAAAGAGTTTCCATTACCACCATATATATAATATCAACAATGAACAATCAAACCGGTCAATTTTCACTAAAATCCATCATGTACAGTAATTTATTTACTTTAAATTGTATTCCCTCGCCGCTTTAAAATTGACACTGATATTAACATTGTGAGAGATATATGATCACTTTTAATAGAAAATTTGCTATGACAAAGGGACTAATTTCTCACGTAAAAGTGTGCAGCAGATTGTTAAAGACTCACAGGAAAAAATTCAGTTAGTTCGGTAGTGGTTGATAAACAATCACTACTAATAGACAAATAAAATATATTTGTTATTGGTGAGTTGAATCTCAAATCTCAATACTCGCTTAATATCAGTTAATAATAAATAGTTTATTCCCTATGTAAATGTAGGTAAGTTCATTAGTCGTACAATATTCAATAGTTATTACTTACTTATTGGTATAAGGAAAACAAGATTAGAATCAACTACTATTTTCATTGGTCATGCAAGAATATTTAAGAATCAAAGAAACTCAAAGAAAGAAACCATGAAGCTTAAAATTGAAATTGACTTGTGAGGGATATATAATTTTAAATTTATATTTCTATAGTGGGGGTTGCTAAATTGACTTAAAAGATATACATACTTCTATTTTATAGGAAATAAGGTCCAAGAGTTAGGTTAATCATTAATTAAAAATTTAAAAAGATGAGCTTATTATAAACATACTTTTCTTGGCCATGATAGTGACCTTGGTCCATCCTCAATGCCCTCAATTAATTAATTAATTCATTATAACATACTCATATTCATGCATGTAATTGAAGACATGTCCAAATTATATTACTTTCTTACTTTTATTTTCACAACCATAAATTTAATTTTTTATAATATTAGATTTAGCGGTATTAAAAAACCCTATTGGTTTATATTTTTAGTGTAATATATTAATAATTGTTAGATTTTATTTAAGTTCCACTATTAAGTGATTTAGTAAGATTTTATTTGCGATTGTGTGGCATATGTAATAATTACTGTAGTCTATAATAACACTTATGAGAAATGTCACTAGATCTTATGTCGCGAAAAATTTTAGTATGATTTTTCATTATGCTGCTAAAGAGTCTCATAAAAGTCACTAAATTCACTATATATGCTATTAGAAATTTAAAAACATTTAAATTAGATATCGCTAAATATAACACACTAAAAGCAATTATGTTTTAGTATTTATTGGTTATATTCACTCTTTACTCATATAAAATGATAAAAAACCTATATTATAATTCGTTATAATATATGAGATAGATCTAATAGAATCTCACATAAATATATTCTAACTTTTACATAAACATATCTGATAAACAAGCATGGCTAATGTGGATGTAAGTTGCAGGTCTTCGGATAGTTGCATGATCCTCTCTTTTGAAGACCCTTTAGAGCCAAGTGACTCTCTGACCGCACTCTCCTATATGGGTACGAGTTGCCGTCTATCTTTACTCCCTAGACCCTGATCATAATTTGTCCATAAAAAAAAACACCGAGTATGACCATAAATTGAAAGGGTGAAAGTAGTAAAGAAAATATAGAATCATGCAATTCAGCATAAAGTCAACAAGAGTGTAAACAAGAAGCAACAAATAACAATGTTTTGATCACTTGTTTGGTCAAAGGTGAAAATAATAAGAATTAATAAAGGTGCAAGAGGGAAAATGAATATAGGACCATCAAGGACATAAAAGTATTCACCATAATAACCGATCCATTTATCTCAAGATAGGATCATTGGAGTATACTCGTATATGACAATTGCACGGTTGCACTTGCCTCTATGGCGTTTTCTTCATTCTTCTAAACCTTTATTTATCTTTCAGTGAGAGACAATTTTTGTAAAAGAAGACTTTTAGGCCAGTCCATTAAAGCTTAATATCTATTTTTACTCTACATTTTTTTATGAGCCAGTTCAATTAGGTCGAGATGGTCCCTCATAAAGACCGTCTGTCCGTCTCTCCAGTGCCGTTCCTGGTATTATATGGGCCCTAGGCAAATGGGCCCTCTTTATGGAGGATCGATTTTGAATTTTAACGAGTATTTGGAAAATTAACAGAGATGGACCCTATAGATTATAATTAGCATTAAAAACATAGGCGAGTCATATAATTTTTAAATAATAAAAAAACTACTCATAAATTGCAAAATTTTAAATGTCTACTTCATTAACTAACATTTTCTAATTTTAGGGTTCTTTCTAACTCTGGGCCCTAGGCAAATGCCTACTTTGCTTATAGCCAGGAACAACCCTGCGTCTCTCACAAGAATTTGTATTTATCTTTAATTTGGTATACAATATCATTTCAATATGGTTTTTACTTTTTACTTCCCAAAAGCAAATACTTATAATTGTTCATAAACAATCGACTAAAAGTTAGGAGAATAGACTACGTTATCTTTAAATGTTTACTTACTTACCCCTTATTCTTTTTTACCCTTCGGGTCTTTTATGTTATCCCAATCTTTGTTTTAACTATTGTAGTTCCTCTGCTGGTATTTATTGATCTTCAAGCAACAATGCTAAACAATTTTTCTCTATGCAGGGCTATCACCTTCTGGGGGTATAATTGATTGTTTTCCTCTAATATTCCCTCTTAAGGGAGTAAGGGTATGTATTGTCCGTCAGACCGTCACATTGCCTCACTTAGACCTTGTTTTCGAGCGGAATATTAGTTTGATGATGATGATTTTGAGCATAAAATTTATCATTAAATCGCATGTTAAGATATATTATATCATATCTAACTTATATTTTGTTTCTTTATAAAGTTGGATATTAGAATTGACTAATTCTATTATAAAACTAAGCTTGTAAAGTTAGGAATCAAAATAATTTAAGTTGATTTTAAATCTTTTGCATGGTTTGGAAGACATCAATTAAGTTTATTCATGGATGATATGGGTTATTTCAGATTTTTGATAAATTTAGAGTTACCATTATTATGTCTAATTTGAGTAAAAATAGATCTAATCTACCATACAATACGACGTAGTATTAACCTAACCTAAAACATAATGGTATACTTCAACACACTAGTACAATCAGACAAGATTGCACAATCGTGCAAGCAACGTAATAGAATTTGATATACTCCCATCGTTTTCAAATGTTCTTTCCATTTTTTCGTTTTCAAATGTTCTTTCCATTTTTTCGTTTTCAAATGTTGTTTTCATTTTTTCCATTTGAAAATTTTTAAAAGTTTTTCCCATTTAGAATCTTTCTATTTTGGGACATTTTTTTGACATAAATACCCTCATACAAACAGCGCAAATTACACCATTGTCTTGGCTAAAGTACTAAAATACCCATGACAAAAAAATAATTTGTGGAAAAGTGAAAGAAATATATGGATAAGATGAGACAAATACATTATATGTGGATAAAAATTAAATAAAAAATGTGAGTTATAACCAAAATTAAAATCGTAATAAAACTTATAGAACGACCAAAAATGAAAAATACTCAAAATCGATAAGACGGACTTGGGATAGGCATGAAAAGTTCTTTAATTGCACAAGTTTCTGTACTAATAGTTTATAATACAGTTTTGAAAATAATTGCAAAATTATTGAATAAATTTAAGTCGCATCATTTAGGTCATTATACTATTCGATAATTTAGAGTATAAAGATTTAAAAGTTTTAAGTATACTATACATTGACTATAAAAGGTTAAATCTTAAAAAAAAAGATATAAAAGGTTAAGTATAAGTTTAAGAATACTAATTTATTACTACTCCCATGAAAAACAATGACAAAACGGTCATTCAGAAGACTAGTTTGAAAAAAAAAATATAAAGCAAAAATTTGAAAAATCAGATTAAGGATCTCCGCGGATCACGAAGATGAGCCCAGCTCGCGAGTGCAGGCCTGAAACTTCTTATTTTGGGACTGAAATTTCTCGCGAATCTGACTTCAAGTTCGGGTTTTGGATTTGGATTTGGTACCCAACTCCACGTGGACTTGCATTTTAATACGTTTTTATTGGGCATGCTTTTTCCATGCCATTTTTATGGGCTTGCTTTTCAAAAGCAAATTTAGTTGATAAACCTTACATGTTCAATTGGTTCTTTTTCTTTGCACAGTTTAATATACATTAGGGAAATTCCACATGGTAGCATTGAGTTGCCAACTGTAGCATCTTTTAAAGAAAATTCCACATGGTAGCATCTAACTTTAGCATTTATGTTTTCTGTAGCTTTAAACCAGAAAAACTTTAGTTTACCGTTAACTAATCCCCACCAGAATTCAAACATGCGTCTATTCCATTTTCAAAAAAAGAATGTCATTTTCACTCTCATTCTCACGGTAGCTTTCAAACACTCAAAAATTTCAAGTAAAAGCCCCAATCTGTAATCGGCTTGTTCTTTGATTCCCTGTTCGAAAGCCCCAATCTGCGATCGTCTCCTTATTCGTTTCCCTGTTTGATTCTCAAACTGCACAGGTATGACGAATTTTGATTTTTCTTTTGAACAATAGCGAAATTTAGGGTTTGATATTCAATTCCTTGTTCAAAATTATTATAATATCTATGGTCGTTAATGAATTAAACGGTGAATTAAACGTTAAATTAGTGAATTAAATATTAAAATGACGAATTAAACAAAAATAAGATGCTACCACGTGGAAAAAAACTTACAAAATAATGAATTTAACGGAATTTAACTAGAACTTTAACGGAAAATGCTACGGCCATTAGTTTGTGCATAAACTAGATGCTACCATGTGTAATTTTCTTAAAAAAGTGCTACCACTAGCATTTCATCAAAACTCAATGCTACCATGTGGAATTTCCCTAAAATGAAAAACCTAAGAATTCTATTTAGTCAAGAACAAGAGTTAAAAACAATAGAGAAGAAAATTTGAGCATAAATAATGGAGGAACAAAATAAAATTAAGAACACAAAAATGATTAATGAGATATCTTGAATATCTACTTTTCAAACAAGATAATAACATAACTTAATTACTTGTTAAAATATTTAATCTAATTTAGCTCTTAAATTTTACTAAAATATATATTTGATGGTCGTCTACAATTCAATTAAATAAAAAAACTCATTTTAAAAACTAATTAAGCTTATTTTGAGTCGATTCAAGCTAATTCATTTGGTATTAATTTTAACTTGAATTAAACAAAAACATTTAAATTTAAGTAAGTATATTCTTTAAAAATAATTTCATACTTACGTATAAAACATTTTTTTTTTCAAACAATTTATCTCTTAAAGATTTTTATTCTGGTGTAAAGTATTAATGTTATGAATATATAGGTAACAAATAGCCATATGAAGTATATCGTTATATTAAAAATTAGAAATAATCAATTAATACTTATTTTCTTTCTATTCAAAATAAAAAACTTATTTTCTTTAAATAAAATTGGAAATGAAAATTATTGTTTTTTATATATTTTTTATTTTTGTTATTATTATTATTCAATATATGAAAGACCATCTCTATTTAGACTAGTCCATAAAAAAATAAATATTAAGCTTTAATGAGTTGGACCTAAAAAAACATTTTTCAGAAAGTCGTGCGTGGAGACTAGCTGATATTCTTTTCTTAGTGCAGCAGGATTCAAATTTTCTTCTATTAAAAGTCAGTTGTTGTTTCTAACCCTTGTTCGTCTTCCTCACTCTGACGGAAACTCCACAACAACCATGGGACAAGGAGCATCAGGTTTAAATCGTCCACCGAATTCCGGTGACAAAAACCAAAATTCCGATAAAAAGGACAAGAAATTCGAGCCTGCTGCTCCTCCTTCTCGAGTGGGTCGTAAACAACGCAAACAAAGAGGCCCGGATGCGGCTGCTAGAGTACCTGTTATTACTCCTCATACTAAATGTAAATTAAGGCTTCTTAAACTTGAAAGAGTTAAAGATTATTTGTTAATGGAGGAAGAATTTGTGTCTAATCAAGAAAGATTGAAACCCCAAGAAGAGAAAACCGAAGAAGATCGATCTAAAGTTGATGACCTTCGTGGGTCTCCTATGAGTGTTGGCAATTTGGAGGAATTGATTGATGAGAATCATGCTATTGTTAGTTCTTCTGTTGGACCTGAATATTATGTGGGTATCATGTCTTTTGTTGATAAGGATCAATTGGAGCCTGGATGTTCTATTTTGATGCATAATAAGGTAGTTTTTCTATTTTTTCTGATTTTTTACTTGAAAAGGTTTGATTTTTGATTTATTTTTGTTCTCTTTGATTTGATTTCTGTTATTAACTGTTACGAAGGAAAGTGTAAACTTTAATTTGGTGTTAGCTTAGATATTTTGCTGTATCTGTATGAAATCATATTTGCATATATCAGCATTCAATAAGTTTTGTGTATTGGCAGTTCGAGGAGAAAAAATAGTGTTAGTAATAATGTAATATGAATTGCATTTGTAGGTTTTGGCAGTAGAAGTAATGTGTGTATCATGTCTTTTAGTTAAGCATCAGTAGGAGTCTGGATGTTTACTTATTAACTTGTTATGGAAAAGATTAGGTATATGGTGTTTTTGATTTGTTTTGTGATTTGGGGAAAATGGGATTCTTCAGAGTGGCATTGTGGTGTTAAATTGGATTTCTTGTGATTTATGTGATTATAATTTATAATCGTGAATATTAGCTTTTAACCTTCATAATTATGTAATAGGATGATCTTTAAGGATGATTCTTGGGGTTTGGATTGATTATGCGGAAAGAATTGTTAAATTTGGAGGTAAATAGAGGAAGCAATTAAGCATTAGCTGAAAAGCAGTTTTTTGTTACATGAATTGCATTTGTATTTTTTCTTTTACTAGTTCGTGACTCTAATTTGATGGAATTATCATTTATCACGTTGTATTTTGTGTATTTAGTTTGATAGTTTTGATTAAATATACTGGATTCTAACTATAGTTTGGTTTTATTGTTTATTTTTAAGGTAGTGGTCATTATGTAGGTGTAGAGACATGGTTTTTTTAGGTGTTCCATTTTCTTTTTGGTCTACTTTGAGTTTCCAAAGTTTTTGTTATATTTTGGGCCAGGACCTTGGGTGTGCGGGAACTCTTATTTAAAACGGGCAGTTTAATAATGGCGGCCTTGTGTTATTAGGTTAGTTTTATTTCAAAAGCAAGTCTTATTAAGTGTATTGGTTTATGCTGTTGGTTGATGCCTTTTGATTTAAATGGGTGGTATGAGTGATTCCTACCATTGTGTGTGTAGAGGTGACGCTTTGATGGAGCAGCTCTCCTTTTTGGTATGAGTAGCAAATTTCCCATGCCCCCATTAATGTGATTGATGAAACTGCTCTAATTTCAGAGATTTGCACAAAGAAAATTTAGGGCCTTTTTATTTTTCGTTTCGGAATATGGGTTGCACTGATTTTGACACGCTGTCTGCATTTTAGGTTCTTTCTGTTGTTGGTATTCTTCAAGATGAGGTGGATCCAATGGTGTCTGTGATGAAAGTTGAGAAAGCTCCATTGGAGTCATATGCTGACATTGGTGGATTAGATCAACAAATTCAAGAAATAAAAGAAGCTGTGGAGCTTCCTCTCACTCATCCTGAATTGTATGAAGACATTGGAATAAGGCCTCCTAAAGGGGTTATACTATACGGTGAGCCAGGGACAGGGAAGACTTTGCTGGCCAAGGTAATTCTAAGCCTTAGGTGCATTTTTTTTGGTGTTTGCTTTACAGTATAACTTGAATTGTTGCATACATGTTTGTTTTCATCTTATGTAGTTTATTTATGTATGTGCTCTTTTTAGACCAGCGATTTCTGTTTAATAGGAATGACAAATGCTTGCATTTTTTTCATCTTCTTTGGTCAGTATATACCCACCATCACTAATTTGTGAACGCAGACATATATTATGCCATTGTCATTGCAATATCTATCTTCTCTTGCTTTAAGATCATGTTTAGAGTGAAAGGAAGGTCTTAGAAGATTCTCATTAAAATAGGTTTCCTGTATCTGATGTTAATTTTTCTGTGTTATGGAGATTTTTGTTGTATATTGCTTGGCGTTCGAGATTGGCTTTTAGGAAAAGATTTTTATTTAGGAGTAAGAAGGTAATTGCTTCCCTTCTGTGATCTGCAACTTATGCTGTCAAGCTCTGATCAAAATAAGCGAAAAGATCAAATGTGTCTTATTTTATTGAAATAGAGGTTAGCATTTATCAAATATCTGGATGAAGCAGAATAGCAGATAGTATTTAGTCTAACGATAAGGATGTTCTTTAGCAGGCAGTTTATGTATGTGTGTGGCTGCATGTATGGTCATTTAGGTACTTTAAAATAGCAGAAAACATATTTTGTTCATTGGGTTTATAGATCTAAATTTGATAACACTTGGTCTAGGAGACTTCGTTAAGAAAAGGAAATGGATTCCTAAGTCTTCATTCATGTTTCCTTTTTTCAGGATTTAGGGATTTGTATGGGAAGAATGACTGATTAAGGTTTTTCCAGTGTTCATTTTGAGGATGAAATTGCTGGTAGAAGTACCACCCTTATTTTATAAACTTACCCTTGCTTAAAAATACCAGCTTGTGAAGATAATGGACTCAATGATTAGTTGTCTCGTTGTTAGTATACTGCTAAGGTAATAAGGTTCTTTGATTGATAAGCTTTTGCTAGATTCTAAGAAAGCAAATGAGTAAGGGGGCTTGAGATTTATGAATAATGGTAAAAGTTTTGGCTAGTTGCAGACATCGGATATTTGTGATATGTTTATATAACATGATATACATAAGCTCATAAATTTAAGTTCAGTCGTCGTCTCGTCGAAGTAAGCTCAAATATTTCAGAAGGCAAGTTTCTATTATTAGATTAGTGGAATTTAGGGGAAAAGAACTTACCTGATGGGCAGGTGGAAAGTCCAGGATTTAGTTTGATATTATGAGTGGCTGCATTGTGGATATATACTAGTCCTCTTTACACTTCGCGTTTTTCTCTATCTGCTTTTGTTGTCTTGCGCAAAGTTTCTTTTATGGATTTGAGACAAGTGTCTTTATCCCAGACAAAATTCACATTTCTCTCATTTATGCAACCAGGGGTTTTTGTGTTTTCTCGAGTTGGATTTTCTAGTGTATTATCTTTGTGGCATTTCTTTTTGGGATTTTGTTTATTTAGAGTCTATGAAGCTTTGGTAGAAAGAAGATGGCAAGAAGTCTTACCTTCTTAGTGTAAGGAATTAGCCATTCTTTAGTAGTTCTTTTTTCACCTTCTTATGTTTTAGGATCCTTTGGAAAATTTCTGATAATCGTGCAGCCAGGATTTTTTATGCTTTGGATTTTCTATTTATCTTCGTGGGATTTCTTTTTGGGATTTTGGTTATTTAGGGCCTATCGCCTTCTAAGAGTAAGGAATCAGCCGCTCTATAGTAGTTAGTTCCGTTTGTCACTTCCTTATATTTTAGGATCTTTTGGGCCTTTGCTGATAATCGTGCCATGAGAGGTTCATCTCTCAGTAGTTGATTGGTGATTATATGAGAGGAGAAATGGAGAATTCACCTTGTGGGTTGGTGGTTTATGCATGCAGCTAAGGAGAATTGCTGTCTAAAAATTATCATTTGGTGGTTAAAAGAGTTTTGGTTATTCTCTTTTACATCAATTATAATATTTGGATTCTAAGTTCTTTTCCCCTTTTGAGCAGGCTCTGGAGCGGGACATATAATAATCTTACGATGAGAATTACCAGAGTCTGCCTGTTACCTTTCCACTTATCTTTTATCTCTCTTCTTTACATAGCTCTCCTGTTTCTAAATGTATGTCTATATTGGCTTAGCTTTGTCCCTTCCACTCTTTTTGGTCAATGAATTACGTTGAGTTCTGGCGTTAGTGCGTTGCACTCTATTGCTGCTGCAGAAGTGCAACTTACATCATTCTCTTATTTGTGATCTCTTTCTCTGTTGTAATTCCTATTCTTGTGGTTTCTAATCTAGGCTGTAGCAAATTCAACTTCAGCAACATTTTTGCGAGTTGTCGGAAGTGAGTTAATTCAGAAATACTTGGGTGACGGTCCCAAACTAGTGCGAGAACTATTCAGGGTTGCAGATGAACTGTCACCATCAATCGTCTTCATTGATGAAATTGATGCCGTGGGAACAAAGAGGTACATGTCACTTTTGCGCTTTACCATGAATCGGTAGTCTTCCATGCTAATCTTTTTGTGTTATGCTCAAATACTGCAGATATGATGCTAATTCAGGCGGTGAGCGTGAGATTCAGAGGACGATGTTGGAACTGCTGAATCAGTTAGATGGTTTTGACGCTAGAGGAGATGTGAAGGTCATACTTGCAACTAACAAAATTGAAAGTCTTGACCCCGCATTGCTTCGTCCCGGTAGAATTGATCGAAAGATCGAGTTTCCTCTACCAGATATAAAGACTAGGAGGCGCATTTTTACGGTACGTCTAAAAATTTAAAATTGTTTGTGGTTATTCTTTTGCTATTAAGAATTAGATTATGTCTAACAATATCAAAATTGTTTGCTTATAATGTAGATCCATACATCGAAGATGACATTAGCCGATGATGTTAATTTAGAGGAATTTGTTATGACAAAAGATGAGTTTTCCGGAGCAGACATTAAAGCTATCTGCACAGAGGCTGGATTGCTTGCTTTAAGAGAGCGGCGTATGAAAGTAATTCCTCTAATTTTCATATTTCTGCAGTTGAAATTTCGGTATACATAGACTTGGATGAAATTAGTGCTGCCCAATCGGGTCAAAATTGAACCATTATGAACCTTTTCAAAAGTTATGACGATATTAGACCAAAATGAATCGATTTGCAAGCTGCACATTGCAAAACCCCAAAATGACCCTACCAAAATAGCAGACCCAAACCTAGAGATGTTCTTTCGAGTTATTGGGTCAGTTGTTTTAGGTCGGTTTAAAATCGGTTCTTGTGTCCACATTGATTTTTGCATCATTTTTAATTCATTTTGAAGTCGGGTTGATTCGGGTTCGATTACTCTAAGATGCTTAGACAGTTTTTTCTTCTAGGTTTTGTTTTGTTGCAACGAGATATGTTCCATGATAACACGTAGCATCTCGGGAATAGACTCTAAGATGCGTGTATTTCACGAGTGAATGTGTAATAGTACTTGTTATGAGCTCGTAATGTGTCTCGTGTGATTCGGATGCTGATTAGTACATGCATAAATGTTTGGCAGGTAACCCATGCCGACTTTAAGAAAGCCAAGGAGAAGGTGATGTACAAGAAGAAAGAAGGCGTTCCGGAAGGGCTTTACATGTAGAACTTTTCTCTTTTTAACCATCTTCTCAGTATGGTTGACATTCAACTAATCTTATTGTTTTTTAGATGATTTTTACATTCTTGTTCTTGAAATCTATTGATCAATATCGCATTCATTACAAGTGTACACATATTCTTGGTTTTACATTATTTCTTTATGTAGCATTTATTGGACAACATGGTAATTAGAATTTCAATTCTAATCTATGATTCTGAAATCATATGATAAAAAAATAAGCGACCGATTCGAATCATAAGTAGGATCTTAATGTTAGAATTGTCTGATCCTACTTGGCTCAAGAGCTTTGGTAGTAGGATCATAACACGATTTTACAATCCTACCATCTAATGATCTGATCCTACAAGGATAGTAAAAATATCGTAAAATATTTTCATGTATTTCATATTTCAAATACATAAAAATATATATATATATATATATATATATATATATATATATATATATATATATATATATATATGTATATATATATATATATATGTATATATATATATATATATATATATATATATATATATATATATATATATATATATATATATATATATATATATATATATATATATATATATATATATATATATATATTTATAATAATTATATAAATTCCACTAATAAAATTCAAGTTTTATTTGATTCACAATTAAAAATAATTATTAAAAATATTCTTTTTCGAAACTTAATTATGAAGTGAAATAAGTTTTTATTTACATCTTAAAACTTGAAAAATGAACAAATAGAATTGATAATAAGTAATATAAAAGCACATTAATTCATATTTGTAGAATCACATGATTTTAGGATCTGCTTTCATCGATTCAATCCTATCCCTTCAACAATCTTGTTGAACACTTTTCCAATAGGATACTTACCAACTTATTTCAAAACTAAGCGTGTAATTCCCAAACCTGAGGTTTGGATTGTTTGCACTTAGTAAGTGCGAACAGGTTGAAAAACTGAGACAAGCTGGTGCTAACAACCTATTTCAGTTTTTCACCCTGTCGCACTTACTAAGTGCGAACAACTTCTTGTCTCTCTGTTTGACCTGTTCGCAGTTACTAAGTGCGAACAGATACTTGATTTTTTTTATCAGCTTGCTTCTGTTCGCACTTAATAACTGCGAACTGACCCGAATCTATGTTCTGAGATATTAGACACTTATATTTGAAATAAGTTTGATTATGATCTTATTGTATGCTTTTTTTTAATAAATAATCTTATTCATTTCAAATTTTCAAAAGTTGATTCATTCAAATTTGAAAAATAAACACCGCATTGGTAACTTAAAAGGCCATTAGACATCACTAGAAATTCACAATGGTCAGTGTGACCGTGTGAGTTTTAAAAATACTTTTACTCCAGTTTTGTACTCGTACAAAATTTAGCACAAAAATACTTGCATAGAAGTACTAAATCTGATCCTTTTCCTAGTTCTAATCTTTGTTTCACAAATTTATTCTCTTCCAAACATTGACAAAGCTCAAGAGTAAGTTGATCGCCGTGAAAAAGTTTCAAGAAGCAACTGACTCCACAACCAGCCACTTCCTCGTTCATTGCCTATACGACATCATATTCTTGAAGCGATGATGTAGTCTTTTCGCCAATGGAAGGCCTTTATCTTGTTTGATGAGCAAAATATTATATCAAGGTTCCTGGGATATACTACTGATATACCTGGATAGATCTAAGGTCACTCTACGGGAAAGCACTAAGGCTAAAAGATACTATACAATCAAATTAAATTGTAACCAAAGAAAGAACTACAGAGATATACAGCAAAATACATTCAGACTAAGCACTTACAAAATTAACAAGAGTAAAATAGGGGTAGAAAAAAAGAATCTATTCCAAATGAGCAATTTTACTAAACGTACAGCGTGTATGAGAGCAAGAAAGAAGAAAAGTGATACTTTGTGAACACTCTTATGGACCTTGCCTTAGCTGAAAGACGCCTCTCGATCTAATTCAATGCTTCAGTGATGATCGACCGATATGAGACTTGTTTTTCATAAAGATCACGGAAAATTTTATACTTTGCATCATGGTACTTCTTCACCTTGGGATCTTGTGATGGATAAACAACCTGCAACAATTACATTTGACATCTTAGTATTGGTAGCATGAATAAAACAGTTCATTACCTCATTACCATCAAGTGACTCCCACCTAAGGTGCGGTTTAGGAGGTCGGATGTCGTAGCCTAAACCTCAACACTAACAAAGAGGTTATTTCCAATCAACAGTTAGTAGCAAAAATCATGTGCAGTTTCACACAAATAAGAAGTGCACATGATATAATAAGTTATTTATCTATAGTACATTATAATCCAAAAGGCAATACCTAAGAACTATAAATATTTGGCTCCAAGGTAATATGAATGCAGATATAAAAATGCAAAAAGATTACATCCACAAAAACTTTGGAGTAAATTAGTTTGAACTCAATCAATGGATAGTTGGATACCACCTATAACTTTACCAAGTAAAAAGATATCTAGACATTGCACACATTGTTTAATGCCAACCAAAATAGATGACTTGTATAAATGATGCATATAGTTCTTTAATCACATAGTTTTACGTAAAAGATGAATTAGAACTTCATGAAAATTGAAATACAGAATATTAATGTTTAGTGCAACCTAATAGCGTCGGACTCCAAAAATTATAAACAAGAAATGGAAGCAGCATCACATTATCTGATTCGCACTCTACTCTTTATTTGCAAAATTCTTTTGATTTTTTGACTCTATATTCCTTCACAAATCACAAATAGTTTCTATGCCTTCATCTTCTAGTCACTCTTCCAACCGAATGTTGATGTAATTCCATAATCCTTGGATAGTCAGTTCATATCTCATAGCCATCAAGCAGTCTAGCACCCTTTTCTAAAAAATTCACCCCAAAAGGAACAGTACATGCATGTATGTCAATCTTTACAGTAGGGGGAAGATATGTGTGGTGTATCTATGCTTTAGGCTGTGCACAGGACCAAGGAAAGGCGTTGCATACGCATGGTTGTACTGTCATATGCTACTTAAGCTAAAGATGACATATAATACCCGCAAAACGTATGTTTTAACCGCCCATTTGATTGTTGGTAGTTGGCACTAAATGGTTGTAATGGGAATGATTGATAAATGTATATTTTGTTGAAAAAAACATGTTGATTCCATGGTGATGAAACTTTGATAATAATTTTTTATGTATATTTTCATTAACACCTAACACCACCTCTCCAAATGATAATGCATTGGAATGAATTTTATGAAGAAAATGAGATGATTGAAATAGAACAAGATGACAATGAGACTTTTTAAGACATGTTCCTACCAAAATTATACGACTGGTGTTGCTCATTGACTAAAAATCATGTTATAAAATACTACAAGATGCAAAAAACTTGAACAATTTCCTCTCCATATCTTTCCAAACTTTCAATGATCAAGATATCTTACCTGGCCTGCTGCATTTAGTGCCTTCATTGCCTTGTGAAGGCTAGGATATTTCTTCGCTGCAACAGAACCAAGTATAGCAGCTCCCAATAGTACAGATTCATTTTCTCGAGGAAGAATTACTGGGTATCCTGTGTAAGATATAATTGGTTAGAAATGTAAAAGTCATTCAAAGATCATCGATGGAGTACAAAGCCCCAATTTTTGTATGCAGGCACACAGTCAGCAATATAAAAAATGAGAATGATCAACATTACTTCCAATATCAATCATAATTTCAGTTTATTCTTGGCAAGTGTACTATTTATTTTCAAGGTCCTTTTGAGGGTAACGGAAATCACACATTTGTTTGAGAAAACTGAAATTAAAATCAACACATCCAAGCAAAAAAACAAACACCACTAATTCATTTGACCTAAAGCAACTGTAAAATATTTTCTGGTATTGCATGCTGCACAAAAAGCACACCAACAGCAAAGATAGTGTGACAAGATAAACAGCTGAGATTCTAAATCATCTAAGATAACTCCTTTTCTCCTAGTCATCTAAGTCAAGTAGTCAACACACCAGTAATATCTGCATGCTCTTGTATGTACAATGGGTTTTTTGCTAGTCCACCACAAGCAAGAAGGGTGTCAATCTGCAACAGAAGGAGAGAGGTTTAGGAGTACAGCATGACCTGTGAAATAAAAACTAAGCTTGTAAACAAATTAAAGCAAGTATTTCCTCACAGGTAAGGATTTCTCAGAATCCGGATGCATTCTGTAAATATAACTACATTTACATAAAAAAAGCTGCAAGTTTCCATTACAGTTGATTCAAGTAGCAAACCCGCAATGAAAAGCTAACAAAAAAATCTCTTCACCAAGTTATATGAGTCCAAAACACTTACGTCCATAGCAAAAATAAATTCTGTGATAAAAGAACATTTAACACTTGATTATGTACAAAAATAAAAGTTTAAGTAGACACCTTGAAAATGTCAAAATGAATATTGGAAAAAAAAAAGTTAAGTGGTTTTACGATCAAGGAGTTCACGACAAGAGGATATGCAATTTTCAATGAAATAGGCATGAACGGTTGACATCTCTACCTAAAAGAGAAGAGTCAAGTCACATAACATTCGTGGCTTATTTACCTGTTTATGAGACATATTACTCCTTATATCCAAATAGGTCAGTATGTCCCAAATTAGTAAGTTACCAAAATTTATTCTCGAGAAAAATTGAAATCAATATCAACCATATCGCCATAACGATAATCTTGCATCAAAATGCCCAAGAAAGAATACATGGCATATTTGAAGGATGATGAATTTTGTTAATATTGTCAATTTTTCCTACAGTATATATGACATTATTAGGTGCAAAAGGAGTAAACCATAGTAACTTTACAAGTAAAGTACTTAATCCGCAATACTCAGTATTGGAGAATCATGCATACTTACTTTGTGGCCATTGGCATTACATTGCTCAATGATGTGACGCGTGCCATATGCAATACCTTGGACAGTGGCAAGATATAGAAGAGCAAGTTGCTTTTCACTTGTCTCAAGTGTAAGACCACTGATTATTCCTTTTGCATTTGGATCTGCAATAGGGGATCTAAGCCATTTGCCAAATCCAGCGATTCAAATTCCCAAGTACACTTTAAATTTTAGATTTTAATGATACAAAAATTATGCTACAATATACCTATTCCCATGAAAATCAGGAAGAACATGCAGATCCTTCGTCAGAGCAGAAAGAAACGGAAGGTTCAGCTCTGTCGTCATTGATTCTAACATCTTGTTCAGAAGTGCAAACACTGTGGTCCCTGATTATTAAAAATAAAATTCCAGCTGAATTCATTAAAGCAGAACATGCAAAAACTAATGGTAATCACTTAAAAGAGTACGCATATATCATACCCTGAGATGCAGCACGATTTGCCAAATTAGGAGAAGCTACATGGTTCTCAACTATGTGATCTAAGAGTGCCCCAGTGGCACTTTGGCCGCCCTCTGTAAGCCAATATTGTGGTACCATTGCTGAAAAAGTAGAACGAAAATATAAAATCAATTCAAATCCAGTTACTCTCAAACACACTGCACTCTGCTGCATCACAGCACAGGCTTGAAAAAATTGTTCAAAGAATGAAAAAAACAAAACCAAGATCATGAAAAAGTAAATTAAGTGTAGCAGGTGCACAGTAGATATACTATTGAAAAGAAACCTACAAAAAGGGGTTTAACAAAAAAACAAACATTTGAGCGAAAAACATGGTGGAACGTGTACCAGACCAAAATGGCCCCCAAACCCCTGGAATGAACTTCTTGCTGCTAGATACAGCCATATGGCAAGTAGATGTTCCACAGACCAAGACCATACGATGGCAAATTCCTTCATTTTCATCATCTGAACAACAAGTTTACAATCAGACAAATCATAGTTCGCATGCTAACATGCTTCTCATAAGAGAAAATATACCTTCACATTCAGAATCAGATGCTGGTTTGCTTTCCATGACCCCAACCCCACCAGCATGAGCATCAATCAAAGATGTTCCTACTGGAATGCCTGCCTCTAAACCAAGTTCCTGTAAAGCATGATTTCTGAAAAAGGTGAAGCAACAACATTTATCCAAAATGCTAATGTAAAATACCCTCTGTAGCCCACCAAAATGATATAGCTTTATGCTATAGTAAAAGGACCTCAAGGAAGTGGCACTCGAAATCAATGTCAATTCTTTAGTACAAAATTGCTTGCCTTTGCAGCAGCTGGTGTTAGACCAGAGCCCAATGGATGTCCAGGAAAAGCTACACTTCGACCTGTTAACAAAAACAAAGAGGAAATCAGAGTTCATAACTTATAAGGCACATCTTTAGTTTTAAGGCAACGTAAAATTGAACTGTACTCAAATTCAATTCATAAATAGAGATATATACCTATCTGTCAGACATTAAAGCCTCGGTAAATGTTTGGACATACTAGAAAAGCGTTACCAGAAAAGAGTAAATACGAATATATACGATCCATGATATAATGCATATACCAGAATGAAGTTGAATGATTCGGTCAATTGACACCAAGATATGGAGAATGGACGAAGGTTCAGACATGAAGCTGATCATTCCATTAACATTATAAGTATGAATTATATGTTCTAAAAGACAGTAAACCATAATCTTTCAAGAAAAGACTTAAAACAACAGCCGCAACTGTGTTTGGCACAAAGATGTGCTAAAGTCTTCCATAATAATCACTCTTTATTTCAATTTTCAAGTTAATTGCTAACATTAGCAAATCTGGAGGAGCTAAAGAAAAAAAATCCAGAACTCTTAGGATAATAGATTAAAGAGCCACACGCATCGCTTCAACAATAAACTAAAACTTTTAGCCTTATTTCTAACATCAATGAATACCAATAGTCAATAGACAACAATCTTTAAGAGCTCAAAACCACAAAGTCCATCAGCTTGGCCAAAGTGTTCAAATCATTAAGCAAATTCAAAATTTAACTTTCAGCACCAAATTAAAGTATGGACTATGGTAAATACCTATCTTGGCATGATGTCCATCAATCAAATCACCTAAGCCAATCTCCTCCCAAAAATCATCATCCCAACCACATGCTTCCATAACACGAGAAGTTTTCTCATTTATTTGGTCCAGGTGTGCATGACCAAGATATGTCCACTTGCAAACAGTAGTGCATAAGCTCCGTGTATCATCGCCAGTTGCCCTAAAATATAATTCAATTTGGAATAAAGAAAATGTTAAATCAAAAATACAAAAAATAAGGAAACCGTATACCTATAGGACAACCAATCACTTAAGTCCATCCACCGAAATGCCATCGACCACGACTCTTTAAGATTTTCTTTCACCCACAAAAGCTGCAGCAAAGACTTTTAAACATTACCACACTATCCGCAACTCAAGAATGTGAGCATGGACGAAAAGTATGATCATCCAATATGCTGATAACTCTTGCTATTTGATTCCGAAGCAAAAATGGGTCAAAAGAAAATATTCCAAAGATGTTTAAAGAACTTCCTGCTCCAAGAAAGATAAGTGCTAATTAAAATCTCAACAAAATTAAGACTCTATGCATGCGTTATTGATCTCTCAAGTTTGTCCGACTAAGTAAAACCAATGATTTTTTAAATAGTATGTGCTGAGTTTATTCACGATATCTTCATCTCCTTAGGATTTTGATCATTCTTCATTCAGGTAACCTCAAGCCAAGGCCGTTGATCGAGATACCAAGTATATTGCTGAATTCATGCCAGTGTGCATTGGGTCCGTTACATAATAAAGCAAACTCACACACCAAGGCCTTTTACATCAGTTTCTGCCATTTTGTACCCCTAGCCAATCCTTAGGCCCCACTCTACAAGAAGAAATATTGCATCACCCTTAAAGCTCATCAAACTCCATACACAGCTGGCAACAACCTATTTATTCAGTTTCATTTTGTCCACTTAACTTTACTTCATGAGATAACAGGTATGCGTGTTTCATCAATATGCAGAAGCGGGATCAATTTCAATATTTTTTGAAATAATACACAGCATCTTAAATTCTACAAAAATCATTAATATTGTGGAAAGACTCTAAAACGGATGATTGAAAAGAGGTCTAATAAAAATAGATCAGTTTGAACCTCTACATGGGATCCCATAAAAGTTCCTTAGACTACAAAAAAACTATTACCATATACAGGGTCATGACGATTTGTCCCAGTAAAAAAAGGCAATATATGGTGTCAACCATTTAATTTATAACCTTCGCCTCTGTCTTACAGTTATTCCAAACATATATGCCTTTGTAAAGATGTTGCTACAAGGTTGCAAGATAAAACTAGATTCATCAAGAAATAGCAAAAGATTAATAAATACAAGAACTAGATGTATAGAGTGTGCAAACTTTATCTAAGGAGATACGTAAAGTGCATGTTGGGTTTTAGGCTCAAAGTTATCTTTTTGTTCATTCTCATGAAAAACTAGCCCCAAAATGAGATCTTGGGATTAAAGAAATTATCTATTATTTTCTAATTTTAGAAAAAAAGTAACCTTTTGGCCCAGAAGTTGGCATGGAGGGAGTAGACCATGCATACTGTTACAGATTTCCATAGGACATTGTCATGAATTGGAAATTCACCCACAAAAGGACAAAGGCCAATATTGGTAATTGAGAAAGAAGTTTTTAGAAGCAATATTTTAGTTTTGTAATTTTAAATAATTATTAGTTTATTACTTCGTTATTTCTTGCTAAAGAAGCCAACCCATTTCATGTATATATAAGTAAGAGAAGGGGAGGAAGATTAGTATGTATTGGATGTGTGATGACTTTGGCTATTTTGGATTGAAAGCCACTCGAAGTGCTTGATTAATCAATATAAAACCTTTCTCTCAATCTTTCCCTCTACTTACTGTTCTTTCTTTGCTACTGCATTGTACTGTCCTCATTAACTCAGCTCTCACCTCCCCTGTCCACAGTGGCTGCCACCTCCCAGTGGTATACCACTAGCAGCCATCATTACTGACATCTTCAAATCAGATTTAGCATAAGATATGATAAAGCATTGCAAAATTTCAATAGATTTGTTGACCATGCCAGACACTGCAGCATGATATGAATATAATGAATATGACTGCTACCTTTGGTGGCTCCATCTCAGGGGAAATAGATCCCCCACAGTACTGCAATACAGATGAGTTGCATGTGTTGATCTTTTCAGCTTGTTTTACTGCTCTATGATCCATCCACACTATAACATTTCTTCTGGAATCACCACTCCAGGAAACTGTAACTGGGGATCCATCTGCATCTACAGCCACTGCAGAGATGGAAAATGTTTACGACAGTTTCAAAATTTATAGTTAATATATATCTAAAAAGTAGTACAATGCATCTTCAATTTCTGAGGGCAAAGTAATAGAATAGAGCATATAACGCACCAAGGGAACAAGTAGCTGCAAATCCAATCCCTGCTACTTCTTTTCCATCAACATTAGCAAGAGAGCATGCTGATTTCACAGCTGAACAGACAGCAAGCCAGATATCGGTTGAAGATTGCTGATTGAAAGAAGTAAAACAACACCCTAAAGTAAAAAAAAGGGAGAAAGGTAGAAACTAAGGTAATAAACAAAATGAAAATCACAAGTATACGAAGCATCTCATATAGCTCGTAACACATACTATCTCCTAAGGATAAACATACATACATAGCCCCTTTAAGTTACAACATGACTTTCTCACCTCAATACAATCACCTTCCTTCCAAATTTGAATGGGAGAGCTTCCAAAACCAAGAAGTTTTCCTTTTTCATCGAATAAACCTGTAGCAACACAAATGAGTTAGAAACGACAAAGGATGAAAAGCCAGACAACATATCATATCACATCCCAAAAGTATAACTTTCTATACAACGTGTTGACCGAAAACATATGGAAAGAAAGTGCATTAATCAACATTATGGACACAACATGATAATTCTTCTCTACATCAATTCTCTTTCTATCACTCATTTCAACCGCTTCAATTTCGCCACAAAAATATCACATTTTATCATCATTCTAACTTCTACATTCACATTATTATCTTGCAGATTAAAGAAAAAGGAGCAACTTAATATATAAAACGTTCTCGAGTAAGGATATTTACCAAGGCTATAATATATGGAGTATCATGATGCATAACTTTTCCTCTCTTATCTACTATTCACTCAACATTTAACAACACAATTGAAATCATGCAATTGTGTGACACCTAAAAAACACAATCTATTTAGAAGAAAGGCGTACTTAACTATATTATAAATTTATAATCAATTGATCAAATAAGAACATCCACATTCTTTGATATTCATTTCTAGAAGCTAGGCATAATTATAGTTTCGAAACATTGTAAGCAGCATGGTGTCATATGTGGTTTCATTTCACAAAAAATGATAGAAAGACCAATACATCAAAATTACGCTCGCTATTCACACATCTTAGAATTGTTTCAAACATCTCTTAAGTTTAGCGTAATTAAGGGCTCCATTGGATTGAGTATAAAGATTTAAGGAGTATAAAAGTGAAACCAATGGAATAAAGATAAGTAGAGCTGCATATGAAGTTATTTAAATAACCGGGAAAGAGGTAAAATGAGAGTAAACTAAAAAATGAATGAAAAAGGATGATAATTTCTCTTATTTTGAAGAAAAGTATTTCCCCACCCAAAATGAGGAACTTTATCCATTTTTCGAAACTTTCTAACCAATTCTTCCACCTCTCTAACAATCAAATTCCTTTAATCTTCTATCTAATTTTGTTTTCCTACTTAAACTTTTATTTACCCCTTAAAATTGGCACTCAATAATCCATGCGGACTCTAAGACTTAATCATTTCCCTTGAGCAATAGGGTAGTATTATACTAATTACTTTGAAGTAAGTCTATACTTCTGCGTAAAACATTGACTCAGTTAACTCCATTAGCATTATCTGTTGATATTAAAACTGTATAAACTCATCCTTCTAGCTAACTAAGGTAGTAAACTCCTCAACTATCAACTAACCTTCAAAAAAAGTGGACACCACAGAGAATTCATCAAAGCTTCAACTAGTTACACTCAGTTCACTGAAACATTAATACAAAACAATGTAATCCCTTCATCCAAAACTCCTAAGTCCTAATCAATATTACTTGTGCCAAATACTAGATAGGTCGAAGTATCCGACTCTGCAATTTAATCAGTACCTAATAGTGTCTGAACAATGAAGAAGCTTAATCAAAGCAAATCAATCTACTTATATTGGTTTTAAGTGCAACATTTAACCATCTTAAAGTGAAATTAATCAAAATCAATACGCAAACACATGATCAAATCAGTGAAACAGTGATAAAACTGAGAAAAATTCAATTTCCAAAACGAAGAACAAATTAATCACATCAAAATGCAAAAAATAGAAACCAATTGAAAACAAATACGAAAGACGACATCAAGGATGGCGAAAGAGAGACCTGCGCGAGCGCTGCCGGTACCGACATCGACGCCGAGGTAGACAGAACGAAGAGGTGCGGCAGTTACAGCGTCGGCCATTTCGAAAGAGACGGAATGAGGAGAAGAACAACGAGTGGGAAGGAAGAAGCGTCGACTAGAGTGGCGTTGTTGTTGTTTACCAATTAAGGGAGTTTTTTCTGTTAATGATTTTTCTTGGTTTTTTTGGCTCCACAAAGCTGCAAACATTTTACTATTTTCTTTAATTATTTTAATTATTTTTATTATTTTTATTATTTTATAAATTTGTATTGCTCCCTGTTATTTATCCTATTTGGTAAGGAAAGAACAAGATTGTGACTTTTTGGAAAGATTATTTGTAGGAAGTTGAAGAGCAATTTCTAGATTTGGAATTTTTATTTGTTAGATAAAACATATTTCAGTGTGTGACTATTTTCCTCAAAAATCAATTACTACTATTTTGATTTTCAATACAAAAAAAAAATCAAATAAAAGTCACAACCCTCTCTTGAGAACCATCTATACTATAGAATTTGTGTTTAACTTACAAAACCACCAATCAGTTTTTTTTTTAATTTATCATTGAGTCAGTCCCAAAACTTGAGATCTCTATTGTATAGACCATAGACGGTCTAAAGTAAAAATTTGTGTAAAAGTCATGACCTTTGCCTATTTCTATAATCTCATTAGTAAATTTACAACGATATGTTGTGTTTAAGTATTGATAATTTATGTGTAGTTGTCAACTATTGTCTATTTTTATACCAAAATTGTGAAACTGTGTTTGACATATTTCTTAAAATATTTAAAAATAATAAATTAAATATTCATCACCAAGATTTTTTTATAAAGATTTTAGCCGTTCACAAATCTTAAAAATAAAAGTTGTCTAGCGATCTTTATGCACAAAGTTTTCCTGGGAAAATCCATAGATAAACATTATTGAGAAATTGTGATAACATTATTTAGAAAGATTATTGGCTATGCTAAGTTTAGTAAATTGTAGAAAGCCTTGGCGCTTAGATCAAAAGAATAAAATGCTATTACCTCCGTGTTAATGACTTTGTCATATTTAATTTTTTGATACCATTACAATTTATTTTTAATTTGTATTTTGTTCTTGATCTATATGTTAAAAACATAGTCATTGAAATAAAATAAAATTTTATTTGATTTGTTTCAATACAAAGATTATTAACATTAATTTTTTATAATTTTTAGTTATACGGCATTAGAGATATCAAGACTTTAATACTACTCCGTCCTGATGAGTTAGTAGCAAAGAGAAAATGAATGAATATTACGAAAGTGCTAATAAATGAGGAAAGAGAATGAATTATGTGGATGAAATTAAAAGAGAGATAAAATGTATGGATGAGATTAAAAGAATGTGGTGGGCCATAGTCCAAAAATAGAAATGTTGCAATTTAAGAGGGACGGACGAAAATGAAAAATGCTGCAAATTATAAGGGACGGAGGGAGTATATGTCTTGGGCAAACGTGCCAAAATAAAATGGGACAAAGTCATTGAAATAGAGCAAGTAGGATATAGGTTAATAGGTTGTCATCATTAACTAAAGATAACATTTTGAACAAAGAGAATTCAAGTGTAGAGAAGGAAAAAGAATTTATCTTATGTGATCCCACGCCCATTAGAAATTAGGATTCCTAAGAAAAATGTTTATTTTGAGGTTTTATGAGTATATGCGACCTTTTTCTGATAATGGGCATGTTGAATTAGTGACTCAATAAAGCCCAAGTATTTGATATACATGTGTGTGTGGAGTATATGGTGAAGCCTTGAAGTACTGAAGGTCGCTCGACCCCAGGCTCGACCCACCAAAGTTGCTCGAGTGGTCGAGCAACAGATCAGAAGCTTCTGTCTACTTTCTGATCTCCCGCTCGACCAAGCTGCTCGACCCCCCCTGAACCGCTCGACCCGGTCGAGCGATATGTGCGGGATATTCTGTTTTTTGCGGCTTGCTCTATTTTATATTCAAGGCTTCATAAGTTGGTTCTTTAGGTCCCAAAGCCTATATATAGGCATTGTATACTCATGTATAGAAAACACATTGTAAATCATTTGTTATTAGTCATTGGGTTTGAGTTGAGAGCCACATACAAATTCTAGGGTTTCTAGTGAGAGGATTTGGGGAAAATTGATCAATTCTCAATTGTTGATCAATTCTTTGGGACTCTTGTATTCAACAATCAATTCATCAATAATACTCATTAGTAGTTAGAAAGGGTGGAGTTTTTTATCACAATATCACATTGATATTGGGATTTTCTCCACCTCCCAAAATCTTGGTGTTCTTGTTTGTTTATGCTTTTGTTTCTTGATTATCTTGTGTTGATTTTACTTAGTTTACCTTAGTGAATTCTAACAGGGCAAAAGGGCTAAGTGCATCCCTAGTGATATACAAAATCAAAAATTTGGAAGTTTGTGTTCTTAATTAGTAGGACGTTTTCAATCGTTTTGTCCTAATCAAAATTTAATTTCTCTTACTCCTAATCTAACATAGCTTAGCGGAAGTATAACTTAATCCATTTGGAAATTAAGTTTCATTTTAATAATTGTAGCATTAACGGTCTGTTTGGTTAATGGTACTAAATAGTGGTAATGAGAATGATTTATAGTGTAAAATTTCATTAAAAGTTTCATGTTATTCCCATGGTAATGAAACTTTGATCACAAAAAAGTTCTTTTGTTCACAAATTTCCATTAACACCTAATACCACCTCTCCCAATGTAATGCGTTGGAATGAATTTTATGAAGAAAATGAGATGATTGAAGTTAAACAAACATGACCATTACAGCTGTTCAAAGTGACCCGACCTTAAAACCCGAACCGAAACCGAAAGTAAACCGACCCGAAAATGGGAAAGCTAAACCCGAACTGTAACCGATTTTTGTAACCAACACAAAATCGTTAACCAAGATTACCCAAACCTAAAAAGACCGACCCGAGTCATATCCGACTTGAATCATACTCGAAACCGAACTCAATCTGGCTAAAACCGACTTAACCCGAAAGAATTTTAGATCGAATTGCTTTAAACCTGAACCAATTTTTAACATAGAAGTATTATATACTTATATTCAATGATCTTATTAGTTAATCTAATAAAGTTATAGATATTTTAATAAATTAAATTTTATAAATACATAATTTCATATATTTAAAGTTAATAATCAATGGTCAATGTTTATTTAACTACTTTTCATCGTATTAGATGAAAATTGATAGAACTTCATATTTTTAATTTTCGGTCAAACAAGTAAAAGTAACGAAGTAATAATGATCACTAATTGATTTGCATTTTAACTATTTTGCTTTAAGTAAAGGTAATCTTGTCATCAAATACTAACAACTTAATTTTGATATTGAATCGGCCGATAGTAATTAATAATACGTACCCAAGTTCCATTTTAAAAAAAATCCGAACATGACAAAACCGAACAAATTATTAATCAATGACAACCCGACATCGATTAACACTCGGCCCGAACTTCTATCGACACCGAACCGATGCTAATCTGATAGCTCGAATAAATCGAACATCAACCGAACCGTGACTCACCGACCCGACCCGAGTGTGACCCGCCGTAACAAGCAACCGAAAAATAACTGATCCGAAATACAACCGAACCAAATAACACCCGTCTGAAACCGACCCGATCACCCAAATGAACGCCTCTAATGACCATCTAGATAACCAAGAGATGTTTTGACCAAAATTATACTAGTTTTTCATTCCTATTACCATCGTGTATTACCACCTACCAAATGGAGTTTAAGAGTACAAAAAGCAATAGGGTTGATTATATTGATGACAACTTCTTTCATGATGCAAAATTTTTTAAAAAGCAATAGCATAATATTGTGAGAAGAGGAGGGAGAGATTTGGATTTAAAAAAAAAAAAAAAGGGGAGAGATTTGGATTAAAAAAAAAAAAAGTAATGCTAGAACCTTTAGTTTATATTAATACATTTTTATTATTACCAACATAATATATAAGAATATATTAAAATTATGTCAATGAAACATGAGTATTGATATACCTAAAATTATCAGTTGATGAATGGTTGCGCCTGTTTGGCAATATAAAATAATTTTTTGAAGATAAAAAAAATGAGACTATAAAATAATTTATTCTTTTTAAAAGGAAAAGTGGGGCTATTGTATTAAAGATCAAAGTTTGAAGCTACAATTGGAGGTGTTCATTCGAGTCATCGAGCTAATTTCGAGTTAAGTGTTTTGGTTCGATTCAAATCGGGGATTTTCACATTGTTTTAAATTCATTTTGAAGTCGGGTTAAGTCAGGTTCGGTTCTAAGATCAGGTAAATATCAGATCATCAGGTCTGTTTGAACACTTTAAGCTACAATATCATTAATCTAAATAGGACCATCATCAACCCACACCTTATCACAAATACTAGAAAAAAAATCATGTAGCTAGTCTAACTAAATAGCTATCAAGGAACCAATTCAACCAAAAACTTAACCTGATGACTGAGGCTCCATTGTCGATATTCTACAGAAATTGTTATATGAGATTAATCTCAGAGAGAGAGCCTTATACATAGTTGAAATAGCTCATTTAATATTAGACCTGGAAAAACGATCGGTTGAATGGGTTACGGGTCAGATCAATTTCGATCGAATTGTTTTCGGGTCAGGTCACTCTCGGTTCCAGGGTCGGTCGGTCGGTCCGACACAACGAATTATATGGCTTATGAAATTTAAAAATCGAATTTTGCATTTTTTATTATTTATGAAACTTATTTTTAATAAAAAAACTATTTCTCATCTCTAAGACATTAATCCACATATCAATTGACCCAATATTAAAGCCCTATGTGATTGAATTCAAGTTATAAGAAACTAGTATTTGCCACGCTCGTGTTCTAAACTTTAAATCTATACATGTCACATTAGAGAAATTAGATGTACGATTTTCAAAAATAGTTGGTGTGTCGGGTTTATTTAAGTATAAGAAAAATAGGGCAATTAATACTTATTTTGAAAGACTTGTAAGATACACGCTTCATAAAAATTTTGTATTTATTAAAGTTATAACGATAGATAAAGATGACGTTAAATATCTTCTAATTCCCTCATAAAAAAATGACGTCAAATAAATAATTCCCTCATAAAAAAATGACGTCAAATATCTTCTAATGCTTCTACATTAAATATCATGTTTCGGGTTAAGTCGCTTTCGGGTCGGTCGGGTTCGAATTTTGTTGTGTGGGTTCCGGGTTCATTTTTGGGTCGGATCAAATTTTTCCAAGTCTATTTAATACATATTACTATGATATATGACTTATTTATTTGATGTCGTCTCACCGAGAGATATTATCTCACGTATAAGAGTATCTCTATATTCTAACATGTCTCTTCACACGAAAGTCTTTTAAGTTAAAAGTGTAAATGAAGCACAAACTCGAAAAACCAAAAGAAAATGCAATCAAAATAGTCAAGTGATCTATTGTTATCTTATCTATAGAATTGTACAAAAACATTTACACAATATTCAATCCCATATGATGAAGCAAAATCAAAAGTCAATTAGATAATGTTTCTTAAATTTTAACATTGATTATGTTGCCCTACCAGCGTACCACAAATCCTGGCCCTCATCACGGTCTGCAATCGTCATTGGTGCCCAACGCCGTGCAAAATCATCGGCGAAAATAGCTCAACTTGGCCATTTGGGATAGGAAAAAAGTCGTTGCATTACTCATGAATTCAATTTGTAAGTGCTTCTTCATCTTCTCAAATATTTCCAATACCTTTTTGATCATGTTTATTGAAGCTCTCTAAGGACTTGACTAAGGATAGAGGTAGTTGAAGGCGTCTTATCCATGTTTTAGATTACTGATTTTTTTAGTACCTTATTGGGTTCTTGTGCTCTTGCCTTTCTGGTTTCTTTTGCTAGTCTTACCTTTTGCGTTTTTTTATCTCTATCGACGCAGCTTCTTCTCCTAATCTTTCTCGAGTCGGGAGACTTCTTTTGGTCATGCTCTCCTTTATGGGTATGAGTTGCCGCAGTCCTTCCCTCCCAGACCCCGTCCATAGTTCTCTATTGACGGAATACACTGAGTAGGTTGATGATAACGACGACTTTTTGATCAAGTTTCCACACTTAAAAGCAATTATCCTTTGTCAAATTGCCCTTTATGACTTCTATTACTAAGACATTGTTAAACAAAAATGATTATCAGCTGTCACCAATTTATCCTTAGTATTGACATTTTTTGTGCATGTACGAAGCTATAATTAGAGAGACCAAAGAATTTCATATTGTATGTAAAGTCACTTTGTACGATTATATATACTAGCTAATTGACGTTTATGTTGTTAGTCATAGTCATAGTTATCAATGTAGTATTTTTCTTCGAAAACGAGGTTTAAATGGGAAAGATAGCGAATAATCTATATATACCCCTCTAAAAAGAGGACAAACAAAAATATGATTAATTACAAGAAGAAATTATGAATGACACCGTGTCTATGTATTTATGTGATATTTTTGAGATAAGTTAGTCACTTAGACGATGCAAGATTAAAGAAATATACTTACACATAACGAGTTAAATAAATCTATTGAAAGCCTAATTCGATATCAATTTTACATCATCATGATACCCATATTATCATTGCACAAAGTGTATTCTACAGCTACTTATAAAAGTTATAATCAGGTTTAAGGAGAAATAGAAGATGATAAATTTGTACTTTTATATAGCAAAAATTCTTAATCAATAACCTGATTTGTATTTCACCACGCAAAAAAATAAAAGGAATAATATTAAAATAAACAAAATCAAAAAAGATAAATTAAACAAAAAACCTCTCACCTTATCACATACTACCACATAAGGGTGATTTATTAATAACCTCATAAATAACTGTTATTCAGTAAGAATTTCTTTTTATATAGTAGGGAATAAAGATAAAGGTAAAGGTAGATGACCTTTCCGGTATCCCGCACAAGGCAGGGTTCGAGTGGGGGTTTTCTTTTTCTTGAAAGATGCGGACAAATCATACCCGTACCCCATAGAGGGACTTATAAGTGGGGAATATATATAAGAAAATTACGACGAATAAGACTCTCGATCTTGATTAGTTAATTTACATAGTTGATAGTTGATTACTCCTATTTAAATATCCCAACCAAGGTTATTAGAATCGAGATTCAACCTAGACTGTTGGAGGGATAGGATCGAAATCGATAGACTCGGATCGTAGATCGTGTAATCCTACAAATATGTATATTAATGTGAATTTTATTACTGATTATCAATAATATTTGTTCTCTTTCTAAGTTTTAAGATAAAAGTAAAAACTTATTTAACATCATCTATTAAGTTTTAAATAAAAAATACTTTAAATAATCATTTTAAAACTGCAAATTAAGATTCTCATAACTATAAATTCCCAACATAATTTGGAAATTACACTATTCAATATCCAAATTGTTTGGACACGAATAGGACTAGTCAAGCTAATTGATGTATTTGTTGATTAATTCTTCCCGGCCACATGGATGGGCTAATAATCCCCTTATAGGTGTCTGCCATAATTCTATAAACATTGCAATCAAATGATATTCCATGATGCACTAAGTATTGGATTGTACTTGTTTTACATTATCCTATCTTACTCCCCGTTTCAGTTTACTTGTCTCATTTTCTTATTTGTCATTTTCATACTACTTGTCTTATTTCCTTTTTTGGCTAATCTTTTCTTACCTAAATACTCATACTTTTCCAATTCCCAATACTCCACTACCACCTTTACAATTAATTTAATCAATTAAAATACCCAACTACCACCTTTTTAATGGACCCCACTCAACCCTTAAAATCCGTGAAAAGTCAAATGAGACGAGTTAACTGAAACGGAGGGAGTATTATTTATTCCAATGCTTATAGAATTGGTAAAAGTGTAGAACCACATAATAAAAGTAACCCATGCACTTTTAGTTCATTTTCAAAATATCTTGGCTCTTAGGTGAAGTATATATACATTTTGTCACAAATAATTTATTGGCCTTCTGTCTCATATACTATTTTACTTCGTTCTACTAAGTTTCTCAATTTTTATATTAGTATTTTAAACGTGATCTTATTGTGATCTCATTATTCTACTAAAATCTATAATCGACTATTTCTTTTTTATACGTTAAAATATATTATTATTAAGGAAAATTTACTCAGAATAATCCAACCTTTACTCGATTTTCCTACAATAATCCCACATATTGATTAACCATGAATAATCCGAACTATAAGGGATATTTGCCAAGAACATTGTTGTCTATAATGTAACTTGTAATAGGAGGTAATATTGATAAAAAAATAAAGGAAAATTAAAATTAAGTAAAAAAAAGTCATCATCTTCTTCCCTTCTCAATTGGTCCACAACTCACCACCACCTCTTCTTTTCAACCGGTCATCACACACCATCTTATGTTACAGCAAGCTGATAAATGGAGAACTTCAATTTCCAAATCAGGTTGGAGAGACTAAGTAACACAATTAATATAATTAACTCTATTAATTTTACCCAATTTTAGACTTGAAACTTACTTAACTGATCACCGCCCAATACAAAGTAGATACAATGACGCAATTAATAATCAACTCTATTAATTTTCATAATTTTCATAGCAATTAGATAATGAGTAGCTTCTGTTTCTAATAAGTTTGTGAAAGTTGGGGAGTAGCAGGGAGAGGGGATGGGTTGGGAGAGAGGGTAAACAGTAAGGGAAGTTGCGGTATTTTTTTTTCTTTTTAGTTTTTAATAATTAACTTTTTAAACTTTATTTTAATTTAGTTTAACTTTTTAAATTAAAATTTACCTTTTCAGCAGGTTACCAGTAATCATGGTGTATTGTTGAGAAATATAACTCAAAGTTCGGATTATTCACGGTTAATTAATAGTTGGGATTATTGTAGGAAAATCGAGTAAAGATTGGATTATTCTAGGTAATTTTTCCTATTATTAATTCTACTAAGAAATAAATTTGATCTTACCTATAATACTCTATCATTTTAAAACACTTTGAATATTAGTGAACTGGTCGTTCATAAATTTCTTTTCAGTAATTATTGATAATTTTGAGCAAAATAATATTAGTGTGTACTAATTCTATACTAGACTTGTACTTAGACATTCCATTATTTGAATACCAAAATAATAATTTTTTTTTATTTAGTCTAATTTTAATAATCAATATCAATTATATGAATCTGTCGTCTCATCATACTATACTCACCTACAAGATTTGCTCTAAATTATAGGAATATACTCACACATCATATTTGATAGTAATTGATACCTATGTTAAAAGATCACGGTAGACCGCTAGTTCTAATAAAACATGTATCACAATTTTCAATTGGAAAAATTGTGTCTAAAAAGCCAATTTTTTGGCCATCTGTAGATAAAGAGTCAAGACAACTTTGTCTCATTTTTGCAAATAAAGAGTCAACGTTTCATTTATTCAATAAATTTAGAGTTGAAAACTTACCTGTTATCCCTTTATTTGCAAAAATAAGACAAAAATTATCCTTTTATTGAATAAATAAAACGTTAACTCTTTATTTGTAGTTGGTCATAAGATTTCATTTTCAATTTGACAAAAACGCTTCCTTTCTAGTTTCTACCTATATAAAGCAACATAACCAACCTCTTTTCTCATAACCAAAACCAAAATGACTCAAACCACCTTTTACTTTTCTCTCTTTTTCCTCTTACTACTCTCAACCACCTATGCTTCACAAACTAGAACATATACTTACTCCCCAACTCCTACAAACCTTCCTCCAGCACAGCCAACAACCGACATTTATCTATACTTAAACGGCCAAAATGCTGCTCGGGCCGCTGTCGGGGTGCCCCCTCTTTCGTGGGACAACCGTCTAGCGGCCTACGCGCAATGGTGGGCTAACCAACGGCGTTACGACTGTGCCTTAAGGCACTCTAGTGGACCTTATGGGGAGAACATATTTTGGGGGAGTGGTGATAACTGGTCACCAGCTTTTGCAGTACAATATTGGGTTGCTGAGGGAAAGTATTATAATTATTACTCTAATTCTTGTTCTTATGGACAGGATTGTGGACATTACACCCAAATTGTTTGGAGAAATTCTAGAAGAGTTGGTTGTGCTAAGGTTGTTTGTTATAATGGTCGTGGTGTTTTTATTACTTGTAATTATGACCCACCCGGTAATTATATTGGATCAAGACCCTATTAAGTAGAGTTATTCTCGTAAAAGACTGTCTTTCGGTTATTGGTGAGACAATTTCGAAAAAAGGAGTTTATATTCCTATAATATGTATGTGATCGATGTGTTAGTTAATCTATATATTAAGCGCGTCTATGGGTGAAATCGTGTTGTAACAATTTGTGTATTAAGTGAGATTTGATTATCCATCCAAAATGTTAGTTTTTGGCCCAATAAGTGGCTATGGCCCATGCAAGCCCAAGGGTTACAGATAGTTTGATGACAATTATTAGTTAGTCAACTAGTCTTTTGAGAGACCGTCTCTTGAAAGACGTATCTCAAGTCCACTCCATTAAACGTTTATGTATACTTATTGCATTCTTGATTCCTTACTTAAATTACATTGTCCTTAATGCTTACTATCTTTAATGCCTACTTTCAATATCTTAAATGTCTACTTACATCATTCTTAATGCCTAATTACAATACATAAATTGTTGTGAGAGACGGTCTCTCTAAGAGACGCATTAAAAATATGGGCTAAATAGCCTAATTTACACAAATTTAAGAGAAAATAAGAAAGTGGGCTTAGCTGATTACAATAAATTGAGAAATATATAATGGATCGGCCTATTTAGAATTGGTCTTGACTCTAAGAGACCGTCTCTCACAAGAATTTGTGTTAGTATATGGGGTTAAAAGAGATTTGATTCTTGTTTTAGTTGGAATAAGTATTACTTTTTCTGAATAAGGTCTTGAGTTCGATTCTCACCTAAATCACCCCTTCTCAACCTATCCTCATATGAAAAATAATATTAAGAAATGTATAAGGGGTTTGTGCTTGCTTATCTATTTTATGTGAGCTGGAAAATATTTAAATGACTAATGGGAAAATTTATATTGCAAGTATCATTTTTTTTGCAATGAACATACACTAGTAGAAAAAAAAGCTATTGGCTGCTGCTAATTGGCTGCGGTTTTAGTGTATACGCAGCCAATGTATAAAATAAAAAAAAAAAGGAATTGGCTGCGGTTTGCTTATATGTCCACAGCCAATAAGTCTAATAAAGTAATGGGCTGCGGTTTCTCTTTTGGGCCTTAGCAAATAAGTGTAATGAAGCCCAGCCCAAAACTCATTAAATGAGCAATATATATATATATATATATATATATATATATATATATATATATATATATATATATATATATATATATATATATATATATATATATATATATATATATATATATATATATATATATATATATATATATATATATATATATATATATATATATATATATATATATATATATATATATATATATATATATATATATATATATATAGGGGAGGGATCCAATGAGAAGGGCATTGAAAATGAGAAGGGTAAGAAGGATTCTAAACCCTTGATTTCACTTACATAAAAAAATCTATGGTCACAATTGAACAAAAAACACTTAATTGTAAAAGTAACTATGTTACACAGAAAGGTAACTATAATATCAATTTTAAAATGTTCTTTTTTTATAACATAGTATCCATTTTTGGAAACATAGTAACAAAAAAAATCAAACAAAAATCCTTCTCATCCTTCTCATTTTAAAATCCTTCTCATTTGATCCTACATATATATATATATATATATATATATATATATATATATATATATATATATATATATATATATATATATATATATATATATATATATATATATATATATATATATATATATATATATATATATATATATATATATATATATATATATATATATACATATATATATGAGGCGCCGTTTTTACTCTGAAACCCTTCATCTCCCTTATCCCTTATCTCTCTAACCCTAACCCTTATCAGAAACCCTAGCTTAATCAAAAATAAAAATGACAAAGTACTTTCTATGTTCCAATTTACTTGCAACATTTGTTTTTTCACACAGTCCAATGTACTAATTCATTTCTTAATATCTCTAATTATATAATCCCTCCAATTCATAATTAATGTCCACTTTCCTTATTTGGTAAAGTCACTCTAATTGTCCACTTTCTATTTTTGGCAAAGATTTTTTACGTAAATACCCCAAACTACCCCAACTTATATTATTTAAAATACCCTATACCTACCACATTTTCAATTTTTATAATCACTTAAATGCTACACCTACCACCTTTTCAATTATTATAACCACTTAAAATACTCCACTACCATTTTTCTTAAAATGCAATCCAAACACAAAGTGGACAATAAATATGAATTGGAGGGAGTATAATAAAAAAATTATAAAAATTTGATATTAATAATCTTTACAATGAGACAAATGCAAAAATATGTCACTTGACTATGTTTTAATTTAATTAATATAAATTAAAAATTAATCACAAATTAAAAGTAATAATAAATAGTGTCATTTTGTCTAATATCTATACTATATACTAAAGCCATTATTTAGCAAGGACACATGTCACTCTCATGTTGATTGTTTTCCCTCCAAAATACATTCAATTCTATGGCAATTAAAAATTGGTCAAACAATATCAAAGTAAAATTTGACCCATTAAATGCTAATCACATTTAAAGAATGAGAATCAAAGGAATAATTCAAGTAAGAGAATAACGCAAAAGAAAGACAGTTAAAAATATTTGACATAAAAAGTTATTTTATTTAAAATGAAACGTTACTACAATTATATTTCACAAAAAAAATATTTGACATAAAAAATATCTTCATATTACGAGTATAAAAAATGTAAATTGATCGTTTAACTTCTCTTACACGTCAAATATTATTTTTTCTATATTTATATAGTTAACAAATAACAAATTCATATCATGATAATTTAAATAAAATTTATTTATGTTTAAGAAATTATTAATTTTTTTAAAATTTTCCGTGCTTGGCACGGGATTCAAGCTAGTTATATACCTAATATGAACTCTCATTTATAGGGGACATAAATAGTTTGTCCACCGACGTTTACAATCGTCTAAATTTTTGTGGTGTTTAAAGCTCAAAAAGATACATATCCATGTTTACTCGTACCACATAATTTATGTAGCAGTCTAGAAGTTTCTAATTTTAGCTATGATTCTGCTCTTACCTTTTATATGACCACAAAACGTTTTGTTGGTAATCAAAACTCCCTATTAGAATTAAGTATTTGTTCAAAGTATTTTATAACATACCTTTGTTTCTTTTTCAAATCTTAACATTATGCAAAACACTGGAATAATCACCACAATCAGAACCATTATATATTTATGCTTTGCTATAAACAATAATGAGTGTTTACTTGCATAGACTCATTTATATATTCTAGTGTATCCACTTATCATATTGAACGTTATGATAATCACAATACCAAATTAAAGAACCTTTTAAATAGACTTAACATTTCTTCTCATTAAAATTTATTGTTAATAGTTTGGAATAGTTTCTATAACGAACACATAGCTATATGGTAATGGAATAATTTGATAACAAAATAAAAGCAATAGTTGCGCAAAAATAGATTTATGATTTTCGTGTCTATCTACCTAGTAAGCTATAAGAAATTTACATATTTTATCGTCTGTAAATACCGTATATATCCGCATTATAAAACACTAACAATATACTCCAAATGATTAATATAAATAAATGTTTTTAAGATTAACTTAATTATTATATTTTATACATCCTAATTAAATTCCAATTAATTAGTAAGGCCTTTCACCTAAATAATTTCCAGGTGGATAATAATTACAAGTCATAAAAACATCCCCATCTTGACAAACAACCCTAGCACACCCAACACTCCTAGTACTACTCCAAACAATTTGGGTATAATGCCCACACATTTGTCCATCAGCACAACTATTTGATCCATAATCATAATATTTTTCTTCATCAGCCCAATCTTGAACAGCATCTCTAGCTCTCCATTGTGCCCCACCACCCCAAAAAATGTTTTCCCCTAGTTGAAAACCTCCCTCAGGAAAGGAATGTTGAAGTTTACAATCTTGGTACCTTTGTCCTGCCCACCACTTTGCGTAATTTTCGAGTTTCGTGTCCCACACCATCGGTAGTTCAAATTTTTTGGCTCGTACGAGGTTGTGGTAGACTAAGAATTCGAGGGATTCGGCCAAGCAACCTAAACAAAGTTGCTTGGAAATGTTGTATATCTGCAGGTAGTTTTCGTTAGGGTTTAGTGGGGAGACTTGTAGTTCGTTGGAAAATGAGAGGTGTGGAAAATAAGCGACGGTTAATACAGTGGTAATTGAGAGTAGGAGAATGTAGTAGGGCTTCATGGTTTTATGTAGAAGTTGTATATGCCAAAAATATGGTTGTACTTAAGGTAAAGGAAATGCTCTTATTTATATTGATTTTGTTAAGTGAAGACAATATTTGTTTGGATTTATTTTCAAGAGAATGTGGTCACAAGAGTGCCTTAATAGTCTTTGATGGTTCACATGTTCACTATCCTTTATAATCTCAATTTTTAATATTTAAAATACTCTTATTATTGTATGGATATCACACCAAACTTTGGTCCAATTGTAATAGTTTTTCAAATAGAAAGTTTTGAGAGAATATTTTAATTTTAATGTGAGATTACTCATTCAAAAGTAGTTTAATCAGTTTAAATTCAATTTTTACAATAAACAATCATAAAATTGATTAATTTACGGACATAATTGATAACTTTAAAGTCTGATTAAATTAATGCTTAAGTGATCATTTTTTATTATTAGTTGAATGCTAGAATTGATCGGTTTAAGATTACAACGGATCCCTGTAAAGTTTTTCATTCTAATGTTATAATTGATCACTTTATGTATAACTGATTACTCTAACGGTCCGTTTGGTTGGCGGTAATAAATGGTGATAATGATAATAAAAAACTAGTTTAATTTTTGTTGAAAAATCTCTTAGCTACCTTAAAATTCATTTCATTTTCTTCATAAAATTCATTCCAGTACAATACCATTGGGGAGGTAATATTTGGTGATAATGAAAATTTGTAAACAAAAAACTTTTTTTTATCAAAGTTTCATTACCATGGGAATGATGTGAAACTTTTGATAAAATTTTACACTATAAACCATTACCATTATCCCCATTTAGTACCACTAATCAAATGTGCCGTAAGATTTGTATTGATCACTTTAAAATCCGAATTGACCACTTTTAAAAAATCATAATTGATCCTATACTTTTTTTTTTTTTTGAGAAAATTGATCCTATACTTTATACTTTGATTTGAATAAATCACCATTTATTTATTAGAATAAATCATGTATATCATATTTGTCCCTTGATTTTCTCCCCAATTAGCGTAGATTATAACTATTAATATCATTTTACATTGTATTCCTTTTTTTGAGGGATATTACGTTGTATTCCTTGTTGTAGACAACTAATACATATCTAATTATTTAGTTTCCTTTTTTATCATATATTGCAACCTTGTTTAATGTAAAAGGCAATTTATTATCAATACAATTTTAAGTCTTACACCATCAATTTAAGATTTTGATTATCGATTTTATAAGAGACAAAAGGGACTTATGCCCCAAGCTCATCTCATAATAAAAGAGAAAATTACGTTTCTCAAGACCATTTTTATTGGGTTGACTCAATGTACACTTATTATCTTAAAAGTCAAAATTTTGAAATTATAAATAAGTGATTCAATAAAAAAAAAAGCATGTAATAAGATATTTTTAAACTTATTTGCACTTATAAGCGTCTGACTCCCCGAAGCTAGCTTCGAATTAGTTCGCACTTACTAACTGCGAACAAAGAGAAAAAGTAAAAAAAAAGTCAAGAGGGGATCATTGGTCAAATTTAACAAAAGTCAAAAAGTCAACTCAATCGGCCGCGGTTAATAAGAGTTGTCGGTTATGTGGCTGATATTTGTTGACTCATCCTTAGTAATGGCTCGGTGTTTTGACCCTGTTTGACCAGGGATCCCCTTTGTTCACAGTTACTAACTGCGAACAAACCCCTTGACTTTTTTTGACCTTTACTCTTTGTTCGCAGTTAGTAAGTGTGAACTAATTCGAACCTACCTTTGGAGAGTCAGACGCTTATAAAAGCAAATGAGTTTAAAAGTATCTTATTCCATACTTTTTTTGTAATTAATCTTATTCATTTTAAATTTTCTTAAAAGTGTTCACTTACAGTTTTTAAGAGATCACTTATAACCTTAATTGATCATTTACAATTTTAAAATGATTAATTAAAAAATAATATTAGCTCATCGCAACGATCTCATATAAGACTTGCTCTAATAGTTAATATTTAGGAGCCCATATTCAATACTCCCTACTATTCACACAAAATGGGACATTTGGGTTGGGCACGGTTTTTAAGAGTAAAATGGTGGAGTATTTTAATTGATTAAATTAATTGTAAATGTGGTAGTTGGGTATTGAGAGTACTAAAAGTGAGAGTATTTAGGTAAAAAAAATCATTGCTAAAAATAGAAATGGGACATTTTGTGTGAATTGGCCCAAAATAGAAATGTCCCATTTTGTGTGCACCAAAACTTGGCCGAGACGGCCTCAAGGTGAGACGGCCCAATATTGCGGCCCAGATTAACGCGCGTGGCCTGCACGCGCCCGGTTCCCTCCAACTTCCTTTTTTTTTATTGATCCATTTAGTCTTAAAACTGATTGATATAAATGGACAATTGTCATTTAAAGTTTTCTTGAATGTAGTATACTATTATAATTCATGATATAATTTGACAATTAATTCATTCATAACTGATCATATTAGAAGCATAATTGATCATATTAGAAACATAATTGAACATACTAGAAGCATAATTTGTAGAAACATAACATCATGTTAGAAGCATAACTGAAACATACTAGAAGCATAACTGATCATATTAGAAACTGAACATTTTAACCATGAAAATGAATGTGTTAAGATAGAAATTGATCATATTGCAGTTTACTCTCCCCTATAGGCGCGGCTTGGGCTGGGCCGTCTCACCTTGAGACGGTCTCGGCCAAGACGGCTGTTTTGTGTGAATAGGAGGGACTATTTTACAAATTCTTGTGAGAGACGGTCTCTTTGAGACACCATCTCTAATTGGGTTGGCTCATTAGAAAAAATATAAAGTAAATAATTTAATAAATTAAGCATGAAAGACGTCTCTCAGAAAAACGATCTCTCGAAAGACTCGCTGAATTTATTTTACTTATTCATCTTAAATCTTAGGGTCGGCCATGTATAACCTAATGTTGAAACAAAGAGTATATAATAGAGTAGTAGAAGTGGGTTCCTTGGAGCATTTCAACATGTTCTCTCGTGATTGAGGACTTCTAATTCATAAACCCGTGAAGCATAATTTTTTGTTTTTTTCTTAAACATAAATGGTCCATTATTATTATTATTATTATTCGGCAATTCTAGAATACCATAATCTTATCTCATGCCAACAGAATGTATTCAAGTAACCGCAAATAATTTTTACACCACATCACCTTCTCGCGAGATAGTCTAAGTAAATAACGGTTATTTGTAAGGCTAATAAATCACTCTTATGTGTTAAGATGTAATAGGATGAGAGGTTTGTTGTTTTAATTTATCCTTTTTGATTTTGCTTATTTTAATACTTCCTTCAATTCAGCCTAAATGTCCCATATTTTTTGAGCACTATTCACTTATCACTTTTAATTTGTATTCTACTCTTAATTTATAAGTTAAAACATAGTCATGTGGGATCTTGTTTGATTCGTCTCAACACAAAGATTATTAATATTAACTTTTTATAATTTTTAATAACAATAATTTAAGATATGAAGGGTTAAAATGTTGTACCGGCAAGTGTGAAAAACTAGGACAACTTAAGTGAATAGGAGGGAGTTTTATTCTTTTTGTCTTTTTGTGGTAATTTACAAATCACGGCTATTGATTAAGAATTTTTGCCTTGTGGTTTAGGTTTGATTTGGAGCAACTCTAGGTAATTAAATAACCGTTATTTGTCAACTTGGCAAATCACACTCATGTACTCATGTGGAGAGATTTGATAGGATGACATTTTGAAAATTATAAATTACTTTTTTGTGTTTTGTTTATTTTATTAATATAATTTTTGTCTTTTATAGTGATTTACAAATCACGGTGATTAATTAGGATTTTCTAGTTTAATTTGTGCTTTTTTTTTTTGCAATTTTTGATTTGATTGATAAGGAATAACATATAGGGATTCTTCTTTCAATATACTCCCTTCTATTCATATTTCATTCACGTTGTCCCATTTAGTTTTTTACACTTGCCGAGTCAACATTTTAACCATTAATATCTCAAATTATTGTTAATTAAAAATTATAAAAAATTGATATTAATAATCTTTATATTGAGACGAATCAAACAAGATCCCACATGACTATGTGTTAACTTATAGATTAAGAGTAAAATGCAAATTAAAAGTGATAAGTGAATAGTGCCCAAAAACAAATGGGACAACTTGAGTGAATAGGAGGGAGTATTATATCTACGATGTTAGTTGGGGTGGGGGAAAACTGAAATGAATAAGCAAAAAAAATAAAAAAAAAATTCAAAAAATAGAAACATTTTGAAACTTTTTCCCAAAATAAGCAGTTTTGCTCATGAGCTGAGGTTTTGGACCTATTTGCTGTTAATAACAGCGAACAAAGGCAAATGGTTTAAAAAAGACAAAGAAGGTGTTCGCTGTTACTAACAGCGAACAACCACTTGAGTCAAAAAATAGTGTTGATGTTTGTTCGCTTTTAATAACAGCGAACTGACTCTTTGATTATTTTTTACTTTAAGTCCCTGTTCGCTGTCAGTAACAACAAACATATCCAAACCTAAGGTTAGGAGCAAAACTGCTTATCTTGGACAAAATTTCAAATTGTTTCTATTTTTTGAATTTTTTATTTTTTTGCTTATTGATTTCAATTTTTCAGGTTGGGGAGGGGTATACTTGTGGTCATTTGTTGAGTTAGTCTCACTTATTTGCTTGGGAAATTTTTTAAAAGCTTTTTTGATGACAATTTTCAAAATTAAGTTTTGTGGTAATTTCTGAAAAAACTAAGGGAAATTATCCATAATACTCCTAAGTTTTTTTATTATCAATGATACCCTCGTATTGTTAAACGTTTTACGCTCAATAATACGATGGTACTATTAATTATAAAAAAACTTAGAGGTACCATTGATAAAGTGTCAAAACACAAGGGTACTATTAATAATTTCCTAAAATTAATTAGGTTTTGCTTGGAATTGAAAAATGAAAATAGGGTGTGAGTTGTGACTTCAGATTTTTATAAAATTGGGCTACCTAGTTAGCCAAGTGACTATCTTAGTGGCCTACAAGACCGATCCTAGATATTTTGGGGCCCTGAGCAAAATAGCATATTGGGACTCTTTTCCTTTTGCAATTTATAATATATGGACCTTCTACAACTATTAATTTGCCTTTTTGACATAGGACTCTGAACAACGGCCCCTATTGTGCCCACCCTTAAGGCTAGCCCGGTGGCCTATTTCTCGATCCAAAATGTCAGAAACTTCAATTAGAATGTCAAAGTAGGAACGAGGGCTAATCAAACCCTTCTAGTTTATAATTTTACAAAGATCAGAAGAAAAATAAACCAAAATAAATGTGTCTAAAGGATCATACCATCGTGCAATCGTCCAAGTCAAATATTTTTTATCTGATTACCTTAAAAATAGTCTTTATAAAAGGAATTGAAATTCACAGTTTGTTACTTGAGACTGTCTTTATAAAAGCCGCATCTTAAATGGGCCGGCCCATTATTAATAAAAAAATAACTACAAAGCGCGCTGCGTAATCCTATTTGATATTGTGTTATAACCTACTGAAATTAAAACTATAAACTTGGTATTATAATCTATTAAAGTTGGTATCTCCAAATAGATTATAATAACAACTTCAATAGGTTATAACATCAACTCTAAATACCAAATTACTAGGTTATAATATCATCTTCAATAGATTATAACACCAACTTCATAGATTATAACACCAACTCTAAATAGGATCAAACGCGCATGTTAGTTTTTAAATTTTTATTTTTTTTATTTATTGGGCTTGAAGAGCCATCTCTTATAATTTGTTTACCGTTTACTAAACTACAGATAATGGTATATTTTTTATATTTTAGATCTGAAGAAACTAAGTGTCTTAACTTAATTAGAACGCAATTAATTGCGATCAATAATTAGATTCTTTAAGGAAAAACAGAATTTGAAAACTCATGTAAAGAAATGGACAATTTGCAGGAATCAAGTATCAAAATAAACAACACACAACATTTAACGAGGTTCACCCAATATGGGGCTACATCCTCCCTAGCCTAAGATAAACAACGAACCAAAAAAGTCCCGCATAGCTTGTAGTAAGCCGACTCGGCTTCATGGTGATCAAGCATGACAGACGAGTCAGCTTACCTTACTGCCCAATAAATTTACAGTTGAGTCGATTTTGATGCCGTCCCGAAGCTCATCCGACTCGGCCGCCCCTGGCTGTATATATGCACCAACTACCAAGCTTTCTTCTTATCTTCAAATCGCCACTCCAAAGCTTCCCATATGAAGCTATACTTATACCCAAATATTTACGCTTAAGTCCAAGACTCAAAGGCATATTCATAACAAGATATATTACTCTCAATTAGACAGGCCCGGTTATTGGCAAGGGCAAACAGGCTTTTAGCACAGGGCCCAAAAATATGAAAATTTTGAGGGCCCAAAAAATCAAACATGTAGTCCAATATAGCAATGATTAAAAAAAATATTGTAAATAAAGAAAGATTAAAAATACCCTTGAAAGCTAATGGAAATTAGATCTTACATTGGTGTGCTTTTTTTAAAGCTTAAAGTTTGATCTGGCCAAGAGATGTACAAATGAAGCCCCTAATTGAACAATCATATAATAATGTAACAATAAGTCTCATGGGAGATGGTCTATTCTATAGACAGAATCCATAAAGCCCAGCCCAAAATATAACATAGTATATTTGGGGTTATAATAAATTATTTGGGGTTATAATAACTTATATTTGGGGTTATAGAATAGTATATTCGAGGTTATAATACCTTACATTTAGGATTATAACATAATATAATTGATATTATAATAAAAAAATCAGTTAAGGGAAATGGGCTGGACCAATTTTGTGGTCTATCCTATAGACCGTCTCATGTGAGATTTTGTGATAATGTAATATTCTAATTTAACAACCAGCTTGCCACATGATAGTTGGAGAATAAAAGTTGAAGATGTCTAAAATGTTGCCATATGATATTCTCAAAATCATTTCAAAAATGACAATAGAAAAATTACCTTAAATAATAAAATTTACACAAATTCTTGTGAGAGACGGTCTCTTTTTCTAATTGGGTTGGCCCATTAGGGAAAATGTAGAGTAAATATAGGCAATAAGCTTTAATGGATTGGGCCTGAGAGACGTCTCTTAGAAAGACGGTTTCTCAAGAGACTGGCTGTAAAATTTTTTGTTAACTTCCCTACAATTGAAACATCCCGGCCCCTCGGACCACTAGTAACTACTCATGGAGACTGTAGGCTGATCCCACAAACCAACAAAAGTCTTTCCAGTGCACTTTGGCATCATTGGTGCGCAACGGGGAAAACTTCCCAAGAGATCATTCATCCTAAGATTGCTCCCCACTAAGCACGCTTAACTGTGGAGTTCTTAGCAAATGGGCTACCATGAAAAGAACAAAAGTGCACCTTGTTGATATATGTAGTTTATCAATCTCTTTTCAAGCTAAATTTGGGGAATCACAACAATAATATTAATTTTTGATTAACCATTAATAATACCAATAGGAAGATTTCTTCCTAAAATAATACCAACGTAAGTTTATTAGCTAATTTACCAAATTTTGTCATATAATTTGCTAGTGTTTGATTACTAACATACTAGTATAGAACCCCGTGCAATGCACGATTTTTTTTAACATCGATGCATATAAACATATGATATTTAAAAAGGTTAGAGATATTATTCAGTAGAAACATTCAATTTTGACAGTTATATGTATGAATTAACTTTGTAATTTTGAAAATTTTCAACAATATATTAATTAGTATATTATATTACTCCCTCCGTTCTTTTTTGATTGTCCACATTACTATAACGGGTAGTTTCATATGCTTGTCCCATTTCCTAAAATGGAAAGTTTTGATACCCTCTTTTCACCCCCTCTCTCTTCTAATATCCCATTTATAATAATTAATTTATATTTTCTCTCTTATAATACCAATACAATCATTAATTCACACCACTATTATAATAAAATATCCCTCTCTCTCTTCTAATATCCCATTTATAATAATTAATTTATATTTTCTTTCTCATAATACCAATACAATCATTAATTCACACCACTATTATAATAAAATAATACCCACAATCAACAAAGATTCTCACTATCTTAATATGTGTGAAATCTTCAAATAGGACACACATATAAGAACGGAGGGAGTATTTAATTTACTCAAATTAACTATAAATAAATGTTAGTCAAAGGATACTTTAATAGTAGATATATTATTCAAGATCAATTGCCATATTATTAGTCTTTAGTTTATAAGTGAATTTTGGCAAGTTCTCTTAAAAATTGAAATTTGGAATTTTCTAAGCTTTTTATTATAATATATGATATGATATGATGATTAGGGATATTCTAGGAAAACACCCCTAAGTTGGTAACTTGGTATTATACATATTTAATCAAAAGTTAATACTTCCCTCTGTCCATTATAATTTGCAACATTTTCTATTTTTGTCCGTCCTACTTAAATTGCAGCATTTCTATTTTTGGATTATGGCCCACCACTTTCTTTTAATCTCATCTATACATTTTAACTCTCTTTTAATTTCATCCACACAATTCATTCTCTCTCTTCATTTATTACCACTTTTTTTAATATTCATTCATTTTCTCTTTGCTACTAACTTATCAGGACAGAGGAAGTATTATTTTAGGAAAATAAAGGAAAAAATTGTACTCCCTCCTATTCACCAAGATTGTCCCATTTCCATTTTGGGTCAAGTCACCAAGATTGTCCCATTTCCTTTTTTGGCATGAAATTTTTACCCTTATACCCTTATAACTTCACCCTATTTACAATTTTAACCTAAATTAACCTTACTAATTTATACCCCACAAAATTAATCTAACTAATTAATCTACCTAAAACTTAACCCAATTCCTATTAAAATCTACCCACCCCATTAAAACCCTACCTCCCTCTAACCCTAACTGACATTTTCATCTCCTTCCTTCCTCCTTGTCGACTGTTCATCTTCTTCATTCTTTCCTTCCTCCTTGTCGACTGTTCATCTTCTTCTTTCCTCCCTCCTTCTCGACACTTCTTTAACCCTTGTCACCCACAATGAACCCTAACTCACCCATGAAGAACCCTAACTCGCCATTAAAGACACCCCTGAAAAACCCTAATTCGCCATTGAAGTCACCTCTGAAAAACCCTAAGTCTCCTTCTTCTTCTTCGAATCTGAGTATTTGTAAATCCCCTTACAAATCCCCTTATAAATCGCCATGTTCTTCGAATTTGGGTTTTAATGATGGAAACCCTAGATCTGAGTCCTTAAATTTCGACTACTATGAAGATTCAACCTCTGTTGAGACTGATCCTAAATGGGGAAGAGAGCTTGACTCTGAAGGTGAGCCAATCTACACTCCTGACCCTTTTGATTGGGAGAACCATGAATATACCTCTGTTGATGCTGTTTTTTCGAATACTGATTGTGAAGATGAAGATTGGCTTGATAAGCTTGGTCCTTTCTCAAGTGAGTTTCTGTTCTTGTGGGTGCATGTGGTTTTTGACTGATGATGATGGTTGTTTGAGTCGTTTTTTATGCATTTTTTTAACTTGCTCTATGAACTTTCAGTGAGAGCATTATTTAGCCACCTAAAATCGAATCTATTTGGGGTTTGGAATAATTTCTGACTTTAAAGTGCAAAGATTGGTTCGATTTTATCATTCTATGATTGTAAAAAACCCTAACTACCTGAGAATAAGGCAAACAATCAACCAATTTCATATATCTGTGTAAATATACAAGTGTTTCATTTTAAACAACACAAAATTTTTTACATAGTTGTTTACTTCTGAAACACCCACATTTTAAGATCCCAAAAGTATGTCCTAAGAATTTGTACAGTGCTGCTGGTTTCATGTTTTGGTGCTGGTTTTGCTTGCTGTTTTGCTGCTGGTTTCATGTTTTGCTTGCTGGTTTCGTGTGTTGCTGCTGGTTTTGCTTGCTGTTTTGTTAGCTGGTTTCATGTTTTGTTTGCTGGTTTAATGGTTGCTTGCTGATTCATTGTGTTTGGTCCCAAAAATTCTGATTTTCTGTTTATAGCCCACTGACTTCTTCATCCTTTATCACTGCTGTTGTTGGTTAGCTGGTTCATTGTGTTGGTTAGCTGATGTTGATGCAATCATAGTCCCCTGATGAATGTCCCCTGCATACCCATTCATTTCCACAAGCTGATTCATTGTGTCTGTGTTTATTCTTGAAAATATGAATTGAAGTGTATCAAGCACCAATTGCTTGTCAACACTCAAATAGTCTTGCAATGTCCCCTCTCTTGCTGCCTTTGACTTGTTCATATGTGGAATGTGGTAGTCAAAACCGCCTTGTTTTTTCATCACCTCGATCATACACGCTTGTAAGGTTATGAAAACAAACCTTAAACACTGGGGACTTAGGTTGTCAAATGCACTATTAACAGCTGAAAGTAATCCCTTTACATTATACGCTGCTTTCTGATATTGTAATGCTTGAATCGACCTAAAAAACCCTAAGTCCAATACATTCATATCAGGGGAGTTAGGTGGTTGTTGAACAAGCTGAATGTAGAACCCATCTCTCATTGATTCTTGTAAAAATTCTGTGTCGTTTGGTGCTATATGTGGCTTCGCATTGTCTTGTTGCACATAAATGTGCTTAGATACATTGGGTGGCCACTTAGCTCTAATAGTTGGTAGGACATTTGTGATTAACATATGCCTAATGTGTTCTTTGGTGATGGATTGAATTGGTTTAGTTTCTAATTCACCTCTCTTCCTATTTTTTGAGCTTCTCTTAGCCGGCTCTTGTGTAATAAACGGCCAAATGCCAATCTTACCATCAAATGTGCATTCACCATCACTTGAGAATATTGGTTTAGCAACAGCACACATAAACATAATTTTAGGTATGAACCTTTTAGATTGACATTCTCTATGGGGTTTAATTTCATCCGGCGCCAAATAATAGGTTTGTGTCTCTCGTGTGAGATAAAAATGCTTCTCATCTATGTGCACTATGTTTGTTTGTGGCTTAAATGTGAATGTATCATTGGTCTCATCAAATGCAATTTTTGATAGAGCAAAAGTTAACCTGTGTAGCTTGTTGTTGTCAGTCAAAGCGGGCTTTATTGCATTTGTATGCTTCTTGATGACCTTGTCCTTCTTCCATCGACTAACTGTGGATTGAGACACACCCATTTGTTTTGCCACTGAATGTTGTGTGCCTTTAAGTTCATACTTGATTGATTTGAACTTGGTCTCATCAAATGTGATTTTATTTGAAGCCCCACATAAAATTTTTTTGCTGTTGATGTTGATCACTTTGGACTGATTATCTATTTGCCTTTTGACTTCTTTCCAAAGTCTTGTTATTGTCTTCCTACACACTTCGAATTCAATGGCCAACGCATTGATGGTCCCGAGCTTTGGTTTACCCTTTGCATTTAATGAAGCTAGTAGTTTTTGCATTATTAGAATTCTTTGTTCTTTAGTTAGGCATTTAAAGTTTGCCATATTGAATGCAATTTAATGTTGCTGTTTTGTTCTTTAGTTGGCTGTGTATTTATACCATGTTTTGTTCTTGAGTTGTTTGATGAATGTGGCGCCTAATTTTTTTTTTAACTTGGCGCTATGTTTTTGCTGGGTGTTAATTTGGGGCATTTTAATTTGGCGCCTGTTTGTTGCTCATCATGAACCTGCTGTTTCTGATTTTTTTTGGGACATTTGAGTTTTTGGGATTTTTTTAAAATTTGTGGGTTGTTTGATGAAAAATTTTTATGAAAAGTTGGTTGTTTGCAATTGGCGGCTATTTAAGAAAATAACGATGCATTATTTTTGGTAATTTATAAACTGAAGTCAATGATCGCAAGAAAATCCGCACCCACATGATCAGTAACGACTGCAATTACGTCACGGCCGCCGAAGAATTGAGAAGGATCGGCGAGATACCGTAATTTATGTAATTTTATTTTGTATTCGGCTCAAAATTATGTATTTTAGGACAATTATTGTAATTTAAGACTGAATTTTTATGTAATTTCCGTATGTTAGTGACGCGACTATGTAAAATCGGGATTGTAATGAAAAATATTCCGACTTTTGGGACCCAAAAATTTTCAATTTAAAGTTTTCATTAAAAAACCCACAAAAATGGTGGGAATCATTAATTATTAATCTCTACAATTAAAAACCACTAATAACACTCTCTCTCCTACCCCAAAAGTCCCATTTGACTTTTCTTAAAATCCGTGAAAAGTCAAATGGGACATTCTTTTAGAATAGGAGGGAGTATTATTTATAATCCCTCCATCCCTATGAATTTGAAGCTTTTTCTATTTTCGTCCATCTCACTTTAATTGTAGCATTTCTATTTTTGGACTATGGCCCACCACTCTCTTTTAATCTCATCCATACATTTTAACTCTTTTTTAATTTCATCCACACAATTCATTCTCTCTTTTCATTTATTACCACTTTCTTAATTCTCACATTTTTTCTCTTTACTACCATCTCATAGGGACGGAGGGAGTAGTAATTTTGCAATTTTTGATTAAAGCCTTCAATATTGGATATTTGAAAGTAAAACTTCCTTGCAAGTTAAAGTACTTCTGCTTTCCAGGCTTTCAGCTATTCATATACTTCCTCCGTTCTTTTTTACTTGCAACATTGTTGACTTCGATACTATTCATTAAGCAAATTGACTGTTATATTGTCGGTAATCAAAAAGTTAAAACATAGTCATATGAGATCTTGTTTGAATCGTCTCGATTCAAAGTTTATTAATTTTGAGTTTTTATAATTTTTCGATATGTATAAATAGAGATATTAATGATTCAATTCGTACATTGGGGAGTGTGAAAAAGCAAATGTTGCAACTAATATGGAACGGAGGAAGTAATACATTGCAGCCGAAAAACATGGGTATTCTCATTTCTCACACGGGAATAAATAATTTTCTTGCTCTTCTCATAAGAATTATTTTTTCTCTTATACTTCCTCCGTTTCATAATACTTGTTACACTTTACTTTTTTATGCAATCCAATGCACAATTTTGATCATTAATATCTTAAATTACACTTATCTAAAAATTATAAAAATTTAATATTATGAAAGTATGCGATTAGATGTTTCAAACTTGAACTATATTTTTACTTACACATTAGTCACAATATGTAAAATAAACTTGAACAATGATTAATGCACAAAATCGAAATATAACGAGTATTTCAGAACGGAGGAAATATTTGATCGCTGACTTTCGCGACCTAGTTTTATCTAGTCGGTTGTTTTAGTTGCGAAGTGAATATTTATTTGTAGTGGATCTCTCACCCTTATCCATAACTTCATATTGTGACGAAAAATATTAAGTTAAAAAAAATTCTTGCACGTCATCTAAAGTTGTTCCTAATTATAGGTAAAGTAGACATTTGTTTAGGAGAGAGGACCCTAAAATTGAAAAATACTGGTTAATGAAGTAGACACTTATACATTTGCAATTTATGAGTAGTTCTTTATTATTTAAGAATTATATGATGTGTCTACATTTTTATAGCTAATTATAATATAATATAAGGTTCATATTTATTATTTTTTCAAACACTTGTTTAAGTTTATATTCGACCCTCCATAGAACAGACTCATTTCTTCCAGATTGCCTAAGATCCATATAATGCCAAGAACTACACTGAGCCGTGACCTTTGTTTTTTACTCCCTCCGTTCTTTTTTGTTCTTCCCGTTTAGAATATTCTATTTTTGGAGAGAGAAATTTGATTAAGATTTTTAAGACATTTATAGATGATAAAATATATCCATATGAGATCTCCTTAGATTCGTTAATGTGTATATTTTTATCATATATTTTTTATAATTTTTTATAATGCGTATTTAGAGATATTTAGGCTCGAAAGTTGCTTTGAAAATTGTGCAAAAAGTAAATGGGAAGAACAAAAAAGAACGGAGGGAGTATATGTTATTAAGATTAAGACAGATGAAAGCATTGAAAGATTTAATGAATGATAAGTGGTCTCAATTGTATCAAAAACACAAATGAAATATCATTTTGCAAATGGTTGTGAAACCTAAGTGGCAACATGATAACTTAAAAAGTAGTGTCCATCACAAAAAAGTCCAAATCACAAAGTAACACCAAGTGATTTTGTAATGTTTTTGTCCATGGTTGCAACTGCAATTTCGTATGTAATTTCCTTTTCCTTGAAAAGTTGTTATGGGGCTATTCTCATTTGAAAGATGTATCATGTATATCTAGTACCCAAGTATACACTATTCTCATTTGAAACATCAGATGTATCATGTATATCCATAACGTATTATGGGTTTACAACCATCGACTTAAACTTTTGTACTATAACATACTAGTATAAAATCCGTGTAATGCACGGTGTTTTTTAGTATGTAATTATATTTAAATCTAAATTTAAGATAAAGATTTAATTATATATTATTTCTATCCATATATTCTTTTTTAATTATATGTTTATAGTTTGGGAATTAATTAGTTAAATATATATTACTAGTAGGAGTGTTCACCGGTCCAAATCCCGACCGGACCGGAATCGGTTGGACCGGAATCTCAAAAAATCTAAGACCGGAGACCGGACCGATTCTGGTTTGGACCGGTTAGACCGAAAATATTTTTTGAGACAAAAAATAAATTGAAAAATAGAATATTTTAAAATAATTTAGCAAATTAATTATTATAAAATTAACATATTTGAATTAAAAAATTATTCTGTGTTGAAAAAATATATTTTAAGTCCTTTAAAATAAATATATATGTAATAATTGTAAATATTACTCCTCTTCCAAACCACTTTTATGACATCCGGTCCAACCCGAATTTTCCGGGTTTAGATCGGACCGGACCAGAAACCCGGAATTGGAAAAAAGTAAGACCCGGAGACCGGAACGGATGCACCCGGTCCGGTTCGGTCTTATTTTGCACACCCCTATATATTAGTGCCTACTTTATTAAATGCAGTAAAAACCTTAAATAATAGGGAAAATGACATTAAAAACTCCAACTATGCGCGTTTAAACATAAAACCCCCAACAATTGATTAATATTTAAAACTCCCAACTACAGGTCCATTTTAAATTTAAAGTCGAAGATAACTTATAACCGGATAAATTGATTTTAGTAGAGAACTAGTGGGACCCAATTATATATATTAATTACCTCACCCCTTTGACCTTACACGACCTTCATGTACCCTCCCATTTTAACAAAATGGTAACCGGTTAAATATGTTATGAAATTGTATCAGTGCTTTAAAATTAAAATGGGCCTATAGTTAGGAGTTTTGAATAATAATCAATTAGTTAGGAGTTTTATATTTAAACCGCGAATAGTTAAGAGTTTTAAAAGTAATAAAAATCTGATTTTTTTTAAATTGGAGCTAAATTAGGTAAAGTATTTATATAACTTATTATAATAATTCCATTAACTAACCTAAAATTTAATATATTTAATTGAATGAAAGTTTGCTATATTGGATGAATAATAAAAAAATACAGTCAGAAATTAATTGCTACTTTAAAAAAGTCATGTGCTCAATAAATTTAATCACGATAATATATACTTGCATTATATTTTGAAGTTATATTTTTGTGTATTTCTTACTAATAAATTCGTACATTGCACGAGTTTATATACTAGTATAATATAATCGTAAAATCATAAGTTAAATTGAACTAAAAAAACACTTATTAAATAGTTAACTTAAAAAAATCAAATTAAATTCCAAATTTTTATATTTTAAAAACGCATTTTCAAATTACATTTATACTTGATAAAAATATTATCTACTTAATTTAAGAAATTTTTAATTGGACATATGTTTCAAAAATATTTAAAATAGCAACAAATAATAGAATAAGATTATGAAACATACTTAATTTCAAAGATCATGTCAATTATTATGCCTAAAATAATATTACAATCTAAAATTTTTTTAATATAGTTTTTTGCAGATATATATTGAAGTATCCAAGTCAAATTCATTTAATAAATAAAATTGTTGCATTTGGCAAATGGTTATATATCAGAATGTTATTTATCATTTAGCAGCAAAATTATTAAATTGTATAATTATGGGACGATTACAAGCCTACAAGGCTACAACCATCAATTGAGTCTTTTACATATATAAAATAATGAGATTAGAACTATTTGTATTAAAATATTATGAGGTGACAAGCATAAGCATAAGGTTTTTTATACTCCATCCGTTTCAGTTTACTTGTCCCATTTCCTTATTTGGCATTTTTATACTACATGTCCCATTTCCTTTTTTGGCTAACCTTTTCTTACCTAAATACCCCTATTTTTCCAATTTTCAATACTCCACTATCACCTTTACAATTAATTTAATCAATTAAAATACCCAACTACCACCTTTTTAATGAACCCCACTCAACTCTTAAAATCCGTGAAAAGTCAAATGGGACGAGTCAACTGAAACAGATGGAGTATAATATTATATGTGGCTACAAGCCTAAAACTATCAGCTAGCTTTTACATATAACATAATACGAAGTTACAAGCATTTGTATGTAACATATTATGAGGTAACATCCATTAGCATAAGCTTTTGTATATAACATACCAACTATAGGGCTACAAGCATACAACTATCAGCTAAAGTTTTAGGTTGTAGCCTATAGTATGTTATATACTCGATCAAATGGAAGATTGACTAAGAAGCTTACTAGCACATTTGGAAAATTGGATATTTTCAGCTGATTGTTTTCACTAGCACTAAAAAATAGAAGTTCATGCACAAATAAAAGAATCATGCTTTAACTTCAAGATTGACATTATGTCTCAATTCTTCATGTACCTTCTCAATGGATCAAGCCTAAGCTTAATTTGTAACTAGACATTATCTAACTCCTTACGTATTCATAGTCGAAACTCGAAACCATATGATCATCTTATTGCTCAAAAACGTTGGAACCCGGTTGGTAAATTTGTCCCCCGACAAAATTTTCCTGCTAATGATCATACCGCCTTTAGTAAACCTTTCATGATCTTCGTGTTTTTGATTTCGTACTAGTGAATCCAACGTCAAAATTTTTGTTTGAATCTTCGTCGTTTAGTAATCTAGATAAGCTTCTGCAGAACTGTTTCAGCAAAAATTGAGGCACACTACATCAGCATCTTGCACAGTTTATAGATGTAAAAAACCGAGATAAATGCATTGGTAGAATGCTTAGTTACCTGTTGATATATCCCTGATTCTCCGACTGATTTTGAAACTTGCACTACGCAATCTGTTGGTGCGACTTTGATCACCTCGGCTAAAAGGTTAAAGGTTGATCGAGACTTCGATTTTAATTGCATTTGCATTTTGCTGTTACTCATCATTTCGATCGAAAAACTTGCATTTCTTGCAGCTGCCTCTATCTTTTGTATTGTTTCTGTTACTGTGTATTTAGAACCCAGCATTATCCTGTTCTTCTTGTCATCCTGTTTTTCATGCTTCCAATTAGTATCCTTCACTTCAGCAGGGATAAATTAAGGGAAGTTTTTGGGATATTTAAGGGTATATGTAAATTTTCAAAAATTTTCTCTAATTTCATATTAACTTTCAGTTTACCGTTTTGGCAATTTACTTACTATAGCAGGTCGTCGGGTTAGCCGAATTTATTCTAGGCAAATACCATTTAAAGTTGGGAATATTCATGGTTAGTTAATATGTGAGATTATTGTAGGGAAATCATGAAAATATTGAATTATTTAAAAATAACTTGTGAATATCAAAGAAACAACTAAAAAAGATGCTTAAGCTAATGGTTATATACTCTATCACGCTTGCCCCTCACATGAGAGGCCGTTGGCTAGAGATGTAGATGCAGCATAAGATACCTAGCGCCAAATAATTCCTCTTGAAAGGAGGGGCGAATGAGTTTCGAGTTTGTTACTTCCCGTCGTATTGGCTTCAGATATCATGTCAATGAGTCAATTCAACCAAAAACTTAAGTCAACGGTTGTAAGTCCAAAACATGTTATATACTCTATCAAATACTCGAAACACTCATAAGTCATATCTACTTTGTATTTTTCTTAAAATTCGTAATGAGATAAGGACTTACATTTTCTTCAAACAAAGCTGACAAATCAAGCTCATAAGACATTGCTATTAGTTGGAACGCGTTGATGAATCCTCGAGTTTCAGAGATGTTTTCGTCTTCTGAACTCTCCTGTAAGATAATCGTGACAATTAGCATACATTTTTATCCTGTAACCGGGTTTATTAAATAACGTAGCATTACCTTTTCGGGTTCAAAAACTGCTTGAACATCGTCTGTGATATCACTTCTTCGCAAGCTAATGCCTACGGCAGGCTCATAATTTGTCTGAAACCACTCGTCTTCCATGATTTCTGCTACTGTAATTCGCTGCAAATGATACAAGACGAAGCCAATTAGATTTACCTGTCGTTTTTAGTAACCATAAAAGTATGAAACTAAAGCTACCTACCTTTCTAGAAACCGGATTCAATATTCTTCCGATAAGTTTCTTTTGGCTCTGTGAAAACCAGTTCGGACATTCATATTCCGCTCTCCAAATCTAAGCAGAGGAAAATATGTCAGAATAAATACTCTTTTCGATTAGAAGCTTAATTTATTCTATCCTGTAATACCTTTGTGTACAATGTCATAAGATTGGGATCGTCGAATGGAAGATAACCCGCAAGCAATTCAAACAAGATCACTCCACAAGCCCACACATCTACAGCTGCTCCATGATAGCCTTTTTTCTTTAGTAGCTGTTTATGACACAAAAGTTAAAGTTCTTTCTTTAGTTTCCATTACTTTCTTTACACATTGTTAGCCCAATGAACTTAACATAGAAGGAAGATATATCGACTTGTATGTTAGGTCCGCTTTACGTCTGTCAGTCTAGATTGTGTTTTGTAAATGACCTTTTTTTTTTGAGCGATGTAAATGACCTTTTTACTTAGCTTTTTGATTGACTTTTGGTTTTTTTGGTTGGTCAAACAGCCAAAAAAATTATTAGCTTTTAAGCCAAAACCAAAAGTTACTATTAAGTAGCCTTTTCATTGGCTTTCGGCTTTTTTACACACAATACTAAAGTTTATCAAACATCTAAAACAACTGACTTATTTGCCAATACTTTCAACTTTTCAAACCAGCTAACAACTCTAGCCAACAGCCAAACAGACCCCTAGTTTCGTCAGGTTATAAGTTCTACTAAGACCAAACCAACATTTAAAAGCATTCAATAGTTTCATTTAAATTGGTTGGTCATTTCTCAGATCCGTTTCTTTTAATGGATCGGGTCAAGTTTAGGCCGACAAATTTCATTTTCGGGATGGAAACACATTTACAAACTTTAAGTCAGTCCTGTTTAGGCTTTCAGTTTCCGATACACCTAAATCAAGTCATGAAATTTCCTACCCACTATCACATGATTCACTAATCTCCTTGTGAATCACGAATCAAAATAAGCACATAAAGTCAGTTTCGGGCTACTTTAAGGTCATTTTGAGCGAATTACGCATCCAAAAAGCAAATTAACTGGCAAATTACGTTACGCTGTTCTTACCTCAGGTGCAACATAGCTTGGAGAACCACATGCTGTTGACAATAAACTTCCAGGCTGTGAGCATTAATCAGATCAACTTAGTAAGCAGAATAAGTAATCATTCAGGAAAATAATACTATAATCATACTAATTATAGGCACCTTTTGCAATGCACTGAGTCCAAAATCTGATACTTTTAGGTTTCCTTTGCTATCCAAAAGCAGGTTTTCTGGCTGCATAACATAGTACACATATCAGATTGAACCATTCTTTTAGAATCTAACTTAATAGCAATTCCATGTACCTTTAAATCTCTGTGATATACTCCTCTTGAATGACAATAGTCTATTGCATCTATCAATTGCTGAAAGTATTTTCTTGCGTCCGATTCGCTCAACTTTTTTGCATAATACTTGACATTTGAGAATGATCTAGATCAGTTACACTTACACCAGAAACAGTTCTAATTGAAATGAGTAATAATGTTTAGGTTGTGAAGTGTTGTTACCAATTTGTCAGAAAGTTGTCCTCCTGATACATACTCCATCACTATGTAAATCTTTGTCTTTGTACCTATAACCTGTAATCAATCACTTGAACATTTAATCAGTATGTACTAATATGGCCTGGGATGCAAGGTCAGATAGTGTGACTGATGTCAGGCCGTGATAATTTGTCACATGAAAAATCGATAAACAATCGATGGGCACACTCAAGCGGATACATCCAGCTTCTAGGCACCCGTGGACTCAGGCCCACAAACCCACGGGTGATGAGCGTTGACTTGAATACACACTTGTTGAGATTCTCTCTTCCTCAAAAATCAACATATGGTATAAAAGAATTACCCACCAAGCAGAATATGCAAGTCCACGACCCCTTATTTTATTGACATGGATTTTCCTCACATGTTTATTTGCAACGTAACAAGATTTCAATCTGTGACCTTTTATCACATTAACTTTAATTAATGATTTAATTGATGGTCGTACCCCAAACTATATGTCATATATACTATCAGAAATCAGTAAGACAGTAACATTATTTCCACCTTCCAAACTCAAGGTCTCAAGTAGACCTTGTGCAACTGACAAAGAGTCCATTGAAGATCTTTATCCAAACTTTCATTAGGTGAGACTAAAACCGTAAAACGGACACATATAAGTCGTTCGGGTCATTTGAGCACATGACCCTTAATTTAATTTCAATCTGACTCGCATCCGACCCATTAGTCCCAAAACAAAAAAAAAATGAAGAGGGAAATAAGAAACTTGCCTCATGTATCCTTACAATGTTAGGATGATTCAAAAGCTTCATAGTACTAATTTCTCTTTGCACCTGTTACAAACAACCCATTTAATTGATCACCTATCTAGCAATACCCATAAACCAAATTCAACAAAAAAGTTAGTAACATACCTGAGACATCAGATTATTAGACAAAACCATCTCCTTATCAATAATTTTAATAGCAACAATTTGATTGTTGATTATATTTCTAGCAAGCTTAACTTTGGCAAAAGTTCCTTCACCAATTGTACTACCAAGTTGGTATTTCCCTACATTCCTCATGATCCCCATTTTTCGTTACGGGTCAATGAGAATCAAACCCAGTTCTCAACCGAGAAATATAATGAACAATATAATATAATATAAAATGATACTTGTCGATATTGAGATAACACCGGATTTTAAAGTATGAAACTGAAATGAATATTGGGTGTTAAATAAGAGTAAAAGGAGTTATATTTGAAGGAAATGTGTATAAGATTGTCCTGACCTACCATACTTAAATTGTGGCTTTTGAGAATGCAGAAAATCAATTTGGTGTAATTAGAGCAAAGCCATGTGTTAGCAATTTCGTTTTCAGTTTTTTGTATTAGAGATTAGATTAGATGTTGGAAATTGTTTATAAAGGAAAAAGGAAAAAAGGAAGTTTCCTAATTTATGTTTATTTTTAGATTTTTTTATTTTATTTTTGCATGGGAGTTGAAAGGCTGGTGATATTATGTGTGTGTGGCTTCTCATTAATGCTTTGAACGGAAGATGGTAGTAGGCTGGTAGTGGTAGCTCTCCTTCTTTTTTGGCCTTTTCTCATTTCTAAATCCCTTTATGTTGTAGAAATATCAAGGAGAAATGTTGTCCGAGGTGTTTAAAATGTATCTGATGATATAAAATTTACCTGATTTGTAATTGAATTTGAATTGAAATGACTTTAAAAATGATTTACAATTATATTATTATATATAAGGACGCAAAACCCGAGTTTCAAATTGACCCGAAAAATCTGTTCGAATTCACCCAATGACTCGAATGAACATCTCTAGTGGTTGTATACTTTTCTTAGTAATATTGTACGAGTTTCTATACACTATACTAGTTTGTTATAAAGCCCTAATATTACCAAAAATAGTACTCCCTAATTCTTTGTATAGTTATCGTGGTTTACTTTATCTCAAAAATGATTTACAATTATGTAAAATAGTAATATTATCGTGGTTGTAGACAAGTTTTGTTATGTTTCTTTGTATAATTATCGTGGTTTACTTTATTTTTATTTTATTTCTTTATTTATCATTTTATTGTTGTTTTTTGGTTAGATCTAGCTATTGCTTGTGCTGTTTTTTTTTTTTTTGCTAGTAGTTGCATTCTTGAGATAACGTAGCCACTCATATCCTCTTTTTGCAGGGCTCTTACCGTTGGGGGTAAAACTGACCATTTTTCTCTAGTCCTCCCTGTGAAGAGAGTATGGGTATGGATTGTCCGTCACCTTACCTCACCTAGACCCTGCATTCGAACGGGATATTGGGTATGATGATGATGATAGATGATGAGTACTCCCTCCTTCGTCTATATATGTTTGTCCACATTATTATAACGGAAAGTTTCAATTTATTTGTCCATATATATATATATATATATATATATATATATATATATATATATATATATATATATATATATATATATATATATATATATATATATATATATATATATATATATATATATATATATATATATATATATATATATATATATATATATATATATATTAAGAAAGTATATTTTACCTATTTATTAATGTAGTGTTTGGGAACATATATTTCATTTCAAATTATGGATTTCAATTACGAAATTATAAATGAAGAATTTGAGAATGGCAAGGTTTGCGTAGTCATTCTCAAATCCTCAACTTAAACTACTTTGAAAATAAATATAGAATTTGTAACAAATTTAAATTTGAAAATTTTTGATTTGCTTAACAATAAATTTGAGTCATTTTCAAATTTTCATATGAAATCATCGTTTCCAAACATGGCATAATTAATTTTACAAAAGTCATAATTTTTATTTGGATTTGTGTTTATGAAATGTTTTCGTCCTAATTTGAAAAGTTTTTATTAGAACTTTCCTCTCCTTGTCTCTTCAACTAATTTCCTAGTTTTGTTATTATTTTGCTATGTTTTTTCCATCATCATAATCAAACATCTTTATTAATTTTTTATATTATAAAAGTTTATGCTTTGTCTTCTTTTTGAAATTCAATTTGTACCTTAAAAAAAATTCACGTTGTTCGAAAATGATGGATAAGAAAAAATAATTAAGAATTCATTGTTATATTACATTTATATTTTCTATAATTAAAATTCTCATTACAACACAATTCTATTTGCCATATTTTATCTCTTTTTGTTTCATGGACAAACATTAAGAGATTAATTTGCAAACGTTTTATGTGCAAAAAGGTTACGGTGGAATAATTTTGTAAAACTCGGGGTTACTACGTGGATTTTTTAATAGTTTTAGTTACCATGAAGAAAACCCAAAACCTCAGGGTTACTATTTAGAATTTTTCTATTTATTTTTATATATTTTTATACTAAAACTTTATACACGGGTTTTATACTAGTTAATTCAATATACTAAAGTTATTTTTTCTTGTATTGAATTTAATTTTTTACTGATTCGTATTGCTTATGTTCATATCATTATTTCATAATTTATATCCGTTATTTTACTATACTATCTTATACTTATGGACTTTAATTTGATTTTATTTAAAATCGTAGAATACTGGTTTGATGGTGTGATACCCCTATTGAGCTATATATAAAGAATTGACAAATTATCCATAACATTTATTTATACAATATACTAATGAAGATTAGGGCATATGTCGACTTTACAATAAAAAATTCTTCACTCTTTTTATGTTCTTATTAGGCAAATATTTTTTAGAATATCATGTAATATCTTTTTTATTAATTAGATTTGTTGAATTGATTAGTCACAAAATATTTTAAAATACACCTTACTAACTTTTTACCATATACAATCAATTAAGTTATGTAGTATGTGTTATGGTAATGTTTAGCTATGTTAATTTAGTCAAGGAGTCAACCCTTGACCTCATTTGTTAACTGGCTCTTAGTCAAGGTCATACTACTCGGGAGTGACCACCATTTGATGGTTATAAAAGGGGACAACCAAGATGAATGGCGCTTTAGGCCCTCCTTACGATACTGAAATTCTGCCAAAATCTATACTCACTACGACCAGCAGTTATCTCCCGCTTTACCACCTTCACAGGTTGTTTACCACCATATGAAACACCACTACAACTACTCGATTTTATTCATTATTTTTCTCTATTCTCCGATCTGACTTAAGCATCGGAGGGGTTTTCCGCAAGATAATCCCCTAGACAAGGCTAACATGTAATAAATTACTTACATGCTATTATAAAAAATTGTACAAATCAAATAGATTACACATTAATTATCTAAGTAAATAATTAGGATAAAATATCGGTAAAATAAATTTCAAATTATGACTTAGCACCTATGTTTGACAAGTTTATTATACGTTTCTCAATCTAATAGTAATACTTTTATAGTTTTTGAAACAAATCAATTTATAATTTTAATGTGCTTAGGAGTCATTAAATAACTTAATTACACATATAAAATTCATAATTTTTTACTTTAATAATTATAAAGTGTGTTTAGCACGAAAATCTATCTAGTAAGGAGTTTATTTGTTAAGAACTTCACATTTAATCGTGTTTGGTGGAGAGCAATCTCAGGATGTGTGACCTGATGGGAAGTTTTCTAAGGTGTATACGAGTAAGGCTAAAGGACTTGTGTTGGTTTGTGGGGCCAGTATACAGTCTCTATGGGAAGTCATCAACGGTTCAACTGGTCAGGGTGTTAAATGGTATCAGAATAAACATGCGACCGTGATTGATCATGTATTCAGTACACTAACAAGGAAAAAGATCTTGAAACTAAGGTCTAATGAAGACGTATTTCGAAGTGGGGTGAGTATAAGACTCCTGATTGAACTTTAAGAAAAGATTGATAGACTATCCATAACCAAAAAATTGTACTTTCTTTTCATGAAAGCCCATTTGCTAAGAATTTCACAGTTAAGTGTATTTGGTGGGAAGCAATTTTAAGATGGATGACTTCCTGAAAAGTTTTCCCGAGTGAGCACGAGTGAGACTTAAATGTGTTGAAAGGACTAATATTGGTCTGTAGGGCCAATCTACAGTCTCCATAGGCAGTCATTAGCTATGACTTATATTTTAATAATTTCTATTAGTTATAAATTTATGTATAAAATATATTTGTGAGACAGCCTTAGAAATATCAAACATAAATCTTAGATAAATAATTTATATTAATTAAACTATTTAGCTTAGGTATTAAATATAAAAACATGTGTCATGTTCTAAAATCTAACCCTATTGTGTTTTCCTTTACTTAACATCTCGTAATGTAACATCTAAATGTGATATGACACATGGCGATCAGGTACAAATACAATCCATGGGAGCACTTGCGACTGTTTTGCACTTCATTTTCCTTTGTATATATTTTGTATTTTATACTCCTTAGGATTTATGTTGCGAAATTACGGGGGTTTTGGTTTTCACAAATTCTTACTTAAGAATTATTCTTTGTAAAGATGATTCTCAAAAGCTCAGTTCAATTCTAAATATATATTGTTACAACTCTAAGTATTGATTTGGGCTGGATTTTTTAGAGTCGTTTTTACAAAAGATGGTCTCTCAAGAGAGCACCTAGTTTGTTTTTTGACTTCATTATTATATTGATAAATCGATGGAAATATGCAATTGTTAGAGTATATAACATATCTTAGGGCCTCAACCATCAGCTTAAGCTTTTGGTTGAGTTGGTTCCTTGACATGATATCAAAGCCAGTGTGACAAGAGGTCACGGGTTCGAATTTCAACCACCCCTCATTTAAAGTGGAATATTTAGCACCAGGTATGAGGAGGGTCTGTGTTGCATCCACACTTCTAACCTAAAGGGTTCTCATGTGAGTTGGATCATTGACAGAAATAAATTGTGGAAAGTACCAAATACTGAATTGTTCAACCTAATTAAAGATGTCCAAACATGGAACACTAATTGATATTGAAGTGACCTTTTAAGTTATAAGAGTACTTTAGCAAGCTTATGATGTGAGTGAGCCTAATTGAGTAATCTAGTTAGACCGTAAGTCAAGTTGAATTGGGTCAGTCAATTGATCCATCATCCATGGTCTAGTCACATTAAATAATAAATTCCAACTAATAACTATTACCATTCACCAATTGTTTATTGAGGTCATCTCACCGTCAGATAACTTTAATAGGGTCAACTCAAACTATTTCTTTTGAAATATAACTGCCTACTACACAAGTGTAATTTTAGATTTTTTTATACTTTTTCTAATGGACTGCTTGTATGAGTTCGTTTCACAGTAATACGGTCCCATACAAGACTTGTTGCTTGCTAGTTGTTAGCTATGTTATTTGGACTTGGGGTATGAGTATCGGATATGAGTGTTAATCCTAATATCCAATACGTCATTTTTAAGATTTTAGGATATGAGAACGGCGTCCTAATATTAGATACGGGTACAGAGATACGAAAAAATTTAAAAACAATTCAAAAAAAAAAAGCTGAAAATTAGCTTCTATTTATGTTCAAAATAGCCTGTAAGTATATATTTGTACTTTATGGTATACATCTATTGAATTTCAAATTATGATGAGCATTTGTAATTGTAAGATGTCAATTGCAAATTTTTTAAGTGGGAAAGTCACGTGGTTTCCAAAGAAAATCAACATTGGATTGCTTAGAAGCTGAAAAGGGAGCCTTAAAGGATGATTTGAGTGAAGGGATGATTTTAATTTTCTCTCTTCTAAAGTTGACTTAATAATGGAGAAATGAGGGTAAAAAGGAGGAAGAAGATGACAGTAGCTATAAGGAAGAAAACAGGTGACAAAACGACTCTTTACCTGTTGTACTACCCGGTCGTTGGTAAGAGGGGTACCATGAGCAAAAACATTGGAAAGTTCAGATTATTCATGAATAATCAAAAGTAGGGGTTATTCACAGGTAAACGTAAAAAGCAGGGATTATTCCCGACAAATTTTCAATAAAGTTACCGATAGAGGGCTTTTAGTGTCGTCGCTAAAGCCTCTAATCAAACAAAATTTATAAACACCCTAGCTATAACTACAAAATGTAAGTAGGGGGTCGATCCACAGGGAGACGAGTTGCGAGACTTAGGGCCTCTTTAGGTATTGAGGGATCATGTAAGAAAGAGTGGTGATGAGCTAGACTACAACTACAACTATGAAAACAACAAAGAAACATCGGGGTAGGGGCTAACTCATGTGCAACGGACTTTGTATAGTTAATTTAGGGTCTACCTTGGTTTGATCGCAAAGGTGTAGATTCAAATACGAAGAGCGATCCGATCCTGGATTGGGCTTGAGATCGCCTCCGAGAATCCCGTTCCTATCACTCTCGTGACTCGTGAGTAAGAATAAGACCTACGGGCAACAAAAATCCAAAAATCACGTCAATCCTCTTCTCCTCTCGAAGTAAAAGGATAAAACTCCCTTTTCATGGGGTGAGTACAGGTTTCGACTCTCGCCGTTCCCCTGACTCAACTCCACCCATTGAGAGGAGGTCGAAACTCCAACAAACCCAACTCTCGTTGGTGCTTGAAAGGCGATCCGGGTGACATAAAATCAATGGGCGAAGCTACCCACTTTCGGGGTTCACAATCAAACCAACATCAACCCATTCTAACTATAATCAATCCATTAGCACAAAATGAGTCAACCCTGTTATTGGGTCAACTAGCCGCAAATTTATGGGCTAAGTCAAGGGCCCAATCAACTCAGTCAACGTCTTGACTCAGCCCACCTATGGGTGAAATTACTAAAATACCCCAAGGACAACCAACCAGGTCATTTATTGCTCTATAAATACCCGCATTTATGATCAGTTATGGGACGCTTTTTCTCTCCCTACAATTACTCTCCATCTCTCTAGTATTCATTATTCGTTTCACTTACCGACCACTGACTTGAGCGTCGGAGGGGCTTTCCGGGACACACCCCCCGGACAAGTAACCCTGTTCGTTTTGCAGGTATTCTGCCTGCGATCAAGTATTCAGACCCCTTCAAAATTCTTGAAGACTCTACCTTCCAGTCAGGGAGATAACTCGATTTCCATGCAGAAACATTTGGCGCCGTCTGTGGGGAGAGAGAGATAAACACATTCCCTTACATTCACTTCCACAATCAAAAGCCATGAATTCTAAGAAACACAAGAGCTAACACTACATAGTCCGAACACCATTCTGCCAGTTCTGTCCACGATCAGGATCCGAATGCTAATGTTCAGCCGCCTGACTTCATCATTAGGCAAGACTTGGATGCCTTTGCCGCGACAATCATTACCCGTTTTCAAGAGTCAATTCAGCAGGCAGTCAAGACTCTGCCACCTATCCTTCAGCCTCAACAACAAAGCATCCACTATTCTACTCGTCGTCAGACGGAACAAATCCCAACACTTCAAAGGGAGGCCCCTAACTTTTGGGCAGGGGATATCGCTGAAAGTCAGGAGATGTCCCCACAACGAGAATATGTTCATGAACAAGTTAACCCTCAGGTTTTGGGAAGTCGACAAGTGCTGAACTCGGCCTTCTATCCTAGCCGGATTTCGAGAGGTCAAGTTCGGCAGGAGAAGACACGCCAGGATCCTAACCGGATACCTAGGCAATTTGGAAGTTCAAGATTTGATGCCCGAGAAATTATCAACAAAAGAAAGCAAGAACAAGATGCAAAAACTTATCTTAACTCCCGGAGGCATGGGAAAGATCCTGTTGAAGAATCTTACCACAGCCCAGTCTATCAAGAAAGGTATGATTATGCCCGAGAAGACTATATTAGAGACGAATCAAATTCGGCTCCTACCATCTTCAAAACGCCTCTATCGGTAAGTATAGTTGTTGTTCGAGAAGACTATATTAGAGACGAATCAAATTCGGCTCCTACCATCTTCAAAACGCCTCTATCGGTACGTATAGTTGTTGTTCCTAACCGGAACAAAGTCAAAGTACCCGCCATCAAGTCATTCGACGGGTCAGAAGACCCCGGTGAACACATAGTATCCTATCGGGCTCACATGGCTGTAAGTACCACATGCGAAGCTATGCTCTGCAAGTTCTTCCCTACCACCTTGTCCGGGTTAGCACTAAACTGGTACACGTCCCTACCACCTGGGAATGTAGATAGTCTCGCCGCTCTTAAGACTTTATTCCTTGATCACTTTGTTGCTTCCAAAAGGCAGAAGAAATCCAATCTACACTTGACGTCTGTAATACAGAAGGAGGGGGAGTCTGTCACCTCTTATATTCAAAGATTTCATGAAGTTTTATTAATTCCCGGGGCCACTAATGCAACCACGGTCCCTGCCATTATCAATGGTGTGAGAACATCCAAGTTGAAGTGGAAGTTACTAGAACATGATATCATCACATGTTCAGAGGCCATGGACATTGTCCAACGATTCATTTGGGCATCAGACATCTGCCCGCCCTTAGATTCAAAAAAGAAAAAAGACAAGTCTGCGAGATTTAGGGCTCATTAGCCCAAGTGTCCTTGGGGCTTATTAGCCCCTCACTCAGGAGCCGGACACTTCAGGAAGAGGTTGGCTCACTCTATTCGGCACCTGCCTTACTCGGCAAGTACATACCCTGTTCCGCCACTGGGAGAATGTATTCGGACACCCCAAGTCGGACACCCCAAGGAAAGGGGGTGCACCTACTCTACCATATCATATTCTGCCACCTGGAGAATGTATTCGGACACTCCAAGGGAAAGGGGTGCACCTATTCTGACATATCCTATCCCGCCACTTTGAGAATGTATTCGGATACCCCCATGAAGGGAGGGTACCCCTATTCGGCCAGTCAAGTACTCGGCCAGCATGGTATTCAGCCCCTCCCTTGGATGGACTCCATAGGGGTCCGAATCACTTCTCATACTTAGCTAACTTGCCTAAGTATCCCTTTAGAGGAAGGAGCCGGACACCTCAAGGAAGAGGGTGGCTCCCTTATTCGGCCAGTCAAGTACTCGGCCAGCATGGTATTCGGCCCCTCCCTTGGATGGACTCCATAGGGGTCCGAATCACTTCTCATACTTAGCTAACTTGCCTAAGTATCCCTTCAGAGGAAGGAGCCGGACACCTCAAGGAAGAGGGTGGCTCCCTTATTCGGCCAGTCAAGTACTCGGCCAGCATGGTATTCGGCCCCTCCCTTGGATGGACTCCATAGGGGTCCGAATCACTTCTCATACTTGGCTAACTTGCCTAAGTATCCCTTCAGAGGAAGGAGCCGAACACCTCAAGGAAGAGGGTGGCTCCCTTATTCGGCCATGTGGCAAGTATTCGGCCCTTCCTGGGATGGACTCCTTAGGGGTCCGAATACATTTTCTCCTACACTTAGCTAACTTTGCCTAAGTATGAAATACAAGAAGGAGCTGGACACCTCTGGGAGAGGTTGGCTCCCCCTATCCGGCCAGTCATGTACTCGGCCATGTGGCAAGTATTCGGCCCTTCCTGGGATGGACTCCTTAGGGGTCCGAGTACATTTTCTCCTACACTTAGCTAACTTTGCCTAAGTATGAAATACAAGAAGGAGCCGGACACCTCTGGGAGAGGTTGGCTCCCCCTATTCGGCCAGTCCTATACTCGGCCAGATCAGTATTCGGCCCTGCCTGGATGGACTCCTTAAGGGTCCGAATACATTCTTTCCATGCTTAGCTAACTTGACTAAGTATGAAGATTAAGAAAGGAGCCGGACGCCTCTGGGAGAGGGTGGCTCCCCCATATTCGGCCAGTCAAGTACTCGGCCATGTGCAGTATTCGGCCCCTTCCTGGGATGGACTCCTTAGGGGTCCGAATACATTCTCTCACACTTAGCTAACTTGCCTAAGTATCCCTTCAAAGGAAGGAGCCTGACACCTCAAGGAAGAGGGTGGCTCCCCTATTCGGCCAGTCAAATATTCGGCCAGCATGGTATTCGACCCCTTCCCTGGATGGACTCCATAAGGGGTTCGAATTGTTACACACTTAGCTAACTGGTCTAAGTGTCCTCTTATTCGACCCCTTCCCTGGATGGACTCTATAAGGGGTCCGAATTGTTACACACTTAGCTAACTGGTCTAAGTGTCCTCCTCTTATTCGACCCCTTCCCTGGATGGACTCCATAAGGGGTCCGAATTGTTACACACTTAGCTAACTGGTCTAAGTGTCCTCCTCTTATTCGACCCCTTCCATGGATGAACTCCATAGGGGTCCGAGCTAGCCAGAATCTAAGCCCACCATTGACTATGTCCCTAACCGGGTCCAAATGAAATTCGATGCTAAGGATATCTTATAAGTCGGACTCTTGGGAGTGGACTTGCCCGAGAGATCCAAAAGTCATTCGGCTTTTTCGAAGCCTCATTGTTATACAACTTGTGGCTCATCAGCACCAGTAGATCACATAAGTCAAACTGATCTGGGAAGCGGATTTTCTCGAGAATCAAATGTTATTTGGTTCGTATAGTTTCCCTACTATTCAGCTTATTCGGACTTATTATTCCAAAGTACTTATTATACGGCTCTACTGAAAGTTATTATTCGGCTCATTTTAAGCTTATTATTATTATTCAGCTCCATTGGGCATTAGAGGGATTCAGCTCCTTGAGAGCTTTCTATTTATTATAATCGGTTTTACAGAATGCTCATCAACATTTGGGGCTAATGGGTTGTCCTACTACGAGAGGTGGAAGAATTATCAATGTTGATGATCATTTGGCAAAATTTTTATATATTTGGCAGAGTAATGCAAAATATTTATAATTAAAGCGAATATTTTAAAACAAAAGCCAATTTCCAAATCTGAAAAGTGGTAAGATTCTTGGCTACTATTATTATCACATTATACCACATGAATTAGTAGATCAAACTCCAAGTGGCCACTTTTCCAATTGACAAGGTAGTACTCGGCCTCTTTTCTAATTGGCAAAAACGTCCGAATACTTCCATATCGTCATATCTATTAGGTTCCAAGTTTGATTGGGAATACTTCCTCGAGAAAGACCGAGTTCCATATATAACCATCACGCCACTACATTATTTACCTTCGATCGTCATCATCAACACCTTTGTGCTCCAGAGTCCGAGTTTGTTGGTGGAAAGTCATCGGCACAATCATTATTATAATACAGTATATGCGGACCACGACGTACACTTCCACTCAATAATCTCTTGAACTGCAAAGTTATTCGGCCCCTTCATCACCGAGTTGTCATCACGGTCGTTTCAAATGTGCCGAGTCCTAATTTTCCAAGTGCTTTGTCAAACACGTCAAATACTTTCTTATATTCGGTTCCAAAATATCAGATACTTCCTCACAAATCTCAACATGAGAAATTATCCAATGACATTTGCAGGAGCATTATGAAAGTTATTATGCTCTTCCATCCTCCAGTACAAATTTTCACATTTGAAGATCTATTATTCGGCTATTTCATTTATATGACTTCGTAATAATCATCAATACTACTACATTATTTGTCATCGATCATCATAACCGCTGTACTCCGAGTCTGAGTTCGTTGATAGGAGGTCATCGGCATATTCACCATCATGCCCACCGATGTCCAGTGAGTCCGAGTTAGTTATTCGGCTCTTTTTTCGCCGACGTGATTCGACATGTTCACCATCTCCGAGGTGATTGCAAGTGATACAACTCCTTAGTTCATCGCCGAGGCCCTTTGAGTGTCATCGACGAGGCCCTTTGAGTGTCATCGACCTATCATCACATTCCAAGTTCGGACTCTGAGTAGGATTAGTCTTCCATGACGATACTTGTGCCGAGCCCGAACTGTTTTTAAGTGGTTCTCAACTTCGTATATCCGGGTATTCGGCCATTTATATTCAGCTGGAACATTATCAAGTATTATTATTCATTCGGCCATTTATATTCAGCGTTAATCATCCTCATCGTATATCCGGGTATTCGGCCATTTATATTCAGCATTAATCAAGTATTATTCATTCGGCCATATATTATGAATTCTCAAATTCGGGTATTCGGCTGCACTGGGTTATTATCTTTCATATCATAACACATAATATATGTATATTTCATATCAGAACTGTTACAATAATAATGATGGGGTGAATAAAATTGTCTTGGTATTCGGCCACTCTTACAATAATATTCGGACACCGCTTAATGATTGAGGGGTGCCCATTCGGCCTCTCAAGGTATTCGGCCTTATATATTTGACCATATCTTCCATTGATGTTCGGCTTCGTCGTCAGGTTTTAGTTATTCGGCCCTTTTATTGCCGACGTGATTCGGCAACTTCGTAATCTCTACGGTCGTTGGAAGTAGTTCGGGCCCACCCAACGCCTAGCTACTCCGAATCTGCATCATCGCCACTTTTGTGCTAGCTCCCGAGTCCGAGTTTGTTAATAGGAGGTTATCATCGACGTGATTCGGCATCAGTCATCTTTAAAGTATTTTAAGTAATTCGGCACCCTTGTGGGATGAATAAAGGAGCCGAGTCCAAGCTTTTTCAAAGGACTACCTCCAATTCGTGATACACGGGCTGCGCTCGATGCTTATCAGTAACAATATAGGCAGGTATTTGGTTCTCATTGAAACTTAATACCACAATTCATATGATATTATAATATGCATGATAAGAAGTCATATATGTAGTGGGAAAAGGCTTTATTATATGAGGAATAGTGGAAAAATGATACTAACACCGATAAGGAAGCAGTTAGATATTAATAAAGCAATTGGATATTTTTATAAAAAATATATATATATGTATGATAGCATACTTTGCTTGGGGCTCATTTTTAGTTGTTATTCGACTTGATTTTTGAATGGCCGAATAATAACAATTCCACACTCAGGACTCTTTCGGCCACATAGCTTGGGGCTTATAGCAAGTTTCTCTTCGGCCTCTTTATGGACTAAATACATTTCATATGTCAAGTGTTATATTTATATTCAAGTCTATGTGATCACTATAAATCTTCGAGATCACAAATTGGCTAAGTCGAGTAATTCATCTCAATATAAAGAAAGGTTCGATATAACGACTCGGTCCTCGCAAGACGAACTCCTAAGAGGGTCAAACTTAGTCAAGTACTTCAGCTTGGGGCTTATTAACTATTATTATGTAAGTCGGACTCTTTGGGCATATGGGAGTCCACGTTATTCGGCACCCTACTTTATTCGGAAGGTGCTAGGCTTTATTCGGCCCCTTCCATGAATGGACTCCATAGGGGTCGCCATCAACCAGGGTGCCCCTATTCGGCCAATGTGGTATGCAGACACCCTGGTGAAGGAAGGGTAACCTATTCGGCCCATATTGTAATCGGTTCCTATTCGTCTAATCACGTGTTCGACCCCTAACTGGTACTCGGACTCTAATTCAAGGCCGCCACTCAATTATACAATTAAGGCATCCAAAAGGCTCCGTTTTTTCGATCTTCGGTTTCTTCCGCACAAAGCCCGCCAACGCTCGCGCTAAGACGCCCTCTGTGCGTGGGGCTAATGTTATTGGGTCAACTAGCCGCAAATTTATGGGCTAAGTCAAGGGCCCAATCAACTCAGTCAACGTCTTGACTCAGCCCACCTATGGGTGAAATTACTAAAATACCCCAAGGACAACCAACCAGGTCATTTATTGCTCTATAAATACCCGCATTTATGATCAGTTATGGGACGCTTTTTCTCTCCCTACAATTACTCTCCATCTCTCTAGTATTCATTATTCGTTTCACTTACCGACCACTGACTTGAGCGTCGGAGGGGCTTTCCGGGACACACCCCCCGGACAAGTAACCCTGTTCGTTTTGCAGGTATTCTGCCTGCGATCAAGTATTCAGACCCCTTCAAAATTCTTGAAGACTCTACCTTCCAGTCAGGGAGATAACTCGATTTCCATGCAGAAACAAACCCCTAACCCTAAACAACTACTCACTAACTATAATCATAATCACAACATTAATAATCATCATTAACATAAAAATCATTAATAACAAATAAACTAAACTCTCATCAAACACTAATGACAAAATATAAACAAAGACAAGAGCAAATAACTTAAAGCAATTAAGAAATATCATAATCAACTAAAATTAATCAATAGACAATAAAATACTAAAAATAAATGAGATTAGAAGTTACCCACAAAAGAGGAAACCAAAAAGATTGAACACCAAATAACAAAAATTCTTCACCAATGCTCCATGAAAATGGCTTGAGACTTTAAGTAAATATCAACAAAAGATGAAAATAATAAAATCTAATTAAACTAAAACATAAAAATAAAATGTTTATGGAAGAAATTAAATTTAACCTAAGAAAAATAAAAAAAAAATAGAACTAGGATTTATAAGAATAAAAAAGAGGAAAACAGAAAGAAAACTAAGAATAAGCTACTGTTTTTCTATTCTACTCGCTGCTCTCTTCCAATCTGTTTGATGCCTCTTGCTTCTGTTTTAAAGAGTGCTATGTCTTCCAAATTGGGCCTCCAGATACTACTACTAATAAAAATGGCGCTGAATATTGATACAACTAGAGTATTGTCTCAGCTAGTTAGAGGTGGTGCATGATACACTGAAGGTCGTTGGTTCGATTCCCCTTGGAAGCAATTTGCATCTCTTCCTTAGTTTTGATCCATGCCTCCTCCAAGCTAGCATGCTTTAAAGCTCGGTGATCATTCTGCAAAAACGAGCAACAAACACGCTACCCTACAAAAGGGCGTAAAACCAACAAAATACAATGGAGGTGGACGGAAACCATGGAATAATTAATAAATTTTAAGCCCAAATAGAAGGTAAAAATGAGGTTTATCAGGAGAAGAGAGGTTTTTGAATTTAAGCTTCAATGGTATTTCATTGATGGAGAAATTTTATATGAAAGCAGGGGAATACGGAGTTAAATGAGAAAAAAAAATTAAAACTAATAAAAAAAGTAAAATAAAAAAAGGAAAGTAAAAGGTAAAAAATATGATCAACGATGAAAAATTGTACGGAATAGTTATTTGACTTGAATATGGTCAAAAGGTATAATTCGCCAAAAAAAACATTTAAAACTGTAGTTCACAAAAGTATCAAAACTCTAATGGGCAATTAATTTTTAATTTTATAATAAATTTGGTTTATTGAAAGCTATCACTTGTAAGAAAATTCCTCTTTTGGTTCTTGAGTTCTCTGATCCTCTGGTTCAATTGTTTTTGCTGAGCTTATAAGTTTTAAAATTTTCGACTCCTCAAATTTACCAATTTCTCGTTTCCAAGAAAGTCTTCTGCGTCCATAACCAGTCGTTCTTAATTCAGGTACACACTTTTCTTCTTCAAACTAACATTAATGCATGTCCTTTTAATAATCACTGTACTTTTCCTTTTATTGCAGTGTTCAACTTCTCAGATCTTTGATTTCATTTGATCTAAATCCATCTTATGCACTGAAATTTCCCTCAAAATTGAAATGGGTATTTTGTTTACTCGCCTTTTCTCATCCCTCTTTGGCAATAAAGAAGCTCGAATCCTTGTTCTTGGCCTTGATAATGCTGGCAAAACCACTATTCTCTGTATGTTCCCATCTCTATTTCTTTTCAATTTTGATTTATACCCATGTTTTAATTTGCCATAATTTGATCTGGGTATTTGTCAATTTCAATCGTGCTGATATTTTCTGTTTGTTCTTCTTGAACCCAGATCGGCTTCAGATGGGTGAAGTAGTTTCTACTATACCAAGTCGGTATTCTGTTTAAAGAACTCTTACTTGTTTGAGTGTTGAGATTGGAGTGTGTAATGACATGTTGTTCTTAATTTTGGATTTTCAGCAATTGGATTCAATGTGGAAACTGTGCAGTACAAAAACATTAAATTTCAAGTTTGGGATCTGGGTATGTGATTTACTCTACTTTTGTTATTTTTCTCTTTGGTGAAATCTTTTGTTAATGCTGTTGTAAATGATTTTGCATTGTTGATTTGATATTAAATTGGATCAGTGTCAGTTCTAGGCTATCGCTTTGTAGGGTGAAGCAAGTCTACTTTCAATTATAGTATTGATTTAGTTTAATATCAATGTGGAAGTCTATATTGGCAATGTAGAATGATTTTGATGTGAATCTGTGATAAGCTGGCTTCATGAATTATGTGTATTTCAGTATCATATCATTATATGAGGCTGATTTTATGTAGATAGATCTACTTTTATACCTTTGGATGTATTTTATCTCGGGTGTAAAGTAGGTACCATGTTGATTTGATTAAGATATTAGGTAGTGATAGACTTATTCATCCTTTTCTTTCTTATTATCCTTGGTCTTTGATGAATTTTCATCACAGTTCTGCTGTTCTTCTATATATTTGTGTTAGCTTGAGTTGACTTTGAAGTTAGTTTCCCTTTTTGTGGCTGAGGAAAGTTGAAATCATCTTCTTCAGATCCAATTTTGAGGATATTAAAAATTTTCTAGTGGCCTTGAACAACATGAACTAGTATGGGTTGGACCAGGATGCCTCATCATTCAATTGCAATTAGACTGAACAGGATATTAGAAGTGTATATTTCAGTCTTAAAGACAAGACTGTAGGGCTGATACATTTACTTAGCATATCTAGGGGTTGTTCTTGGCATGTGTAAGGTTCTGACCACACAGGGCCCCTTAAATTAAGGGGCCTTGAATACTAGTTTATGTTAGTTTACTTTAGTTGTACTTTAGTTTTCATTACTTGTTCATCACCCCCAAAGTATAAAAAATTGAAATTAAAATGGGCCTAAAAAAATTGTGTATTTTTTCTCCGCCCCGTGTATATTTTGCTTGGTCTTCCATGAAAGGAGATACTTCATAAAATGTTATGAAGAGGTGGGGTGTTGGACTAATTCTTGGTTTTGTTCTTGGATTGGTCTATCATACATTGGTTCTTTTAATTGTTGCCAGATTCATGGCTTTAAATTTGGTTTGATGGTTGTTATGTGCATGCTATTCCAATTACTTGATTATGCAATTGGATATAAATTATTTGGTTCATATTGTCAACCAGTCATATTTCCCTAAATGCCAAATATATGCATGATCCTAGGCACCTGGCTTTAGCTATTATTGATCTTTTTGCTTTAAGTAAAAGCATTTACAACTGGTACCTCATTATCATTACCACACAGTAACGTGGTAGCTGAATAATATCTTATCATAGATTGATGAACAAAGGATCCAATGACTTCTAGCTAGTGTTTAAAGTGTTTTCGCAATTCTATGAAACAACTCATTTTGGATTCCTTAAGTTATTTTCCATGCTACCGCCTAGGATTTTATTGGCCTTGGTTATATGGCTGAATGACACTTATTTAAATAGAGGAAGAGGACTTATGGTGTTTGTATATTTGGTGGATTTAACATCATAGCTGAAAGATATGATCAAAGGAGATCATGGAGGAAGGATTTATTGACATTATGTGACAAGAAAATAGAAATCATGTATTGATGGAGCTTAAAAGAAGTTTGTATGTGGATTGTGGTGGCTTCTGAAAAGTCAGCAATGTGAGATTCAGGCATTTTAGAGTAGAAAAAAATGTTAAGTTCAAAGTTGATTTGTAAAGTTTGATAGGTTTAAGAAACTCGCTATTAAGTTATGGTAAGAGGAGAGCTTTGATTGTCATGTATGAAGCCCATGTTGTTCAGAATACCTATTTTGGCATGAAGGTTAGCCATGGTAGACACATATGAAGCTAATTAGCTAACAAACTTCTTTTGGAGGCGGGGTGATTAGTTATTAGTTAGCATTGAAGATGATTTCGTTGAAAGGAGATTAGGGAAAGGAAGTAAAGTCTTTTCCCCTTTTTTTCTTCTCTTCTTTCTTGCTTTCTGTTATAATTTTGTTTTCAAGTCGCCTTATATTTTCTTATCTACATATGTTTCTAAATTCTGTACTCCTTTTCTTGGTGTTGCTTGTCTCTCAACTCTTGGTTTTAGTTATCCATACTCGGTTTTCTCAAAGTTTTTTTACTTAATGTAGGTGAACTCATCTTTGTTCAAGTTTGCAATCTTTAATGTAGAGCTAGACGCAACCTTTCTTGATTGTGATTTTCCAATTTATTTATTCTTTCAACCTTAGGCGTTGAAAACAAAAGAATGCGCCAGAGTCTTGTTAAAGCCGACATTTAGTATGTTAATAGATATTTCCTTCATCTTTTAAACTTTTGTTGTCTTTTTGGGAAGATCCTTTTCCAGCTCCATCTACTTGAGATAATATGCCTCGATGATAGTAGCAAATATCCAAGAAAAAACATTGGACAAAATTATAAATGCTTTTTAACGTAAACAGGATTACAACTGATCAGGTTGTTCAAAAATCAAAAGTATCCATGACGAATATATGTTTGGCGTTAATTCAAATCATGGAAGGTGAGTCTCCATGAGCCGTGTCGTTATCAAATGAATCTTAAAGGATATGTCCTATGTGACATTCACGAGTCTTATTAAGCACAAGTAAGAAGGAAAGCTTAGAGCGTAATGGAAAGGTCTTGAATGGGCTCTTGACCTTAAAACAGGCTTTACTCTGTCCATGGTGTTTTACATGGTTGTTTAATGGAGTATCAAGATAGTTGAGGTGTCATGATGAGATTTACAGTGTTGGGTAAGAATTCATACCCTTGTTCGAAGGCATGAGTCCTTGACATAGAAAAACATTTAACCCTGTAAGTTTTGTTTCCTGTAAACAGGTAAGTATGAGTACTTCAGCTTGTTTTCACCCTTAAAATATACTTATTTGATGAAAATTTATTCAAAAATGTTCGAAGTAGTTGAGTAAAGGACTGCCCAAATTCTGGGAAATGGATCTGCAAAAACATTTCAAAAGCACATACATGAGAGTTTCTTTAAATGTTTTCTCTCCTTCCGCTCTATACTACTCAATGTAAAGGATTTGAGCCCATCGTATGTTTTTAGACTTGTTCAACATGAGTTTTGTGTGGGTAACTAATGAGGAGTTATATAGATCAAATGGACTCTTACATAGGCTTATCTTTTTTGATGAGCTATCCCTTGTGTTCTATAAAACTGAACTTGGCCATTTATAAGACTTGTCCGATATGATTTGTTTGTGGATAACTAGGTAGGGGTTTATAGATCTAACGGACTCGTATGTACTAGGCTAGTATTTTACGATGAGCTATCCCTTGTGAATCGTGATTTATAACACTGAACTTGGCCATACACCCCACTCGATGAAATCCTACAGTTGTCAGTTCTATGAACTCGATTCAAATGTTGTTAAAGGTTATCACATTGATGTTACTTGTAGCTGTTGTTCTTATCTATTATATACTCATATTTCATACTTGGTGGAATGGATTACTTCTTGCTTGGAGACCATATCATCGCATCGCATCAGCCGCGTTGTAAAGGTTTTCTAAGAAATGAACCGATATTTCCCGCGTTCTGTAGGTGTAGAAACCCCTTTTCGGACAGTATCAAAGGGATAGATGTCATAGGTCTTATAATTTGACCAATATTTTGGCATTACTATGACCGCATCACTCCCGTGGTCCTGTTTTGGCATCATTGTTCCGTTACTGCGATCGCAACCATTACCATATTTTTACACTATGTTGGAGACTTTATACTTGTCAATTTTAGACTAACTGTGAACTCATCTGGCTATCTAAACACGATGGATATTTCCTTTTAGAGTTAAGAGGTTCACTTTTCTTCTATATGTTTTGGAGTTTTTGATTGGTGAGACTCATAAGACCAAGTTTTCATTTTAGGAAATATTTTTTATGTTTGCCTTCACCATCCTGGTGTCTTCAATGTACAACTGCAGAAGTTTCTCAAAATTAGTAGGGAGTCAGAGCATGTTAAAGCTTCTTGTTGGACGTTTTTGGTCTTTTTTTGATTGTCATATATGAATGTATATGCTATATTTGCAATCACAGTAAATAGGTTCTGAACTTTACATCTGGTAAAAATCGAACCTGATATATGTTTTCTTTTGTTGAACAGGTGGGCAGACAAGTATACGGTACGCCCTCATATCTGATATCTGATTCATAGAGCTAATAAATTTAATTATTTTCATGTGATCTGTGTTCATGACTTCCATATCTTCCTACATATCTTGTAATACTGCCATTCTATGTGGTCATCCATTTTTTGTTAACCTTGTTAGTCTTATTATACTCATACATTTCGTAAAATTTCTATTTCTTTTTAGAATATTATGTGCCCACACATCACATAAAATTTTTCAAAACGTTGATATGGTGAACGTACTTTTCCGTTGGAATTTAACAATTAATAACATATTCTTGTACGGTTCTTAGTGATAGTTTTGGGAAAATTGCAATTCACACTCATTGATGTCAAAATGTGCTCTTATAGATAATTTTTGAAACGAAGCTTTAATCATTCAATGTGCCCAATCATTGTTGAGGAGGTTGTGTAAATGTTTGGATTGAGGAAATTGGAGGGATTGGAAGTGGAGGGATTTATTTTCCTTGTTTGGATTAGAATTTTGGAAACAAGGAGCTGATTTGTTTTCCCAAATCTTCACTTACTGTTTTAGCCTGGTTTCATAAAAAATTTATTTTGGGCGAGTTGATTTGTCAGTTTCAATCTGAATTGAAATGAATCTATGCTATTCGGTTTCGCAAAGGTATCATGATTGGAAATTAGATTTACACTTAGCATTCAAACCCTTCCTTGTCTCCTGATTCATTTGCCACCTTGGTCTTTGTCTTCTTATGTTTTCCATCATTTAACATCAAAACATTCAGACCCTTGTATGGTTGCTCTTTCACATATCAATATTTTTCTTACCTTTTCAGTGAGCAATCCACCAACGGTAGACAAGTAGATAACTTTATAAATAGTAGCTTTTTTTCTCGAGGGGGTAGGTTTGAGTGCTAATAGTGTCTATCACTTAAATTGGTTAAATATGCACATGTTAGAAGAAATCATATATCTTGTGTCTTTTTTACTTTGTTATTGCTGAAGTTTGGAGTCCTTTATAGTTTAATGACATTTACCTACATAGTGCTTATCAAACCATGTGCATTTCCTAAATATGTGAAGCGGCCGTTGGTGATTACAGTCATGCCATGGATAATTGGAAACAACCTCTTTTGTTTTTACTAGTGCAAGGCTGTTTCGATCCAACCCCCGTACCCCACCCATATATTTGAGACTTATTATAGTGGCACTAGGGTGATGCAATAGTATTTTGGAAAGAACACCTCCTCCCCGTTAACCTTCATTCTCTCTCCCTGTAAGGGGCAAGTGGAACAAAGTAACAAGGGAAAACTGTATATAGAACACCTCCCCCCAACCCAAAATATAAATAAATAAATAAATAAATAAATAAGTGCCTTAGTTTTGGGTCGTATTACAGGTCAAGGGTTTTAAAAAACATAATTTTCTTATCACTAAATTTTGCTCGGTAAACTTTTATTTAATTTCTTATAAAAAAGAACCAATATAATCGGGAAAACGGGTTAAAACGGTTGGGTTTGGCTTACGACTGGGTTTGATCCAACTTTTAATCGTTTTTTTTGGATCTGGTTATTTTCCAGTTCTGGTTCACAATTTTCATTTCATAACCCAGTCGTCAGTCAGACTTCGGGTCAATTTTGGGTCGGATAAAAAGTTTATATGTCTACTTAGATGGGAGAAGCATTCTTGGAGACATAATGATCATATTATGGAATGATTGACATTGTAATTTATAGTCTAGTAAGCTGCAAGTGGAACTGTTGAGATCGGTGGAGTGTTGGTCATGCTTGAAATTGATCTCAAATAAATTTGGAAAATTACTTGCCTCACTCATTTATTAATTATGGCCTGTTGCAAACACTATTTGATGGAAATTCTTGTTTGGACAGTAAACTTCCTGTTAGAGCAATTGCAAATTGAAGAGGAACATACTTAACAAAGAGTGAATTAAAGATTTGCAAAATGTAAAGAATTCACACACAAATTTGGATGGTGGGAAAATCCTAACACCATTGTGGTATTAGACAATAAAAACCCACCCAAGAATAGAGATTTCCCCAATTTCCTCTCTCTAGAACCCTAAGTATGTTTGAGGCTCTCTCTCTCTCTCTCTTTCTCTCTCAATTCCCCAATTGTATGATTACATGATCCACTATGTAACAAATCTTGTAACTACTCCATGCCAAAAGGAAAAAACAGGTCCTGGACAGAATGTTTCTAGACCTTCTCTAGAAGTTTACTTCATTTCTAGAACTGGTCTAGAACAAGGCTGGTTTCACATATTCCCTTGTCAACATATATACCTTCAATGTTCCCATCATTTATGGATTTCAAGATTGAGAATGAGTCGCCACATCCAACACATCCCATTGAAAATATAAATACTTAGATGAAAACAATTGCTCAACGTGTTCAACAGGCTTTCAACTTCCCTAATTTATTAGTGGTTAATTTTGCAATCAGTTGATGGTCATGTAATCCATCTTTACAAACCCTCGGTTGAGATTCAATCATACATTTAATTTCAATTCTTTGTTATCTCATCACTTTGATTCGAAATATATCTTTAGATAATGGGTCGTAAAAGCTGCAGCTTTGTAAGCTCATGCATATGCCGAAACACCTGTCAAGTATGCAACATATGCTTTAGATAATGAAGCTCTTGAAGCTTTATACAGCATGTCCATTTTTTTTTTCATTACTTATTCATAATTTAAATTACACCATCATAATAATGATAATTTCCAGAGTGGTCTATTATTTAGGTTCTCCTAAAACATCTCTTCTCTCTGTGCTGTCTCTACTGTTTAAGGAACAAATTGAGTTTTGCATAAAAATTTGTGGTTATATCTAACTAGGAAATTTCCTAATTGATCACTTTTTTGGTTTTATATGCTGTATCTTCTGTCACATTATAAGAGAAGTTTCCTTATAAATTTCTCTCTGTGCTAAGCTTTTATAGGATCTGAAGATTGAGAGCTTTCTAAGGGCCTGTTCTCTTATGTTTAAAACAGTTGAACTTGACTTAGTTATTATTATAATTGGTACTTGAGACTTTTACTTAACAGGGAAATTTGTCATTAATAATACAACCTATTTGTGATCCGCTGAGAATAAACTGACCTATGGTTTATTTTTGAATAAACCCACCTAAGGGGTTTCTTGCTGAGAATAAACTCGCCTAACGTTTAATAGGTTACCAAACATGTAACTAAGGGTTTCATTCTTAGCTGATCGCTAATAGGTTATATTATTCTCAGCAAGGAAAATAGAAACAATATTAATTTAATTAATTATCCTAGTAGTTGTTTTATAATAATAATAATAATTGTAACGAAGATGATTAAATGATAAAAACTAACAGTCCCAATATCTGAATTGAGTGGAATTAAACTGAATAGTGGGGAGCTGAATTCAACTGAAGTGGAGTGAACAACATTTCACTTACGCTAATGTCATTAAGCCGCTCCCGCCTAGTAGACACGGGATTTGGGAGGTCAAATGTACATCACTTCACCTGTCATAGTGAATTAGTGATAACATAAAGGTTGTTTCTGATTAACATTTTGTAGCAAACTGTAATGGAATGGATTTGAGGTCATTATAAGGTTATGGGACTTTGTCCCGCAACGGTTTTATGGCAACTAATGTGGGTTTTATAGAGTAAATGGGCTCTCTCTTCTACTAGGCTAGTCTTTTGAGTGGATTCTCTTGTTTATTCTATAACAATGGTGTTGAAGCCGACTTGGAGTGTGGCCTATGGAGTGGTGGTCTGGGTTAAGCCAGTTGTGACCAATGTAGCCGTGACAAACAAGATACAAAGAGTGGTGGCCTACTGACCTAGGTTAAGTCAGTCGTGGCCAACGAGGACATTGGAACTTGTGGGGGTTCGAACGTAATGGAATGTATTTGAGGCGTTTACAAGGTGTTGGACTTTGTCCCACATCAGTTGTATGGGAAACTAATGTGGGGTTTATAGAGTAAATGAGCTCTCTCACCTACTAAACTAGTCTTTTGGGTGAATTCTCTTGTTTATTCTATATCAAAAACATCATCTGAAGTTGAGTAAACCGAACTGGAAAGAAATTGTGAAGCACAAGCCTAAGTTTTGCATGCTTTGTTTGATTGATTTTATACCTCTTTGCCTACTCTTTTTTTTTTTTTTTTTTTGCTTCTCATTGTTGTGCATTTTTACAATAGACCTTACTGGAGATGTTATTTTCCAAATACTCAAGCAATAATCTATGTGGTGGACTCAAGTGATACTGATCGGCTTGCTATAGCCAAGGACGAATTTCATGCAATTTTGGAGGTAATGTTTCTAGCTATTTACTTGCTCCTTGAATAATGTACTTTGCCGAAGTCATCATGTGGTCTGCTTTTGATGCATATCAAGTTGCATTGTTATCTTTCCAGATATTTTATTACATTGATTCATGTCTGATGCTGAAGTGTGTTTGTGACATTTTTATATGCAAATCGTGACTTTCCAGGAGGAAGAATTGAAGGGCGCTGTGGTATTAATATTTGCCAATAAGCAGGTTGGTCTTGTGATTTTCCTCTTGATTATAAGTATCATTATTGTATTTGTTTCATTAAACCTGAGTTAAAAACATCAAACGTTTGTTTTGTTTCCTTTCCTACTTCTGTTTTCTTTTATTTCTTCATCTCACTTTTGGGTTAGAATTGGAGGTTGGATGCCATCGGCAGTTGCTTGTGGGTGGCTTTTATAACTTTCACCCCTAGTTACCCACCACGGAATTTGAGTCTGATTATTTTCTGTGATCCGGGTTCCCAAGCATAGATTTCCTTGTTGCCCTCATCTGTACTTTCAACTTCCAAATAGTTGCACTAAGATTCCTATGTCGCCTCATTTATACATTCAAGTAATAAAGTAAATCTGTTTTCAATATGACGTTGTGTGCAGGATCTTCCTGGAGCACTTGACGATGCTGCTGTGACCGAGGCGTTGGAGCTCCACAAGATCAAAAGTCGGCAATGGTCTATCTTCAAAACCTCAGCCACTAAAGGAGAGGGCCTTTTTGAGGGCTTAGACTGGTATGTTTTGCTGTGATTCCCGTAGTTGAATTGTTGTATTCTCGATCACTTTTGACACGCAATTTCTGATGTTGGTATCGATCCTGATCCATTTAGGTTGAGTAATACGCTCCAATCAGGAAGCAGTTAGCTTGTCTTTAAAGAGCGCGAAGGAATTGATACTTGATAGGAGAGTATTATTACTTAATTCGAGACTGGATTATGTTCATCCATGGTGAATTTCACCACCATAGACTTGTATAATTTTTTGTTACTTATACAAAGGAAATGAATATTGGAGCTTGCAACATCTCTTTGTTTGCATAGAGTATACTTTTTGTAGTCTTTCATAATTACCTTGCTTTCAGAATATTTAATTGGTTTTTAGGGATGTTTTTTTTAGTTAGTCCTAAATTAAAAAAAAAATGTAAGTCTACTTTTGGATTCTATTAGCAGAACTTTAGAAGTTATGAAGTTCTAGCTAACTATCGTAATCAACATTTCATACCTTAATGTTATTTATTAAACGACTTTCACCGACTAGTGAGATTTGGAGGAGTCAGATGTACGCAAGTATAATTGTAACATAGTTTGGTTCACATCATCACATGCCTTGCAACTTGAAAGGAATGATTGCCATAATTTATATGAATCAAACAAGACAGATGTAAAAGAGAAAGGTAGGTCAGTCAAATATATATATATATATATATATATATATATATATATATATATATATATATATATATATATATATATATATATATATATATATATATATATATATATGAAACAAAGAGAGTAGCTTTTAACTAAAAAGTCAATGCTATTAATCAATCAAAACCTACTGACCAGTCAATAAAAAAAACTCACTATCTTGTATACTTTTGAGATAGTGTTAATGATGATTGTGTCACAGAACCAATTCAACGAAAAGAAGCCTTAATATATGTTATATATTCTATATCACATCGTCTCATTTGAGTGCTCTTTGCGATAGAAGTGTACATGCACTATAGGTCTTTCTCATAATTCATGTTAATAATTTCACTGAAGCGGTGGATGAGATTGATCCTGTAATGTAAATACCAATTTACAAATTACCTCAATCAAAAGCTTAAAATTATAGTTGTGACTTGAATATAAGTGATCTCTGACCGATAATAATTGAGAGTTGACACTCTATTCTAAGGTCGACTCTAATGTTTTATTAGTTAGGGGCCAATAATAGTGTCTTTAGTAACCAGTAGCTCATAATTAATATTTTTACCCCCGAGCCTTTCAAATCTCAAGGTCTGTCATACTCAAGTCTCTAGTAATTACAGTCTGTTTGGTTATCGGTACTAAATGGTGGAAATGGAAATGCTTTGTAGTGTGAACTTTCATGTTATTTATTATGTCATTCCTATGGTAATGAAAGTTTGATCTTATAATTTTTTTCTTTGAAAATTTCATTACCATCTAATACCACATGTTCAAAAGGTAATGTATCAGATTGAATTTTGTGAAAAAAAATGAGATTGTTGAAATATAATCATAATCATAACCACTAAACTTGTCAAGTAATATTGCTACTAAAATTACACCAACTTTTTATTACTGGTCATTCCCACTATTCAATACCGATTACGAAACAGATTATATTAATAAAAAGGAGGAAAGAATAATTAGAAAGCGGTGAAAGGTAGAAGGCATAAAGCCACCTAACTTGATTAGTGTAATGCTTGGAAGACTTGAAAAGGCAAAGGAAGTTCACGCTGAATGGCATTTGTATTTAGTAAGTCAACTAAAATTATCATCACTTTTCTCCGTGATTCACTTCATTCTTTATTTTTAAATAATAAACTACATCCATATTCAAAAAAAAAAATAAATAATAATAATAATAATAATAATAATATTAAACTACATCTTCACTGCAATCATCTATCCTTTCTTTGAAGGGAAAGTCACTTGTTTTCTCGAATCTTCCTCTATATGTTCTTTTTTTTTAATTTATTTATTCCTTTTTATGCTCATACTCTTAAAAGAGGTATTTTGAATGGATTTGGTGATATGATATATTTCTGATCATCTAGTCGAATTTTACTTTGACCCGACTTCAAATAAATTTATAACAATGTAAAAGTTTATGTTAATAACAAATTCGATTTGAAACATCTGACTTGAAATCAATCCAAGGACCCGAATGAACACTCTAAATTCCTCACGAGTTTGTATTTTTTTAATTACATAGTAGGTTGAGAGAATTCAAGAGTTAGGTGAGAATTGAATCCAATACCTTACCTAGAAAAGTAATTGATTCTCAATGCACTAATTCATTTTTTTTATCATCTTTAATTGTTTATGTTTTAAACATATAAAAGTTGATTTTAATTATATTTACATTAGGATGGATTAATAAGATTTCACTTGAGTGTACCATATTTTAAATACATTTATTGAAGATGATGTATGTAATGGCAAATGTCAATTTGAGAGAAGATTTGACAATCATACTACTTATTTAAGATGATGTATGTAATGACAAATATCACTTTGAGAGAAGATTTGGCAATTGAAAATTCTTATTGGTTAAATTCCGCCTATATGACATATACTAGTATAGAATCTCGTGCAATACACGAAGTTTTTAATAGAGATGCAATTACATGTTAAATATAAAATTATAATATTTCTTATAAAATAGGTAGAGAATTTTAAAATATATAGTGCTTCTAATGAAAATTAAAATAAGTATTATATAAAGCTCTCATACTTTTCAAGGCAAATTTAGGTTATCTTACCAACAATGTTATCATAATAGTTTTGTCATTCTCAAATAATTTTGATTATCATGATATTTTAATTCTTGTTGAAATATCTTAAAATTAAAATTTTAATAAAAAAAACTTTATTAATTAGCAAATATTTCAACATAAAAAAACATATTCTAAGAAACTTTAAATGGAAATCTATATATACCTTTAAATTCAAAAAATAATATTCTAAGAAAATTTAACAGATTATATCTAATTACGATACCACTCAAATATATAAGAATAAGTTGATGTTAATAAGGTAAGAATTTTTTCATATGGCAAATCCTTGAGGATGTCATATGGAATTTTACATTCTTTTTCAGATTGTGATGTATGATTGAAGCAAGTTGTTAATAAAAAAAAAAAACTTAATGAATTACCATATTTAAAAATTAATTGATTTCCAAAAAAAATTATTAATTGATTTCAATATAATTAATCTTCAAACAGTTAATTAACATATATATATATATATATATATATCTATATATATATATATATATATATATATATATATATATATATATATATATATATATATATATATATATATATATATATATATATATATATATATGTATATATAGTATATTATATATAGTATATATATATGTATTGTATATATGTATGTATATATGTATTATATAGTATGTATATATTATATACATATATATATATATATATATATATATATATATATATATATATATATATATATATATATATATATATATTACATATATATATATATATATATATATATATATATATATATATATGGGGTCAAGTTCCAGTGAGAATCAAACTTATATGAGAACCGTGAGAACCAAACTCCCTAATAAAAATGTATTACTTTTTTCAGAAAAATGTGTTACTTTTGGACAAAAATAATTTTACTAAAAAAGATGTTTATACTTTCTAGAAAAAATAATTTTTATAGAATACTCCCCTTGATTCAGCAATGGTTTTATGTATGGAATACCACATCCGTATTATGAGATTTATTGTTGAATTAAAGTTTTCCTTCTTCGTAAGAAATTAGTTATTTTGCTTGCTCAATAGTTATGGTTCTCTACAATCTTATGATTTTTCTGTAAAGGTTATGTTAATTTTGCTAACATGTGGATTCAAAGTCTTAGCTTTTTGGTTACACATTTGGTCTTATAGCTAACAAGTCCAAATGTGTAATCTACGCGGCTGATATGAGTTTAATTTAGATTATATAAAGATTATTAGTACTATTTTTAGCTTCCCTCTAAGAATTTTTCCGTTGAAATACTTGTGTCGTATTCTTCTCACTTCTAGAAAAGTTACGTTGAAGGATCAGAGTGTGATTCTATTATTGATAAAAGACTTTCTAGGTTTAGGCTTTGGCCTAAACAAAACTTGTTATATGCTACTTGCTTACAACTTATTAATGTTTTCTTATAAACATTAAAATCTATTGGTTCGTATTATGCTACATCCTACTATGTATGGAATACCAAAAAGGTAAATACTGTTTGTAAGAATTTTTATTGGTTTGGCAATTTTGACGATTTTTGTGTTTGCCATGTTACTTAAGATTCTTTCTGTGCACCTAAAAGGTTAATCACCTTGATATTTAGAACCTCTAGCTTTAGAATTATGCACCTCTTAGGAAGTGAGTTTGGCACCTTGCATGGAACAAGAACTCTCATTTGATTAAATGGATTCATAAGCATTACATTTATTAAAAGGTATAGTGGACCTTTTTGGCCCCTAGTACTATTATTTAGGCTATGAAAAATATCTTCAAAGCCATGACTCTTGTGATGGATATTAATATGCATAAGTGGGATTTGATTAAACTTTTTAAGCTAAGGATGTTTATCACAATACCACATCCATTTTGGTGATAAGACACCAGTTTCCTAGTCTTAGTATGTGTTGATCAACTTCTATATTCCGAAAATAGTTTTATATGTTGGTGGCTATTTATGATAGATCAGACTAATGAACCATTTTTTGCTTAGCTCGTCTAGATTTCATAGTTAGTGAATTTTGTCCCCTTTATGGTAATTTTATCAACCATTTCCTTTGAGTATCAGTTTAGTAGCAACTAGCAAGTGTTTAGGTAGCATCCTCAGTTGCCTGGTATCTTCTCCTCATGTTGTAGCTTTCCCCTTTTGTACGATGAGGTACAATCTCTTATTGTTTCCGCTCCTAAGAAGAGTCTGGTTGTGTCAAGTATTAATGCCACGTGTTATTAGATTTGACATATAGGAATTGTGCCATATGGCAAAACAGTATTCTAATGACCTTGAAAAACACATCATCCATTCAATCTGAGGGCAAAATCAGCTTGGCAAAATACAAGATAAAAAGTAGTTGTTGTTCTTGGATTTCCGGTCTTTAGTCCGTTCTATTCATGCTTACGTTCTTGTATCACTACAACATAAATTGCTTTTAATTAGTGGGATATATTTAGCGACATTTAATTTAAATGTCGCTATTTCAAATTTCTTATAGTGTATATAGAAGATTTAGTGACATTTATTACAGCTTTTAGTAGCATATTAAAAAGTCACACTAAAACTTTTAGCAACATAGGATTTAGTGACATTTCTCACAAGCCACTAAAGACCAAATTAAGTGTCACTAAATCACTTTATGGTGGAACTTAAAATAAAAACCAATAATTATTACACTAAAAATATGAAACAGTGACATTTTTTAATGTCACTAAATCCAATGTCACAAAAAGCTAAATTTATTGTAGTGTGTAGTGTTTCTCATTTGCGTTTTTTTCAGCATTTAGTCCTTCCTTAGCTTGATTCTCACCTTCAAAATACAAGATCAGATAATTCTCGGATCATCGAATCTATTTTAAACAACTTTACTTTAAAACAACATTACTTATCTCAAATAAATCAGCTCCTTTCTTGTTACAAAATTTTGCTTTACAAACATTTACATTAGTATTAAAAGCTAAAACAATAATTGAGTTTTGTTGCATTATTGAATGAAAAGGCTTTCACAAAAAAAAAACCTTATCTTACATGGTTACCCCCACTCTTTAGGGAGTCAAATATCATCATACAATAAAGACAAACTGAAAACAACTCCTTATATAAAAAAATAATTATAGCCAATTGGATCCAGCCATCAAAATATAAATTCCTTCATTGGCTCTCAATTTATCGAAGGGACATTTAACAATAAATATTAAATATCCATCTTTTTCCTTAAAAAATAATATCTTTTCTGATGTGAAACACCACACCATATTACTAGCTGTTCCTTCAATCCGACGGCAAAAAATCAACCAATGATAAATATTTTTGATATTCTAAAATGAAATTTTTACATTATGAAAAATATGAGAAAAGAAAATAAAGACGTAAAAAGCTTTTGAATTATTATTCGGTTAAAGTTAGTCCTAATAATTCACACTGTTTTCAATTTGAAGCATAAAAGTAACTAATTGACATACTATTATTTAGTTTAAAGCAATTAAAATTTAAAAGGTGTTCATTTGAGAAATAAATTATTATAAATCGTGATAGTGAAAAATCTTCTAAATTTTGAGTTATTTATTTTATGAAAAATTATCAATTTGTGCATTTTTATATTTGCTTTCTGCTTTTTTTTTAACCATTTTTAGCGAAGAAAGAATAGAAAATTCCCACATATAAAATAGAAAAAATTTATTCATTTGTAATTAATAAGAATCAAATCTATATATACAAAAAATAAATAAGAATCAAATCCATATTCAAAAAGTAATTAAAGAGAAAACTTTCAGCTATATTCTCTGATACTATGTTTATTTACTATAAAAACAAAAATATACTTCATAGTTAACCTATTAAAAGAAAAACTTTCGATGAAGTTGATTTTTGACAAAAAAACCAAAAATATTTGAAGATTCTAAAACTAAATAACTAATTCATATTTCATGAAATGTAAAATACAGAGATATTATATTACATTTAAAACCCCATAAATTTTGTTTTCTTACTAAAAAATAACACTTAAATTCATGGAGTTTTAAGTTTAAACATAAAAAGCTAATACACTTTAACAATAAACATTAACATGCCGGAACGACGCCGTAGCCAGTATCAATTGCGAAATCAAGCTCAGACGTTTCGGTATTGTCAGTACGTTTAGCGAAACGTCCTTTAATTCTAGGACGCGTTTCGGCGTAAGCTTTTCTCGAAGCGTAACGAATGGTTTTCTGGAACTTCCTATTCTTCCTCTTTTCTCTGTATCTTAATACCCTCGCTTCTCTATCCATTACTGGACCTCCATTTGATGATGCTCCATTATCACAACCCGATGATTTCGCAAATGAAAAAGAAACCTCCGACGACATTGAATTTGTATTCGTATCTGGTACTACTCCAATGTCAGATGATGAAACCTGGAAATAATTATGATTCGTTAGATGTCAAACTTTTTGAAATCTAAAATTTGAATTTCAAAGTTTTATGATGGAAATCAACTTACACTTTGGCCGGAATAATTGAATAAGGAGACTGTATTAGTGTTTTTCTTGTTGAGTTTATTCGGTTGAGTGAAATCGATGTTGAAACAATTTTCGAACAAGGAATCCGTACCAATCGTGAAAGTATTGTTAATCTTGCTATTTCCTTGCGATTGTGTAGGTACGACACTGTCTGTAAATGCGTAAGGCCGATTATCATCAACAATTGGCTTAATTTCTTGTTGTTGTGGCTTTACGAAATTCTGATTTTCATAGCTAAAATTTAGAATATCAGAATCATTATACAGAAAACTACTGCTCGGATTTGGAATCAACCACGCATCTGCATCCTCTTCTACAGCATCGTTAAGAAGTGTAGGAGCAGGAACGGCGTCAAGTTCGTCAGGTACAATGAAAGCAGAAGCGGCGGCGGAGGCGGCGGAGGCGGCAGTGGAGCGAGCGATGACGGCGTCGACAGGGGAGTCAAGGAAGGGAGTCACAGGGATGCGCTCATGGCGCCGGGCTAACGGGTTAGCAGAATGGATATCATGGTCACACGATGAGCAGAGCGCGGCAGCATCAGCCTTACAGGTGACAACAGCAGGCGCCTGCTCGCAGACCTCACATACCCAAACCCGCTCGTGTCTGTTTACAACGCCTACTCCTGTATGGATCTTGGCGTCACAAGGCCCACACAAAAACGCTGCATCTGTTCTGCAGTAAAGCAGAGCAGATGCAGCGTTGCAGATATGGCAGGATCTACCCGTAAGGGAAAGACCCCAACCAGATAACAACCCTTTGATGTTGTTAGTCTCATCAGTTACAACCATGATTCGTTTGATAGAGAAAATGAGAGAAGGAAAAGGGTGAAAGAAGGTTTAGGAAGCAAAATGTTTAATGGAGTTGGAGTGAAGTTTGATTTTAAGGAGATGAGGAAGTAAGAGAAGGTTTTTTGTTTTGGTAATTTTGAGAAGATTGACTGTTGCTTGATAGTTGAGGTGGTACTAATGGGGAAGAAGTGATGACGAGGTCAAAGGGGACACGTGGAACAACAATGACCATGTAAATGGATTTGGGGAAATCAAATTCTTGTTTATTGTTTACTTATGCTTTTTATGGAAAAAAATTAGGAATTGTTTATTACTTTGTTCATGTATATCTATCTATTTTCCTTGGGAGGGAGGGGGATTGTTGCTATCATGGTTTATGGGGCTGTGCCGACATAGGCCCCACTCAAGCTTGGCAAGATAATTATAAGGGCTATTATTAAACTTCATAATAAATTTTCATTTTATTGCCGCCTTTTATATATTGAAATTTTAAAATTATTCTTATTTACTTTTTAAATCTTTAATTTCTAACATCTCTCTAAAAACTCTCTTCGAACATTCATTGAACTAAAACAAGCTAAAACTAAAACTCGAATTACAATGGCCAACGAAAATGAGCATCAATATGATTGCGGAATCAGTATGATTGTGTTGAAATTTGAAACATTTTCACTCTTTTGGCTATAACTTTAAATAGGAAAATCATATATAACTGCAACGTTTGCGACATTAGAATCTAGACTTCAAGATCTTTCCAATGATATATTATATGCCCAGTTCCGATAACCGAGCGAGAAATAACGATCGCTTAAAGCTTGTTTGTGCTGAAAATTGATACATGTTCATTCTATTGGACATAACTTTTTATAGAAAATTCATATTAATACAAGGTTTATAGCATTAGAAACTAAACTCCAAGAGTTTTCCAACGACATATTATATGCCCAATTCTGACCATTGAGTGAAAAATGACAACCGTTTAAATTTTCCGTGATTTCTAACATTAGGCACGCACGATCGTACCTCGGTATAGTCGCTTAAAACGCACGACCGGATCGGGGTATAGTCATGTAAAACGTGCGATCGGACCGGGGTATGGTCGCGTAAAACACAATCTAAGTGTCTCATTTGACTATGCACTTTGCAAATGCAATATTTTTATCATTAATATTTTTAATTGTGCATAGTTAATAATTATAAAAAGTTAATATTAATTATCTATGTGTTAAGACAAATCAAATAAAATATAACATGAATATGTTATAGCTTATAAATTAAGGATAAAATACAATTTAAGATTAATTAATAGTTATTGTCAAAAGTCAAATAGGAATCTTATGTCGAATAGGAGGTAGTACCACCTTTTATAAATCTCTCCGATTTATGCCAATTATCCCTTTGCTTTTTATACTTTATTCAATGTATTATTTTAATTCTAAAACTTTTTCATTTTCATATCATTATGCATAATTAAAAATTACTCCCTCCTATTCTCTTTACTTGTCCCATTTTCTTATTAGGTAAGTTCACCTTACTTGTTGCATTTCCTTTTTTGCATTGGTTATTTTTATCAATTTATCCTCATTTACCATGTGTAATTATGAAACTACCCTCACTTAACAACTAATCTAATCTGATTAATTCTCACTAACCTTAATTACCCCATTAACATTTCCTTCCCTTTTAAATCTATCCTCCCCTCACTCCTTATTTTGTTGTCACTTAGAGCGTATAGTGGTTATCAAAAATAATAAATTAATTAAATAAATAATCAATTGAAATATTCCAAAATTGCAAAGTTACTTATTTTGTGGAAAATATTTTTCACTGATCGCGAAAAGGCTCGTGGATCGCGAGTTTTCAAAGCAAAGTTTCTATTTTGGAAAAATCACTTTTCGCGGGTCGCGACTTTTGTCACTAATCAGGAGTTCGCGGGTCGCGAAGATTCACTGGTCGCGAGTTTCGCACTGGTTTTTGCAATGTTCGTTTTATTCGGTTTTGTTAGTTTTGCAATAACTACCTACGGTTAATATGGTTATATTAACCGGATATATGGGATGGATTGATTGAAAGACGACATTAGTTCGTGAATCAATCTTGTGTTTCGTGAAGTAATACGTTGCTTCGTAAAATGGTGTGAGTTATTCTATAAATATAGAAGGCTTGTGTGTCATTCTCTATACATGCAATTTCTGATTTCTAATCTTCTCTAGCATTTTACATCGATAACTTGCAATCCTCATTTGTAATTTTCCGTATATTATTCCATTTAAGTTTCTCTTAAATCATTCTAATTTCCGTGTGCTCGGAATTTAGTGTAATTCTTTGTATCTCAGAACATATTTCCGAAATACATTCCTAAGCACCATAGTGGGGAGGAAATGATGTTTTAGGAAAGAGCATCTCGCCTAGAATTAATATCAAGTATAAAACAAAATCTTCTTGTTACTATATTCGATATATGGTGATTCCCGATGATGAAATTCACATTTGGTGTTTGTTAAGCAAAGGTTTAATTTGAACCTGTCATATGTTTTTGTAACCAACTAAGTTTATGTAATTTTATTTTATATGTTTGATTAATAAAATTTACAACAATCTACAAATAAAGTTCACAATTTACAACAATCTCAAACATCATTTCCTGAAGTAAGTATGGCAAGTCTCAAAGTTTAACCACAAACTTTGTCAATATTGACAAATTTGTTGGGAAAGTTTTAAAGTTTGCTTATATGAAAGTTACACCATGATCGAATGATGAGATAATCGTAGAGATTTTGAAAGAATGCACTGTTTCAATAAAAGAATGTGTTAGTTAAAATAAAGGGACACGTTGGTTCGTGAAAGGATGCGTCGTTTCTTATTTTGATCAAGATATGTAAGAGAGATGTTCATAATTACATGATAGAGATGATATTTCTCAAGTATGTAAGTGTCTCTATGTTCATTTCATATGTTTATTATTTTATGATAGTAGAGAAGTATAATATATTACTCCCTCCGTTCTTTTTTGATTGTCCACATTACTATAACGGGTAGTTTCATATGTTTGTCCCATTTCCTAAAATGGAAAATTTTGATACCTTCTTTTCACCCCCTCTCTCTTCTAATATAACATTTATAATAATTAATTTATATTTTCTCTCTCATAATACCAATACAATCATTAATTCACACCACTATTATAATAAAATATCCCCCTCTCTCTTCTAATATCTCATTTATAATAATTAATTTATATTTTCTCTCTCATAATACCAATACAATCCATTAATTCACACCACGATTATAATAAAATAATACCCACAATCAACAAAGATTCCCACTATCTTAATATGTGTGAAATCTTCAAATAGGACACACATATAAGAACGGAGGGAGTACATGTTTAAGCAAGTTTATATATCCATGGATAGAGATGGTCATATTTATCATTCGGTGTAAATGATGATACTTCATTCTATTTATCAAAGAAATTTGATGGTTGAAAGTATGAGTAAGTTACCATGATTTTATGATGATTAAAATTATCATCGAATATGCATAAAGTTTGCTAATTTTTGTGTTTACATGTATTGTTTAATGCATGATCCATGTTTAGTTAACAATAAAAGTTAATAATAAAGTTAATAAAAGTATAAAGTTTATATATATTATTGCAATATTATTCTTAACAAAAGTTTATGTTACATTATTTTGTTTCATGTGTAGAATTATTTATATGTATTTCTGCATGATTCAAGTTGGTCTTTATGATAGGTTTATTACCAATGTTATTTATATATGAACATATAAAATTTTATATGGGTAATATCATTTTGTCATATGTACATTTTTACCCAAGGTTATATTAATTTATTAATAATGAAAAAGGGTACAAAGTTTATGACACAGATAAATTTAAAGGTTTATCATCAAGGATTCATTAAAAGTAATTTTTAATGTAAAAGTGATGTTAAACAAGAATTTGAAAATCTAATAATGTTACTAAAATAAAGGTTGGAAGTTATCAACATTATTTTTAAACTCGGAATTTTATTTATTAAAATTGTTTGTTATGGAGGTCAAGTTCCATAATATAATGTTAAATAAGTAAAATGAGTTTAATGATTATATGAGTAATTTTATATATCAAATAAATGATAAAGACAAGTTTGCCAAGTTTTATTTTGATATATATGATGGTTTAATCTCATATGGAATTATGTTGATTTGCTAAGTAAAGCAAGATATAAATTCCTTTATTATTACATTGATTAATGTATTAATTGAAATTCATATGTTACTCTTAATCTAGAGTATATGTCAACGCTTTAAGTTTTATTATGATAATTAAAATTCCATAATATGTTATTATTTAGATTTTCAAGATGTGCAGTATTTGCATGAGTATATGTAAAGCTTTATACTAATATTTGTTTTGGGAAAAATACTAAATAAGTTTTATTCCGGTTAATGGGTATGTTAAGGTATCTTATGTTGTCGAATAACACCAAATAAATTTGGTGTAACAATAAAAGAATTTAACTATTTAAGTTAAAGTTGATCTTAAATGTTTTACTTGGTATAAAGTGTTCGATTTTACAGAAAGGTCTTAATTATTATGGTTCAAATTAAAGGAAATTATTTTGAATTATTTCAAAGTTCAAAATAAGGATGCATCTATATAGATTATGTATTTTGTAACATCTACTATGAGTTCTATATAGATTATATTTTAATGATATTTGATTATAATACAAAGTGATGCAATATTTATTTGGAAATTTATTTTCAATGATAGATAGGTTTAAATACCTACAAGTTTGTACAAATGATTATGACATTTTGATCATTTATAAATTGATTTGCTATATCTTTTGATAAAACCATGTATTTCTAAAAGAGAAAAATATTAGTTTGTTTTACTAAGATAAAGTTTTTAACGAAGTTTGATTTTGTTAAAGGTTTCAAAATAAAGGTGTTTTAATTTTGTATTCATATTTCTAATATGAAGGTTTACCCATGAATATTTATTTGATATTCAAGTATCATATAAGTTTAAACTTTCTAAAAGAAAGTAAGTAATGATGTGTTCATCATGAGAATAATGTTTGAAGTTTAGTAACTTATTCTCCAAGTAGTTATAACAATACATTATAGGCAGATTTTTATATTATTTATGAAGATTGTTGATCATGTAATAATATTCAAGATTTATTAAGTGGTATTATAATAAATATGAAAAAATTTATCTCAATAAGTTTATCGAAAATACAATGATTAAATAATTATTTGTATTTTCATATGGTATGTTGTATCATATTTTTTTTTAAATTATGATATATTTATTTTGGAATTGTATAAGCAAAGTTGATAAAGTAAATGCCTTATTCCTTCTATGAAGGGAATGGGGGAGGTAAATGTTAAATGAATTTTAGCATAAAAGTTTAAGGACTAAGAAATAAGTATTTTATTATACTTTAAGGTAAAGTCCAAAATTACCCTCATGTCTTCCAGTTGAAATTATTTATCCTAAATATTTGGATTGCTTATAAAATTGGATGTAATTTTGATTTATACAAGATTCAAATTATTTTATAGTTGTCAAGTAAAGTTGTACTTACAACTTAAAGTTTCTTTATAAGGAAATTATTTGAATTGTCCAACATGTGTGTGATTGTACCATAGATTTAGTTAATTTTATAGTGGAAGTTCTTCAATCTTGAAGAGGTACTCAAGATCAAGAATGAGCTTGATCATTTAGTGAATTGACCATTCTCTATATTGATCAAAGTATATATTTGTGGGGGGAGGTATACTAAGTTTTGATCACCCAAGAATAAACAAAGTTTTAAATTATTCCACTATGATATTAATGTTATTTGTTAAGATTTTAGACAAATATGTAAACGGTATAGTTTAAAGATACTCATCTTTGTGATGTTTTTAGCCAGAATTGTGCACAAAACAATCTAGTGTGATTGACAAGTGGCTTGTATAAAGTAGTGATAATTGAGTGTAACTTTGTTAATGTTATGACATCTAATTGAGGCAAAGCCGAAAATTAGGGCTTAACAAAGAAGGGATCACAAATTCTTGACTATGTGAACAATGTCAAAGTTAGACTAAGTATTCTTACTAAGTCTAGGAATTCCATGGTTTAATGAAATTGGAATGCCCATTCTTCAACACAATGAGTGAAACCCAATTCGACGCTAGAAGAAACATCTAGTCTAGACTTCAATGTGGATTGATCGCTCATTAGATGTTGGAAAGCAACACTTAAGTGAGGAGAACTTGTTCATTAGCTTGTAGAACCTCTTCGATGATGTTAACATGATCAACTATGTATGTTATTAGCTCAGTCAATTATGTGTATTTTTAGCATCTGCTATGTCTAGAATACATGTTTTTTAAAATTCTCCCACTTGTCTCTTTAAGTGTAAATTTGACAATATGCTAACATCATTAATTACACTTACACATGATGTTTCCACAAGTCTTATTTTAAATATCCAAGCTTAAATTGAAAAGATACAGATTGCTACTTTTAATAAACATAAATGATCTTATCGTGAGATCATCTCATTTGAGAATTTGTGATCATCAAAAAAAAAAAAATTGGACTCCTCACTTCTTGTTTTCAAAGTCCTGAAAAAAAATTGCTTGATAATATTTATTTAGGTGATGATCTTAATCTGCTTTCTAGTTTGAAATATTGTTGTTTTTTTTATCTAAGATGTGTGAAATGGTTGTTGTTCTTCATTTTGGACTATAAATTATGAACTTTATGTTATGGTTTATTAATAAAAATACGTGATCAATCATATTTTAAGTCGACAATTAATTTTCTGAATCAACAATAAGATGAGCGAGCAAGCAAGCAACTTATGTTAACTGTAATTGCCTCAAATTTTTTCCTAATCAAATCCACATAATACACGAATAAGAATATGTTTAACAACAAAACAACAATTATACTAGCCGTATAGGCGTATACCCATGTAACAAATAAAAAAAGTTAATGAAAAAGTTTGCTCTCCCCTAAAACAGTAAAACCCAATTACCCACCCCACCCACTACCGACATCTCCCCTCTTCGCCGACATCTCTCGCCAGTCGCCACCCCTCGCCGGCATCTCTCGCCAGTCGCCACCTTACTCCTCACCTGGATGTTGGAGTTGGCTGTGAGCATGTAAAACATGCTTCCGCATGCCATGAAGTCAAGGCCACCAGGCCCACCTTCGACCACCTTGAACTGTGAACACCACCTTACCAATCCACCTTCAATTCAGGTATCATTTTGATTTTTGAAATTTCAAAAGTTACGATTTTTTTAAAATTTTTATTTAATTTCAAATTTCAATTCAGTTTCTTAAATTAACAATATTTTCACCATCTTTGTTTTACATAGCACGTCTCAGGTGCGCCTAGGCGCGAGGGCCGAGGCGTAATGAGGCGCCAGGTAAAACGCTTCAATGAGTCTAGGCGCAGCGAATACACAAAGACGACCAAAAAAACGCGTCTCACATGCGCCTCATGCGCCTCGCGCCTCATGCGCCTCGCGCCTCCCTCGCTTTTTGAAGTTTCTCTCTGACTTCTATTTTTTCACAAATTTTTACCTGAGACCGTCTTTACAAAAAACATTTCAAGATTGAGCCAATCCAATGTTTAAATTTTTTAAAAAATAACTATATTTACTAAAAAAAGAAAGTGGGTTGGACTCTTGAGATCCATCTTTAGAAAAGACGGTCTCTCAAGAGAGTACCTCTATTTTTTTCCCTCTAATTTCAAATAAGCATAAAATAGGTTTAAAAAAATGCCTGATATTACTAATATAGCCTTCGAGCTAAATGATTTAAATTAAAAACCCTAATTTTGACCTAAGTCGATTCATGCTCTTCACCTTTCTGCCTTGCTCACTCGTCGACATCTTCACCTTCGCCATTCTCCTTCTGCCTTTCTGCCTTGCTGATCGAACCAGGTATGTTCTTCTACTTCCTTTCTTCCTTTTTCTTCTTTTCATTCTGTCGGTGTTCGAATGTTTCCAGCCATTTTTTTTTCTCTTTCCTTTTTTCGAGTGTCGCCAGCCATCTCCTTCTGAGTATTACATTTGTTGTGAATTGGCTATGATAATGGTGAAGAACAAACACATAAACAAATGCAAAGAAAAACCAACAAAAACAGAGTACAAACAACAATGGACAAACATACAAAAATTATGAGGTATGATACCTCCCCCTCAAAATAAGTATTATCGTTGATACATCCACTTACATTAATGACTCAACTCTCACAAGCCTTGAGAATACTCTCTCAAGGTAAAGATTGAACCTTTAAACTCAATCTCACACAAACATGCATATAGAAGAGGAAGAACTCTTATGGTGTAAGACCCCTTAAACCCTAACTTTCACTCTTGTATATGCCTCTCTAATAGCCCTAATGAAGCTCTAAGACCCTTTTATATAGTCTTATAACACATTAGGGAACTCTTAGACAAAGCCTTAAAAGGCCTACAAAGAACCAAGAATAAAACAGAACATTTCTGTTTTCGTGAGCTGTTGCCCGCTCGGTCGAGCTAGGCTGCTCGTGTGGTCGAGCGAGTGCTTTAGGCGTCTACTGTCTGTTGAGAACCTTCTGCCTTGGACGAGCACATCGTCCCTTGTGTTGTGCCTCGTTAAAGGCTCATGCCAAGCTACTCTTTGGACCCTCTCTTCCTTTGATCAATCCACTCTATTCCTTGATCAAAGCTCCTCAAATCATCGTTGTCGAACACTTGATCAAGTGAACCAAACCTTAGCAGCTCATTTTCCATGATACATCCCACACCACTCTCAAGAGTGCAAGACATATCATGAGCTACAAGATGCTCAAAATCATCTTCAATATTGTGGGAATTGGCTCTTGATTCAACAACATATCTTAAGTTGCTCAATTTGAAATTTAGAGCGTTATTTTTTTTAAGGAACCTAATAATCAATTAATAAAAATTTTACATAACATCTACAACTTCCAATACATTGCGATTGGGAGATGTGGTAATAGAAATTTGTAAATATTTTTTTTTTTGTGATCAAGATTTCATCACCATGGTAATGACATGAAACTTTTGATAATATTACGCTATAAGTCATTTCCTTAGTTTCATTTTATACCACTCACCAAACAAACCGTAATTTATTCGTAAAAAAATACTATTATTTTTTTGATAAGTGTAGTATAAGATTTGTGGTGTGATTTAAGTATGATGCAAGCCCAAATTTACTTCGAGGGGAAACAAAAATGGAAAGAACTACTCTTATAATTAAGAGACCATATTTTGTAAGACCACCTTAAAAAAAAGGAGCACTTATGTTTATAATTATAATTACTATCTTAGGAAAAATGTAGTGTTATTAAATTTTGATAGGGGTAAAATAGAGTTAGTATTATAAATGTGTTAAAATGTTAAGTTTAGTAAGCGTGATGACTTCACTCAATAAAGCAATTGAACATGAGAGATTAAATAGAGTATTTACGGCTCGTTTGGTAGGTGGTAATAAATCATGGTAATGGGAATGAAAAATTAGTGTAATTTGGGTTGAAAAATCTCTTGGCTACCTTGATTGCCATGTTTGACAACCTCCAATCATCTCATTTTGTTCATAAAATTCATTCCAATGCATTACCAATGGGAGATGTGGTATTAGATGGTAATGAAAATTTGTGAACAAAATAAATTTTTTGTGATCAAAGTTTCATTACCATGAGAATGACATGATAATTTTGATGGAATTTTACACTATAAATTATTCCCATTACCACTATTTAGTACCACTAACCAAACGGACCGTTAGTCCATGTATTAAGATCCTCTCATGTTTATACCGTTTCACATGACAATTTGCAAAACGGAAAAAAAAACAAAGAAAAGGAGTTCATTATCTAATACTCTGGCTTTTCGCTAAACCCTAAAAAAACCCTAGGTGAAGCAAATTTGTTCTTCCCAGCCTCAAGAAAAATGAAGCTCAAGAAAGAGAAGCTCAAAGGAAGAAGAATTAACACTGACGATGAAGTACATGGTAATATTTCTTGATTTATGTTATTCAGATTTCGTCTTCTTGTATTCTGTAAAAAGTTTTACCTCATGTGTATTTGAAATTCTAATGTCAAATGCAGAAAACGATGCGAATACGAGTACTAATGGGAATGATGATAATGAGTCTTATCATTCGGTGGAAGAGAGTGATTCGTCAGAAGATGAGGTTTGAAGATTGTATAATATTGATTTAGTGGCATTGAATTTTTAATTTTTAATTTGTGCTTGATATATTTATTGGCTTGAATTGTAATTTTTTCAGGTTGCTCCTCGTAATACAATTGGAGATGTTCCGTTAAAGTTCTACAATGAAGAGGAACATATTGGATATGATCTTACTGGGAAGAAGATTAAGAAGAAAGAGCGTAAAGATTTACTTGATAAGTTTCTTGCTAGTGCTGACGATAAGAAGGCCTGGTACTTGCTTAAGCCTTTCTCGAATAGCTATAGTGTGTATTTACAGCCTTTTAATAGACTTTGTTCTTATATGCTTAGTTAAAACTGTGTCTTCTTGGAAAAATCTCTTTTCCTCTGTGTAGTTGGGAGAAATTTTAGATAGAAAAGTAAAACAGAGAAGAGTTTTCCATCCCCATGTAATGTGTTTTCCTCAGGATGGTAAGAATCACTTTTCTCTCTTTGCAAGAAAATTTTCCATAAACTAACCAAACAATCTAAACAAACTATCTAGTGCCTAAATTCATATGTTGGGTTCTAATTTATATTTTATGTTCTCAATTTTCTCATCCTTTCATAGACTTGATTTTGGTGTTTGTCCAATGTCCATAGGAACATAGCTATTGCATGTAAGTGGGTTTCTATGTAGTGTATACATTAAACCTCAACTTCATGTCATGTTTATTTATCGAAATTAGGTATATTGGCTCAACAAACTCAAGATATTGAATAAACTTTGGTTAGTAATTAAGGTTTGTTGAATATTGGGTAATTTAGTATGACAAATATAAAGCCAAACTAATTGCACTAAATACACGAAGTGTTAGAGAGAGTAGAGAAACCCAATATCTTTTTGTTAAAACATAAGAATAAGCATCACTATTTATAGTATGTGCATAGTGTAAAATTGTGGTAACAGTTGCGATAGAGGTTATGAAACTGTGATGCCGGTAACTAGAGTGATGTAGTTATTTTAATGCCTAAATATTAGTCATATCAAAGTTATCCCTTGATACAACGCAAAACGTGATTTTTTACACCGTTACATTGCGAGAAATATCGGTTCGTTTGTTTTCAAAGTGACCATTGTGTTGCAATGCGACCTTGTGTTTACACTGTTATTACGTGGGCTTTAACTTGTAAAGGGGCAAGTTGAATGCCTCCAATTGGAAGGGGTCGCATCTTCTTTACTCTACTTTTTGTGTTTTGCACCTGTTGTTACTTTTTCATCCGTTCTCCATAATGTTGGGATTACGACTGGCAATTTTGTTGTCTCTCTTCTATTCTTGTCTACCCTTGATAGTAGTTTTCTTTAATTTTCTTTTATTCCTCTTGAATCATGCGTGCTTAATTTCTCACAAACCTATTTGAACCTTTTCACTCACACAAATCACACTACAATTAATGTATTGTACAAACAACAAATGTATAAATATTATACTCCCTCCAATTCACTACTAAGTTCCCATTTGTTTTTTGACACTATTTATATCTTACTCTTAATTTGTATTTGATCATTAATCTATAAGTTAAGATATAGTCAAGTGGGATCTTGTTTGATTCGTCTCAATGCAAGGATTATTTATATCAACTTTTCATAATTTTTAATTATGCACAATTAGAGATTTTAATAATTGAATAAGTGCATTGGATAGAGTGCTAAAACAAATGGGACTTTAGTGGTGAATTGAAGGGAGTATTTTATCTTTAACTTGTAAAGCTATAGGTTTTGAGGTTATTATAATGTATCGTTATCTCTTTATATTCATGCATTTTTGTTTATAGGATCTACTTTCTTTTCCTAAATATTTTTCATAAAGAAAAAATTGGAGATGTCAATTATGATGTGGCTAATTCGACGTATTCTTAAAATTCTTTACGTGATTGTTATGAACCGAGTAATTGGACAAAGAACAGTAAAGTAGAAAACGAAATGATAAAATGACAAAAGAGAAATTATACTATTGGATTGATGATTGAAGAACAATTACAATGTAACGAAAGATAAATCAATCAATTTGAGAAGCTTGAGGTCTCCTAATATGAGTAAAATCCATCCAACAATTGTATTACAATTTTCATGATGATAATGAGCTCTAATTCCCCTTATTTATAAAAAAACTACCACTTAAAACTAACTTATTCCCCAAGTTGCTCCTAATATGGAAATTACTTTAATACCCTTTCGTAAACCATTACCCCCAAATACCAAGTCATAGCAGTGATATTTGATTCCACGATCAAGGTAGGTTGTGGACATGGGAAATTATTCCTTTCAATCAAGGATCAAATATCTTGTCCGCCACCTCTTTGGGGAATGCTTGAAGTGAGGGTTAAGTATTAAAAAGACAATTAAAATAAACTTAGAAAAGTTAAGGTATCTAAAGATGGAAATAAGTGACTAAGATTATTGTGAAAGGGGATAAATGATCTTAATGTGAAGGAGAATAAAGAGGGAGCTATTTCTCTACCACCCCTAAGGTAAATGTTTTTCTTCCTAAATTGGAAAAATATTTGCCCACTTTTCTTCCCATAAATAATTTCCATTTAACCTGTTTTGCAACAACCTTTGACTCTTGAAATCTTGGCATACCAGATATCAGTTTTGTGAACAATGTCATTCCATATTATCATCTGTGATTGATTCAAGAAATAGGGCCTAATAGAACCTTTCATTGTCAGATCAGTACTAGGTATCCTTTGGTTATTGTGGAGACATTATTGGAATGAAATTGGACCTGGTTAAGTATTAGATGAGTCCAAATTATCTTGATCGTCACGCTTGTTCAATGTGAAACAGGCCTTAGATCCTTTGTAGAACTCACCGCTCGAATTCAGATGTAAATTAACTTGGATATTATGTTTATCTGCCAATTTATTCACTATTAAATCATTTTCTTCATGGTTTTGTTTTGTTCTCAATACACACACACACACACATATATATATATGTGTGTGTGTGTGTGTGTGTGTGAGTGTATATGTATGTGTGTGTGTGTGTACATATATATATATATATCAAGTTCTAGTGAGAACCAAGCTTATATGATAATCGTGAATTTTTTCCGAAAAGTAACACCTTTTTATGAATTTTTTTCAGATTTTTTTCTTAAAGTAACACTTTTTTGCCTCATAGTATCATAAAAAATAGTTACACCTTTTTGCCTAAAAATAACACTTTTATAGTAAAAGTAACACTTTATTTAAAGCAAGATTTTGGTTTTCACGGTTCTCATATAAGGATGGTTCTCGCTGGAACTTCTTCCTATATATATATATATATATATGTGTGTGTATATATATATATATATGTGTATATATATATATATATATATATATATATATATATATATATATATATATATATATATATATATATATATATATATATATATATATATATATATATGTATATATATATATATATATATGTATATATATATATATATATCCCTTTCATAGAAGTTATGATTAGTTTATAGTATGCTGTATGTGTATGTGTGTATATATATTATTTTGCATCAAATTGAGAATCTATAAAAATTATTTTGCCTCTTAAACCTTATAAAATCATGTAGGCGGAAATTTATTGATGAATACAATGACGAGGAAGTGGAGTTGAAGAAAGATGAGATTAAGATGATTCGTCGTATATTGGAAGGAAAGACGCCACATGGTGATGTGAATCCCTATCCGGTAGGCCTCTTTGATCGGTGATATGGGTTGTTATTGAACGACTTTGAGAAATCTTTTTTTTTTTTTGAATTTATAATGGTGTAATGCTTTTTTTTTTTATGCAGACTTACGTTGATTGGTTTGAATGGGAAGGTAAAGGTCATCCGTTGTCAAACGCACCAGAACCAAAGAGGCGTTTTATTCCCTCAAAATCAGAGGCCAAAAAGGTTAAACCAAATTTAATGTCAATATTGTATTTACTTGATATTTATTTTATGTGGACATTAAGCTTCTCGTTTTGTTTTTTTTTTCCAAAGTAGTTGAATATGGAAAATTTTATTTAGGAATATTCTTTTATAATCTTGAAGAATTACATGTTATGAATTACAATATATCAATAGACGTTCTAGATTGCCCCTAGCTTTCAGCATAGCTTTATAATTGCATAATTGGTTGTAATTTGTCTTCCACCTCTTTGATCAACATTTTCAGGCCTGTTTTACTGGTTGAAAGATATGTAACATTGATTGAATTATTTTTCATGAATTGTTTCTTGCATACTTTTTCATGGATTACCTTTATTGTTGGTTAGCTTTCTCAATTTGAAACGACAAGATTATATACAAAGTAGGTCAGTTGAGAACTAGCTAAATAATGATATTGGGTAAAATTTGAAATAGAAAGCTTTGACAAATGCCTATATCCTGAACAAAATTGACTAATAACCATAGTGTAAAGTAGTAGTCTAGCAGATGTGGTTGCAATTGCACAAACTGTTGTGAAACCAATGTTGCGGTTAATGTAGATGATTTTGCGGTTACCATGACCTAAATTACGGTAATTTTACCTCAAAAACCTTTTTGATGCGTTGCGGTATGATGATGCGATGATATTTTTCACCATGTTATCAATTGACATATGGTGTGGTGGGGGCTCTTTTTACACTAATCATGGACTAATCTAAGATTGAGATACAATAAATGTTTTAGCAAGATATTGCTAATAGACTATTAAAAACTGTAAAATAATTTCTGATCTTGGTAGCATAGTTAAATTTCTTTACTGATTTTAAGACGAAAATGAAATTAATGTCCGGAGAAATAAGACTGAAATAGCTTGAGGGAGAACTCAAAAATGGGTTTTGGCATGTCAAAGTTGGAGAAGATACTATGCTTATGATTGAAAGGAAATCAATAAGCCATGTTTTTTACTTGCAAATACTCCCGTCATTTCATTGATCTTTTTCCTATTTAGAGTATTTGACCTTAAGGAGAGAGAAATCTACATAAGTCTTTTGAGATATATAGAAGATAAAATATATCAATGTGTGATTTTGTTAGATTTGTTTTAAATGTGGTTTATTATCATACATATATTGAAGCTCAAAATTTGTTTTGGAAAATATGCAAAAGTAAATAGAGTGAACTAAAGAGGATTGAGGGAGTACTTGTTTCAAGTACTTTTGTGTTTGGCTCTGGAATAACTATTTAGATGGTGTTGGTTTGGCATTTATTGTAATGGTCAAATCCGATGATGAGTCTTGCTGTCTAGGGTCTCAATTTTGTTATACTCATTTGCCAAGTCTTTGGTCCTTTGCTCTGCTTCTGATTTGTTAAGAACTAAGGTACTTATTTCTTGTATCACTTGTTTAGGCCTGCTTCCATAGATCTCCTTCTAAAGATAAGTAGTAGTCATAATTATGTTTTTTCTCAACTTTTTACTTGCATCTGCAGATAAGTAAGTACGTGAGGGCCATCCGAGAGGGAAGAATCAAATTTGATAAACCAAAGGAAGAGCCAAGGTTCTATTTGTTATGGGATGACGATGGTAGCACATCTGAAAGAAGAAGGGGTTTATCCTATATACCTCCTCCAAAAGCCAAATTGCCCGGTATGTGTACTTAGAAATGAGATAATGTTTTATGTTTTTTCTTGGATCCTATACTTTGGCATAAAATGATTTTCTTTATGCTTCTAGGCCATGAGGAATCCTACAATCCTTCCTTGGAATACATACCAACACAAGAAGAGATTGATTCATATTCGCTGATGTACGAGGAAGATAGACCTAATTTTATTCCACAGAGGTATTTCCAATATTCTCTGATGTACATGCCATGCACATAATCAACTTTTTAGAATGCTCCCTCTTCCCCTCAACAGCCTTTTGAAGTTGAATCTACTAATTTTCTGGTTGATTAGGTTCACTTCACTAAGAAATGTCCCAGCATATGGAAATAGTCTCAAGGAGTGTTTTGATCGTTGTTTGGACTTGTATATGTGTCGTCGTGTTCGTAAAAAACGCGTAAGTTTTTCTCTTTGATGTTAACCTATCCTGTATGTTATCCTATGGTATGTGTATGTACTTGATCTATGCCCTTTACACCAATGGATACAGTGAAAATCTGACATATTAATCTCATTTTGACCAACTCCAGCTCAACATTGATCCAGAATCGTTGAAACCAAAGATTCCGGATTATAAGGATCTGAGACCTTTCCCCACAACTTGTTATATTGAGTACAAGGGTCACAATGATGCTGTTGTTTCCATTTCCACAGATGCTTCAGGGCAATGGATAGCTTCTGGTATGCTGATTTATTCACCTAGTCATGTGTGTCTATTATGTATTTATGTTATCTTCTATGCTAACTTTTGTCTTTTGTTGGATATGTCAATTTCAAAGGTTCGACTGATGGAACTGTATGCATTTGGGAGGTTACTACTGGAAGATGTATCCGTGTCTGGGAAGTTGGAAATGCTGTTCGTAAAGTTGCATGGAATCCTTTACCACATCAGCCGATCTTGGCAGTTGCTGTGTATGGTTTGTTGGGAAGTTCTGTTTCTTTCCTTATGGTCTCTTCACACTTGAATGATAGTTGGCTGACTTATTTCTTGCAGAGACCAAGATGTACTTATTCTTGATACTGGATTGGGAAGTGATGAAGAGCAGGGAAAAATCACAGATCTTTTGCAGTTTGAGAAACCTACTATTCCAGATAATTCTGGTGAGTTTTTTATGTTACAATGGTTCTGTTTCTGTTGATGCTATCACTATTTTTTAGCTTGCTCTTCAAACTCTATGATTTTGTATTTTTAAGATCAATTATTTATTTCTATCCTTTGTAAGAGAGAAATCTCCATGATTAGTATTTGTTTATTATTATTAACAGGTGATGCTGCTATAGTACAATGGCAACGTGATGAAAAACTTCGTTGCCTGAGACTGAGGCATTTTAAGGTGCTTATATCTTGTTTCACTTCAATTTTGCAAATATCTGTGTATAATACATTGATTTTTTGCAATGGGGATTGTAAAATGTGATTCAACTGCTGTTTGTTGGATATTACAGGCTGTTTCAACAATTGAATGGCATCGCAAGGGAGATTATCTCTCAACAGTGATCCCACAAGATATCCTTTGCTTATGTTGTGCTAATCCCCTTTTGCTAATCCACTGATATGTGATTTAACCATATTGCATAAAGATTAGGGCAAAATGCCTATGGTATATACTATAGAATCGATGTGAAAGTCTTCTTTCTGTTATCCAAATCCTTAGACTTAAATGATGGGGTACGCACGTTTTATGCAGGTTGTTACCTACCTACAACAACTGAAATTTTCATTGTTAGGGACGGGGAATGAGAGGAATAGTTTCATTGTTAGAGTTAGAGTTGATAGGTAAATATCTGGTCAATGGTGTCTTAAAAGTTTACTTAATAGAATGATAGAACTAATTATTAAGGTGTAGTAGCTGCTGAATGCCATTATTAGCTCTATCTCATGTAAAAATGAACATGATGTGATTTCTTTTGCTTAATAAACTTTGATAAGGTCTTCTCTTATAGAAATTTTAGGTTATATTTGATTACTAGCCTTTGGATGCATCCAAGTTCATCATAAACACCACTGAAATTTTCTGTTGGATTTTTTTCTTTGTAGTATCCCTTGTACTAGCATTGCCTGGTTGTGAGTGCTTGTTTGGGAACCTTTTGGGTGTTTGCTTTGTATTGTATAGGGTCAAGTTTATATGAGGTGGTGGTATTTTGTGTTCATGCATATGTAAGTGTTGCCCACTGTGACTTATGTCAATACTTTTTTGCTATTTTTTTTTGAGACACGAGAGATAGGATTATTACTACAATCCATGTGGATATCTCAGCATTTTCATGCTGTTAGAGGTTAATGAATCTCATTGAAATTTGAAGTGTTGAACTTTTCCATGTAATTTTTTTAGAGATGCTTTATGCTTGAAACCAAGTTCGTATTGATCCTGCATGTTAAAAATGTGCTATCTTTATATATTTCTTCCTTGTCCTTCTACCTTTTGGAATGTGCATTGCTTATTTTACTTGAGATTTTCCTCGTAATGAAAATAAGATGTCCTTGAACCTATAGCATTGTTACCTGGAACGACATTTGGTTTGGAACAGGGAGCGGGAACCGGAACACAGAACGCAACCTAGATTAACTCGGGAACGATTGGGTACGAGTTACATAATGTATAAAATATATATTTGAAAACAAAATTAAATTAAAAATGATCCTTTTGCTTTAAAAAATTATTTTCAAGTGGAATTTTTTTAGATTTCTAGGTTCATCTCTTTTTCTTCTACCTTTGTTTTTCTGTAATTTATAAATTAACACCAAATACCTTTTTAAAAGGTCTTTTAAATCGGAATGTCACCTTGAGCGATTTGGGTCGTGTTCCATGGTGATTGTGGACGGATGTTTCCGGATCGCGGAACGTGGCTACGTTCCATGTTCCATGTAACTATGGCCTATAGTGTAGTCAAATTAATCTTTGCTCTACTCAATTTCATCAATTTGTTTTCCTAAATTTCTGAAAAGATGTTTCATGTTGGTTTATTATTGATCATCATGGGTTGTATTTTACTGCATTTTTGATTCCTTTTCATTTAATATCTGGTACTATAGTATCCTGAGGATGCTAGACTTTCGGGAAGGTTTGTTGGTTATCTGATATATTTCTGATTGAAACTTTGTCATCACTCTGTAATTGGCGTTCTTTTATTGAAGTCTGATCCGTGCCTCTCCCTGTGTGACAAATGTCACTTATCCTTGTATTTTTCTTGACTTTCTCTGTACGTGAATCTCGAGCGATAATGATACACCAGCTATCCAAGAAAGGAAGTCAAAAAGTTCCATTCAAGTTGCATGGACTTCCGGTCTCAACAGCTTTCCATCCATCTAGATCCATTTTCTTTATCTCAACAAAGAAATTTGTTCGGGTGTATGATTTACTGAATGAAAAACTGATAAAGAAGCTTGATACGAGGCTTCGTGAAGTTTCATGCATTGCAGTACATCCTGGTGGTAGGTATTTTTGTGGTTGTACTTATTCCTACAAATGTGTCCAGCTAAACTGTTATCACATTATTAAGTCATGTTACTACTCCTTAAGTTTTATAAGTGCCAACATCTAATTGTATGTTTTTAATCTAATCAGGTGACAATTTGATTGTTGGGAGCAAAGAAGGAAAATGGTGTTGGTTTGACATGGATCTCTCATCAACACCTTACAAAGTCTTGAAGTATGTTTTAAAATTATGTAATGTGTGTTCATTTAATGCCATCTAACAGGAACTCGGAAACAAGGAAAAATCAATCTTTGATCAATACATAGAGAAAAGTACATCCTCTATTTTGTTCACTGTAGGGGAGTTTTGGAGGCATAGTATTGGTTTGAAGTTTCTCACGGTCTCTGTGCGATGCATCACTCAATGCTTTGCTTAAGATCTTTTTCAAATATATGTAGAAATTCAAAAAGATTACCATTCAAAAAGATTACCATTTCACGGTCTCTGTGCGATGCATCACTCAATGCTTTGCTGAAGATGGTTTAGCTAAAGAGTGACATAAATTATTAGGATTATGAAAAAGGACAAGAATGAATGATCAAGTAAAATATATGTCTATAACTAATTTTCGGAGCTATTGATTATTATTGGATAGGGCTGTGCATAGTGTTATCTTTGCTACAGATAATATCTCACGTTAATTTTTTTTGGTTGATGTAGTTGACATGGGGACTAAGACTTTGACATTGTTTTATTTGAAACTTTAAGAACTTGAGTTACTGATTTAATGCTCTTGATTACTTTTCAGGAATCACAAAAAGGATATAACAAACGTTACCTTTCATCGTAATGTTAATTATCCTCTATTTGCAACGTGCTCAGAGGATGGTAAAGCATATGTTTATCATGGCATGGTTTATGCAGACCTAAATCAAGATCCTTTCATTGTTCCTCTAAAAATTCTCCAAGGGCATTCTAACCAGAAAGGAAGAGGTCAGAACACTATCTTATCATAACTTCATGATAAATGTGCTGTTCTGATGTGCTTTAGAAAACCTTCGAAAATCTAAATTAAGTCCCCTGTTATTTAGCTTCAATAAAAAACAAATTCATAAGGAATTGAATAATTTTATTTATGCATTTTGTAATCAAAAAAGCCTGTTGGAATGTGTACATCTTCCTGGTGAGCCTGGAAAGTTTTTTTAGCTTTTCAAGTTGAAATTTTCTTTTTCTTCGAAATGAGAGAAGTCTTTTGTGGTTATGACTTATGAGTAATGGGAGATGTAGATAAATTTGGATCAATATCACTAAATTGTTTACAATATAACTTATGAGACTTGCTTGATTTTGCATTTGAGATAAATATGGTAATGCTCCTTCATTGATATTTGATACTTTAAAATATAATTTATGAAGAGACCCATATGGTCAATAGTCCGGATACGATGAGAAGGGGTGACTCTTTGTAGCTAAAACTTTTGTTGGGATTTAATGTAATATGCCAAGCTCGATATTTTCCCAAATTTTATGGCTGCTACCGTGATATTTTGTTTAGGTCTCTAGAATCTCTTAGTGTCTCTCTTATTGGGTTGCAGCATATATAATATTGATGATCGAGTTTTCAGCTTATTTATATATATATATATATATATATATATATATATATATATATATATATATATATATATATATATATATATATATATATACATATATATATATACATATATACATATACATATATAATATACACATATACTATACATATATATATATATATATATATATATATATATATTATATATATATATATATATGTATATATATGTATATATATATATATATATATATGTAGATATATTATATATATATATATATATATAATAATATATAATATATTATATATATATATATATATATATATATATATACTGCCTATTATACATGATGAATCAACCAAATAGCACAAAAGGTTTTTTACCATTTAAGTTTATCTTGTCAAGAAGCCAATTGATTTAATTAATAAAGCTTTGGCCTTATGATTATCCTCTTTAAGGTTTGTGATTGCCAAGGAAAGCTTTGTTTTTATTGGTTAATAGACATCTTTAAGATTTGAAGGACATGCAAGAGTCCATGATAGTGGATCTAAATGATGGGTAACTTGCTCTAAGAATTAAGGAGATTCAATAGAAGTGTCTTTTAGACATACCATGAAATTTCATGGGGGTGATGCCAATATTTATGCGCTGATCCGCTTAGGGTTTTGAAAAAGTGAGATATGTGAGAGTATCATCTTGTCAACCCTTCTAGAACTTATTCTCTTTTATCAAAACCTATCAGCCTTTTCTTGAACTAATTTGTTTTTTGAAATAAGTCATAGACTAAACGATTTGTGTTTATAGTGGTTTAATTTGCCACATAAGTAAACCCCATGCTTGTAGAAGAAGGTACTTCATATGACTTCATCGACATTGGAATGACCTGTGTGAAAGGTACTAAAGAGGACTTAGCAGTAACTTTGGGTGATATATATGTATTGAGAAGTGTCACAAATGTGACTACATCTAGAGCAACGGTCAAGGATTTCCGTTTCACAATTAGGCTAAGAGGAGAGTTTGGTTTAGGGAAATTAAGAACGGGAAGAGAATTGAGATCTTTGTACCCGAATTTCCCCTTGATGTTGTGTAGTCGTGTTTTTTCTTTCTGAATATTTTTTGTATTGAGTTTGAATCCTAGGGATAGGTTTTCCCCACTTACCTTTATCAATCTCTCTCCAATTTCGTTTATCAACCTCAACATCATACACACCCATCATCATCAATCCAAATAACCAAGAAAGTCCAAGACCACCACATTGGCTAGCTCCTAGACCCCTTTGGCCAACCTATCATCATCGACAATAAAGTTAGTTGACTCACCATTTACCCACTAAACCAAGTTCACCATAAAACCACTTCTATGCAAACAGCTCACTATTGTAATTTGCCTCTAACTACTTTCATAAACACCTTCAAATTGAAGTGAGAAAGGTGGGGAGGATACTTTCAAAGCATATTTTTTGGAGTAATTGAAGGCATCTTGATTGGATACAACATGAATCAAACGCTAGGGGTGGTTGTGTTAATGCGTAGCATAATTGGCTAGATTACAAGATAGGGTTAGGTATAAATTAACTACACGCAGAAAGGAGTAACAATTGATATACAAAAGGAGTAACAATCAACTACACGCATGGGGTTACTATATTGGGATTTTGGTATGATATACAAAAAGAGCATGGGAAGTAACAATTGATTTGTTTACTTTCATTTTCTTTTTTATTTTATATTTATAATGAAGTAAACACGCAGGAAGGAGTAACAATTGATTTGCTTACTTTACTTTCATTTTCTTTTTTATTTTATATGTATAATGAAGTAATATTATCTTCAAAAGAAAAGAAGAAGTAATATTATGGTCCAACTATAGTAGTGTGTATATTTGGTGATACTTGAGATTGAGACTACAAGATAGGGCTGATGCTAAGGTTGAGTTAGGGATAGCTAGAGTATCCATAGTGTAGAAATCTGTATTAACTATATGAGAGCATTTTGGGGAGAAGTGTGGCAAATTTAATGATAGATTAGTGTTGGGACAAATATATATAATTCATAAGATTAAGTTGTGTTGAGGGTGATTATTCATGCCACAAAAATTAATTAATTAAACTTCGCTCAATGTGAAATCTGCACTTAATGATAGATTAGTGTTGGGACAAATATATATAATTCATAAGATTAAGTTGTGTTGAGGGTGATTATTCATGCCACAAAAATTAATTAATTAAACTTCGCTCAATGTGAAATCTGCACTTTCAAGGAAAATTATAAATCCATTTGTCTTTTTTATCTCATAATCATGGAAAAATGAGGTTTTTCTAGTTAATTAAACTTCGTTTTAGAACGAATTCGGAGCTTATTGATCCGCAAAGCCCTGTGTTGTGTGATTCAAAATCATGGAGTAACAACCATTATATGTTCTTTTTCTGACATTAATCTATTTTTAATGTGCAATGTTCTAAAAGGTCTATTATCAGCTTTAATTTGAATATTTCTAAAAAATTTGAATTAGAGACGAGATTTTTTTCAAGTTTACAATTCGCATTGCGAGGTCCGTGGAACAAGTGGTATTGTGGCGAGGTGCCGCGTCAGCAACATCGCAACTGTTAACGCACTCTCCATGACATTTCCACTTTTTTTCTGCGAATCTGTGATATATTGGGTATAAGGGTATTTGTGATATATTGGAATTTGGATATATGACTATTACGAGTATTTTAATAAGAGTAGTTAGTTAGAAATCAGTATAAAAAACTCGTATATGTAATAGTTCAAGGATTTATGCATTTGGATGAAATAACATTTCTCCGGAGTTGTGTATCCTCATTTTAATGAAGTATTTAGTTTTCTTGCTGATGTCTTGTCTAACCTTGTCATAATGTGATATTGTATATACAGGAATTTTGGATTGCAAGTTTCATCCGAAGCAACCCTGGTTGTTTACTGCTGGTGCTGATTCTGTCATCAGATTGTACTGCCATTAGGATTAGGAACAAGGTATCGTCTTTAACTGATAACCTTCCTTGAAATTAAACCTTGAAAGACACTATTGAAGGCGAGGTTAAAGAAGAAAAGCAAATGGAGGTTCAACCGACGATAAAGCCTCACACTTCCCTTGCTATCGGTGTCATGAGAACGTCTTTTTGTAGAGTAGATTTATATTTTGTTATGTTGTTGATGAAATGCTGCTTAATTGTTACGGAAATAACTTTGATGTATATACTGCTATTTATGTTTGAAGCTATTGTCTTCACTTGTCATTTGATGAGTATGAAAATTGCAATTTTGGACGACTCCATCATTTTCCCCTCATTTATGTGCTTTGAATATGAGCAACTATTAATATACTGTGTTTCCTTTTGTTGATCTGAAATGTTTGTTTATTGGTACACAACTACACAGAAGGTCTCTTGAGAAACAGTCTATGGCATAGACGACACTCTCAGCAGCCCAGCCCAATAGAAATTTCAGTTGTATTTTTTGGAAAGTGTAATGAAATTTTGATCATAAATAAAATGGGAGTTGAATAGAATAGATAGTACATTTTACACAATAATCCATGGTTTTTGACAAAAATATATACATGTATATTCTTTATAAATGATAATTATCTCACAAACTCCTTCCAATAAAAAAAAAACAGTTTAATTTATTAGTAATATTAAAATAATGGAAAATGAAAAGTACTCTAAATTTCTAAAGCCGCAATTGCTTTCTCTAAATCTTTATCGATAGGGATGTTATATCCAAAAACCATAGAATAATCATCTATTTCTTCCGATGAACCTTTCAAGATACCCCATTCCCTAGCAATCTCTGACTCCTGCCCATTTGATAGAAGCTCCAACACCTATATATGCACATTACACACCAATTGAATTCTTGAAATACCCAAATATTATACCATTTATGTAATCCTTTAGAAAATTTTTTCAAATATTTCAGCTTAAAACTTGTGTTTATTATACGACCCTTCTTGTATGAGATCGTCTCACTGTGAGATGAGTCCATACAAAAGGTCTATTATGTTAAAAATTTCTATCATTAGACTATTTAATCCAAGTATAAGGTACGTTTCATGGTGAGACGGTCCCATAATAAAAACATTCATCGGTTTTAGATTAAAATCCTTTTATTTGATCATAAAAAAAATCATTCAAGTTTTGCACCAAAATCTAATTTCAAGTTCAAAAGAAGAATAATTGACCCAGTCATTTTTAGTTTTTTTTCTAAGACTCAATTAATTATGACTTTTTTTTCTTGAAAATTAATTGGGCCATAGGCCCATAACCAAGATTAGTCTGAGTCTAGATTCCCTTTGGTTTGAAATTTATAGTCCTTCCTAACACAAATTCTTATGAGAGTCGATCTCTTAAGAGACCATTTCTAATTGGGCTGGTCAATTATATATTTTTTAAAATACTGTAAGTAGGTATTAAGAATAATATAATTAGACATTTAAAATATTGTGAGTAGACGTTAAAAATAATGTAAGTAGACAGTATGAATACGGTAAGTAGGCATAAATCTTCAATGGGTTGGGCTTGAAATACGTCTATCAAAGAGACAATCTCTCAAGAGACTAGCTGCCCTCCAAATCCTATCCCTCAAGTGTTTAGCTCGTTTTGTATGAGACCGTCTCACCATCAAACGAGCTAATATAATTAGCCCACTTATGAAATTGATCACTTTAAATTATAAGTGGTCATTTTAACACACTAAATGCATATGGGTCTGCCCAATAGAGATGGTTTGACTATTGTTTTATTTAGGATTTGCATTATTCACCAATTAATCGTAATTTGTATTTTATTCTTAGTCTGTAATTTAAAACGTTGTTAATGTGAATGATATTAATTGATAGGTTACCTCAGTCATTGAAGGACGCCATGCAGAGGAATGTCTGACACAACAAGAAGCAGTTAATACAATTTTATGCAATTGGTCTTTATCATAATCACCCTCTAATCTTTCATCAACCAGCTCTGATATTTTCCCGCACTCCATTAGAGGCATAGCCTAGTAAAAGATTAAGCACCAACATATATATAACCGCTTTATTAGGAGAATAAGACAAAAATTTTGAATTATGTAGATGATATTAAATGGGTGTGACCGTACGTCTCATACAATAATTTGTGAATAATTTGTGTTGTTGGCCAGAGTCGACTCAACCGCATTAGTGGCATGAGCGACGACTCAGGCCCCGTTATTTCAAGGGCTCAAAAAATTAATTTATCCGAGTTATGAATTAAATATTATAAAATATAATATTTTTATCAACACATGTAAATCTTTATAAATCTATGTCAAAACTTTTTCATAATTAAAATGACTGATTATAGTTTAACAAAGACCTATGAGGACGTGGGAGGAGCAGATTAACAGTGACATTCGAACTACATCTCTCTAAGGACCTGACCAGAGATAAAGCCAAATGGCGGCGCCTTATTCACGTTTTAGATTACTAAACTTGTTTTTTACTGTTCTGTGTCTTTCGTCACCGCTCTTTATTGCCTCTTTTACCTGTTTCGTTTATAAATTTTAAATGATCCCTATACTTGACTAACGTGGGTGTAAGATGCATGTTTTCAGATATTTGCAGGTCCTATCCTTGAAGACTCCTCTAGAGCCGAAGTACTCTTGTGACCGCCCTCTCCTTATGGGTATGAGACGCCGTCGACCTTTCTTCCCCGAACCCTGACCATAGATTTATCTATGTGCGGGAACACTAGGTATGATGATGATGATGAATGACTACTTATTTGATAATTATTGATTTTGGATTTTCATAATTAAAATAAAGAAAAATTCTAACCCATAGTAAGAGGCTTTGTTTGGAAGAATCAATAGGTCTTCGACCGGTTACAATCTCTAGAAGAAGAATACCAAATGCAAAAACGTCTGTTTTTTCATCCACAATTCCATGCAAGAAATATTCTGGTGCCAAGTATCCAAATGTCCCCTCAATCGGTAAATAAGCATGTTGGTTTGACTTATTGCTAGGTACCCATTTTGCTAGTCCAAAATCTGTAATCTGCAATCAAACATAACATTAATAGGAAAATTTCACGTGATAATTATGAGGTTTTGGGACATTTGGGTTTTTTACGTGATAACCAAAACTTTTAAAAAATCCACGCGATAACACTGAGGTTTACGTAATTGTTCCACAGTGACCTTTTTGCACATATATACGTTAGAAAATGTTAATTTAAAAGCTTTATGGCTGTTGTACGCCTAATTATGCGACTCACCATTTCAAATGTCATCCGTTTCGAACATTTTCCCAACATAAACCCACTCAACCATTTGATTTTGACAACAAAGAAGATTTATTAGCTACCTAAGTTTGTCTTGATTATCATCATTTGAGTAAAAACCAATGATAACAGCTAAGTAATCATTGTAGGAAAATAAGGAATAAAATAAACTCTTGATATTATGTCATCTATTTAATAATTTATGTCGTATATAATGAGTGAGCTAATCTTCTTACTACCATATGGTTTTGAGAAACAATGAACTTTACAAAGTGCATGTGCAAATCAATGCTATTGACGCGTGGGTTTGTGGGCCTGAGCCCATGGGTATCCCGTGTCCCCACGAGTGGGCCACGGTGAGATTGTGTGACGAATTGTCACGGCTTAACAAGCATGAATTAAGTATATTATTATAAAAACAACTATTTTTGTGACAAGTCCCTCTCTTGATGAGAGGACATCAAAATAATGAGTCCGTACGCTCATATTTTGTATTAATTGGATTGAATTATATTAACTTATATATGAGACGCGTTTCAAAAAGAAATTATCTCATACTCTGTAACATGAAAATGGGCATAAATCTTAGACCCTAAGGGTATAGACCAGACCTAACTCGTCCCTAAATCAGAGGTCTAAATCCACCTAATTTTTGCACTAGGATTTCGGGTTGAATTTGGGTTCATATTCTTAGGATTCAGATTCTGGACTAGGTTTACACTTTTGACCAAGATTTGACAAAAATTAGACTTATAGACCCTTTTGCAATTATATTTTCTTAAGTTATATAAAAACTAATGTGTTTTGTTTTATTGATTTGGAACTATTTTGGTCTTATGTAATTAGAAATGTATTGTTCATCTTGTACATTAAAAATCGAAAGAGTCAGTATATATTTCGTGTCAACTGTCAAGAACTTTAATGTTGGAAATTTTCATATAGTTGATCCGATAAAAAAATACATTATGTTGATATCGATCTAAGTTTAGTAGCATTTGACTCAAATTCGACTGTCTAACACAACAATTTGTGTTAAATATAAAAAACGGATTGGTGTATATCTTACTTGTGGTTCATAATCAGGCCCAAGAAGAACGTTGGAAGCTTTAATATCACGATGTATGATCCGATGTTTGCAACATTTGTGCAGATAATGAAGCCCTTTTGCTACACCTATTGCTATTCTGTACCTCACTGCCCATTCAAGTGGCTTGCTTGTATCACCTGCTTTATAAACATTTCTTAATTAATTAACATAACACAGATTCACACTTCAAACAAAGTAGTCTTTTTATCTTTGGGTATGGACCCTTAATAACAGTGAAAATCCAGATGGGACATCTAAAATGATTCAGACGGAGTAGAATGTGAAATAAAAGTGAATTAAGATGGAGATGATTAGTTACCATGAAGGAGATTGAATAAATTTCCATTGGAAGAAAGAGGGAAAATAAGGTAAAGACCATTTTGAATGCAATAACCAAGTAATGTGGCGGTGTTAGGATGAGAAACTTGAGTAATAATACCCAATTCCACTAAAAATTCCTTCTCTTTTTGTGGATTTGTATTGTCTTTGGCTAATCTTTTTACGGCTATCTTCTTTCCATCTCCCAGTTCTCCTCTGTATACCTCTGAGTACCCACCTTGTCCCACCATGTTTTCTGCATCCATTTTTTTTAGTATATAACATTTTAAATTATGTACCATTTCCAAACTTTTTCACCTAAATAATATAAAATAATGCTTTTTTTATTGTTTATACTTATTTTTATTAGCTAACTAATGCAATATAATATGATTTTCATATTAAAAGGAAAAAGTTATCTCTTATTTTGTGCGCACTTATCTCTTAGTATAGAATGTCATCGAATTTGTGTGCAGTCATCCCTTATTTTATGCGAGCCTTGTTATGCACAAGCTCAAAATAACAAATATATCAGTTTAACGAGACAAAAAAATAAGAGTAATATGTGGGTTAGGATGGAGTATGTCTTATAACTTACAACACACACTTGGTGCCTAATTTGCTTATTATCTGTTATGCAATACTTGTCTATCAATGATATGAATGGTTAAAAATTATGATCTTGCCCCTTTGACAAGCTATTAGTTGTAAAATAGAGATTTTAATTGTAGTTAAATAATAATTAATCGAATGTTAAGTGAAAAACAAGCTAAGTACTACTCTTATGTGTTTTATAATGTTAATGTGTGTTTATAAAATTAGATATATGCTGTCATATATGCATGATGAGGCAGTGAGGTACCTATTCTTATTGCTTTGACCATAATATCAAAACATTCATAAATTAATTACTAGTACATTAAATTTAATTGTTCAAACATTTGATAAAAAAGAATACAAATTAATTCTTAAAACTATATTTATTTATTTTGTAGTTTTTCAAATGTTTAATTAAGGCCTAAAAACAAGTAAGATAACTAAATAACATAAACGTAAATTAACATTTAAAATTATTTTTACACATATTTAAACTAACCATAAAACTTTCTTAAGAATGTTTTTTTAGACCATTGGTATGACTTTTACGATATTGACATTTCACATGATGTATATGGAGGTTCGTTTTCTCAACTATTTCTATCTGTTGTTGTGAAGCAAAAGATCATAAAGAAAAATCATACAAAATCATATGAAGAGATAAAGAAAAGGCCAAAAGGGAAAAGATATAGTTGCTACAAAAATATTTTTGGTACTATTTGTTATTCAAACGTATTTTATACTCTTTTTATATTCATATTAGTTGTCCCATTTAGTTTTAGCAAGCTATCTAAAGCACTAATTTAATCCTAAATATCACTAATTAAAAGGTGCATATTATAATTAATGTGTAAAAAAATATTGTAAAGTAAATCTTGTTTGAATCGTCTAATAATATATTTTTGCTGTATAAAATTTTAGAGATTTTATATATGTTATGCGTACGTAACCCAATATAAAAATGACCATAAAAAATACCTGGATGAAAATGGTTGGTAGCTAATGAGATGTCATGATAGCTAAAGTACTTCAAAGAAGGTTGTGGACGCTTTTCAGTATCAACAATGTTATTATTATCATTGTTTTTCCTCGTTCCATTTGACGTGTTCTTCAAGAAAAATGAAGCAACCCGTCGCAATGTCGACTCCTTATACTTGGTTGATTTTACCAATGCCATTTTCATTGGTGGTTGCGGTGGTGGTGGTGGCGGTGGTGATGAATCGGAGTTGCTCGACTCACCAAAGCTCGAGTTATCGTCCTCCGTAGTTGCAAATTCTTCTTCAACTCCATTTAGAACTGTCTTTGGAGATTTCTTCTCTTGTAATGAACTTTCTTTTAAGGTTGATGTATATAATGGTTCTTCATTTGGTAGTTGTCCAATTGAGATGATTGAGCATCCTTTTGGTGCATGTTTTATGCAATACTTTGTAATTTCTCCTTTTGGTCTGTTTCATTTAGTCGTAATTGTTAGAGTGTATAACATATATTATAGAGCCTAAACCATTGCTGGCTTAAGCTTTTGGTTGAGTTGGTTCATTCACATGGTATCAGAGCCAACGTGACAAGAGGTCACGAGTTTGAATCTAAACCACCCATCAAATTCAAGTGGAGTATTTCATACTAGGTATGAGGACGGAGGAGGGCGCCTTGCTGCATACACACTTTTAGCCCAAAGGACTAGCTCTCGTGTGACTGTGAGGGGGCATGTAATATATTAGATTATACGTACATATTCTAGGTCTCAACAGTTAGCCTGAATTTTTAATTGAGTTGATTTCTTGACGGTATTTGAGATCAAAATTCCATTTTTAAGAAGCTATAACATGATATGCAGGATATATAAAAATGCACATAATACATACCTATTTAATTTAAGTTTAGACCCTTTTAAGACAAGAAATTCTGCTTTGGTTGCCTTGGTTTCTTCGATTAAGCCACTTCCTATGCTGGAGCTGTATCTTACCCTAGCCTCTAAATGCATCTATACAAATATTGTAACGAAAAAAAATCAAAAATGAAAAGATATATATTAGCTTCACCTTAAAAAATGAATAATTTTTGGGAGGAAGAAAAAAAAAAATTAAAAGGACGAGTGATTAATATAAATTTGTTGCTATGAAAACTTGATCCTCTAACCACTTGCAGTTAAAAAACCTTCTAATAATAAAAAAAATCCAATGCGTAAAAATTCTAGAATAATGGGTTGTGCAGGGTGAGCTGTATATACTGGTGGCAGATCTAAAATAAAATCAAATAATGTCAATAATATTCAAAAAAAATGTGGTTAATATGGGGATGAACCAGGGTCAATGTTATCATATATCAAATTTTATATCAACTTAACCAACACATATATTAGTATCTCTAGGTATATAATTGTATACATAACTTGAATAATATCAGAATATCAATTAACAGCATTGACTTACGTACTCTTGTTGCTTACTCCCTGATTTTTTCTCTACTCAAACAACGTATAACTAGTAATGTAGCAACGAAATACTCCCTCCTATTCAAAATTATTGTCCATTTTTCTTATTTAGTCAAGTCATTCTAATTGTCCACTTTTTATTTTTGGCAAAGATTTTTTTACCTAAATGCCTCCAACTACCCCAACTTATATATTTAAAATACCCCACCTACCACATTTTCAATTATTATAATCACTTAAATACCCCAACTGCCACCTTTAAAATTATTATAATCACTTAAATACCTCAACTAACACTTTCTTAAAATCCGCGTCCAATTCAAAGTGGACAATTATTTTGAATAGGAGGGAATATATGTTTTTAGATAAGAGAGCTACATTGTTAAACTACATTACAAAAAACATGAAGGGTATATTACCTGTTTACATTGGCAAGTCTTGGCAAATTCTCCCATGACAGACAGAACAAAAGATTTGGCTCTACGATATTGTTTGTAGTCTCTTGACTTTGGTACAAGTTTCTTAGGCTCCTTCCCAACTGTAATTTTCATTTGAACAAGCTAATTAACATCAATTTAAGCAACTAAATCACTTCCAACTACTCCATACTATGAAACAAGATAACATAGTAAATTTGTATGTATATGCCATACAATAAGTTTGGTATTAAACTGTCTCATCGTAGGACGAGTCCATACAAGATACAAACAACCTATTAGCAAAAAAAACATCAAAACAATAAAATATGATTTGAATTATACAGAAAGCAGTTTTGACCTAATTAAAGCCATCTCATGGTGAGAGAGTCTTAAAACAGAATTAGTGTATGACATATAATAAACTATGAACATAATTAATTAATTACCTATAACATGTAAGGCTAAGATGGTGTAATTAGGATGAGAAAAAATAGAAATAGCCCAATTAAGAAGGTGTTTGGCATCATCAATGTCTAAGGGAGTTGCTACAAGTATAGTAACTGGAGCTGTTGAAGGAATCATTTTTAGTATTTGTTTAGATTGGATACAATTGATGAGGTGAAGTACACAAGATTATATTGATTTTTATTGAGTGGGAAAAGAGAGTAAATTGGTTTAGGTATAGTGGGGACTAAAAAGAAATAAGGAGTGAGACCACCACCTTATTAGCATGCCTCACATTTAGACATTCTTCTTAAACAAGCATTCTTAATTTTTATCTCTTGAGATAATTTTATTAATATTTTATTCAATCATTATATAATCAATAAAAGTGAGTAACTAACATGCATGTATTACAACCACTCTAATTATTAACCATCTTATTACTTAACTAAGGACTATATTATATCATTGATTGAATGCAATTAACAAGTTTGATATTCTACATGGACTCCACTACTATCTTAAAATTCGTGCCCAGTCAAATGAGACTAGTAAATTGGACCGGTGGGATTAATATTTTATTGCTATAATTAAGAATGAAGAATTTTATTGCCATTTGAAACATCAATTGATTTAAATAATAGGGCATTCAAGCTTGATTATCCTACTTACCTAATATAGCTAACTGAAGAATTTTGGAGGGAAAACAATGAATGTGAATACGACATGTGTCCTACTGAATAATGCATTTAGTATATAGTATAAATATAAATGCTTTTCCCTTCCAAGAAATTGGTGGAATATATATATATATATATATATATATATATATATATATATATATATATATATATATATATATATATATATATATATATATATATATATATATATATATATATATATATATATATATATATATATATATATATATATATATATATATATATATATATATATATATATATATATGTTCATTCTTTTATAGATATATGCTATGCCGGTTCACCTCAATTGTCTCATTTGCTATTTTGACTTTATTCATTGATTACTCTTAAAATCTTATTTGATCATTTCACTGTACATTTTATTCATTCAGATGCACAATAAAAGATATGAAGAATCGAAAAACATTAAGTATAAAAAAATCAAATATTTTATAATAGTTATTTTGCCTTAGTTTTTATGTTATATTATCGTGTCGTGTTTTTCTTTGTCTTATTTGTCTTTCTTTGCGTTTGTTTGTAGGTTTTTCTCGAGTCGAGAGATTCTTTGGCCGCATCCTTTTTATGGGTATGGCTTGTTTATATGGGCGTGATATACCGAGTATCATGACGATATTTAACCTTTGATATTTTCCTATATAAAAATATATACACATCAATTTTTCTAAGCTCCTTATTTCAATAATGGTGAATACTAAAAAGTAAAAGAGGAGAATTTTGTTGTAAAAATTAGGGTTGAAGATAGAATAATTAAGTGCATGGGAGGTAGGGTGCTTTGAGAGGTAAGCAAAGGTGGTGGAATTGTATTGCTCTTATGTGGAGTTTCCTTGTTATGAAAGCGACTAGTTTTGACTGGTTGTATTCTTATGAACCATTTGGTATTGAGAAGACCAAATGTGGCACTAAAATACTACCTCTGTTTATATTTATGTGCAACTTTTGCCATTTTTGTCCGCTAAAAATTATGTGCAACTCATTTTTTTCTTTCCTTTTTTAGTAAAAAATAACCTATCTAAATACCTATCCTATCATTTTCTCTCTCCTTTAATTACCTATCACATTATTTTCTCTCTCCTTCTTTTCCCTTAATTACCTATCCCTACTTTCTCTCTCCTTCTTTCTCTTACTTACCTATCCTTACTTCCATCATTTTCTCTCTCTTTCTTTCCCTTAATTACCTATACCTATTTCCTCTAATTTCTCCCTACAAAGTTTTGCATTGGCAACCGTGCTTGGGCTAAAAGTTGCACATAAATATAAACGGAGGTAGTATATAAAATTGTTAATGCTATATCTGGGAATAAGAATTTTATTTGGAAATTTAGAATCAACTCAAATTTATTGTTTGGCAAATCAAAAATTTTGAAATTTAGATTTGAGTCAAATCCACTATGATTTCAAAAGTGGTTTAAAATGAGAATGTGAAAATGCCTTCTCAAACCTTGTCATTCTCAAATTCTTAATTAATGAATCCATAATTAAACTCTACAATTCAAAATAAAATGGACATTCCCAAACGCAACCTAATAGTATTTGAATTAGGATGACATAGTTGTAAAAGAATGTAACTGACAAACATTATGATTTATGATGGGATTTAGTTAGTTAATGAATTCAAGAATGAAAATATAAAAGAGGAATGATAACATGTATGATTGCACTTGTGGGAATTGTTTGTCTTAGACTACATGTTAAGTGTAGCACCAACAATACATCATTATTATTATTATTGTTTATGTGATCATTATTATTATTAGCTCTAGATTGCTCTTGTTACAACACATGATTCCCAAATGTGCAATTGCTTCTCTTTGATGTCATCTTTACCTTATATGGATAGCTTTAAGGCTAAAGGAATAATGTTCAAGTATAATTATCATTAATATTCAATCACTGCTTTTTTTTATAGAAGTGCGTTTGTCCCAGGAATCGACCCTAAACCCTTTTTATTTGCAATAATACTTGAGAGTTGATCAAGCATATTCGTCAAAGTGTTTCTTGGTGCATGCAATCTACTGACGATATTTTAATTTGCTCGTAGCCAACACTAATAAAGAAATCAATGCAAGGGTAGATAATCAGAGGGTGACTCTAGAAGAAAAAAGGTTGTGAATAAATGCTTTGAAACAAAATACCTATATTTTAGTTGGGGAGAGAAAGTGGGAGAAAATCAGTTATGTTGATTAAGATGGTATTGCAAAAACAACTGAGTTTAAATACTCCTATTAAAGATCACTAATTCAGAGTAATGATGTAATTAATCAAATTCAAACTAGATGACCTAAAATAGATCGTCTGTTTTACTGAAGCCTTTGGACCTACCTATTGGGTCTGGAAAATAATTAAACCAAAGTCGTGTTGGCCCAATTATACAAATACTCTCTGCTGGGCTTAGTTTTATATTTTCACAAATTCTTGTGTGTGAGATGGTCTACCGTGAGACGCTCTTTATACATAGATTGAATAACATAATTAATACAATTACTAGCATGTGAGCTACTTATTTTGAGGTTGCTTCGCCGAAAAACAGTCTCTCACAAGTGAGGTTGCCTCACCGAAAAACAGTCTCTCACAAGAACGACTCTTGTATTTTTACCATCTCGTGTTTATCAGCATGTCTTATATAAGACTATTTCACCAAGAGACAGACCCGAATAATTAACTTATTTCTTTAATTGTTCACTTTAAAAGTATAAGCAAGTAGTTTAACATACTAAATATACATAGATCCATCTTATAGAATGTGGGCTCTATGCTATGTTGGCCCATTGGGCTTCCGGACATGCTCTACCATTAAGAGTGACGTACATCCGATTTTGTTTTTCGAAATATTTTAAAAGTTCAGCAGTAACGACAATTTCATTTATGTGATCCATTTTATTGATGATGATATAAATTGGGTTAATACTTTTGGAACACTTCTCAATATCAGATTGTGTTAGAGTATAAAATATATTTTATTAGGATCTTATCTATCAGATTAAGTTTTTGACGGAGTTAGTTTCTTAACATGGTATCATAGCCGACGTGACAAGAGGTTATGGGTTCAAATCTTATCCACTTTGTCATCATTTCTAATGAGTTATTTACCTAGATATAGCTTTCCTATTATTACTTTTAACCCAAAAAGCTCAAATCAGAACAAATTTTTATTTATACTCCTTTTGATCTAAGTTACCTAGATATAGCTTTCCTATTATTACTAGTAGAGCATATTCATACTTATACTTTTCTTGATAATCGTTCGGCATGTTTTATTACATTTTTAATTGAGTTTAGGTATTATTTCAATTTTATGACGATTTCTTGATTTTATTATGTTTGAAGTAAAATGGGATTTACCTCAAAAAAAAAAAAAAGTAAAATGGGATTTTGAAGCTACTGATGACACATTAAGAATTAAAGTATTTTATGGTCAAGAAGTTAGTGACGCCCCTTTGAAGACAAACTTTTGCTAGACTCGTCGTAAGTCTATAAATGTGAGATATTGATACAAAAGGAAGCGATGACTTATTTCTTTTCAGTGCACCATAAGTTGCACTTGCACATCATACGAAGTGCACACGCATTTCTCAAGCGCGCCAAAGAGATATTATATATCATTTCAATATCATGTGGCAATGGAAAGTCTTCAATAGCTTATAAAGTGTGCACACTATTTTTAATTTGTCAATATAAGATAAACCATCCCCACATAAGTGGTTTCCATGTTCCGAGAATTGCGATGACTACTGCATTTATAAACGGTGAATTGCTTGCCAATCTTTGGTATGTTCACAAAGATTAAGAAAAATGTATAAAAATGGTATCTCATAAGAAAACGCAGATCGTAGTGGTATAATTAAAACCAAGTTAAATGTGTAAATAATAATTAAAAAATAAATATAAGTTGTGATCAAAAGTAAAAATAGGCAAATTGTGTAGATGGTATCTTCAAAAAAAAAAAAAAGTTAAAAAAAAAGACAAATTTTGTCGTAACAAAAGATGCCAATTGCCAAACATTGATGCATGCATGTATGCCAATTTTGCATGTTCCATACAACAATGCAGCAATTGTTGATCTTTTTACACTAATCTTATCTATCGCTTCCTTCTCACCTCTCTAGGTTGCTTGCATTGATTCCATCCTACAAGAAAATAATTTTTTAAATGATGAATGTGTGTACACCAACACCATAATAATACTTCTTCTTGTCCTATTTACTTGGGCACGGTTATTATGGGTAGTGTGGGGCCATTAAAAAGATTGTAGCTGGGTATTTTAATTGATTAAATTAATTGTAAAGGTGGTAGTTGAGTATTGTAAGTAGTAAAAGTGGGGGTATTTTGGTCTTTACTTGTATGAACATGGAGTATTTAGGTAAAAAAAGATCGGCAAAATAGGAAATGTGACAATTGATATGAATTTGCCAAATAAGAAAATGTGACAACTAAATTGGTTCGAAGGGAGTTCATAATAATAATAATAATAATAATAATAATAATAATAATAATAATAATAATAATAATAATAATAATAATAATAATAATAATAATTTTCAATCTTAAAAAATTAAAAGAACAATTTTTTGAGTTGAAAATACCGCATTTCTTCTTCCCATAATCCCATGGGAATATCGGAATTTTTATTTTTAAAGTTTCCGTGAGGCACGTGTTAGGGGTGCCTAGTATAAACCTGTCCATGATTATTTGGAAAATATTTCTCAATTAACATTTAGATGTTTGACATTTTAGACTAGGACATATAAATTTTGCCTCTATCAAATAACATAAGCAAAATCTTATTTCTTTTAATGAGAATGATGGAAATGGTAGAAGATGGGGAATTTCTTTCTAACTTTGTTGATCTTTTTAAGGTAACACAAAATTATACTCCCTAAATTCTTAAATAATGTTGTTTTCATTTGTGATTTAAAGATGTTTTAAATATTTGGTGTTACCACAAATAATTTTTTTTATCTATATCACATATTTTAGATAAAATTAACATTGTTTATTTTCATTTTAATATTTTAATAAAGTTTATGGTCCTCACATATTTTCCAGTAGCTTCATTTTAAATTTTTATATTATTTTGATCTTTATATTTTTCCCACAACTTTATAAAGACAATATTTTTTAATAGTTAAGGTACCTATATGTATTTTATAATTAATTTTCTTTCAATGTTTCCTTAAATAAATTTATTATTTGATAAAATATCATATTTAATATTCAAAAGATTTCATTTTTCTTAATTTCCCATAAATATTTATTATAGGAATTTATAACTATTACTAAAACAAAACACGACTGATGTCATCACTTTTAAAAATTGCTTATGTGTCACTCTCTTAATAAAATGATGATGTCATTGTTTGACTTTTCTACTTTTTAATTATGAATATAATATTATTCATTTAATTAATGTATTAAAAAATTATATTTTTTCAATTATTTATAAAATATTTATAACTTATTTACGAAATGAATATAGGATATTGTTTTCAAAAAAAATAAATGTAGGATATTTTTAAAATTGTTAAAACATAAAACCGTAAATTTTTTATTTTTAATTTATACAAATAATTCAAAAAAAATTAATAAAACCGTGCATCGCACGGGTATTATCTAATTCCTCATAAGACAATATACAATGCAGAAAATGCATAGATATAAATTTAAGTACAAAAAAACAAATAAGACCTCAAGATAAATAATTAAGATGAGATAGAGGTGGTCAATACATGATAAAGTACTCTTTAATTAACCAAAATTTTCAAAGAAAATGGTATAAATTATAATGCAAGAACTTTGTGCTACTTAGACACCTCAAAAATATATTCTCTTCTATTTGCTTTACTTGTTCCATTTGATTTTTGAACACTATTCATCAATAACTCTATCATGTAATTTGTTCTTAATCTATAAATTACAACATAGTCATGTTGAATCTTGTTTAATTCATCTTATTGTAAATTTTATTAATATCAACTTTTAATAATTTTTATTCAAGCACAATTAAAGATATTTAAAATTGAAAATATGCATTGGCAAATGTGTCAAAATCAAATAGGACAAGTAAGGAAAATAAAAAGGAGTATATAATTACAAAAAGGAAAAATCGAATTGATATTTATGCTCACTAGTACAAAAATGACTTTATGTAACACATAATTGTAACACATTTTGATATCCAACTTCTTAAGAATATTATGTAACACTTTTGTAACACTTTATCTTTAAGTAAAATAATCATGTAACACTTTTAAAATTAATAACACTTATATGTAACACTTTCAAATGTGGTAGCACTAATATGTAACACTTTAAAATTGGTAACACTAGAATGTAACACTTTAATAATTGGTAACACTTATATGTAACACTTTAAAAATTGGTAACACTAACATGTAACACTTTATAAATTGGTAACACTTGTAAGTCACACTTTAATAATTGGTAACACTTATATGTAACACTTTAAGAATTGGTAACACTAATATGTAACACTTTAAAAATTGGTAACAATAATTAATATGTAACACTTTTTACATTACTAACCCATTTGTAACAATGTTTTACTTATTTATTATATTTTTTTTTTGAAATAAAATTGGCAAAATAAATTTTGAATTTTAGTTAATATAATATTTTTAAATTATTGATATCAGTCCCAAACTATTTTTTAATATATTATATTATTCAAGCTATGGCAAATTAGTTTTTCAAAATTTACAATTATTAATTAATTATCCAAGTAAACTTTGAATGATGTAGATTAAGATTATATACTGTGGTATGTGTTTATAGTTATTTGCAAACGGGAATATATCCAGTTGATTTGATAACAAATCACTAATATCATGCATCTCAGTTGGCAGTGGATGCAAATCAATTTGAGAGGCACAGGGGCACGCAGATTGCGTGCTCAATTCCTACAAGCAGCAATTAATTGTAAAATTTTAGTTTTTTTAAAGTGTTACATTAGTTTAATTGATTTGAAAAAGTGTTACCTAAAATGAAAAATATGTTACCTAATCATTAGCAAAGTGTTACATAAAATAGTTCAAAGTGATACATTATTGAAAAGTGTTACAATAGCTTAATTGATGGGGTGAAAAAGTGATACCTAATTAGAAAAAAGTGTTACAAAAGAAATGATAAGTAACACTATGAAAATTATACATATGCAAAATAAGTGTTACCTAAAGTTATTTAATATAACACTTTTAAAAGTGTTACCATATGCATGTAAATGTGTTACCTAAATGAATATGTAACACCGCCAGATGTAGCACCCAAAAATGTGTTACCTTAGGTCTACAGTAACACTTTTAGCACTTTAGGTTACACTTTAAGGGTGTTACCTAAAACCAATTATGTAGTAGTGGCTTACGATCAGGGTTATTCAACCGTCTATAGTATAGACGTCTCTCAAGAGCCTAGCTCATATCTTAACTTACATAACCATCAATCAGTTTTTTTTTAATTTATAAATTGGGGGTCAGCCTCAAAACTTAAAACATCTATAGTGTAGACGGTCTCAACAAAAAATTTGTTATCCAATTAAATGTAGGGGAAGCCGGTTTATTCGCTTGCTATATGTTTTGGAATAAGGATGGTACGGTTGCAAGCCTAGTTAAAGGTGATACTGAGTTCTACTAGATTTGCCCCGTTTTTAGGGTTTGGATCCAATGTTTTGGGACCCACTAGATTGGAGTACTCTAAAAAATAAATCTGGGTTTAGAGTTTTCGAACCAATATCTGATGATCCAATTAAGACCCAAACTCACTAGAACCAACTTATATTACATAACTTAACTTTGACTTTGTTCTAAACCTATTTTTATATTTATTTGAACTCAATTTATGCTTATATACAAACTACTGATTCATTTTAGTACTAATAAAACCTTTATATATAAAGCAAAAACAAGACGCATTTAGAACCCGTTTAAGATCCTAGACTTGCCAATACAAACGAGTCTTTGATGTGCAAATTTTACTTTAACCGCAAGCGCACGGTGTACGCGTAGTGCGGGTCGAACACCAGGAGGCTTGATAATTCCAAATTGTATGCTTATGACTAGCTAAGACAAGGGTTAAACGAAAGTGTATGGTCACTACAAAAAATTTGCAAACTAGCGACTATGAGATATAGTCGTAAATTAGTCGGTATATGTAAATACCGACTAACCTCCGACTAAATCAAATTAGTCGGTATATAATGGTCGGTAAAATAATTGAGTCGTTAAGTTAGTCGGCGTACCTACCAAATATCATTTAGTAGGTGACTAGTCGGATCGCCGACTAAGTAACTGTGTCGGTACATAGTCGCTGCTACCGACTAAATTTTAGTTGCTAAGTAGTCGCTGTAAAAATAAAAGAGATTTTGTTTTTTTTTTTATTTTTTTTTTTTGAAAGATGTTTTTATATTGTACCGACTATCTGTCGACTCAGTTTTAGTAGGGGATTAGTCGGTAAGGTCAAACTTCAAATGTTGACCATATTTTTACCGACTAACCTGAGACTACTTATTTGGTAGGAGGATAGTCGGTAAAGTCAAACTAATGTTGACTGAAAAAGCGTACCAAAATTTGGCGGTTATTTTTACCGACTAACCTGAGACTACTTATTTGGTAGGAGGGTGGTCGGTAAGGTCAAACTTATGTTGACTGAAAAGCGTACCAAATTTTGGCGGTTCTTTTTACCGACTGTTTTCCTACTAATGCTGTAGTCGGAATCTAGTCGCTAGATTTAAAATATTAAAATAATAAAACTGGTCAAATGTGGTCAATTGTAAATCACATTTGACCAGTTTTATTATTTTATTACTAAAATAAATTGTCGCACGAATATAATAAAAAACGTAATAAAAAACGAATATAATAAAAAACGCATATAATAAAAAACGCATAAATAAAATTAATAAAGAAAATGTTCAAATAAATAAATGTTTAATCATACAAACATAAAAAAAACATAAAAATAAATGTTTAATCATAAAAAAAACACAAAAAAAAATGTTTAATCAACATCATCATCATCAAATAAGTAGGATCAGTTGGGTGGTGGAGGTGGAGGAAAACCTCTTTCGATAAATATTCCGCGCATAAAGCCGAGAAAGTGATTTAACTCAGCGCTCAAACGCTCATGCTCCGCCACTAGACGCTCAAACTCCTCCCTCGAAATGTTGGAGGTCATGTTTTGAGTTACAGTGTTCAAGGACTGCTGTAGCTCATCCAACCTCTCGTTCACTAGCTGGAGGGGGGGAGGAGTTTCCTGAGTTTGACTCTGTGACGCCGCACTATCAGAGTAATAAGTCTCTGCGGCTTCACCAAGACCAAACACAGCCTTGGAGGACTTCTTTGTCGAATCCTGCGCTTCGACAATTTTGACGGCCTCAAAGTAGGCGTCATTTTCCTTCTCCTCAGGAGCATCTACAGGCAGCTCGGCATGGAGGCGTAAATACTCGTCCTGAACAAAGCATAAAACTATATAAAAATTTCGGCCTTGGACATAAAAAAACTAACTACTATGATTCATGATTACTTAAAAAAAGAACATCATTAATTGCACTTACGTTCACGGCCTTGGACTTCTCGTTGATCCACTGCAACCCATCTTTTGTTTTCACCCTATGAGTGTGTAGAAACAACTCATAAGAGGTGGGCGCGCGTTTCTGCTTTTTTTCCTGTAAAAACAAAGCGAATGGTTTAATAAAAATAATGTATAAATAAACAAAAAAACAAAATTTTTAAAAATTTAAATTAATAAAAAGTTAAGTATATACCAATATCCGCCGTGTCCTGCGGGCCGACACGGAGCCGCCGGTATGGGTGACTTCTGCGACACCCGTTGGATCGCCCCGGCGACGGTTTTTTTTTCCCTCGCTCCCGCTGAGCCTGGAAGTCAGGAGCTGCCCAGGCCCGTGTCCACTCTCGCCAAGCATCTGCCGACACCCATTCAGGTTTATACTCATTATTTGCTTCGAGACTTTTTCTCATTGAGTGAACCATGTCCTTGTACCGGACCTTGGCTCTCTTCAACCATTCCTTGCGCACCGTGTCGGTGATGGAGGGATCCCAAGACCATTGTCTCTGAAACGACAAAAACAATCAGTATTAGTACAACAAACAAGTCAGTTAAAAGTTAATCAAATAATGAAATAATGTAGTAAATATACTTACTTGAAACTGATCCCAATAGAACTCGATCGTATGCTTAGATAGGTACTTCCAAGCATACCCTTCAGGATCTTGGTAGGCCTCAAACGTCCTACGAATGGACGTTGATACTTGGTTGCCATCCACGTTGGCAAACGTGTCCTCGTTGGGCAGCCATGGAAGTGGAGGTGGTCGGTGTAGGGGTGGAGGTGGAGGGTCCTCGCGTGGCGGGCCCTGGGCTGTGTCATTATCCGGTGTGGGTGCGTTACGTGGCGAAGCACGTGATGACACCGGAGAGGGATCGACAGACCCAACTGCCCTCCTAAAGTCTGACCGGAGAAAATGCTCCTCTAAATCCGCAGAGAGCGGAACCGCTTGGGTGCCCGGGTCAGAACGGGCAAGCTGTCGAACCGGTCGCGAATCAGGGTCATATGGCTGACCGGTTCGAGGGTCTATGCGTTGGTTTAAATGATTTCGCATTCTAGGCATCTAAATTTAACAAATTATTTAAACAGAAAATAATATCAAAATAATATCAAAATAAACTCAGAAAATTTAAAAACATGAACCAACAAAATTAAAAAACAAAATAAACATGTAAAATTTCGAAAATAAACATGTAAAAAACGAAATAAACATGTATTTTTCGAAAAAAAAAACCAAAAAAAAAAACAAAAAAAGATATGAACAAGTATATTTCATGTAAATCCTAACATATAAACCTAAAATAATATTGAAAAAAACGAACCATAAAAAAATAAACAGGTAATTTTCGAAAATAAAAAAAATGAACCAAAAAAAAAAACATGTAAACCCTAAAAACATATGAACAAGTATATTTCATGTAAACCCTAAAAAACATAAACATATGATAAAAAAAAACATAACATATAAACCTAAAAACATATATTTTTCGGAAAAAAAAAATGATACAAAAAAAAAAACGAAACATGTTTCGAAAAAAAAAAAATGAACCAAAAAAAAAAAACCATGCAAACCCTAAAAACATATGAACTAGTATTTTTCATGTAAACCCTAAAAATATTAAGCTATTGAAAAAATTCGAAAAAATGAAAAAAGAAACATTTAAACCCTAAAACACAAACATGTAAACAAGATCATAAACATGTAAACATTCTTAAAATCAAGATTATAAACATCTAAACACATAAAACAAGATCATAAAAAAACGAAAAAAACCCTAAAAACAACATAAATCATCCGAAATAAACATGTAAAAAACTCAATAAAAAATTGAAATAAACATGTAAAAAAAACGTGTAAAAATCATGTGCAAATCATGTTCATGAAAAAATCATGTAAAATTATACAAAAATCATGTGAAATCATGTTTATGGAAAAAAAAAAAAAAACTTAAAAAAAGACTAACCTTTAAAACTTGGAGTTGAAAACGATCGGAATCAAGATGAATATAACCCAAAATTTTTTGGAAGAAAGAAAGAGAGAAAGAATGAGAATGATGAGAGAAAGAATGAGAATGATGAATGAAGGAATGAGAATGAAAACGACGGTTTGGAAGAGAGAAAGAGGGAAAATGAGAATGATGAATGATAATCTAGAATGAGAATGAAAATGACGTACTGTTTTAGGGTTTTTATATAATAATGCTACCGACCAACCTGCGACTCAACCTGAGTCGATAAATAGTCGGTGCATATTAGGGTAAATTTCAAACGTTTGGATTAAAACCGTAAATATCACCGACCATTTGGCGACCTAGATTTAGTCGGTGGCTAGTCGGTGAAAATTTAACCGTTTAACCTCCCTTATTTATTGCCTCAGTTAATATTTGAAAAGACGTTGGAAAAGACCAAAAAAACTATTGAACTCACCGACTATCCGCCGACTAAATAATAGTCGCCAATTAGTCGGTAAGAATGTCAACCACCTCAATAATTACCTGCAGTAACTTTTCAGAAAACGTGTAAAAGTTAAAAAACTTTTCAGTATACCGACTAACCTGCGACTCAAGTATAGTCGCTGGCTAGTCGGTATACTGAAAAGTTTTTTTACCTTTCCAATGCACCTGTCAATCAGAGTAGCTTCTCTAGGAAGCTACGTGATTCAAAATAGCGACTACTTGGCGACTAAGAGGTAGTCGGTAGTTTAGTCGGAGATTTGAATTTGGCGCCTCTTTTTTAATTGTTTTCGTTATTATTATTATTATTATTATTATTATTATTATTATTATTATTATTATTATTATTATTATTATTCTATTATTATTATTATTATTGTTATTATTATTATTTTATAATTAATAATAATAAAATTTTAAATACGATATTAAAATATACAAAATTTACGACCCAATGTAAAAAAAGAACTTTAAATAAACATATAATTATTAATAACATATTATTGGGTTACATAATCGTCATCGACATCCTCGTCGTCAGATAATACAAGGTCTTCGTCGTTGTCTTTATTTTCCTCGTCATCATGAACCGTTTCGTCTAAGACTAAAAGTTCTCCAGCGGGATCACGCAACGGCTCGACTTGTGCGTCGGAAACATCTTCATTTACCACAAAATCCGGTGATTTCATGTTTTGCCTTAAACTGGGATAAGATAAGTAATAAACTTGGGAAGCTTGAGAGGCTAGCACAAAAGGATCGTATTTTCTATAGGATCGACCAATATGAACGTCAACCAGCTTATAACGCGGATGGATTCTCGTACCATGGCCGTATCCGGTGGTAGTCTGATCAAACCAATGACATTTGAATATAGTGACCCGTTTCATTGTAAGTGCTCGAAACTCGAGGTCAATAATATCCTCTAACTTTCCGTAAAAGTCGGTTTCATCCGGACTGTTATCATCGGATTTCACGCACACCCCGCTGTTCTCAGAAGATTTCTTTTTTGAGGAATGAGACATAGTGTGAAATCTATAACCATTCACGTAACAAACATCATAGCGACGTGCCTTGTGCAAAGGTCCCTCGGCGAGGTCCTTAAGAATATCGGCATTATCCACACCGTCAAGAAACCCGTCCCTGGACTGCATATAAAAACAATAATTCAATGTAAATACGTAATATTATTTACACAACAAGTAACGATGGTTAACGTGTACTCACAATCTGTTTAAACCATGCGGCAAACTGGTCTTGGACCACATGGTCAACTTGCTCTGCGTTTAGATTAGGTTCGTACTTTGTGATTAAGTGTACGAACTGATCATAAAATTGATTCACCTCTGGACAGTTTCGCAGAATATAAGTCTGAGCAATTTTGAGATCTGCTTCATCCATCATAAGAGCCTTACCCCGACCATGAAGTTTGATTGGGTGTGTAAATATGGACAAAACACCCGGTCTGACGTTGGTAAAGAATCCATCATCGTTTCTAGGTAGATCTCTAACTCTGCATCGAACATCTGGCCCAAAGTAATGCGATACAAAGTATGATGCTTCTTCATTAAGATATGCGTTGCAGATCGAGGCTTCAACATGTGCTTTGTTTTTGACATTAAGTTTTAAATGTCGAAGATACCTGTAATTTAAACCAAAGAGTAATTATTAAGACATGTAAAAAGTTATCAGAAAAGTAAATAGTACTAATATTTTAGACGTGTAATTAGTAATTACCTCTCAAAGGGATACATCCACCTATATTGTACCGGGCCAGCAATCCTCGCCTCGTAAGCTAGATGAACAGGCAGATGTTCCATGACGTCAAAGAATGTTGGAGGAAATATAGTCTCTAACTTACAGAGCACAACTGCAATTTCCTCGTCCAACCTCCACATATCTGCGGCAGAAATTCGCGGAGAAGTAAGACTTCTAAAATACAGACTAATTTCAGTAAGAGCTTCCCATACTTTTTCTGGCAGCAACTCTCGAAATGCAATAGGAATCAGTCGTTGCATGAACACATGACAATCATGACTCTTCATCCCGAATACTTGATGTTTAGCCATGTCGATGTTCCTGGCTAAATTAGAGACATACCCATCAGGAAATCTCAGAGTTTTAAGCCACTCCAGAAGGACAGCCATTTGCTCTCTGTTTAGTGTGTATGATGCCTTGGGGATGGTAGAACCAACTGGATGCAATTCCGACCGGATCCCGAGCTCCGCTAAATCTTGACGTGCCTTGAGATGATCCTTAGTTTTTCCAGGCACACACATTATTGTGTTGAAAATGTTATCAAAGAAGTTCTTCTCAATGTGCATCACGTCAAGGTTGTGACGGATCATATTTGTGCTCCAGTACGGCAAATCCCGAAAGATACTTCTCTTCTTCCATCCAACACAATGTCTACTTAAATCCGCGTTGAACTCTGTTGCATCGTCTTCAAACACCCTTAAAAACCCAAAACGATCCAACTCCTCCAAAAGCTCATTTCCCGTACGTATTTCGGGCATTACAGCCTTCTCAACAACTCCACGGCTAAAAAGCACCCGGTTTCTACGAAATCGGTGTATACTATCTAAAAATCTCCTATGTGAGTCAAACCAACTGACTTTTCTACTGTGCCTTAAATAAAAGGCTTTGGAGTCATCCATGCAGTACGGACAAGCGTGCAAGCCAGATGTACTCCACCCCGACATCATCGAATAAGCTGGGAAGTCGTTGATTGTCCACATCAAAGCTGCACGAAGTATAAAGTTCTGCCTCTTGGATACGTCGTACGTCTGGATCCCATCTTCCCACAACAGCTGTAACTCATGTATCAATGGCTGGAGGTACAAATCAATCTTATGTTTTGGATTGTTAGGGCCAGGGACGATCACCGTTAAGAACATGTACTGCTTTTTCATACACATGAAGGGCGGAAGATTGTATGGAGTTAGTATTACGGGCCAGCATGAATATTGTTGACCCGAGCTGCCAAATGGGTTGAAACCATCTGTACACAACCCCATTCTCACATTTCTTGTCTCCCGTGCAAAATCCGGATGTGTCGCGTTGAAATTCAACCAAGCCTCACTGTCCGAGGGGTGACACATCTCTCCATCCTCTGTACGATGCTCCGCATGCCACCTCATGTGGCTGGCAATGGTCGCAGACGCATACAACCGTTGTAGCCTGGGACCGATGGGAAAGTAGTGAAAGTGCTTTCTAGGAGTGTTATCAGATACCCATCTTGAAACCCCACACTCATCACACTGTGTCATACTCGCTGTTGGGCCCCAATAAATTATACACCCATTGACGCAACAATCAATCTTCTCTACCGGCAATCCAAGAGCCGAAATTTGTTTCTTCGTATCATAAAAACTTGTTGTCATCCGATTATCTTTCGACAACAACTCAATAATAAATTGACATAACTCATCATAAAGTCTTTCTGGCATACGAAAGTCTGTCTTCAGGCTAGACATCCTTCCTATGACCGACATTTGAGTATGCGTTTCACAGCCAGGGTACAGAGGTAAGTTGGCGGCCCTTAACATTTCAAAGAACTGTCTGGCTTGAGGATTCGGCTCTTCATCATTTTGAACGGGCGAGTATGGTACATTATCGACGACATCATCACGATGCGGTAGAAAATGATGATGTGTATCCGGAAAAGCACTCGCTGCTGCATCGTATACCATTTGTGCATACGGATTTTGAACCGTGTTCAGCTGTGGCTCAACCGGAGCCCAATCAGTACAAATAGGTGCTCCGTCGTGACATTTGTGCAGGTACCAATCGTAGTAATTTTCAACAAACCCCTTTTTTAACAGATGGTCTCTTACGACATCCGGAACCCACACTCTACGATTACCGCACTTTTTACACGGACATCTAACTTCATTTGGATTTTTTTTCTTTGCAAATTGCATAAATTCTTCGACCCCTTTCTAAATATCTCATATTATAAACTCCTTTAGAACTTCGTTCGTACATCCAACTTCTTTCGGCTCGTAAGTCCATTGTTCTGCAAAACAACAAAATACTTCGTTGGTAAATTATATTTAAAACAAAAAAAAAATTAAAAACGTGCAAATTCCTAATTTCAAAATACCGACTACCTGGCGACTAATAGATAGTCGCAGGCTAGTCGCTAACAACACGGATATTCAAGTAATAAGTGCTTTTTGACCCTTTTTGACACGGATACTCAGGTAATAAATTCCATTTGACCACATTGTACCGACTAGTTGGCGACTGGCATAATAGTCGCAAAATAGTCGGTAAAACCTTTAAAAAAAATTAAAATGAGCTTTTTTTCCGGCCATTTTGTTTTAAAATTATTAGTACTAAGTTGAAATTGTGTTTTTCCTTACTTAGTTCGTCGTATGTACTATAAAAATTGATAACGTTAAAAGTATGTTTCTCAAAAGTGTAGAAAATAAGCATCGTAACTTTACTTATGATCATTCTACTAAGAAAATTTTTTTCATTGCATGGCGTTAGCTGCCCAATAGTGGACTTTACAACCTATACTCCCTCTAATTCACCATTAAGTGGCTTCTATATGTTTTTTGACATTGTTCATATCGTAAAACAAATTGCAGCTACTTAACGGTGAAATAGAGGTAGTAGAATAGGCCGTAAGTACCACTAACGCGCATTAGTGTAATTTACAACCTATACTCCATCCAATTCACTATTTAGTAGTTCCTATATGTTTTTTGACATTGTTCATATCTTAAAACAAATGGAAGCCACCAAATGATGAACTAGAGGTAGTAGAATAGGCCGTAAGTACCACTATCGGGCAAACCAACGCCTTGCAAATCAAAAATTATTCTTTTTCAGTAGCAAATATAAGTAAAATAATACGTTGCACATTTTCTACACTTCTGAGAAACATATTTTAAGCGTTTCTAACACATTTTTATAGTAAACATACAGGACAATAAGTAAGAAGAACATATATTTCGATTGAGTACTGATAATTATTACAACAAAACGGCACGAAAAAAAAGCTCATTATAATTTTTTATACAATAAAATAATACATTAAATTTATATTAATCACTACATCCTACCCCTATATCATCACGTACACCGATTGAAATTAACCATGTACGAGTTGAATAGAGGTAGGATATAGTGAAGAACAAAACGGCACGAAAAAAAAAGCTCATTATAATTTATGTAAATCACTACATCCTTCCCCTTTATCATCACGTACACCGATTGAAATTAACCATGTACGAGATGAAAAGAGAAAGGATATAATAAAGAACATATTTTAATGAGCTTTTTTCCGGCCATTTTGAGTTATAATAATTAGTACTAAATTGAAATTGTTCTTTTTCTTACTTAGATACTCGTATGTACTATAAAAATTGATAACGTTAAAAGTATGTTTCTCAAAATTGTAGAAAATAAGCATCGTAAATTTTATGGTCATTTCTAGAAGCTAAAAAGCAGTAACTGATGATTCTAACTTGACTTGTTCACAAAGTGCAGGTTTGAGTTTCTTGGTTTCTAGTGTTTGCTTCAGGCTATCATCACTAGAAATATCGAGATTGTAACAATTGTTTGAACCCCTATGGCATCGCCTTTTATTTTGACGTCATGGACATAGAAATACTAATCATGGACTTACGAACTGAAAGAAGTTGGATGTAATCGTAGAGTATGGGGTGTAGATGTCGTAGAGTATGGGGTGTACATCCAACTTCTTTGAGTTCGTAAACCCATGATTAGGATTCTCATGTCCATGACGTCAAAAATAAAAGGCGATGCCGTAGGGGTTCAAACAATTGTTACAATCTCGATAGTTCTAATGATAATAGCCTGAAGCAAAACACTTGAAACCAAGATAACTTAAAACTGCACTTTGTGAACAAGTCAAGCCAGAACCGTCAGTTACTGCTTTGTTAGCTTCTAGAAATAATACGTTGCGCATTTTCTACAATTTTGAGAAACATATTTTAAGCGTTTCTAACACAATTTTATAGTAAACATACAAGATAATAAGTAGGAAAAAAACATATATTTCAATTCAGTACGGATAATTATTATAACAAAATGGCACGAAAAAAAGCTCATTAAAATTTTTTTATACAATATTTCGAATTTTGTGATTAAGTGTACAAAAATATAATAACGTTAATCACTATATCCTATCAAGTCTCCACCCGTACACCTATTAATATTAATCATTTCACCGATTTAAATTAATAATGTACGGGTAGAGAGGGATAGGATACAGTGAAAAACCTTAAACAACTTTTATACAATAAATATAACCATTTAAATTAGAGTATGTTCGAACTTTGTGATGAAGTGTACAAAAAAAATTTATAACGTTAATCACTATATCCTACCCCTTGATCCAGACTTACACCGATTAAAATTAATCATGTACACAGATTGAAATTAATCATGTACGTCTGGAAAGGGATAGGATACAGTGAAAAAAAAGCTCATTATAATTTTTTTCGTGAAAAAATAGCTATGTTAATCAACATAACCTTTTACTCCTTGACACGTACACCGATTGATACACCGAGTGAAATTAATCATGTACGTGTCAAGAAGCATAGGATATATTGAAAAAAAAGCTCATTAGTAATTTTTTCATACCTTTAATATCAAATTTTTCCATATTTTTGATACGATTGAACTGTTAAATTTATGTTTCGCAATTTGTCCGGTTCTTCCCGAACCCATACTTAAGTAAACAAACTCGAGTATGGGTACGAAGAGAACGGGGCAAGTGAGAAACATGATAAAGTTGAAAGGTTTAGTAGCTCCAAGATCAATATTCAATTTTAATATGCCATATTTTTATTTTGATTGAATCGTTTTATTAATATTTCGAGACCGTTTATTTTTTTGTTTTTCAACTTCTCGCCTTCCACCTCCACCCCTACTTAATTCTTCTCAAGTAGGAGAGTTAAATAGGAGTGGTGGTGGATGGCGACAAGAGAAGAACAGATAAATTATAGAGAGAAGTGGGAAATGGATTGGGGCGAATGAAAAATGACGCAGGGGGGGGTATTTATAGACAAAATCAGGATATTACCGACTACTTAACGACCCAGTTTTAGTCGGCGTTTAGTCGGAAAAAATAAAACGTTTATTCCCGTATTTTTTTCTTTTTTTTCTTTTTTGGCGACTAACTAGCGACTACATTTATGGTCGGAAAAATAGCGACTAAAACATAAAGTCGCAAGTTGGTCTGGAATCGGCGACCAAAGTTTTTTAGTCTCTGTTTGGTCGGTATTACCGACTAAAACATGTTAGTCGGTATTTTAGTCGCTGTTTAGTCGGTAATACCGACTAAATTTGTCCAGTCGCTAATCTGGGTCGCTGGGTTGCAATTTTTTTGTAGTGGGTGAAACTCTAATCCTATGATGTGTATAAAATAGACAAGTATGATATCGGTGTAAAATGATGATATGAAAGACACTAGGGCGTCGGGCATCACCTAATTCTAACATGGAATTCAATCACTTTCATGATTGTATGAAATTGAGCCATGAATATGAGAGAACGTGATCTAATTAGTCTCAAGCTTCCGCTTTATTGACTAATATCGATTTAAGACGAACTAGCATTAATTCTCAAACTTCCGTTCTATTGGCTAATACTAGAAGGAATTTAACTCAAATATATCTCAATCCTAAGTTAAACCAATTCTCAAACTTCCATTTTATTGAAAAAGCTAACAAAGATGTTTAAATCAAGATTCATTAAGCACAAGTTCAATCATTGACTCAAATCGCACACAATCAATCAATAAAATATCAATCCATGCTTTGAATTAGGGATTTCACCCTAACCCTAGATAAAGAAACTACTCACTATGCATGATTATATAAAACATGCGACAAACAACAATTAACAACAAAGAACAAAACAAGAACAAATGGAAACTTACAATTCTTGAAGAGAACATAAATTGAAATACCAAATCCAAATTGCAAAATATGATGTTCAACAAAGAAAGCTTCGAAAATCACATAAAACATAAAATTGACCTCATGAGACAAAATTTACACAAAACACTAATAATATACCTAAAACCCACTAAAGCTACATATAAGAAGCGTAAAATGAACACGGATAAGTGCAAATAATTGCACTTATCAGTCTTCGAACCTGTGACCTCTTGTCACACTGGCTTCTGATACCATGTCAAGGAACCATCTCAACCAAAAGCTTAAGCTGATGGTTGAGACCCAAGAACTCGTGTCATTGTAAATGGCCTATTACTTATTTGCATTTGATTTTCTACTTTATTTATTTGAGATTTAAGAATCTTGGTTGTTAAATCGTCATATTTTCCTCGATCACTTTGTACAGATATATATTCCATTCATTCATTATTCGTCGTTCAGGCTTATTTTAGATATTGCAGCTAATGTTAAGGAAAAAATATAGTCAATGGAATATTTGAATTGTTTAATTACACATATATTTTCATGCTATTAATTTTTTTAATTTTTAATTATATATAATGTATTATATAAATAATCAAAATAACACATTGAATTGCGTAAAAGTTAATTGTAACAAATATAATGAAACGGAAAAAGTAATTTAGTAAAATGAAAAAGCATTGTGTATTAGCACATAAGACAACTGGAGGTGTTCATTCAGGTCATCGGGTTGATTTCAGGTCAAGTGTTTCGGGTCGGTTCAAAATTGGGTTTTGTGTTCACATTGGTTTTTACATAATTGTAGATCTATTTTTGAGTCGGGTCAAATCGGGTTCGTTTATAAAATCCGGTGTCTATCGGATCATCGGGTCTGTTTTGAACACCTCTAAGAAAACATAAATATATATAAATGTCACATTCTTAAATAAATTAAAAATTCATAATTATTACATCAAAGGTAATTTTTTTCAAAAGGCAATTAATTAAGAATACATAGAGGTGAATTCTAGTTGTAGATTACTACATAAAATAAAATAAAATATCCAAGTGTTGTATATAAAATTACAAAAATGGATAAAGGTAGTAAACAAACCATGTAAATTAGTGTTGGTTTGTTTTGTTGTCTTATGTGCTTAGTTTCAAGTAGTTGGATGACATCTACAAGCACTAATAAACCCTTCATCAAATTAATGATTGTAGTTTGATAACTTTATTAGCTAAAGCCTTAATCAATCTTGCTAAGAGATAAGATCAATGGCCGGATAATGATAATTAATTTACCTATAATCATTCCAAATAACTATATAATTAATATGGGTTTTCCTTTTTCTAAACTTACTAGATAATCCCGGTGCGATGCACGATTTTATTTTAATTTTGATGTAAAAAACAAATAAATTGAATAGGTCCGGCTTAATGTTACATTAATTTTAATTATTTCTTAATATACATTCTATTAAATTTATGAAAATTGAAATTCAAACTTTTTTTATAGTTATCATTCTAATAATGATAAAGTAGAGGGTCATTGTAAATTGTATCTATAATATTATTAGCATTTTAATGAACTTTTTTTAAAGTATATAATAAAAAATAATATAATTAATTTGTAAATGAATGAATGATTGTTTAAAAAATATAAATTAATGATGATTTGTAAATTAAAAATCAAAGAAAATAATTTGTGCATCATTATTACATACTACTATATATTACATTGTTTTTTAAATTTTAATAGTTATTATAGTCCCAACTTAAGTTTTTAATGATGGTCAAATTAATCATCTTATAAACATCATTACTCCCTCCGTTTTTTTTATTGTCCTATTTGAAGATTTCACACAAATTAAGAAAGGTAGAATCTTTGTAGATAGTGGGTATTATTTTATTAAAATAGTGGTGTGAATTAATAATTGTATTGGTAATACTCCTATAAGAGAGAAATGAAGGTTAAATGAGGGATAAAGAGAGTATATGGAAGTTAAAAACTTGTTTAGATATCCTTTCAAATTTGTCCCCTTCAAATTTCTTCCCTCCTTTTTGTTATCCAAACAAGAAATTCTCAATCATTTTAAATTTTTCTCCTTTTTTTCTCTTCATTTGCTTCTATCCTAATAATATAGTATAAAGGTCGAACTTTTTTTAAATACCTAAAAAAAACTCCCTTCTATTCAACACAAGTGTCCTATTAACTTTTTTTTATTTTTTTTATTAATATCTATAAGTTAAAACATAATTAAGTGACACCTTATCTGATTTATCTCACTGTAAAAATTATTCATATCAACTTCTATACAATTTTTAATCTTGAAAAATTAAAAATATTAAAAATTGAATAAATCCCTTAAATATAGAATATAAAGCAAATAAGACGCAAAAAAGGAGCAGCTACGCATTGGAACTCTCAACGTCTTAAGAAAAGTTTTGGTACTTTTATGGTATGTTTGTGAATTGTGACTTTGTGTCACAAATTCACGGTTACCGGCAACTCTTCTTAGAAATCGTCCTTTAAAAAGACGATTTTAAAATATGAAAGTCATTTTTTAATTTTTTCTTTGATTTGTATTAACTAGATAGTTCTCGTGCGATGCACTGTGTTTATTAAAATTTCTGACATATTTGTATAAACTAAAATTTTATAATTATTTAATAAATAAAATTAAGGAAAAATTGTCCTGAATAATCCGACCTATTGACCATCTGCTGTGAATAATCCCAACTATTGATTATTTTTGAATAATCCAACCTTTGTATTTTTTTTGCTCACAGCACCCCTTACTACATTTTAACCGACTATTGTAGGTACCTACTTGCCGTTACTCTCACTTCTTCTTCCTCCTTATGCTTCTTTGTTGGTCTACCCAACCTCTTCTTTGGTGGTAAGTAGCTATAGTAGTCGGTTAAAATGTGAAAAGGGGTGCTGTGAGCAAAAAAAATTCAAAGGTCGGATTATTTATAAATAATCAATAGTTGGGATTATTCATAGCAAATTGGCAATAGGTCGGATTATTCTCAACAATTTTTCCTAAAATTAAAAAGATTTTATAGATAATTGAAGAAAAGAAATAAAATACATGGATTTCTAGTACATCAAATAATATAAGTATATAAGTAAAAAATCAATCAATATAAATAATATAATAGTCATAATTACAAAGTAGTAAAGTCAAAGATATAAATATTAGTTTTAATGACAATGACATCATCATTGAGTTTTAGAAGGAAAACTTTTGTTGAGGTTGTGACACGTTTTAATGACAATGACATCATCATTGAGTTTTAGAAGGAAAACTTTTGTTGAGGTTGTGACACGTAAGCAATTTTAAAAAGTGATGATGTCATCCATATTTTGTTTTAGTAATAGTTATAGACATAGATTGGGCTATTTAGCCCATAAATCTAATGCGTCTCTTAAAGAGACCGTCTCTCATAAGAATTTGTAAAATCCAAATGTTGTTGTCATACTCCCATTAATTCAACCAAATTTGTCTCATTTTGTAACCAACTCAATTGAGGAGCAAATGTACCACCATCACCAGAAAACAACATTCTTTAGCATGTTATCATGAGGTTTTTTTTTCTTTTTTTTTAAAAGATTATCATGAGGTTTCTCGTTCCTCGTTAACAACAATTCAACGTTTTTTCATCCCAAGAAAATAACATAAAAACGAAATAATATATTTGATCAATAATGAAGAATTTAGTCTTGCTTATAATTTTCTCTCACTCTCCCGGCTAAGGATGGTCATGAGACGGATTCAATCAAACTCGGACTTGAAATTTTAAACATGGACCCAAACCCTTCAGGTTTGATAACATATGTTAATTTAGCTATTCGCACTTAAAATTTTTTACAATTTAAAGATTTCATTTGTATTGAAATGAGTTTGTAAGTTGTATATTACTCTAAATTGACTTCAAATAAGTATAAATATAGGTTTAAATGAACATAAAAAGAGTTTTAGATCATATAATAAGACAAGTCTGAAGCAGATCTGAATTTTAATAGAATAACAGATCGGATAAAAAAAATAATTGATTTCCATAGCAATGTAATAATTCAATTATCAACATCAATGCCTATCACTTACAAATTAAAAACAACTAAACATTAAAGGTAGCATACAATTAACCTAATTATCACCCAAATCAAGCTAGGTTTTAAATAAATTAAAACCCAAAAAAAAATTCCATTTCTTTTTTTCCAAAAAGAAGAAAAAATAAACTTCTCATGGGCCCCACATACAAATCCCATGACATACCTGATCACAATAATTGTTCAAAATATTGAACCCCACCACCACCATTTCCACCAACATACACACTCATATTATCATCCATCATCATCATCATCTTTTTTCTTCATCATCCAACGTCGTCGTTTCATGCTCAACTTCCTTCTCTTCTTTCTCTTCACCTTCACTACTACTAACACTACAAGAACCTTCACTACTCTCCGAGTTTCCAAAAGAGGAAACTCGACTCGTCGCCGGAGTTGCCAAAAAAGTAGGCTTCTCTTCACCCGCCATTATAACAAGTATACTATTCAAATACGCCGTCGCGGAACCAGCTTCTTTAGGTTTCTCATCGCCGGTGGACTCGTCGGAATTTTCCCCGGCGTCGAAGTTTTGGTAGCCGGAAAGTTTCCAATAAGAGCAAGCGAGGATTAGTAAAGCAAAAGCAATCAACCCAAGCATTGCGGCGAGGCCGCCGAATAAATATGGCACCGGAGACTTCCATCCCGCCGGTGGTGGTGTAATATAATGATGTTGGTGTTGGTTTGGTAGATGTTGATGTTGTGCTTCAAATGTACCCTCAAATTTTATTGTTACACCTAATGGTCTCATTTTAGTTTATTTTTTAATTAATCAGTTAGACTAGAGAATCTCTACAGATTACACGCGAATGGAGTAAGATAAGAGAGGAAATGAAGTTGGTTGAGAGTGAATAGAGGAAGATGAAAGGAGGTTTTTATAAGGGGAGAATTAGTGGGTTTTGATGGGTTTTTTAGTGAATGATGATGGATGGAAATGGTGGTGTCATCTTCTTTTTATGTATGTTTGGCATTTTGTCATATAAGAAATGCTTTTTGGGTTAGGAGTAGGAGTACGTAGGGAAAAGCTTTTATCTTTTTGGTGGAATTATATACTTGTCGTTTGATTTTTGAATTATTGAACTATTTTTTGTGTTAAATTAAATGGTGTTGTCATTAATTTTGAAATAGTAGATATTACTATGACTATATTAGATTTACACCAAACTCTAGTTAACATTAATCTATCGTAACATTCGAATTTTTCTTACTTTCACATCTCTGAATTTCCCACACCTTAAATGAAATCAAAATTTTAAGGGACGGAGGGAAATTCAAGGATTACTTAGCGATTCAATATTTTTATCCTCCGAATATAATATCACCTTGTTAGTATATTATCATCAAAAAATATAGTAATAATGATAAGAAGTAGGGAGAATATATGGAAAAGAGCGGTAGAAGAGCATGATATTATGTTGTTAAACTGATCTCTTCAGTATGATTGCAATGCAAGAAACATGCCTATTTATTGTACAATATGTAAACTATTCATACGCTATTTAGTCATATTTGCAAGTATTTCTAGTGATAATGTTTGCTCCTTTCAATGCATTAATCTATTCAAACAATACACTAGAACTTTATTTGAAGTGAGAATGCACTAAAAGTCTAGAACGTAGAATAAGCATACATAGGGTATTCTTAAAGCATCCATAGTGTAATGATTCATATATTATGTGACATAATCTTCAAGTTAATAGTTCATATAATTAACACATGTAAACACACAAATAGAACATATATATAAGCATCAACATTATCATCTAAAAGCGTGTATTACTTTTTATTAGAGCATATGTTGCGTTGTTTAAATTGATTATAAGTTTTGCAAACAAAGACTTTAATAGGGTCGTTCCTGAGGATAGTTTTGAGGTGCAACCGCCTAGGGCCCAACTCATGTAGAGGCCCAAATCGAGTTTATCCTTATAATTAAATTAGTATTTGCATAAGTAGCATTTAACATGAATCGAACTTGCAACATTAGGATTCTTAATTAAGTGCATGACTTAGGGCCATTTTTATTTTTCGCTTAGGGCCAAAAAATTATTAAGAACGGCACTTTAATTCATTCATATAACCAGACAACCTTTCCTAAAAAGACTTTTATCAATCATTAGTCTTTGTTGAGAATGGGCTTGTGTTTTGGTAAGAAAACAAGAACAAGAACAATGGTGAAAAATGCAAAGAAAAACAGAGCACAAAATAAATGGAGCAACACACAAAGATTAATGAGGTATCTTAGGATACCTCCCCCTCAAACAATGGTTCTTATCATTAATATATCAACATACAATAATGATACAACCCTCAAAGCCTTGAAAACAACTTAACAAAGCTTAAAGATTGAAACTTTCTTTCAATCTCTCACAATAGCCCAAATACAAAGTGAATACTCTAAACCCTAGTAAACCCTTGTGTTTGGCTCTCTTACTTACCCTAAGACTCCCCTAATACTCCTTTTATAATGCTAAAAGTACATAAGAAAGCTTGGGGCCAAAGTATTATAAAGGCCCAAAAAGAACCGTGCAAAACAGAATAGCGCAGGATGTTACTGACTGGGCCGCTCGACCAAATGGGCCTCTCGCTCGACCTGGGCCTGCTGGCTCGACCCAGTCGAGCGGTGAGCCTGGAGTTACTGGATTCCTGCTTTAATTTGGCTCGACTCGAGCCAATGGACTCGGCCCACTCGAGCGGCTATCAAAACAGCTGCAGCCCATTACATTCTTGCCTTCACCAACCTTTACATGCTCAAGCAACCTCGACTCTTCTTGTGACCCTCGATTCACACACGACTTAGCCACTTCATTGAGTTTTCTATTGCCATCATCAAAGCACATGTATTCTCCCACTTTGATCACTTCACCAAGTGACCCAAAGACTAAGTTATCACATCCTCTTCCACTCACATTATCATCCTCAATGCAAGATAATGCGTAAGCTACAATGTGATCGAACTCTCCATCATCGATATGAGATTTCGGGCTTGATTCAACAGTCTTGTTTTTACAATTAAGGATAAAGTAAAACTACAAGATATATATTTTCTAAATTTTTATTTATATTATACTCCCTCATATTCACCATAGGAGTCCCATTTGACTTTTCACGGATTTTAAGGAGAGTCAAATGGAACCACATGTATATGAGAAAAATATAGAGTTTTTGAATTTTTATAGGTGTAAAGTGGGGTTAGTAAGTATAAAGGTGTAAAAAAGTTAAAATTGGTAAAATTAAACATACCCAAAATAGAAATGAGACATTTAGGGTGACTTGACCCAATAAGAAAATGGGACACATTAGGTGAATAGAGTATTTATTACACTCTAAAGATATTACCCTAACCATAGTTTTCTATGGGAGAGATACACCGGATATGATGATGATGACACTCTAAAGATATTAAATTTAGTAAAACAAATATAATATATTTTCATGCGTATAATTTGATACTTCCTTCGTTCCTTTTTGTTTGTCCACTTTACTTTTCCACGTATTTCAAAGCAAATTTTGAGCCTTGATATATCTCATAGTACGCATAATGAAAAAATGTAAAAATTATATATTAAAATTTTTACATCAATGCGAATCTAACAAGATCCCACATGAATATATTTTGTCTTGAATATATACTTCAAAAGTGAAGTTTAAGTTTCTCTCTCATAAAATGGAAAACCTTAAAGTGGACAAACAAAAACAAACGGTGAGATCAATAATAAAAATAAAATAAATATATTTAAACTTAATTACTGTTTAAATTTGATTTTGTTAGAAATGTGACTTTAATTTTATAAAAACATATAAAATAAAGTTACAAGTTTGTAGTAGAAAATCAAATTACATATGACAAGTTCAAACCTTTGCTTAACATACACCAAATGAAGATTACATCATCGGGAATCACCATATATCGAACAAAGTAACAAGAAGATTTTGTTGGATCTTGATATAAATTCTAGGCGAGATGCTCTTTCCTAAAACATCATTTCCTCCCTACTACGGTGCTTGGGAATCAACCGGAAATATGTTTTGAGATACAAAGAATTACACTAACTTCCGAGCACACGGAAATTAGAATGATGTAAGAGAAACTAAAGTGGAAGAAGATAATAAAATTACAAACAAGAATTTTATGTCCTCGATGTAAAACGCTAGAGAAGAAGAGAAATCAGAAATTCCATGTATATTCTAGATCTCTAAAACAACACACAAGCATTCTATATTTATAGAATAGCTCACACCGGTTCATGAAGCAACATATTACTTCATGAAACACAAGGTTGATCCGTGAAACATGAGATCGATTCACGAACTCATGTCGCCTTTCACTCAACCCTTACATCCCAAATAACATGGCTAAAATAACCATAATAACTGTAGGAAGTTATATAAAAACCAACAAAACAAAACAGAGCAAGAAACAAGACAAACTCGCACTAAGAACAGATTTGCGCGGGGTGCGTAATTCTACGCGGGGCGCGCAAATTGTTCTGACAGCCTCCGCGGGCCGCGTAAAACTCCGCGGGGTGCGCACTCTGTTCTGTCCCATTTTTACTTCCTTTTAAATACACACTTTGGGATATACTTAATTAATTTAATTAAATTATTTATTTAATTTAATTAATTACATTTCCGACAACCACTATACACTCTAAATTCCAACAATCCTCCCCCATTTAGAGTGTATAATCCGTTTCTTCTTTTGCGATCCATAATCTCCAACCCATTTCATGCATCAATGCCAATGTCCTTCCGGATTGAATTGACACCTAGTACCACGCATCTTTACAATTGATCATATCCCCTAATGTCCTTCCGGATTGAATTAAGCAGATATATCCAACCAATTGAAGGAGTAGTACACACGAAATAATTCATTAATCTTACATCCTTGACACGTTAAAGGCCATGTGTCCATATCTATTCATAAGTTCTTTGAAATCATAAGTATATATGCCCCTTGATTTCTTTAAGACGGCCAAATCTTGAACTTATATAGGTAGTTTCTCCCTAATATACCATGCTTTCGTGAATAAAGCACTCAATCTAGAGATCTTCATAACTCTAGAAATGGAGACTTTGAGGAACGACTCTACTACCGCGTTTGTCAACATCACGAATAAAGCAACTTAGGATCACTTAAGTGTTGCTTTCCAACATCTGATGAGCGATCAATCCACATTGAATTCGAGACTAGATGTTTCTTCTAGCGTCGAATTGGGTTTCACTCATGGTGTTGAAGAATGGGCATGTACCAATTTCATAAAACCATGAAATTCCTAGACTTTGTATGAATACTGTATCTAGCTTTGAACTTTGTTCACATAGTCAAGAAATGTGATCCCTTCTTTGATAAGCCCTAATTTTCGGCTTTGCCTCAATTAGATGTCATAGCATTATCAAAGTTACACTCGACTATCAATACTTTATACAAGCCACTTGTCAATCAAACTAGATTGTTTTTGTGCACAACTTTGGCTTAAACATCACAAAGATGAGTACTTTAAACTATACAGTTTACATATTTGTCTAAATCTTGACAAATAACATTAATATACCTTTAGGAGTTTATCTCACTACTATATTTGTCTAGTACGAAATTAATTATAACTATACCTTTTACATATTTATAACATCTACTATGAGTTCTATTTATTTTAGAACAAGAGATATTATATATCAATGATATTTGATTATAATACAAAGTGATGCAATATTTATTTGGAAATTTAATTTTCAATGATAGATAGGTTTGAATACCTACAAGTTTAATTTGTACAAATAAGTGATTATGATATTTTGATCTTTAATAGATTGACTTGCTAATCTTTTGATAAAACATGTATTTCTAAAAGAGAAAAATATAAGTTTGTTTTACTAAGGAAAGTTTTTAACGAAGTTTGGTTTTGTTCAAGTTTTCAAAGTAAAAGTTTTTAATATCTTGCATTCATATTTCTAATATGAAGGTTTACCCATGATTATGTTTTGATACTTAAGTATCATATAAGTTTAAGCTTTCTAAAAGAAAGTAAGTAATGATGTGTTCATCATGGGAATAATGTTTGAAGTTTAGTAACTTAATCTCCATGCAAGTATAACAATATGTTATAGATAATTTTTCATATTATATATGAAGATTGATGAGCATGTATAATGTTCAAGATTTATTAAGTGGTATTATACTTAATATGATAACTTATTATTGAATTTATTTCAATAAGTTTACCGAAAATACAATGGTTATATTATTGTTTGTATTTTCATATGGTATGTTATATCATAAATTTTTATAAATTATGATATATTTATTTTGGAATATAATTGTATAAGTTAATATGACAAAGTAATATGTCATATTCCTTCTATGAAGGAAATGGAGGAGGTAAAATGTTAAATTAATTTTAACATAAATGTAACATTAGTTTAACGAAATTAATTTAACATTAGTTTAACTCATAGTAGATGTTATAAATATGTAAAAGGTATAGTGATATACTATAATGTTATTATTAGCCCACTTATCACCGAATGCTGATTTGACTATAAGCGTGCTGGAATGTGCTGTTTCCTGAATGCTTAACATGCCCAATACTTCCATTTAGGAGTTTATCTCACTACTATATTTTACTCCCTCCGAAATAGTATCATTTGACTTAAAAAATTCTTATATTTTTTGGTCAAAAAATGCTATCTCAAAGGGACAGAAGGAGTATTTATTTTGGCGGTCACCAATTAGATTTTCCTTCTAATTTTAATTTTATTGAATAAAATTGCATTAGTTCTTTAATTGGGTACAAATATATAATTTTGATCCCCAAATATTAGTATGCTTTTGATGCCCAAAGGACCTCTAAAGTGGTGAGTTTAAATTGTAATTGAATGTATTTCTATAACATAATATGTTCTGCTTTTTTTTTTAATATTATATATGTATATATGTGGATGTTAAAAAAATGTGCATTATATGAGTTTTACACTAGTTATGTAATAAACAAAAGATACTCCCAGTATCCTGCACAAGGCAGGGTCCGGGTGAGTCGGTGAAGGGGTTTTATTTTTCCTGAAAGATGTGGTTAAATAACATCCTTTTCTCTGGGAGTAAAGAGAGATGCGTGCAGTCAAGAAACCCCCAATTGATACATGTGCTCAGTAGGGATTGAACCCCAAACCCTCCGCTCCGCATGCAGATGCTTTATCAATTGAGCCACAAGCACTTTTGTAATAACGAAGTACCTGTATTCATTGCCAACTACACTTCCGTAAGACATGCTTTCTTTGTTTTAATTTTAGGTCGCTTTATTTATTTCACAACATTTTCATTTTTGATGATGTTCTCACCACTCTCTTTAATTTTTATACATATATTTTCTTTTAGCTTTTTTTGTTTAATCTTATCAAAATTTTAATGTTCATTCTACATTCTTAATTTTTGTGTTATTTTTCATTTTATCAACTTATGGAGAGAGATATCTTTTTTTCTTTTAAAGCCCCCAAATTATGTTTTATTCAATATAAAAACAAGTAATTCTTCTGTCCCATATAATTTGAAGCAAAAAAAAAAAGTTAGTGTTATTTTTTAAGAAAATGATAGATAATGATAATAAATGAAGAGAGAGAATAAATTGTATGGTTATGAGATTAAAAAGGTGTGGTAGACCATAGTCTAAAAATAGAAATGATGCAAATTAAGTGGAATAAACCAAAATAAAATATACTACAAATTAAATGGGACGGAGGAAGTATGCATTAGCAACAATGAATTATTTAAAGTGTTTATAAAAAAGTTAAAATACTTGAATGTACCAACAAATTGTCCTCTCAAATGAAAGGGAGTCACCAATTGATCTTTTATTAAAGCTCACTAAATAGCACTATTATTATTTGATATACTTCTTGTTTCTTCCTTTCATGTTTATATGAGTATTATAATATTCTCAATTATTTCATTCAATTGCTCTTATTTTGTATCATTTTTATGTATTTTGATTTTAATTTTATTTTATTTTTTCCTAATTTCACCTATTTTACAAGTGGTATAAACTAATACTTTCTCCGTTCCAATATACTTGCTACATTTGACTTGTTACGCAGTCCAATGCATTATTTTGATAATTTATATATTGAATTACACACGTCTAAAAATTATGAAAAATTATTATGATGAAAGTATGCAATTAGACGATTCAAACAAGATGACACTTGACTATATTTTTACACATTAACTATAATATATAAAATAAGTTTGAACGATGAATAATATTGACAACGAAAATATAGCGAGTATTTCAAAACGAAGGAAGTACACTAGAGTGATGAAGGGAAGAAAGTAGAAGTGCGAAAGCAATGATGTCCCACTAGGGAGACAGTTGATGCCACCACCAAATTGGGTAAAATCAAGAAAATGATGATAAATAGATGGTATAAAGAAGACCATAAAATAGCAATCATATTCTCGGACACTACAACCCAACACCAGACGTCATCATGATTGCTCTATTCATCTCAATCATTGATTATCATCTCTAGGTATTCCACTTCTCACTTCTCACTTCTCAGGTATTATCTCCATTGGATTCCACCAATAATCAAAATCCTCATATTTTAAGGCTTCTCAGGTAATATCTTCTTTCTTCTCATTTACTCTTGTTTCTTCAATTTATGTTCTTTAATGAAGAAATTGTTATTTCATCATTTGTAACATTGTGTCGCAATCTTATAAATCGAATTTATATATTATTAATTTGTTTTTAATGATTTTTTAGACCAATAATTGACATGTAATCGATTGAAACTCGACCTGTTGTTGACCCGTAACCCGACATGTACCCGATTATTTTAGACCGATAATCGACCGGAATTCGAGACTCGAGAACAACTGACACTCGAGAGTGACCCGACAATGTGGTTAACCGAACTCGATTTGCACTCGACCTGTTACAACTCTAACCCGTCTTTAACCCAATAGGTACTCGACATAATCCCACCCAAAATGACCCATAATCAACACTCGAGATTAACCCGATAATGTGATTAAGCGATATAATTTGATTTAACCGTATCATGTTTAATTCAGTTAATAATAAGTTTGATTGAATATAATCAAGTTTAGTTTAGCTAAAATTAAACAGTAAATGCAGGCCCACAATCAGATCTTATCGACTTTATCATAGGTTAAACCAAATTTATCTAGTAACCGACAACTTAATTAATAGACTACAACTCTTCAACCTTCAATCACAAACTATTTCAACATAAATTAATTGTATAATCACTAGTGAAAAAAAAGCCAATTGCTACGATTTTTTTAGGGGTATTGGCTGCGGTTTTGTCTCGCAACTCCTTGGAGTAGCAGCAAATGAGGTTTTGTTATTGGCTGCGGACATTACAACCGCAGGTCCGCAGCCAATACCCCATTTTTAGACTGCGGCCTTTGATGGCTTTTTTTGATTTTTTTTTCATTTTAACAAAAACGAAATTAAAATTCTCGAAACCTCAATACCCAGAAATTACAGATTCAAATTCAAGACCAAGAAATTTCAACAAAAACGAAATTAAAATACATATATATACTTACAAAAAAAACGAAATAACCCTAAGAAAACGAATTATACAAATTATACAAATAACCCTAATAACGAATTATACGAATTATACAAATAACCCTAAAAAACGAATTATATATACTTACAAAAAAACGAAATAACCCTAAATTACAGATTCAAGAAATTTCAACAAAAAATCGAAAGAACTCTAAAAAAACGAATTATACAAAAATTATAAATAAATCGAAGAACCCATAGTTTAATCAAATGCTCAACTCAAAAATGATATAATCGATCCGAAGTCATCCCGAACCAAAACAATCCGAATTAACGTTAACCTAAAACAAAAAATGACCCGACCCATAGTTTAATCAAACTCAATTCGAAATGTAACATAACCGATTTGGATCCGAATTGTATTAATGGAAAACCCGATAAAAATCCAAATCGAAAGGGATATGACCCGAAACCGAAACCGACCCAGCATGATATTTACCCGATATAGACCCGTACTCGATTGGACCCGTAACCGAATCGACCCGATTCAAAATGCGAAATCATCCAAATTTACAGCCCTAGGAAGTTTATAAGAAGAAAAAATAGGTTAATAAGCCAAAATTCTCTGTAGTACAAGCCAAATAAGCTTCTCATTTTGGCTTAAAATTAAAAAAATATTTTTAGGGTTTTTAACCAACTTAGGAGCCAAAAGTCATCAAACAAACAAAAAACAAATTAAAGTCATTTACCATACACTCACATACAATTGAATTTTTATATTGTTTTTGTATTATTAAAAATTAAGTTCGATTAAATTAACAAACCATTCTTAATCGGAGGGAGTTCCAATTTACTCATATAAGATCCAAAATTCAATTTTTAGATTAAATTTATTTTAAAATAATCCCATTTGATAACCTCATCAATACAAGTCTCTATTACTCCATTTTTATAAAAAGTTAAACATAGTTTGTATAATTAGCATTATTCAATCATAGAGTGTGATTACGCAAACAATGCAAGTGTTGATTGATCAATCATAATCGTATATGGACGATGAGTCAGCCCTCATTGTAAGTGTTCTCCCTTACAAACAAAATTTGTGGACTATATATGTAATAGTACAACTACCTTACTAGTACAATTTTTTTTATAAGTATTGTCGCTTTAACCTCACGTGGCAGGTACGTATCTCTTTCTTTCTGGAGTCGGGGGACTCCAATTTTTGGCCGTGCTCTTCTTTACGGGTATGAGTTGCCGCCATCTTTTCCTTCTTAGACCCTGCCCATAGTTTTCTATGAGCGGGATATACTGGGTTAGGATGATGATGACGACGACGACTTTAATTTTGCATTATATTTTATAATTTAAATATGTCAGAGTTTTTTTAATAATATGGCGTAAATTCAAAGTGAATTTTCTAAATTTGAGGCATATTCTATTATTTACGTTGATCACATTCCTCTAATCCTACTTATGAAGAAAGTGTCGATATGAATTGTCTGTTACTTCTCTCACCCATAGCTACTTTCGAGCGAAATATTAGATACAATAATGATAATTTATTATTTACGTTAGGCCACCATTATTATAGCACAAAAGGCATATAGACGATCCTTGATTTAAACCCCAAAACGCATAAAGATAAATTACAATAGAGATGAGAAAATACTAGATTCAATGTTAATTTTTTTGCTATATACTAGATTTATATTATTAGTTCTTTAAAATAACATATCAATATAAGAAAAATATAAGGAAAGATATCCTTTTTATATTAGGTACGCTGGTTCAAGCACCATAGCTTGTACATAAAATTCTCTCATTTGCTTCAATAAATGGCTTCTTGGAGCTAATATGTCTTTCTAAACTCTAGATACACAGCGGAATCAAAAATATGTTAATAAAAATCATCTAAAACTATATTTCAAAATAATGTATCTAGAACTAATTAAATATTATTAATATATCAAATTATTATCTAATCTGGCCTGATGAGTACCCCATGATCCAAAATTGACATAAGACCCAAAATAATTGTTTCCGAATCCTGCCTTGTGCGGGATACTAGGAGTGTTCTTTACCTTTATCCAAAATAATTATCTAAAGAGTTACTCTTGTGAGAGATCATCTATTAGTGAGACGATTTCAAAGAAGGATCATGTTTCTGCGTAGAAATCGGGTCAAAGTCTCCCTGACCGGAAGGTTGAATTTTTTGGATGTTTAGAGTAGTTCCGAGTGCTGGAATCTGCAAAACAGAGGGAGTCAACTTGTCCGGGGGCTTTTCCCGGAAAGCCTCTCCGACGCTCAAGTCAGTTGGGTTGTACGAATCAATTGTAATCAGTAAAATGCTTTAGTAAAAGGGGAGAGAAAAAGCTTACCAAATCTTGGTGAATAGTGAGGTATTTATAGCAGAAAATAAGTGGAGCAAATAGCTCCAAGGGCATTTTGGTAATTTCCCACAAACTGATAGTTTTGGGCTTACCATTAGGGCCCAGATGAGATATTAGGGTTTGACCCAATAACATTAGCCCCACGCACTAAGGGCGTTTACTCATGAACAGAAAACGGACTTTGAGCGTAAATTTTATGAAAGAGCCCCTGACTTCCCTTACCTCGGATGTTCGAATGTCTTTGGGAAGTTGGGCATATCCGGTTCGAGGCCTCTTTCGGGCCGTATGCTAGGGAGAGGCCGAGTACTGGCGCAAGGGCCGAATACTGGTGCTGAATAATTACGTTCAACCTTTACCGATAGATTGGTGGAAATCAGTTGTCGATAAGGATTCAACTAAGCCGATAAACCCTTTGACCGAAGAGGAGACCGTAATCCTTGGGGGAACAAGGGTCTCCTCCTCAGCCAAAGAGTTCGAGGACAGAGTTGAGGTTAGACCGCAAACTAGCGCCAAAGGGAAGTTCTCAACTTGGTCGATGAAACCGTCGATGGAGCCGGATACCGTTGTTCTTGAACGAACCTTGGTTTCCAGCCCCACCGACGGTTGCAAGGGCGAAGTTGGTATGTTCAGCTACGAGCCCCGGTCAGGGGATAAATTCAACTTGGTCGATGAACTCTTCGATGGAAGAGGGGACCCTGATCCTTTGGTGAACTGAGGTTCCCTCTCTCATCGAAGAGTCCAAGGGCGAAGTTGAGATGATACACCATGGGTAAGTGTTGGTGGGGACTTCAACTTAGCCATCAACTTCTACGGTACAAAAGGGAACCGTAGTCCATGATAGAACGGAGGTTTCCTTTTGCACCGTAGAAGCCAAGGACGAAGTTGATTTGTCTGACCGCGAACCATCAAGATCAGGGAGGATCCTCAGCTCGGCCGATGGATTCCGTTGGAGGCAGAGGGATCATCCATGGGTGAACAGGGATTCCTCTTCCTCCACGGAATCCAACGGCGGAGCTGATAAGGCGTATGGTAGGCGGCCTCGAGGGCATTCGGACTCTTGAGGGAGTGTTTCAAAAAATTCCTCCACGGATTCCTCTTCTCTTTTCCAGAGGAATTTTTTAGGGATTTTTGTGGTGGGGTTGATGAAAATGACCCAAGCAATGGCTCTATTTATA